>OY757256.1:12068777-12740468 GCA_963584085.1 Pyrausta aurata | reverse complement strand
TGTCTAATTCGTTAACGTGTAACATATTTGGCCCATTGATGCGATAATTCGTCTTTAACGCTCAAAAGTTCAGAATTCTGGTACCCTTTTATCTAATCTACAATTTAGATTTCCAAGCTAAAAACTTATGAGCTTCAATCTAATGAAATGAAATGAAATGAAATGAAATGAAATGAAATGAAATGAAATGAAATGAAATGATTATTTATTCGTCATCATAGGTATAAAGGCTATAGGTCGACCGCAAAACTGAGACGTTTCTGACGTCACTTTTGTCACCTTTATTTTCATTTCCCTGCCAAATAATGTACTCCAGAACATTGATATGAATTAAACGATATTTCTTTTACCCTAAAAAAGAACATTTTATTCATAATAAAAGTATGGAGTACATTATTTGGGAGAAAAATACAACAAAAGTGACGTCAGAGACGTCTCAGTTTCGCGGTTTACCTATAGTTGTTACATTTAGAGTGTTTCACTATGATCTACCTTAAAGGCATACGAATTTCTACTTACTATTGTACTAATTTTACTGTATTAATTTCCCCTAGATGTGCACCGAAGAGATTCCCCGTCAAGAGCGAGCAGCGGATAGCTACATGAAGCAGTCTGCCCACTTAGACTCGAAAGTCATGACCGCGTGGTCCAAATGGGAGGAGAGCAAAAAGAAACTGCACATCATCTGCGAGCAAGCTCTCTCCGACTGCCCCGCACTAACGGACTTCGTTGAAAAAATACACATGAACAGTGAACTCAGACAGCTGAAAGCCAGAGACGAATTAAGATACAAACTGCTGTTGATAGAGAATGAAGAAATCAACGCGTTCACGGAGTACATGAGCGATATGCCGAATATGTTGAAGAAGCTGTATTTGACGCTGAAAGGATACGATAAGGCGCCGCCCGCGTTGACGGCCGAGTACTTGGAGATCGTGAAGAAAGCCAAATCGGCTAAAGGTAAAACTATATACACAGCCACACACACAAAACGTTATGATAACTTTAGCGTTTTCAGAAATAGTGGGCCTACTACAAGTAGACCGCTTCATTGAGACCTCGCCTGCGGGGTGGCGGGGTGCGGGGAGGCGACAGCGCGGTGTGGGAGCACCCCTCACTCGTCTCCCCGCGCGCCCCGCTGCCCCGAAGGTGGGGTCTCAATGAACCGGCCACCTATAATAAGTATTGCGTTATTTCATTTACATCTTCACTCCGCTTCTACTCGAACATAAACTTTTAAATTATAACTTTTTGCCATTACAACCCAATATTCAAGGAACCTTCTATTATTATTATTTATAAGGATTCTTCTATATTTATAATTATGTTTTTAACCAAACTTGTTGGTGCAGCCAAATACATCAATGCTCTTTTTTAATAATATGCAAGATACATAAAGATTTTGCTCTTTCTCTAGGTATAACGTGGTCTGACAAAGACTTGGAAAGCGACGCGCACTTCAAATTCGTCTCCAATTTGGACCTAGACAAGCCCACGGCGACCGTCGAGTACGTCTCGAAGACCGACCTGAACGGCACCGTTGACGTAGTGACCGACAGCGACTGTCAGAGTGACATGACAGAGCTGACAGACATTGAGAATCGAGAACCCCTGCGACCGTGCGGCAACAAACGCAAAGGGACCCCGATCAAGTTGATGAACAACGAGACAATAATTATAAACGATTCTCTAGAAAGCTTAGATACGACGAGGAATATGAGCGCTAAAAAGGTGAAAAGGGAATTCGATATAGCGCCCGAGGTAGAGAATTACGGGGCTTTCGACCTTAAGGACATGAACTCGACGTTCGTTCTGGCGGGCAAGGTGGAGGCGTTGAAGAAACCGAAGATGGAACTGACCAAAGAGCCGCTGAAAAGGGGCCTCACGGACAGGACTAACACGTTGCCGAGGACTATTAACTTCGGTGATAAAGGTATGATATCGATTTATCATTAGAAAAAGTTTGTGTTAACTTCTGAACCATTTTGTGTCAAACTAGCAACATGTTTGAAAGTGTAACAGTAAAAAAAAATACGTGACGCCATTTACAATGCAAAGAGGGAGAGGCAGAAGGTACCTCAATCGTTTCTGCCTCACCCAATGGTTGACTTAATATAATTGGAATCGGTACCTACTATAGGTAAACCGCTTCATTGAGACTTCGCCTGCGGGGTACAGGGGCTGCGGGGGGAGGCGAAAGCGGGGCGCGCGGGGTGCGGGCCGCTTACTAACCGCGCTCTCGTCTCCCCCCGCACCCCGCCGCCCCGCAGGCGAAGTCTCAATTTCGTGGTCTACCTATAACATAGTTTTCAGCTTACATTTCACTAACACTATAAGGACCCTGATTAAAATTATTATTAATTTTTAATAGCAAAAGTGGTAAAACCCGTAGTGGGCAAAGCGCTGCCGTTCCGCCGGCCGCCGCCCGCCACGGCGCGCGCGCCCGGGTTCGGCTCCAGCCTCGCGCGGGACGGGACGCCGCTGCAGAGAAACGTACAAGGTGAATATTTATAGTTTGGCGTGTCTATGTGTATTTGTGTTGTGTGCGTACGCGTTTGATGTGGGTAGGTTGGGTATGCGTGATAAAGGTAGACCGCTCCATTGAGAATTAGTCTGCGGGGCGACAGGCGCGGGGGACAGCGAGAGTGGAGACAGAAATCAGAAAATTTATTTGCGAGAATACATACATAAAATTGGATCTTAAAGTGCAAACAAAGTAAATGTATTCAGCCTGCAAGCAGACGTGCAAATATTACAAATAAATAGTAATTAATTAATTAATTGGTCTTATATTCTAGGAAATCTTTAACACTATAAAAACAATGTAACATTAGCCAATCGGTTAGTTTTTTTTTAAATGCCAGACCCTCTAACACTTAATATCTTGAGGTAAGTGGTTAAATATTAAAATGCACATGTTATCCACATTATCCTTGTAGATCACCTTGTGACAGGGAAATTTTTATAACAAGTTCTTAAATTTAGCCCTTTTTTGTCGACACCCGCCCGCACCCCGCTCTCGCCTCCCCCCCCCTCGCCCCTCCCCCGCGCCCCGCCGCCCCGCAGACGAAAACTCAATGAAGCGGTTTACTTATAATGTTCAGTGGCTCTAAACATATGGAAAATGCTAACATCTATCACTCGACCACTTGTATGGAAATGATAATTGCGAAAGAGAAGACATGATGTTGAAATATCATGGCAATTGGCATACAGTTTTCTAGCGATAGTGTTAGCGTTTGACATATGCCTAGAGTCTTAGGGTTTGGGCGTAGAGGGTTAGGGATTGTCAATATTTCGAAAATTATTAATTTTAATTGAGTTCCAATTTTTGATATTGCTGATTGATTCAAAACAATTGCATGATTGGGAAACTGTTTTTTTTATCATTCATTCACTACACCGGGTAACATAAATAAATAAACAGGGACTTTCCATTTTGACTGTCGTAACCTACCTGAAAAACAAACAATACTGAATTCATCTTCAGCATTAAACTTTTTCTTATAATAACATGCATTTACTTAAAAATAATATATAAAAAAACAAATACATAGGTGGGAATCAATCTCCAATCTCCTCTAACTAACCCTGAAATGAATGTCATCTAACCGACTAACAACTTTGTTCCATGTCTGTGTGCCGTCCACCTAACGTACTAACAGAGTCGGCGCGCAACAAGACGAATGTCACTCAAAAGTCAGTTGGTTTCAAAGCGGTGCGCGCGCGCGAGCGGGTCCAGAATCATCCCTACTCCAGGCCGGCGGCGAGGAAATGAGGAGAAAATAGAAGAAAACATCAAGTAAAAGAAGATCTTCTTCATACGTCATGTTTGGTCGCGGACACCGCCGCCTTACCACTTTTACAAGAAAATTACTTGCAGATAACACGCAATTTTATGTCTCTTTAAACAAAAGACGATGCTAGGTGCAAGCGACTTTGGCTCTTAAACTTAACGCGGCGGTTTTCGTTTTAAAGTGGTAAATTGGCGGTGTCCTTGGCAGTACGGTTCACAGTGTGTCAAGCTAAACACTGCGGCGTCTTAAGCTGTTGTGATAGGGGATAGTTTATGACAATCATTGTGTTCTCTGGTTGCGATATGATGGTGACTGTACACCATATAGTTTCACGTCGCGCTACTCAAATCTGTCAAAGTATTCTAAACGATATTGGACTCTTTCGAAATGAACATTACATTGAATCTTGGTTGCGACAATTTCGTAAATTAGAGTCGATGTGACCGACGGTTTGATATGAGTTGATTGGATAATCGTCTGTTCAAGTAGAAAATTAACCACTGCGATTGGTGCGTTGCGAGATCACTGGCCAATCGTAACAGTTGACATCTAATGTAACATGCTAAACATGTGACCAGTATGTGAAATGGCCTATCACCTTGTCCTTAGCATTCTTGGTTTAATATACTAACATTTTAACTGTAATACCTCACTACCAGGTTATCATAAGGATCGACCTGACAAACATGTAACACCCCTCCCACTTCCCCGCTCTCCCGCCCAAGTTTGTTTGTTTCGTGTCAATACAAATCATTTTGCATACTTTTCTCACTGCGCAATGACAGTGACTTCCAGGTACATTCTTACGATATTAATGACATATTGCCAATAAGAAGATAATATGTATATATTATCATGGATCATCTGATCCAGCTAAATGTTAGATTTATTGATACAAATCTATTTGGAAGACTCGGTGACGCAAAGACCTGAAACAAGATTCAGTGACTTCTCTTCTTACGCTTAATGTGAACAGTGATGCAACTTCAGTTAAGTAGACCTTAATAACTTAACTTATTTGCCATAATAGTTAATGTCGGCGGATTTTTGACGGTAAGTTTTTAAGCTTATTTTATGTCAATCATGTGGCTAATAAACTAGTTAATCATGTTAATTAATAATGACCCAGTATTAAGTTAATTAAATACCAAATATATTATACATATAAGTTAAAAGAAATGTTCAACTTCAGAAGGCAAATTCTCAGCATTAAAATCGAAGTGAAAATGTACCCTTACATAACTGCTGAGTAGAATAATATCACATAAATTACGTATAAAATTATCCAAATATATTTCGTAATTTCGTGATAAAGGTCTCGAAACCCGCAACAACCCAATAGTACTAAACAAGCAACGTTATAATTGAGTTCAACAAATGAATCATCATTAATGGCGACTATTGAATTTCAATGGAAAGTACAATAAAGCAATCATTATGTTTTATTAGAGTAATATGTCATTTTATTTAGCAGCCCTTTCCAGTAACGTTGTATTTTATGTCCTATTGTTACGTTGTTAAGGGCGGTTGTTCACTGCGGGGCGACAGTCGCACGGTCTCGACTCCGTAAATGTGTTCCGGCCCTTAATGATCTCTAATTGAGCGATTGCGGAAATTACTTCGGATACGTGATCCCGTTTTGTATTACGGATTGAGCAAAAATCCATATTTCAATCCCATTATCGCTCTTTGGAACGAATCAACCGTATTTCAGTGCCAATATTAAATCTACATAAAGTCAACATCATTACGTCGGAAATGTACATAATATTTTCAGATTGGACTTTGACGGTTGTATTTACTTTAAATTCGTAGTTGTACATTGTTGGTACATACTTTTGAATACGATATTTTTCGTTTACACCAGTGCTAGTGCCGTTTACCAATAAATTGCCTTTTCTGCGCCCTGTGCGAGCTTCTATAACTGCGCTTTTGTATTTTTTTAGATAGGTGCCCATAGAGCAATGCTATGTTGTCCCGCCTGGTCTGGCCATGCCATTTTTGCGCCCCCAGAGTCTACGCCCTTCGCCTATGTAAAGTGCCACCGGTGGCACTTCCCTATTTACGGCACTGGTGGTCACAGAATAATGCTTCACCAAGAACTCTTCGATACGTTAATTTGTATTGAAGATAGTTTTTGCGTTACATTTATTTTTTAAATGTTATGTAATAAATTTATAGGCAAGAAAGATTTCAGTGTGACAATCTGTTCTAAAAATATTTTGTGAAATATAAATCTTATTACAATAAGTGGATTCAGCGAGACGTTAAGTTTGTTTCAGAGTTCTAGACAAAAAGAGTACGTACCTAATAAAACTAAGTTGGATTCATTGTCTTCTCAGAATTTATTAACATCGGTCGCTATTCGTGTTCGTATTCCGATGGCATAACTTGGGTCTTGTCGACAAAGCTACTTATTAGCCCATGATTTGATTTGTATTTCTACGAAGAAATAACAAATAATATTATTAGACTTTACACCCCACGGGTCTCGGGTCTCGTTTTATTTGATAATATATTTTTAGTTTTAGCACATTTTAGTTTGTAATGTATATTTATAAGGATAGCTGTATGCCTCCATGCCTAGCTTTAATATTTTTTATGATTTTGTATGTGCCTCGATTGTAATTTTGTATGATTTAGTAGGGACATTTTTTTTAAAAATATTTATGTTCTTTCTAATACGATTATTGTAAAAGCTATTTTGTATTTTTATACATTTAGGTAGGTACCTATTAAGATTGTTTTGAATATTTATTCATGATGTTCTAAAGATTCCTAAAATTTATACGTGCTTGTAAATTAATAATGCATATCGCGAAAGAGATCTACTTGCTGAGAGCTGAGATGTTTTAAGAAAAACATTACTTAGATTCAAAATAAATTAATAAATTGTTAAATCTATGTTAAAACAGAGTGGTAATATTAATAAAGTAGGTTTTACACCTAAATAATTGATTTCTAACCGAAGGGACGTAATATTATATAGCAACTAACATGATTATTAATATGACTGATGTATTTTTTAAGCTTTTGTCAATAACTTTCTCGCTGTAAGCAATTATGATTGTGTTGAAGTTTCATTAAAGTATTGTGTAAATAATAAATAACGTGTTTTTATTCATTTACATGCTAGACCTAGAAGAGGCACTTTTAGGGTATGTTTTGGTTATGGCTTGGCAATAGTTAAGACTACATTGCGTAAAATGGACCTTTTTTTAGAGTAGATTATACTAGGCTACTAGACTACTTTCTTCCGATTACTATAAATAAATAGTTAAGTATCCAGCGGAAAAAAACGCTCTAATGCTTTCGATGACCATGACTATAAACTAGAGTAGCAATAAAGTCTATCTTACTTAGCTACCAAATTGCACTCTTTATGCCTACAGTAGTGGCGCATCGCGGAGACTTTCTGCTTAAATTAAATTTAAATGGAGCCATCTCTTTCGAAAGCTCTAATGATTCGTTCAAATAGAAGTCTGTGACCGCTCTAGTACCCAACTTAGTACTGATCGCTTTATTTTTATTTAAAAAGTCCTTACTGCCAGGAACTTCACGGATTGTACGTTTAAAAGAGGTGCTTGTACTGCAGTTTCGTAGCGACTGGAGGTAATTAATTAGAATCATCCGTGGCTGTAGGGCTGTCCGTGCACTATTATTTTTTGTCATGAAACCATACTTCCATTGTAGGTAGGTATTTGCGTCACTCCAACCTCTTACTACGAGCTCTTATTATTGCTACTTTTACCGACTTAAAAAAGGTTTTTCATCTCTCCTGTTCGGAAAATATAACTTTCCTGTGTAGATAGCCGGGTGGAAAATAGCTTATCCATCCCTAGGGTGGAAAGTAATTTAGTTTTAATTGACATGGCATAGAGTCAAGGCCTGCTGTCAAAGCTTGGACCAAAGATAATTGAGTCACATAATTTTATTAAAATAACAATCATTTTTGCTTAGCTATAAATTGAAAATCATATTGAGTAGGTATTATGTATAATCGTTGATAAAAAAATATACAATTTCTAATTTTAATTCAATTAATAATTAAAATATTTGGCTGCCCACCATAATGCTAAGAGGTTTTTTTTAAATTTTATATTGTCAGTGTCATTTCAGGAAGGATTCTTTTATAAAAAAAAAGAATTTATTTTTGGATTCTATTATTATCTGTGGAAAAAATCGATCGATATTCTTTACAAAGATTTTAATTATTTGGTATTTTCTGCTTTTATGTACTCTGTTTTCATGTATTCGTGCCGTTATTCTTTCTAATCGTGTTAGGTGTTGTTAGTACTGTAAATCAACTGTCATATTTTGTTTCAAAACTTGAGTTTTCCTTTCTCGCTGAACTACATAATACCTCACCAATACATCTACAACCACTTTTGTAAATTTTATGTTTTCCTCACAGTCGAAATGAAAAATAGTATGTTTAACTCGGGTGAAAGCACCCATTTCACTCTCGAATTATTAGCGCTCTCACTTCGTTCGAGCGCCAGAAACATCTCGAGTGAAATGGGTCGCTTTCTCCCCTTGTATAACAATCTACTATTCCATTCGACCTGTATGTATGTGATATTGTTGGAATTTGATAACATTTGAGTTTGATGATCTATAGTTAAGCTTTTAAACACGTATGCCAAACTTCGTAAGTGTAGGTAATACCTAACATACATACCATATACATACATAGGTATGTATGTTTGTCCACGGATTCCTCGAAACCAAAAAGAGATTTTGAGACGGTTGTTCAGTCACGTATATTCTAACTTAGGTAGGGATATGAGTAAAAAACTAAAATACCTTAGGATAAATCATGTTCCGGTTCCAAATGTATTTGCTTCTCCTAAATAGAAGACAAATACTTGACAAATACGTTATTCAAAGCTTTTTGAGAAAATTTTTTTGAAATAACTTTTTTCATAGCATATTTATTTTGACTGTAGCTTTTTTAAAGTGTAGGAGAGTTTAAAAACTGACCTGTTACATGCGCTCATGGTGAAGCTGCAGGTAGGTTCAAACAAACAGCAAATTAATCGTAAATTATAAATATACTATGAAGAATCTAATAACAGCAAGAGATGTTCTGTTGTTCGTTATATTTCGCAATAAACGACGGCATAAATTACTTCCTAATTCTTTACCGAGAAAAAATGGGGGACGATGAGGTTAATTAAAATTGACGTTGGGTGGGCCATTGAGGTGATAAAAAATAGGGCCAAGGTGTCAACAAAACCACGCCGCGGACCGCAAATGAATTCGATTCAACGCAATCAATTTTTTCCCGCCCTTCCCTGGACCTCGCTCATTCGCCCCCTGATTAAATCGGTCAATCATTCGGTCTTGCCGTTCAGTTAACTGGAAAATTGGTAATTAGATCTCGTAGGTGATAAACTAAATTTTGTGTGTGCTGTGCTGCCACGATAAAAACAATTGCCCGACCGAGTTTAATTTACTATCCATTCGACTAGATGCTGCAAAACTTTTTATTACCTTAGGTCTGAATTCAGAGTTATTGATCGATAAACTCCCATGATATTTTAATAGTTATTTGTTTGATGATTAGAGCTTTATTAGCATTGTGGCTGCGGTGGTCGCGTTAAGCTTTGTGTGCAGGATATACTTATTGCAGAAAAGAGAACGGCTTCGACCAGTTGTTAAGAAGACACACGTTTTCAAATAAAAGTTAAAGCGTACCGAGCGTACCTCAATTTGTTCGATCTTTTGTTAAGGTTGTGTTGCGCCATTCGACTTTAACGTAACTTTAACTAATATAGATAAGTATTTTTCTCTTATGAAGTTCATGAATTTATTTGACGTTTCTGACAGTTGAAATATGATGGTGCAACCGAGCCAAAGCACTTAGCCTAGCACTATTTTAAACTACTAAGGTAAAACCATTAAAGCTGCCTTTTGACTGTGGGATATAATATATTTATATATATTACGATATATTTTATATCCCGAGATATATCTTTCACCCGTTCCCACTATGGGAATATTTTCTTAGTTTTGTATGGGATTGTCCACCACCGAGGGGGGCGGAAGGGCGTGCGGGGGGCGGAAAATATATATTTCTCGAATAGCTCTAAAACATATTATAGTTCGGGATATAAAATATTATATTTCTCAGTGTGAAGGGTTCCATTGTAAACTATGGTGAGCGATATCGAATATATCTCGGTATATTAATATATATTTCCAAGTGAATAGGCAGCTTAACAGCTCACTGGGAAAAAAATGAATTTTATTTAGTGAACAAATATTTCTACAGTAGGTAAGTATTGTTTCATGAAACAGACAACCGTAATCACTGTTCCTCAAAATTCGGCTCAGTCGGAATTAAATTGGCATTAATTTAATTTGCATAAAAACTAATTACGATTGTTTACGAAGTCAACGCGATGACAAGCGCGCGGTAATATCTCCCGTGATTACTCGCCGTATCGAAAAATAATTAATGAGGGACCGAACACAGAATTTCCAATTTAAAATTCGGTTTTTGTGTGTCATTGGAGTTTTATTTACCTTTACGAGTTATTTATCAAAATGAACATATCGTCACTAATAAAAGAAAACGAATGTTACGTATGTACCTACTTAGATTTGTTTAGTAATGTTATGTTGCGGTCTATTTCTCGTAAGAAAAAGTCCTTACTTTACTTTAAGTACCTTTACCTATGTATTGATTTGCTTGAAAATGCTACTAGGTTAGCAGAAGTGGCTCAGTACCTTGCTACTGACTAGGATGATGATGATTGTGTGTGATCATGAAATAGGCTGTTGCACCATGATATATCGTCTTAACTAACTACATACAAACACAAATAATAAATTAAAGGTACAATCATAGAGAAAGAAAAAAATCTTCGTTTTAAAAAGAGCGTGCTACTTAGTGAAATTCTATAGAATTTGACAGCGAAAGACCTTATGACAGCGAGACCGTTTTCTAAGAAATAATGGATTTAGTGGAAACGTCAAGTTTCCGTCGCTGGAATTTTTGAAAAATTATGAATGGATATAATTATATTTTAAGTTTTGTATAACAATTTCAGATGAAATGACTTGTGCTTTAAGCAACTGTGAAGTGCGCCGAGGATACAATCCCGAAAATCATACTTTTCACCTGTAAATATGAATCATTGATAATAATTTTAATTCCAAATTTTATAAAATTTGTGAGTGAAATCGACTCCGATGCCAAATTGTACAGTAAATTTAGGACTTCCTTTGTGATTTGCAGCCATATATCAAAGTTTCAAATTGAATAATTCAGGTATTTTCAGTAAAATAAGAAACCGTTTCTTTACACTAGGGCTTGACTTAATGATGACGTCATCAGTATCGATAAATTTTTTGACTGATTTTTTTAGGTAACCGTAATTCTAGCACAGCTTCTTCTCAGCAGTGGCCCACACAACTGTCCCGAAGCTGTGCTGTGGTAAGGTCTATGTTGGAACGTGTATAAGTGCTTCTAGCAAGTCTTCATACATAAATAAATAAATATGTATTTTAAAAAAATGAAGTTGTCTTGTTTATCAAATAAAAAGTATTATGTTATTAAAAGTGCAATAACTTAATTATTTTTGTTTCAATTTACATGATTTATCGTAACCTCGTCGATAAAACTTGGACCACCATAAGATACACATCACTATTGAACGCACACATGTAAAGTAACTTTTTGGTTTCGCTGAAAATCCGCGTTTGTCATTCTATACTATACTACATTCTATGGGTACAATCGAGTTTAGGTAAATAATAATCATGATTTATCTAAACTTGATTTTTATTTTATTCTTAAATCGGTGTCGTCCAACTCCGCCCTTAAGAACTGCTGAAATTTTTCTACATACAAGACTGTGTTACTCCATAGCGGACCGGGACCGAGTTTGCGATGCAACTTCACGACTAGATTTCCAGTTGGGTGCCTGGTATTTATTTATTCAAGACGATCGGTCGAGAGTAAACTAGTTTATGCACGGTTTAGTAGATCGGGATCATGGTTCAGTAGGACTGAGGAAATTAAATTGGCTATCGTAGAGCATTAGTCGTAGTTTGCTTGTCTACTGTAGATTCTACTTTCACAGCTATTTGTCAAGATTTATTACAAAGATTGATTATAGTTTAAAGATTTTTAAGTTTAAATATTCTGTGGTTAAAGTAAGGTGAGAAAATAAATGATTTATTTATTATTTTATATGAGACTTCCGTTACTTATATGATGTAGAGCTAATTGCTGCCAGTCGCCTGAAGCAGTCAGTCTACTTCAAACTGCGCAATAAGAACAAATCTTTTCAGTACTAAGAAAGATTACCCAAAAGATTCCAAATAACTCAGGGTTATTTTCTTCGAAATACAGTTAAAAAAAAACATTAAAACATCGCGCTTATATTTATCTAAGTATCCAAACATGTAGAACGCAAAATCAAAGGCGCCTTCCCGCGTGTGGCGAGGCGTGCGGAGTCACTGGTTCATCGGCTTGAGCCAAGTCGATAGGTTGAAGGTATTGCCTGCTGATTGGCGTGGAAAATTCAACAATCACTACTCTATTTATACACGATTTTTGTATTTGATTGGCGTGTTTACTGAAAGAACTCGTAGGATTTACATAGTCCGTTGTGTTCCTTTTGTTTCAGTTTAAGTTTGCAGAACAAGATTTTTAGACTTGTTTAGTAGAAGTAGAAGGCTGAATAAAGCAATTTAGCATTACGATTCGAAATGTGTATTACGAAGATGTTCATAATATGATGAATGATGATGAATACAGTGATTAGGTACACTTGCTCAGTGGATGAATACTTAGTTGTGAAAAAATTATGCAGATAGTTAAAAACAATTTCAAATAACGAACGCAACGCTCGGCAATTTTTTACGTCACACACATTTTATTTTTCAGTTGCTCGTCATCTCTGTCAAAGTGTTCTGTGGCTCTGTTTTGTAAATAAATAAAAAAATAACGATTAAATAATTTGTAGGTACCAATGATAATACCTACGTGTACGTCTATAAATTACATTTATTTTGTTGTGAAATAAATAACGGTGAGAGTACGCGAAATCTTCAAATCCAGCCAGTAGGTATTTATACTGATAATCTGATGCCTGGGTGCCGGAGTTCTAAGGTTAGTGTAGCTATTAAATTTAGGTATTTTTTAATTTTAGAAATACTTTTGTAGGACTTTAGTTTTTATAAACGTACTAGCTTTTGCCCGCGACTTCGTTCGCGTGGACTTCAGGTTCGTCCCGTCTAGTAGCGCAAAAAATGTGTTTTTTTACGACCTCACATTAGAAACCTCAAAAATTGTAGCCTATATGTTATTCTGATGTATAAGCTATATTGTGGTAAAGTTTCATTCAAATCCATTCAGTAGTTTTTACGTGAAAGAGTAACAAACATCCATACATCCATACAAACTTTCGCCTTTATAATAGTAGTAGGATTCAAATAAATGATCGGATGAAAATATAGCGTATATCAGGACAAGATTTAAGTTCAAAGTAATTTTATGTTTTACTTCAATAGGTTATAATTTATAACGTATTTTTAAGTTATAAAGTACGTAAGTAGGTAATAATACCTACATATTTTAATACAATGTTAATGAAGGGTCTTTGTGAGATTGCGAGTTGTTAGATGATTTCACAAAGCCATCAGTCATTCAGCAAAGGTTAATTAATTTAAAATAGCCGACTTCCAAATTAATGGACAGATCAGAATGTTTACCACCGCCTCGGTCTGTTAGCTGATGTGACGTCAATTATGAGGGTTCCGTAGGATAATTGTCGCACGTTTCATTCTCTGATTGAAAATGTTTAAGATCCAACATGACTTTTATCATAAAAGCTGAATTAAAAACATTGATGAAGCGTAATTAGCTTGTTTTAAGAGCAAGAAACCACATAGAAATAGAAACTAGGAAAGTGCAACCGATCCCCAGGCTTCTTATTAAATCGACACAAATGGTTTGTCTTTGAAACCTTAAAGGCAGTTTATAATTTCATGTTTGTTTTTATCAAGTGTTTTGTCACTATACTTACATGATATAAAGACATGAGGTTCTAATCCTCATCTGTCACAGTTTGTTTTTACAAGTGCAATTTATACATTAAAAGCAGTCAGAACTCTTGCGATTCAATGTAACTCTACAAAATAAAAGCTAATTTGGCATGAAAGTTTTATTCAATCAACGCCTCAAAGCCTAATAGAAAGGTGAAAAAAATTACCAAAAACCGTTTATAAATAGGCACGTCCCGCCCCGGGCACAAATCGAATTGCTCCCGCCGAAATCGCCGTCAAAGTTAATGAATGACATAATTCAATCGAGAATCCTCGTAGTCTTTTTTTCTGTAATCAAAGGGGGTGATCAACGTCAGAATTGGGCCCTGGCTGACGAGGTAGGGTGGGTATACAGTCTGGTTTATGTGAGACTAGTTATAAAAGTACTAAAAAGTCATAAAAGTCGTTTATTTTTGCATATAGACCCACTGGGGGCACTTATACACGTCCCAACATAGACCCTACCACAGCTTCGGGACAAAATGTGGGCTAGTGCTGAGAAGAAAAAAAAAACAGTCACTATTGTCAATGCCTCTTTTCAAATGTTTTACAATGTTTGTGGTGATCATGCAATGTATAATATGTATAATATTAACTAGGTGAAGGAAAAAGGATTATTAAAGATGGAATGGCAAAAGGACCTGCAATTTACATGCTGAAATAATACTTTAAGATGATAATGCGATGAGGGTTGTATTGTGCAGTAAAAATGGCCTATGCCTCAACAAGTGGAATGGAGAATGCACGATTTGGAAAATATTTTGTTACATGGACTTCAGTTAACCGATTGTGATTATAATTTAATCCAAAACTATTATTTATGGAGTCCTTTTGAAAATATATAACCAAATCAAAGTCCAATCAACAATTTTTATCTTATAGCCTATGCTCCTTGCCGTAATATCCACTAATAATCTCGAATCCTGGACACATTTCGAGGCTTGCACGAATCTGGTCGATTCATTAGGCCTTCTGTTTTTGCCGAGTGCCAGATTAAAATTCCCCGAACCTCATAGTATTTCTGGGTTTTCTGTATCATCCAATATCCTCTGACATTTGGTTAATACCATTACGGATTACGTTATTATAATGCCTAGAAGAGCGCTGTGAGCTGTTATTACTACCTACGTGTAAAGAAGCTATGCCAAGCAAAAAATGTGTCGCAACTCGATGAAAAGATTGTGACGTATTCTATTAAAATATAATGTAAAATTTGAAACCGTTTGTATGCTTTGACGCCAAGTGGCGTCAAATCATGGCGCATGAAATTTGTTCGTGGTGTCATCAATTATCATCATTATCTAATTTAAGAGCCAAGCTCTTGTCGGTGGAGTTTTTTTCCATTCTTTACGCTCTTCCGCCATTCTCTTGACCTCTTGATACGACGCAACATTCAACTTTTGCTTTATTTGATGCATATAGCTTATTCTTGGTCTTCCTCTCTTCATTTTTCCTTTTATTCTTCCCTCTATTATCGTTCTGATGAAACTGTCGTGTCGTATCAAGTGTCCTAGCATTCTCCCTCTTCTACTCTCAATTGTGCTTTCAAAAACTAATAGAATAGTTTTCTCTTTTCCTTTACCAAGTTCAAGACTTCTTAAGTCAAGTCAAGTCAAGTCAAGTTTTAATTATAGGTAATCCAAAATATTGATATCATTCGATGCTTTACTTAATTAGGCCATTATATAAGGTCACCTCGTTTTAAATGATAATATTTAAAGGGCCGATTCAGCACAATAAATTAATATTTTTTGTAGAAAACACTTTAGGTTTTTATCCGCTAGTTTTAGAGAAAATTTGAGACTAAGATAATATTTTTTTATTAATTGAGGCTAAGAGTAGAGAAAAAGAAGGTTTGGTCATTGAATTGAGAGAGGCGAAGCCGATAACGTAGATAACTTTTTAAATTGTCAGGGTGCTGTATTAAAAAAATATATTGTCTATTAAAGAAAATAATAAAAATTAAAATATCGATTTCCAAAAAATAAAATTAATGATGAAAAAAATAATGATAGTGTCCTGTTTGTATTATGTATAAAAAGCCACTGTTAAAATATTATCACTTAAAATGATTTGACCTTGTATATTTTTATATAGCACGTAGGACTATAATATAATTATAATTAAAATTATTATTACTAATAACTAAGATAAATAATTACTAAGATAAGCACTTAATTAACTAGCTTAGATGTTTTAGGCTAGATTACGTTTTCTATACCATGAAGTAACAAATCATATAACTTATAATTTCTTTAACACACAAACATCACAAAGGCATTGCAACGTGAATACGTGAAAGCATTCCGCTCATAATTACGTGACACAAGATTATGCTGATAACAACGACGTGAAAAACCCAGTTTCCCCGTAAAAGTTTCGAGCAGGTCTTTATGAAGATTATCCCTGCAGAGTGTTTAGTATTTGGCGGCGGGGTCGGTTACGTGAGGTGCTAGACATAATTGGTTTTATGTAAATATAGAAAGGCTGTGATGCTGTGGGGATAGGAAGCTGGCGTTTTTACAGGAGTAAGCGGTAGTGATTGCTTTTTGTATGTCATTGGCTGAAACATTGGAGTAGGCAAACCTTAATTGGAGATTTGGTTTGGAATTGAGAGTAATTTGTCAATACGTTGGAATTGAGCAAAATTAGGTACCTATGTTTTTCCAATGATTTTATTTTTTACTTGATGGACACGC
The DNA here is from genome assembly GCA_963584085.1 of Pyrausta aurata. NCBI lineage: Eukaryota > Metazoa > Arthropoda > Insecta > Lepidoptera > Crambidae > Pyrausta > Pyrausta aurata. The sequence goes on along the minus strand of OY757256.1, from coordinate 12,723,910 downwards.
AATGATTTTTTTGTAGTTTTATGTATGTGGGTAATCATCATGTGCTTGATACAGTTGTGTTACCTTGTAGAAAATCTTAAACATCTGAATATTATGATTGAGTGGCTACTACAAGTCTCTACGAGTAAGTTCGGAGTACGAGTTCAGACCAACGAATGCAGTCGTTAATCTCATAGTTATTTTTTTTTAATTTATTTTATTATAGGAAAACCGGGGTTTTTAAACAGACAATATGAGATAGTATAGTTAACACATAGACCTCTTATAGGTCCGTCCTCACATATACATAGCAATAGTATGAATTAACGTAAACACTCGGTCAACAAATACTGCCAAGCAACAACTTTCTTACTCCTTTGGCGCAGCGACCCAAAGTGTGTCTTGGCCTCCGACATAAGAGAACGCCATCTAATCCGGTCTTGCGCCGCCTCTCGCCAGTCCGTAACTTGTAGCTCCAAAGCAACAAAACAACAGAATATTTGAAGAAAAAACAAATTGAAAACTATTTAAGCAACTCGCAATCAAAAAAGCGCTCGCCCAATAGCCGTTATAACCCACTCATTCATGACCTCATGGCCCGCCCCAAACTTCAATTCCACAAGTAATATTTGAATTAAAGCGGAGACGATTCCGTGGCCGGGGGCCCCAACCCGGGGCCCATAGTGTCACCAAAACGGGTAGATGTCCCCCAAATAGGATGCCGGCCTCAACACGCCCCGCCTTGTCGTGGTTTAATTGATTTATGTATTCCACTCTGGTTCGCCCGCCCTAATAGATTTGTTGCTAAATAATCCAAGATGAGTTTCAATTTGATAGATGAAGATTTAGAGGCCACTGTTAACCGCGGACGCGATTTAGATTGTCGGACTCAATAATGCTGCGATGTTTGTGTCACGGATTTACGTAGATGGAAATGGATAATATTTACAAAAGTTTGAGTTGAACACCCACCGGCAGGCGAAGGTAACACTTCTTCTTCTTCTTCTTCTCAGCCTTCTTCTACCATTTTCTTGGTGTAGGCCTCCTTTCTTTTATGCTAGTCTCTTCTATCCTGAGCCACCTGTATCCACATCGACCCGGCTTCTCTCTTTATATCATCACTCCATCGCATTTGTGGTCTTCCCACAGGGCGTTTCGCTCCCCATGGTCTCCACTCAATAACCGTCTTACACCAGGAGTCATGTTTACGGGCGACGTGGCCTGCCCATTCCCACTTAAGCTTCGCCACTCGCTGGATAACATCTGTAACTTTACTTTGCTCTCTTAGCCACTTATTTGTTTTGCGGTCTCGCAGTGCTACTCCTACCAGTTTTCTCTCTATCGCTCTTTGGGCCACTCGCAGTTAAGGTAATCCCGTAATTTTGAACTTATAAAAGAGGCACGAATAGGTCTAGTCTATGATCTAGGTGTATTAAAGTTCAATATTCTGAACTTATGAATGAAGCACACCTAGATCTATGTCTACTTAGTCTAGGGTGCAAAAAGTGTCGACCTAATTTTGTATCTTTGTTGAATTATGAGGAGAAACTAGGATAATGATTAAGAGGCATAATAGAGACGGCCTTTCAGACTAAAATATTGAGTTAACAATATAACCTTAGATCTTGAGACATTTGTTACCAATGTAAATCTTGAGACAAAATTAGTTACTAATTTTGTTGGCAGATATTTTAATAGTTGTAAAAAGTTATGAAGACTAGACTTGTCTTATCGGAAAGTCTTTTAAAAAACTTGTTTCTTAACGTTAGTTACATTTGTAAAACCATCACAGCATTCACAGCCGAATTTCTTTCCTTTTCCTCAGATAAGGCGTTTGCGGAAATTGTAAGGCCGATTTAGTGAAAAGCCTTTGTGAGGAAGATTTAGTTCAATTACATTTGTAAATTAAGCAATGAAAGAGTAGACGGCACGTGATCTGGGCGCTAAATGGTGATCTTGTGGTCGTAGTAATAAACCAGTCTTTCTTTTAAAGACGTTAGTTTTTAATGTATTTACATAACGAAGTTATTTACTTTATAAATAAAAAAAATGATTTGAATTTGAAAACGCGACGACGCGTTTGGTGTAGTGGTTAGCGCTCCTGACTACTATGCCGGCGTCGCGGGTTCGAATCCCGCAAGGGGCAAATGTTTGTGTGATGAGCACGAACATGTGTACCTTAGTCATGGATGTTTGTATTTATTTATGTATTTATGGGTGTCGCCCCCGTCTTTATCGTTGTCTGGTATTCGTAGCACAAGGAAGCAAAATCCCTAGTTCGAAACCAAGACAACCAAGAAGACCAAGAGGTGTGTTGTCTGTCGCATAATATTAAAAATATTATTAAAATATGCAGAATCTAAAAGGCCTACAATACTGGAAATGTCCTAACTAAAAGCTTGTTCCGTCTGTAAATACAGCGAATTTCGCTAGCATTAGCCTTTAACCTTAAAGTCTTAAGGCTCAGTCTTGTAAACAAAACACACTTCGTTTTATGTAAAGTTCTCAATAATACAAAGTATATTTTGTGTTATTCATTTATTTTGTATTATTATTTATTAGAAAAATCTAATGAAAACCTAAAAATGTTAACTAAGCAAAAGTGATAGCTCTATGGTTGAGTTCTAGGAGAGGGCTTTGTTTATGAATGCAGTCGGTCCTCCGTTGTAATATAGGGTGGACCTGCTGTCAGTGATTATAAAAGATAATAGCTGAATACAATATTATCCTGCATAATTTCATTACCATTGAAAAATAATTTCAGTCGATATCACAAAACATTGAAAGTAGGTACTCAAAATTCTGATAAGACTAGGTAGATAAGTAACTTTGGAATAATTGAGGTATAGGCAGAGTCCTAGAGAACTCAAGAAAGTGGACACCCGATCAAAGTGAGTCTTAACCTTTCAGCCAAGTTTAAGGGCCTCCTAGGTAATTCAAGCTAACCAGAAGTATCGCACTTACCTTAAAAACAAGTGCACTAAAGTCTTATACAGGGTAACAGGCTAAGGCGACCTAAATCCTGGTGTGGTAGTTAACATCATTCCAGACTGATTTGACTACGGAACCCCATATCCCAAACTTATCTTAACCTGTAACCCCGTATAAACGATTGATTCTTTGAATGATAGGTAGGACTCCATTTATTTTTGGAGTCGGTGATATGATGGTGCTAATGATTATGTTTGTTTTATTTTATCACGCAATGAGAATAGAGAATAAGTACCAACTATGTTGCGTGACATTAAAAAATCAATAGATACTTTGAATGTCCATCTTTTTAAACTTTTATGCTCTCCAGCGTGTAGTTGTTGAGAACTGTGCAACTTTATCGTAGTAAATTCAACTGAAATACGTCTGAATAAGATAGAATTTGTATTTGTGGGATGTACAGCAAATCACAGTTAAGTCATTAACTCTTGGATAGACATTGCCACAATTCAAATATAACAGTTAGTCAAAGCCAACATGTGACATACCAATGAGGGCTACCGTTTTCGTGCTCACTAGTTGGCGCCACTGTTGCGTGAGGTCCAGAATATAGCTTCTATGGTGTAATTGTCATGATGATAAAAAGATAAAAAATCAAGTTTACCAATAAATCTTGATATTACAATACATCGGGCATGCCGCAGTCCAGCTTTGTTAGGAGAAGAAAAGTAAGTAAATACACAAGTTATTAAAGATTTAACATTTATTTTCTTAGTCCCCCTTTTAAAACACTCTCATTCATTGAACCGTAACTAGTATTTTAATGGAAATTATTGCTAAATATTCGAAACATTAGTTTAAATAGAAATAAACCCACACATCCAACCCACAAACAGAGACATTTGACATTTCGGAGACCTCACGCTACTAAGCGCCCCTAGCGGCGAATTCATACGCGATACTGAATAGTACTGCATTGATATATTTTTCATTGATACTGCATTTCTAATTGATCAAGACTATGTTATGCCAACGATATAACAACAATTGCCGAAACCAAAATTTACATACATAAAGAAACTCGTGTCAGTTACACCACTTATTGCTCGAGAACGGGTGGACCGATTTTCATAATGTTTTACTTCGTTGGATTTGTCTTAGCTTATTTTAAAATTAATCCTATGTTCTGGCTCATCTCACCTTGCTGTGATATTGATGTGGCTGATAAATTATTGGCGCGGGCTGAAAGCTACTTTGGTGTTGACAACGATCGCCGATTTATATTCGTTAGCCATTGCAAGATTGGTAAATATCGGCTTTGCGCGCTACCTTTATCGGACCTTTTGCGAAACATTTGCGAATTGAAAATGTTTTTTATTTTAATCTCATACGATTTTAGCATTAAGTTTGAGCTCTACCTACGGTTTCATAAATTTATGTTTGATTTAGTATTTACTTCAATCTAGGGCTTAAGTTATTTTCACTTACAAATAAAAAGGGCCTTAGTAAATAAATATTTCAATTGAATTTTCTAGCTCATCAATCAATCAATCAGCCTGTTGCAGTCCACTGCTGGACGTAGGCCTCCCCAAGGGCACGCCAAAGTGCACGATCCCCTGCTTTCCTCATCCAGTCACTACCAGCGACCTTCTTTAGGTCATCGGTCCATCTGGCAGGGGGGCGTCCAACACTTCATTTGCCGAGACGGGGTCTCCATTCAAGAACCTGTCTACTCCAACGTTCCCGTTCACGTCGTGCGAACAGTCTTTTAAGATGTTTTAAAACCATCAAACAGCCCCCTTACTCTGGACACAAAACCCGATCCAATGAATATAGCCATCCCTGTCACACGCATGCATGGCCTGGTATGAGTGACAGGGATGGCTATAACCATTGGATCGGATTTTGTGTCCAGAGTAAGGCCTCAGGAAGTGTTCATATGCGACTAGACTTGAATGATCTTATTGAAAACTAGCTACAATTATTGAATATACAACAAAACAAGCATTATTAATATAGAAACTCCCTTCAGCCGGTCATAAGTTTTTTACGTCTATAAATATCAATTCACTCTTAAAATGAAATTCTTTAACCATCATTTTAATGAGCATGAGATCGACGCACAGCGATATTCTTCGAAGTACGTTATTGTAACAATATTAATTAAATATAAGTTTACGATTAAAGTTTCGTCCACTCCCACGATGAATATCGGCCGTAATATCCAAAGGTTCAATAAGCGCATAGTTTTATGTTGAATATTGGAATAGTTTCTAATATCTAATCTAGGGAGTGCATTATTAGGCATTCCTTTAGATAGGGCTCCGAGTAGACGGCTGTCTGGGCCGCGGTTAAGGATTACTTGAGTTTAGGTCACTGAGCACGTCAAGAAACCTTACTATTGAACTTAATTATCTAGCTAGAGAAAATTAAAAAAGCTATTAACAATCTCCTCAACCAATCCAATTATATATTTTTTCATTTTATTTTGATATCTTTTGTTTTTGTTATTGTCCTTGCTATTTTTATAATAGCACCTCTTGTGTAACAAATAAATAATTCATTCATTCACTCACCCTTTTTTAAAAAGGAATTTTTACGGAAGGTTTCTCAAGTGATAGTCCGGGCCGCATAGCGAAATCACCACCAGCGCTAATGCTCAAAGTTGATAAGCGTTTATTGAAACAAAATGTTCTACCGTATAAAACAGCACCTTGATTGATATCGAGCTCTTAATTGCAATTTGCAGCGCACTCGCGATGCGCTCTAGTGACACACTCGTAGGTACAAGCGAGCGCAATACCAGCGATAACTAATCCATCTTCGCCGTCTAATCAGCACCCAGTATAATGAACGCGATGTTCTCGGGGTTTGTTTCTATCTAAATCACACATAAGACCCTTTACACACTGCGACTTTTAGCATCGATACTAACGCGCGTATTGGAAACGAGATGCAGCATCGCGACTCCCGCAATGAACAGATTTTGGCGTCGATGCAGCATCGATACTGCATCGCTACCGTTTTTCTGCATCGATACTAACGCGCGTTTTGGAAACGAGATGCAGCATCGCGACTCACGCAATGAACAGATTTTGGCAATACCTCAACCGCTTTCACATCGTCCCATCAGACAAATGTCCATGCGACGATACTGAAACCCAAAGTTGGCAGCACCTACTAAAATTCTGTCCCCGCTTTGCTGCCAAACGCCTAGATCATGAAAACACCTGTAATCATTTAAATATTGAACCCTATATCCTTCCCCAAATCATCACCAAAGACTCATCAATAAATTCATTAAACAACTTCATATCACACATCGTCAACAATCTAAAACAATTCAACAATAGTCTCTGCAATAACGCCTCTCCATGAACACAATATCACCTTTAAAACGAGCACACCGTTGTGCTCGCGGAAGTAAACCGTAAGCTCCGCGAGTCCAATATACCCATAGTTGGAATAATAAAAAAAAAAGACATTGCTGCTTTGATACTGCATCGCTACCGTTTTTCTGCATCGATACTAACGCGCGTTAGCATCGCGACTGCATCGATGCTAAAAGTAGCGAAGTGTGTAAAGGTTGACATTTTGCGACTGCATCGATGCAGCATCGCGACTGCATCACGTTTGCATCGCTGCTAAAAGTCGCAGTGTGTAAAGGGTCTTAAAGTCATTACGTAAAAATAATTGATGTTTCAAAACCACTTCAAATAACACACTGTTTTGATTTGATTTTAATAGTTAATTTAATAAATATTTATAGTTTAATATAGCTGATTTAATGAAGTTTATCATAATTAAACATAGTTACTAAAGTACGTAAGTGAAGTTATCTTATGTGCTCAAGGTATTATAATTTAAATTAAAACAAAAATTATCCGTCTGCAGCAGATAAGACTGATTGAATAATATTGAATTGTAGACATTGGACTTTAAAGCTCACATACATTCATCTACCTACGTCTAGATATGTGCTCTGACTGTTACAAAATAATAATATACTTGTATATTCTTGTTTTGGGAATTGATTGTATTTTGGGTGTTTGAGTTAGTCACTCAAACACCAAAGTTTCGTAAAAGTACGAGTAGCTTTTAGCAACAGAACTTTACTCAGCCAATATGTTCACATATGTCAAAGCATAACAAACACATAGCTAAACTTCACTTTTAGTTCATTTGGTTTATATTAGCGGTCTCAGCAAATTTCGTTTCGCCTATGCCCCTATTTTATAAGCCAGTTTCCCGTGGTTTCATTCGCGTAAATATCATACCTGACAAAATATAATTGTAATTTATAGCCTATGCGCTATTCTAATGTATAAGCAAACAACAACCTTGGACTAAAAATGAGCGGGCACCCCTTACACAAGGGCTTAGCTAAAAAAAGTTCCCCTAATCCTGTAAAGATGATGTTGTAAGTTCTAATTAAGAAAAAAATAATGTAAGCTACTTATATTTTGGAAAAATTTCATAAAAATCAATTCAGTACTTTTCGCGTGTTTTTAAGTATCAAACAAACACCCTGCATCCTCACAAACTTTCGCGTTTTATAATATTAGCAGAAAACGCGGCAAAGATAAATCGAACAAAATTAAAATCATTATAATCTGTCCACCCGTTCTCGAGGTATAAGTTGTGTAAAAACGACTTGCCTGTATACAGCGTGTGGCCTGTAATAGTAGCAAAAATTTTAATCAATGATTCTTCAGAGTATACTTAGTTACCTTGACCTTGTCATAGTACTCTAAAATGTACAATTAGCTTTCGAAAGTTACTAAGCCCCCATTACTGATCTTCTCGTTTACCACCTAGAGAGAAATGGGAGTGACTGAAAATCAGCGCTGGCTTGGCTGGTAGGGCCTACCCAGCATACGCTGAGTCATTTCCATTTGCCTTTTATTTGCTATGTTATGTGTATTATATTAAGTATGTATATGTATCTATTGTAAAGGCAATAAAAATTTTTCATTTCATTTCATTTCAAAAAATGGTTTAACTCAGAGATATAGTATCCACAGTTATAATCCCTAATCAATGTATGTCAAAATCGCTAACTCCCTGTAGTAAATGACAATGTCAAGTTCTATGACTGGACACTTTTATTCGCAATACATTGCTGGTTCGAAAAAAAAAACAAAATTCAAAATCTTTATTTCAATTTAGGTCATGAAATGACACTTATTTATTATTATTTCGATTTATTTTGCTAGAAAATAACAATGATTTTATTTTACATTATAAAATTAAAAACCATTTGGAATTGATTACTGGTTACTTACTGGGTCTACCTCTATATTTTAAATTTTTGCCCATATTATAGACCACACTCGTATGAGAAGATATTGGCTTTCCTATTCATATGCCTAGTCCACACCCGCGTCATCTGCGCAGCCGCAGCTGTCTCGTCGCCCGCTGCAGTTTGACGCGCGTAAGCTTGACGAATGAGCCGTCGTCTGATCGCGAACTAATCCATCTCTTCCCGGCTCGGCATAATGAACACATAGATGGAACTATTCTAGATATCTAGAGTATTGCAATGATTGCCTTATGTTTCTTCCCACATAACACTTTGGTCTCCCTCGGGATCAGAGGGTATGAGCTAGGCATTGAACTGGACTGGGAAGTCGAAAAAAGGGTGAAAATACTTTCATTAAACAATAAAAGCCAAACATAAAATATGTTGTCTGGCGCATATTTATTATTATTATTTATTATAAAATAGGTATGCGCGAAACCACAGAACATAAAAAACGCGCGAAATATACACCAATTGTCTTGGTTTCGAAGTAAAGAATTTCCTCCCTGGTGTTACGAATACCAGACAACGATTATGGCGGGGGCGTCTCCAATAAATACATATAAACATCCACGACTAAGGGCGTCTCTAATAAATATATATAGGTAAACATCCACGACTAAACAAATGTTCGTGAGCATCGCATAAACCACGGGCATGTGTATGGGCAATGCCTGAATTAAATTATTTTATTTTATTTATAAACATTTGCCCATTGCGGGGCTCGAACTTGCGAACACACAAAACGTGTCGACATCTATAGAGACTCTCTATTAATGATGCCATGTCGATTTTTTTAAGAATTTGAGCTTAATTCGCAATCCTCTTACCTAATACACTTATGATTGCACCTCAGCCACAATGAGGTGGAACCTATAACTTGGGTTAATTAAACCAGCGCATTTAACTAAAGTTAGCCCATTAACGGGCGTTAGGAACGGAACGGCCAACTAACTCGCTAAATGACACGATTCCGTTTAAATTAATCGCTTGTTGGTTGTTTATCAAAACGAGAACGTGTTAGCAGATCGAAGTTGTGCTTAAATCATATTCATAACAAAACTATTGATCGGTTAGAGGGTCGCATTGAAAGCGACGGCTGCGCCAGAGTTTTTCTGTGCAGAAATTCTCAGAGAAGCCCGGAGTTTGGAAGTTGGCGGTGTTTCACCCCCGCGCCTCGGAAAGCACGTAAAGCCGTTGGTCCTGCGCCTGATCTCTCTCCGGTCGTGTCAGATTGCTGTCCCATCGGGCTATGAGAGTGAAAGGAATAGAGAGTGCACCTGTGTTTGCGCACACACTTGTGCACTATAAAATGTCCCGCGCAGTCGGTGAGTCGTTGTGACTGGCCACCGTAGTCGAAATCGGATAGGGGGACTATTATTAATTTGAATCACTTATGTGTATGTATACACACGACGCAACTCGGTCATATTCCCCTAGCCGACTTCGACTACGGTGGCCAGTCACAACGACTAAAGATCAGGCGCAGGACCAACGGCTTAACGTGCTTTCTGAAGCACGGGGGTGAAACACCGCCAACTTCCAAACTCCGGGCTACCCGGAGAATTTCTGAACAGAAAAACTCCGGTACATATTTTTGGCCCGACCCGGGAATTGAACCTGGGACCTCTGGCGCAGCCGTCGCTTTAAAATGCGGCCCTCTCACCGCTGCGCCACCGAGGCAGTTAAACTAATGTAATAGTAAGTATTCTCGACCTGCAAATTAACCTTTAATTGCGTCAGGAAAATGATCTTATGCATACCCACCGACCGCAGGGGCAGTTAAGGGCTATGTATCAACTGGTTTTGTGATGGTATGCTCACATTAGATTTATTTATACTTTTCTAGAAGGCTTACATCGAATATTTTATTAATTGCGATTTTATATGTGTTTATTTGGAAACACTACCAATAAAATAATAATGATAATTACCTTATTCCATTACATTATTTGTCTAATGAAGCTTACTCTCGTAGTTACTAAATATTTACAAATAAATACAATTGTATTCTTAGCAAATACCGAAAGCTACAAATGATTAGGCTTTGTTTACTTTGTAATTCTTTAAGACGGGATTAAAATAAAAGCTCTAGAGAACTTTTAATGAACAAGCCATCACTGAGTTTTTCCGGGTCGTATAGACACAATGGAGGGAGGTAGAGGATGCTTACTACCTCAGTTGTGTATTTAATAAGAAAAGGAGTCATTTTTTTCTTGTATGGAGGATGGGCCCACCCATAAATTGTGACGTCTAGTAATGAAACATATATTAAATTGTTCCTTATAATGTCTTAAAAACATTAACAATATTCGTTTTTCGTTATCTAACGGGAATATTTGAAAATTCATCATAACTTAAATCCACACACGTACCAGTTGACGCACATTTTCAGTCGTTTCTGAAAATCACAGTCATTGAAATCTCACTGCACAGTTACACAATAACGGTTTAGTGGAATGGGGGCCGCAAGTGATGCTTTTTGCTTCTATTTTTCGTTAAAAATCCGGAGATAACAAACACTCAATTCAAAACAAACCAAAACAAACGGAAGGTGACGGAAAGCCAAACGCCAAACGCAAATGACACTCCAGCCATTCCTGTCAATGTCAGTGATAACTGTCAGAGTTGCTATCCGTTCCACGGCTTTACTAGATAACCATTTTATGCATAAATCTTAAAAAAGCAATTAAAATATTTTATACGGAGATTCCAATTGTTTAAAATAAATAAAAGTAGAAAAAACGTGATCTAAACAAAATCACGTACTTGAAATAATTGATATTGTTTTTATATTGACCAGCCCGTCGTTCCTTTACACGTATTTGTAAAGGAGGAATGGCGTGATGAAAAATAGTCAACACAACGCATCTTTTAGTTCCATTTTATTATTCCGGTTTCATTTAAACGTTATCTTTCGTCTAATTGTCTAAAAAAATAAGTTATTAATTTAGGGTGCAATGTCATTAATAGACGCTACAAGTTGCTACTGGGCCCAAAAAAAAATGTCTCCTTTAGAATAATATTTAAAAAAATCCTAATTAAATACAAAAAATATTAAATACAAAAAGGAAATTTTAGAATAATATTTAAAAAATTCCTTATTGAATACAAAACTGAGGTATAACATAATGTTAACTAATATTATGTTACTACTTCATTAGTGGTCAGTTTGCTGGTCTCTGTTCAAGAGAGTTTGAGCCCGGGTGATATCTCGCACCTGAATGAGTTTCCGATGTTTTTGCTAAATTAACTGTGCTGATGTTAATTATTTTCTCTAATAGATAAATATTTTCGTGTTAGGTGAGTTTGTGATAAATGACAATCCTTCCCATTATTAATATTATATTCTTTAGCAGCTGTCTTCGTCTGTTTTAAAAATAAACAAGATATTTTTCCCAATCATAATTATCTATTGACTTGAAACAGAAATGAAATCTTTTTGCTTCTTGAGAAGTGATAAAAAGATAAATGTGTGAAAAAGTGATTGAAAGAAAGAAGATACAGAGATAGAGAGAAGACAGAGAGAGACAAAGGAAGAAAGCTTTAGCAATTTCAAGCCTAGCATTTGATTTGTATCGACACCATATATAGCCTACTGTTATCAATTTACACTGTGGCAAAACGTTGTAACTGCCTGAATGGGTAAACTCTTGCTTTGAAGAGTTTTCCGATACCGACAACAAAAAGATAGAGTGGGGAATGGGCGTGTTTACAATCCTACGGTCATTATGTACTCGGGGTTTCCCTGAGCAGCTTTGTGTTTAAAATGTCTGGAAAATTATATTGATATTAGTACGAGTAGTAACCGAGATAAGCAAAATAACCTTTAGAGTTTTTGAAATATTCAGAATGAGTTCGTTCGTTTCAAGACTAAGCCAAGTGCGGCTAAGACGAAGTGGAAGGTGGAACGAGCTCGCCCAGAAGAAGCCTGTTCAATCTGATTTTAAATAGTTTCGGGTTGTATATGTTATGGACCAGGTGATTAATGCGGGCATTATTTATAATGCACGGGCATCATGAATAATGTCTAGCTTTATCAGGCTAAGTGATTAATTACTATCTTAACTTCATTATTTATCACATTGCACGGTCATTATTATATTGCTTCATGACAATTGGGCAATTTAATAATAAAGCTCTATTTCACGCGGTGCGACGGCGGTGATGGAATGAGTTTAGTCATTTCTATAAAACAAAGATATTATGTTGTGAAATTTTTTATTTAAATTTATTTACATTTTATGTTATATTTTTAATATGATTTTCCTTAAGTTTTAAATGCAAAAGCTAGTGGATTTTTAAGGAAGAAGTCCTTGGCAATGAATCCAAATAATGAGTCTGATTATCAAATGCACTAAACTTAACTAGGGAAGCGTTAATATCGATTGATATTAGTCCTTAAGCCTGGTCAAAGGCCTTATGGGCAGTTTGATTAAATTTGACAGCAAGGTTAGTCGCTTTTATTTCAAACAACTCTCCACCAATTCGCACTGAGCCCGCGTGGTGAAGTATGTCTCAGACTTCCTCATAGTTAAGGTAAAGCCTATGCCCAGCAGTGGGATGTTACAGGCGCCCGCGTGGTGGAGTAGGTATGTCTCAAACTTCCTCATAGTTGAGGTAAGGCCTTTGCCCAACAGTGGGATGTTACAGTTTAACTTTACTTTTCCTAGATAAAAGTTCAGTTTTAGAGCGCTTTCACACTTAGGCGACTTTAGCAGCGCGACGGTCGCGCGACAGCCGCGCTGCTGTCAATGTATCTATATATATAAAAGAAAGTCGTGTTAGTTACTCCACTTATAACTCAAGAACGGCTGAACCGATCCCGATGACTTTTTATCCCGTTAGACGGGGCCGGGGCTGGGGTGGGATGGGGCCGGGGCGAAACGGTGGGGAGGTAGCTTAGAACCAGGAGAAGGACGTAGGATCCTTTTTATCCCGTTCAACGGGGCCGGGGCTGGGGCGGGACGGGGCCGGGGCGAAACAAAGTTCGCTGGGACCGCTAGTTTCATAAATAAATGACATCAGTGAGCTATTTACATAGAGCGACGCGCTGCTGTCGCTCTAATGTGAAGGCGTACTTAGAGTTTTCAGTAGAGGTTTTAACGGTCTTTTTTTAACCTAAAATATATATTTCAGAATAGCCGGCCGAAACACAAACGAGATGAGACGACTTTCAAATCGGCCCGCGAATAATGAGTGTAAGTTCCTTAGCGCTAAGTCAATTATAACTCGAAGGCAAACTAGAGAGGTTTTAGTTTCGGTAAAACACCACCAGTAAGCACTTTAGGCATAATTAACAAAAAATTAAAACCGTCAAAACTATCAAACGCAGAGACATGCCACAATTATTGATATACTAGTGTAATAATACGTATACGTATGAAGTTACTTATAATTTAAAGATCTAACACGTTGTTGTTAAGAACCTTATTATCTATAGTATATATAAAAATGAATTGCTATTTGTGTTGGTCTCGCTAAAACTCGAGAACAGCTGAACCGATTAAACTAATTTTAGTCTTGAAATATTCGTGAAAAAAGAACTGATTTGACTGATTTTAGTCTTGAAATACTCGACTACACCAAGATACTTACTTTGGCAACAATAATGGGACTAACTTGGGAGTACATATCGTCTAAATGAACGATTTTTTTAATTAGTTCACAAATGTAGTAACATCATCATCATTCTCTTGCCCTGTTCCCAGTTTATCTCGGGTCGCAAAACTGTAGTAACAAATATATAAAAAAAACAGTCGAATCAAAAACCTCTTTGAAGTCGGTAGAACCCGAACCGCCGGAGGTTTCGGTCTAAGCTTTTAGTCAAAGGTACTCTACACTGGCAAAATAGTTCGTTAATAAATTTGCAGTTTATATTGAATAAGATAGGAGTAAATAAAACTGACTTGATAAAATCAAGTTCTTATGATAATTACAATGCCATTGTGAGTTACACAACATTTAACTGTTTTTTTTAAATGGTACAGTCTTTTATTTTACAAAACGTATTTGTGACATGACTCCCTTGTGGTAACAATAAAATCAGTCGATTTTGATAGCGAAGTGGCCCATCTCAATTCCTTATTCTTTGACTACTCGAATACCTGGGGACTGTTGACTTTCCCCAACTTCAGTGTTAACAACGATGAAGACGGCGCTGGCTCAACTCTTTAGAATTATAACGTTATTGTAATAACTAGGCTCTTAGTGACTTGTGAAATATCTACAAATTAACAAGGTTTTCTCATCTCACAGATAGTGGGCTGACTTATAATAATAACTTTGGAATTCTTTCAGAGTCACCAGACAGAAACCACAACAATTCATTTATTATTCATCACTTTTTGTTTTAGCTCTCAATTGCGTTGTGCGTGTGCAAGGACGTTGCTTTTGGACTCTGCTCCTGATGAATCATAAATAATAACTATTTTTTATGGCCACAAAATGCTTCAAATTTCAGGCACCTTAAACAGGTGACAAAAGATATTTAAACGTTTAAAACTAGCTTACAATTATTAACAAATCTGGTGAACTTACACCATTCGTTAAATAAGTTGATGATACGATTGACGCATTTAAGAAAAGAAACACACAATCCAATTTACAATCATTTTGACCAAATACATTTTTGTTTTTCAAATAAGTAGTTGCTTTAATTACTGAACTTTAGGTATAATACTAAAGGTGTAGTGAATGCAAGATTGTGTCCAAGTCCACCTAAGTTATGTTACTTCGCAACTTACTCCTTCCGACGTTGCAACTTGATTTTGTTTGTGGGATATGTAAATAATTTAAACTCGAAGTCCGAGTATAAGCTTGAAGTTGAGTCGAGTTGAAATATTGTGGGAGGTTACCTGGCGTTTGAATTATGTGAGCAGAGCTTTGTAAATTTTATTGGAACGACTCTCAATATGTAAAACTTAAAGTCGTACAATCACAAATCACAATTAAACAGTTTTTTCATTAATTGTAATGGTAAAGTTATGTTACCAGCGGTTGAATATTTACGATTGTGTGTTTTGAAAAAAAAAACCTTCACCAATGGCCATTAAAATAGCCATTCTGAAATTTTGTTCAGTATTTCTTCAAAACACACGCAATCGTAAATATTCAACCGCTGGTAACATAACTTTACCATTACAATTAATGAAAAAACTGTTTAATTGTGATTTGTGATTGTACGACTTTAAGTTTAGTTGACATTACTACGGATCAAGAAAGTTGCCCTTAGAAAAATATAAAACAAAAGTTATTCAACGTTTGGCACTATTACTACTATTCTGTTTTATAAAAAAAAATTCAACATACATTTTTATTACCATTCCTTTAATTTTTCATCAGCAGCTAGCCATATATTTTTAATTAGACATGTATCTGATAATCTGCGGCGCTAACAACGTTAAAAGTGGCTCTAAACTTGGTTGGTTGACCCTTTACGAACTCTATGATAAATGGAAGCAATGCTGGAAAACACATAAAAAATGCCAAATAAATCTCCGTATTTCATCGCGACGTGCAATTGGATTATTAATTTACGTTTCCAGCCGATCGGGTATGAGCGGATTGTACGAACTATTTCGGAGTAAGATGGAACAGAATTCTTTAGGAACAACTCTAAGAAGTAAGGATTGGCTTGGGGCTAGGAAATGTTTTTCTTTTTAAAAGAGGCATTGACAATAGTGACTGAGTTTCTTGCGCAGCTTCTTCTCAGCACTAGCCCACAATTGTCCCGAAGCTGTGGTAGGGTCTATATTGGGACGTGTATAAGTGCCCCCAGTGGGTCTATATGCAAAAATAAACGACTTTTATGACTTTTTATGACTTTTTTAATTCTGTTTTATCCATGATGAAACTGATTTAATTGCCTCAACTTATTCTATGCAGGTACCAAAAAATATACAGCAACTTTAACGAGTGAAATTAAAGTTTGCGTTCTATGTACGAGTAGTAGCGGTAGTCAGAATTTGTTATTACTTCATATCAAATTAAAAAAATCTTACAAGCAACTGGATGCCCATGAGACCGTAATGTGTTCAAATAAACCACATAATGTATTTCATGATCTTCTAATATTATGCATATACAACATAAATTAAATCAATTGTTCTAAAGTCCACCAAACTAGCATAACATAACCTACACAGTCAGCACGAAATTGTGTAATTACTTGAGTAATTGAATGCCGCACTTCGGCATTTGATTTGAGTTAGTAGACACTTGGGACGCTGTTTCATCAGACATTTGGTTTCTCTATTTAGGACACACACGATGAAAAGGATTTTTCTGTAGATAAAAAAGTGTAAGTGTAAGAATTTAGCGAAGACACGAATGAAATCATAATAATTACAGTCTCCAAATTATTTTTTAAATGCTGAATAGATAAATAGGATTGCAACAAAATGTATGTCGTAAATCAAAAGTCATCTCCTATTGTGTCCTTACTGTTTGTAAAAATAACGACATAACGAATGTTATTTTTTTACCGCGTTCGTGTGAATGAAGGTACCTACGAAATTTCCAAATATAAACCTATACGTATTTTCTTCTTTGACGAATGGTTAATATTATTTGACCTACTCGGAGCTAATAATTTCACCAAATTTCCCCGGGAGACGCACCGCATCCGTCTTGATTATACGGAGTTAATTTTCGCGTCTGCGTTTCCGTAATTATTATAGATACGTTTCGACGCGGTTACGTAATTGATTGCTGGTTAATAGTATGTGTGGCTAATAGTAAAGTAGCTAATATTTAATATTTTTGTTTAGTTTTGAGTACTAAGTGCAAATTTGTAAATTCACTAATTTTGTGTGCAATAAAGAGTTATCTATCTATCTATCTAAGTGCATTTTGGAAAAAAAAACAAAAGATTAAAATATTAGGATCGCTTTTGTTTCGTAATTTTTACTTGAAAAACTATCTAAGAATTTTTATTTATACAGTGTTTATAGAACATCGGTAGTGAAGAATATATTTTGATAGCGACAATAAAAAAAAGCGGCAATATTGATGTAAAAACAAAAAATACCAAGTACAAACGCGCCGCCATATCTATCTATCAGCCATTAAATTAATCGACAACAAAACATAGGTTTGCTGGCAATTATAAACAATTACCTTTTTTTCTTTGGCGGCATGAAAGCCTCAAAATGCAGCAAGGAATAATTTTTGCTATTTAAAACCCAAATATGGCTTATCCCCTGGCCTAGCCAGGTATCAGCCAAAAGACGCGGCGTATTTAATTACGCTCGCGCACATTCCGCCGCGACAGCCGGACCGCGCGAGTTCCACTGCCTGCTAGGGACACCACAATATATTTTTAACTAGCTGGTACTGTCCCACTGTTGGACGTCCTACTGATGGACGTCCAACAGAAGGCAGACAGTGGGTGACAATCTAAGTCAATTTTTGAGGTACATTGTGTTCACGTGGCCTGCCCAGTCCCATTTAAGCGTAGCGGTCTTCACACCGACATTGGTTATACAATTTACAGTTTTGGATCAGATTATCGTGTTCCGAATAAATGTAAATAAATAGAAAAATATATACTGGACACCAATCACACACATTTGTCTGATCCTAAAATATGTAGCTAATGCACTTGTGTTATGGATATCATAAACAACGATGGTAACACCCAGACCTTAGACAATATAGAAAATCATGATTTCTACATTGACTCGACCGAAAATCGTACTCGGGACCTCGTCTGGGTTTAACCCAGCGTGCTTAGCCACTACATTACAGAGGTCGTCAACGAATACTTTTGATTAAAAATATTAGAAAATAAAATATCTTACAAAAACATGATAATAACTTACTTATCTTGGGATAAGCCAAATATTCGTGGTCACCCTAACTTCATCAGATTTCTCACCAAATTCTTGGGCAAACGTTGTTCGATTATTAGTTCCTCGATTGGCTTAAGAATAGTTCAACTTAAAACTGGTTTAATAAGCCCTTAAACTTTACAAAGTTAAGAAACTATGACATTGAAAAAAAAAATACTGCAAATGCGAACAATCAGACATGACATTAAAATATGCCATGCAATATTTCAGCGTTTTCGTTAGCATTTGCGTTTGCCTCTTGTCTAGAACCTCTGATACTATTCTTAGCCCAGTTCACATCGCGATTACAACCCTCAACTTTACATCGCCATCTGCGTGCGTCGTAAACGCGCGGCTGACTGTAACGGTTTTTTGTTCGTCACTAGGTGATATTGCGAGCGTTTTACTGCCGACGCTCCCGGCGAGAATATCAAACTAATTCCTTTAAGACACCGACTGATTGAACCGAATCTGTCCAAGTTTTGATGTTAAGGATGCAGCTGGCGAATACAAATACGTATTGAACGAAAAGTTTCAACAGTAAATAAGAATTGAGAAAAATAACTAATACCTTTATTAACAGTTAATCTGTTTTTCGTGGCATTTCGTAACGCTATCCTAGTTCAAACCGTTCGTAGCTCGATATAATTATGTATAGAATTTCGTAGCACTATCCTATTTCGCGTGTAGTCATTCGTAGCACGATACGTGGTTAAAGCGAATCATATTGTAGCATTTCGTAGCGGTACACTGCTCGTAGCTTTTCGTAGCAGTGTACGTGTTACTAATAATACTAATTAATCTGATCCTTTTTACTTTACGAGCGGCCTTATTTATAGAACTCAAACTTGGTGGAGGTACTAAGCCGGGTACAAGCTATCCACCTGTATTATTAATCTGCCGCGCTTTAGTAAATCCCGAAATCCCCTCTTGGGCACCCCTACCATGCAACCAACTCTTCGCAACTTATTACAAATACCTCTATAACATTTGAACTTAAACAACATTTGATATCTATTATTATCATTTAGGAGCTATCTTAAATCAAGAAATGCTGAAATCGTCTACCCACCTGACCTTACAGTAAATGTTTAACAAGTCATAAAACGCGCAGGTAACAAGCACCGAACTTTTACCCCGGCGCGTGGGCACGCTGAAATATAAAACAGACATTGAGATTCACTATCTCAGCAAGTTGAATCCAACATGTATCATTCATCCCACTACCACTGATTGCCGTAAGCGGACCTCTGAGTTTACCCTCCCATGAATCTAAAGCTAACTTTTTACGTGGAAAAACATTTTGCGCATTTATTACCCAAAGTTCGGTCCCTAAGGTGTACCGAAACATCAGTTAGAGGCGGCTGAAGTTATCCCTTCGGGAGTGAGCATCAATCTAAGACTTTATTTTGACAGATCAGTCCGTGTATCATATTTCTTCGCGTGGGGAATCGCCTTTGAGCCGGTATGTACCGCGAGATGGAATTTCGCGGTAGTACATGATAGGAGGTATGAACGGAATGGGCTGAAATTGGATTGTAGGTTTTGAACGAATTTAAACGAATAAAATATCCAAATTACAAATAACATAAAATTGTTTCGTTGTTTTTTCTTGAAACATATATAAAAGTAAGTTATTGGAATACATATTTTTTGTTCTGGCAAGGACAACAGTGTTATACTAGTATTTAGGCAATTTCAGTACTGCATTCGAAATGCTTATTCACTACCTAATCTTTCTATACATATAAAAGGCTTTGTCCTGAATGACTGACGGATCAACGCACAGCCTAAACCGCTAATCGTAGAGACCTGAAACTTGGAGGGTGTGTTCTTAGTATGACGAAGGGATCCGATAAGAAGGGATTTTTTCAAATTTCACCCCTAAGGGGTTGAAAAAGGGGTGCAAAGTTTGTATGGGAAAATGTGATTCCTTGGTCTGATCTACTTCAAATTTTGCATAAACATTCTTTAAAAATATTAACGAAAATTGTGTATCAAATTTTATTTAAATTTATCTTGTAACGGGGTTAAAAAGGGGTAGAAAGTAATTTTGGGGATGATTGGCTACGAAGTTAATATAAATACTCTTTAGTGCTTATGCTTAAAATAATTTTTATTTCATTTTTGACAATCATTTGACATATCAGAGACACAATGTTTTGACACATGTTTGTTATTAATTTTACTCTCGACAAGAGATTTTATTCCTTTAAATAGTAAAGAATGTTTTTTTGTATTGAAACAGGGTAGGTATCAAGCGGTCTGTGTCCAGTGTAGTATGCAGATCGTTTGTTCATATTTTTGGTGGACATTCTACGCTGTTCCTGCGGTCGATGGGTATCCGACCTGGAACTTTTTTGCAAATTTTTCGTGAGGGCCTATGTTACTGCTTAACAGCAGTGGACGGCCTTGGGTGTTGATGATGATGATGGGGTAGATCCCTACATATAATTTTCCCTTTGAATTCAAACAAAGCTCAAGTTCAATCTCTTATGGTAGCGGGAGAAGACTTGATATGTTATGTGGCATGATGCTGTGTAAGCGCACAGAGTAGCCTGGTCTTTTTAGCACCCGAAAGAAATATACGATTGACGAAAGGCGTAAAGTATTTCCATTACGTTGTAAAATAAAAAGATAATATCCCCGTGTAAGTTTGACCAGATTAAAGACCGGGCTACGTGTGAGTCTACACAACATATAACATTTGTCTATAATTTAAATTGTTTGGTTGAAGGCGCTAATCACAGGAACTATTGGTCCGGTTATAAAATATATTAGATACATTTATCGAGGTAGGCTTTTTAATTAGTTTAATACTTAGAGGCTTATAAATATTTTTGCTACGATCTATGGGAACGGAGTAAAACTAAAACGTGCGTACGAAGTCGCTGGCGGGCCGCTAGTATAAAAATATAAGAATAAATGTGTCCAAAAAACTGTAATAAGCTTTTATAGAATACATTAACGCTGCGAAAGTTAAACTTAATCAGATTTCTGTTAAACGGCTTTAGAGCTTGTTGCGACTGAAATTTCTTAAAATAACCCTTTTAAAACCTTCCCCGAAGTTAAGGCGTCTTCCTGTACAACCCGCGTTGAGCCAATTTATGAAGTTTACGACTGAAACTAGCCTGAAAATTGTACCTAAACGCTGACAGAAAGTACGTTTGGAGAGAAATTAAGAGTTTGATTAAAGATGACAATATTTTACTCGTTTTTAATTTTAATAAAGTCTTACAAATATACCAGAAAAATAGTGCTGGGCTGTTTCTCTAGGTAAAAGCAGAATGACGTAAAAATCACCCCATAAAATGAAGTAATAAAATAAAAGTATGGTATCTTATATGTATGGTATTCATATACCTTTTTAGAAACTACTGTTTTGAAATTAAGACTAGTACCTAATGTTAATTTGTACATATACTTATAACATAAGATGCCCAGTCAATATAACTGAAAAGTAAATATAGCGGCCATAAGTACTTAAATCGTTAATCAAAGCCTGAGGTATGTGCGATCACAAATAGCTAGCACCGTTTGCAAATATTTACCTCAATTATATCACAGAATGTTACCACAGGTTACCATGAACAACCACTCCGTGTTTTGTGTTTGTTTTTGTTCCTTTCTTTCATTTTACGTTTTTCTTGTTTGTGTTTCTTCTATACCCACAAGGCACCCTCTTTTCAGTGTCGTGGCATGCATCTTGCTGCCACGATTAATGCTGAGATGATTCTCGATGTTAATGTAAATAAGTGTATGTAATAACTGTTTATTGTATATGTGTTTACGAGTCAGTGTATTGTATATGTGTTTGTGAGTCGAATAAATGTATTTTCTTTCTTTCTTTCTTTGTTTTCAGCGTAATATTTTTTTCTAATCAAATCGCAGTACAATAGAATAAAATCTCTATATTTCGATTGTTTTAATGATCAAAGACTTCCGACGAGTGCCGACCACCTATTGCTTCCATTTAACAAAATATTATCCTACCGATTTTCGGTAATGGCAGCCCCTCTCTTTAGATTTAGGCCAGGTACGCAGGAGATAAAGTGCCCACATGTGTGCGTAATACACAAGTGCACTCTATGTTCCTTCACTCTCATTAATTCGGTGAGACGTCAGATCCGAAATGACTGATGAGAGATCAGGCGCAGGACCAACGGCTTAACATGCTTTCCGAGGCACAGCAGCACCATCTTTCCGACTCCGAGCTGTTTCCGAGTACAAATTTCAGCCCGCCCCGGGATTCGAATCCGGGACCTCTTGGGTAGTGACCAGCGAACTAACCGCTACTTCAAAGAGGTATTTAGAGTGATTTAATTTAAACGTGGTTTGTTTACCTATCCATAGCTATGAATACTAACTAAACTTTTGCTTCTGGACTGTCTCAGCCAATTAAAGCATACATATAATACATATCTTTGATCTATTGTAAAAGAAAATTGTCCTAGCTTATCTTTTTAAGCTGTGTCATTATCTAACGGCCAATACAGGCACAGATTGAATAATCCAGTCGTGCTGTGCAGTATAGGCTATTTACTAGGCTGCGTCTCGATTGGACTAATAGCCGCCATAAATACGAGCTTGAATGGACGCTGAGTTACTAATACGGTGTTAGATGAACCAAGTTGGTGTGTTAGAAACTGAGTAAGCAGACATTTTTCCATCCATGCAATCTATTGAAACTAAAATTCAATTCAGTACCATATCATTATACACGATACAAAAAAAAACATTGCCCATGTAGAACTCGTATCAATTATAATTTTTTTGGACTATTTGAACACCAAGTGTTTCGAATTAAAAATAGCATCATTCTCGTTAGTTTTCCTATAAAATAAGTTACTATATAGTGTTTTTTTATTATGAGGGAAACTATTCTCATAGGTTTTCCAAAAGTGACCTCCATTCTATGCCTATTATCTCAAGTGATTATTCCTTTTCACGCAACATATCTTTCTTCGTTCTTAAACTAGACTAAAACCTAATACAGACTTGAAATGCTGGTAAATGCAGACGCTTTATGAAGCAGATACCATTGAGGTAATAAAGGCCATTTTATTTCAATGATTTCGGCGCGAGCGAGAGCGCTGTAAGGGTGACAAAAAGCATAATATCTGTCTGTGGCGTAGATATCCACAAACTGGAAGTCATAGTTTGTTTAACAGTTCATAATGTATGTTTGATGACTTTATGAATTAATCTATATGTAAGTACATACTTAGTAAATGTGATCGTGGTTCAAATTTTACAGAAAAATTTAAATATTTTTTTGTATTACGTACCTACGTCCGATTGAGCAATGAGGACTGCATATTAAATAATATTTTGATGTAACATGTTTTTGTTTTCATGTTTTCTTTTTCAAACATAAAAGATATAACCTCTTGGCCCTCGATAATACCGTGACGCATAGTAAACATATTTCAAAACTGTGTATATGTCGAATGATTCAGTATTGTATCGTTATTTGGTTTAAGTACAAATGTACATGGAAATGTATGCGTGTCTATGTATTTTGTACTTTCTGATTGATTTCGTTACGAACTACTGAGAGTTCTTCTTAGCTCTATAATGTGTTAGTGTCCACTTTTTTTTTGCTTTATTTCTTATCCGTTCCAGTTATCCGTTTGTATATCGGTGTATCTCTGTGTAATTGTTTAAAATGCGCGGTCCGCCCGCCAGATGTCGCCCCCGTCACAAAAAATATACAATAAGAACCGACGGAAACGTATAACCTTCGCTTTCCACATATTAAAGTGTGGCATAAATATGTATGTGCATATGTTTGCGCTCGCCAAATAATCCGAAGGGCGCAAAAGATTTGGCGCTTTAAAATGTTGTGAATGTATTTTTGGGTTAAGGAGAAGGACCATTGTTTTTTTGAACATTTTTATAAGGTTAGCCTATAATTGCCAGCTACGTAGATAGATGGATAGATAACTCTTTATTGCACACAAAATTAGTGAATTCACAAATTTGTTTAAAGGAAATGTACAATTTAGGCGGTCTTATCGCTTATTACCTAATGAATTACGTATTCATTAGGTTTAGTAAAAAAATAGTTCAGATAACGTTATTGCTTCAAGGATCAAGTATTATTGGATGATCAAACGAACTTACCTGAAAGCGAAGTTCGATCCAAATTGTCCTGACTTCGTCGAAGAGATTTAATTGACCATGTAGTAGGCCCTACTAACGCGTCCATTCACTTTTTTGTTCCTACAGTATGGTGTGAATTTTCAATTATAAAAACTCCTAAAAATTGGGTGAAATTGGTTTCTGCCAGTATATTTTTATTCCGACAACGTCCAGACCAAAATAGAGGGTTATTGCCAAAACGGTTAGCAGCGGGTCTTCTAATATTTTATGTAGGCCCTCGGGCAGTAAAGTTTGGTATGCAGCCATGTGCGTGGACGTGCCGATATGGATCGGTCGATGCCGTGATTGATACCTGTTGAATAACGGTTTGTTAGAAGTAAACGGATCGTATTTTTTACGGTTCTATTCGTTTTTGTTTCTCTGTACTGAAAGAGGCATCTTTACCAACCAGAAAACGTGTTGGTCTTACATTTATTTACACAATTAACTCGTTCCGAGCCATTGCAAACGGTTGGCAGCGCTTTGTTTTGCTAAATTTTCACACTATGAAAAATAAACAAAACAGGCGTACCAAGGTTTACATCTAAAATAAACTATGCAACATTTCTTACATTCTAAAATGGGTATACGCCAACATTTATTTTACTTAGAGCCGTGGCGTATAAACCGACCTTAAGCGAGTGTTGGCGCGGTCCCCAAGTTGCAGTCCCGCTTAAAATTAAATTATTTATAGTCTCACGACGCGAGAATAAAATAATATTAACATTTTTTTTCTTTGGAATTTCATATTTTCCATTACAAGTCTTTATGGGACGCTGTCATAGAATTTTGGTATGCGTTATTTGTGATTAAAGTACTCAGAGACTGAGGCACGCGAAAGATTTTAAATGTTCAGATATATTTTCGTCTTGGAATTCTTCATTTCGCTTGTTTGCTTTCGACGTATTTCCATTGGCTTTAGGGGGTGTATTCGTTTAATAATCTCCAAATTTTTTGGTGATGGAAAGGTATACCAAATACTCATAAAGGCTTACAAGCCAAATATCAAACGAAATTATTCACAGGCCGTTGTTTTATTTATAAACTAGCGGCCGCCCGCGACTTCGTCTGCGCGTTTTGGTTTCCTTCGATCCCATAGGTCGTAGCGTACTGTTTTATAGCCTGCAGTCATTGAACTACCTTTATGACCTTACCCGATTAATATTATGTAAGACATCTAACACAAACTCATGATTCTACTCGGACCAGTAGGCAGATCCTAGATTAGTGCGTGCAAAGTTGAAACTAACAAAAATCTCGACAACTTTATAATATTAAAATAGAAGTAAAGATGAAATGTTGCCATATTTTATGAGCACATAGCTCGGCCTTTAATCTGGTGAAAGTTACAAAGAGGGATTATCTTTGTACAAAGAAATCGAAATACTGCACCTATCGTCAATTATTTTTCTTTCGGGTGCTAGAATTCATCAGATTTACCACGGCACTCTGGAGTATATCACAGTTGCCTTATACAACCATACAACAGGCCAGTGCCAGGGAGAAGCAACTTTTCCTCAAGTCTACTCCCGCTGTAGGTACCTATCTTAGTTACCCTTGAGCTTTATCATTTCTAGTAAGTAATCACCATGTAAGTACATCCTTTTTTCTCTATGGTAATCACAAAGTTTATAAATGTGACGGAAAAACCATAGAGAAGAATAGACTACTCAAATGTCAAAACCAAGCGCGTAAATAAATTGTCAATTTTGTCAAAATAAACAAAATAGTGATGTCCTGCTTATTGCACGAAGTTTTTTGATATCGATATCCGGACTGCTTTGCAAAAACATTTTAGTTGATATTTTTTTCTTGCTTTTGTCTTTGCGTTGACCTATTGTCGTAAAAGTATTCACCATTAAATTGAAACCAATGTTAACTTCTACCTGTAATCAATAAAATCGGATAGACCAGATAAAAAATATATTTATTTATTTAAATTGTATTTTAAGTTGCTCTTATATATCACACTTCACCATACAAATTACCTAAAACATTAAATAATTAATTTTGCCTTTTGCTGAATTACTTTATTATAAAGAAAAATATTCATACTCGAAAAAGCAGCAAGTTGTAAACATTGATCAAGTAAGCGCATTTAGTTAAATCCTAGGTATTCCGCTTCATTTTTAAATTGAAATGACCTGAAACAAAAATTATGCATTATTATTCATTTCATCTCAATAAAACATTAAAACATAGGGATATACTTCAAATCTAAGCCTCCTCCTCCGCCACGGCTAAGATGACCCTCAGATCAAGATATCGATATCGACAAACAAAACATTACGCATCACCGCACTATTTTATAGTATAAAATAAATAAGTTTTAAAACATTCAACTTGATGCTATTTGGTATCTAAAAAACGCTGCTACTATAAATTAAGTATAAATAAACTACTTACCAAACTTCATTTCATCATTGAAAACCCGTGGCAAAATAATGTTTTGTAGAGTCTTTTCGTTTGACCTCAACACACATTGTCTCAAGCTTTTTATTTTTAACAAACACGAATACAGATTTGCACAGTAATTACAAGAATATGATTATGAGAGTATTTATCATTAAATTTATTGGAAAACACCATTGAAAACACAAATAATATCCAAGTGTACCGCATTGACGTTTTGTGACTTTGAATTTGACAACTGAGTGAGAGGGACAGTAGTGGATGTGAGTGAGATGAAAGTAAATAAAATAAAAAGCACCAAGAAGTATTGTTATCAATTTTGTAGCAAATCATCCCCAAAATAGCTTTCTACCCCTTTTTAACCCCGTTACAAGATAAATTTAAATAAAATTTGATACACATTTTTCGTTATTATTTTTAAAGAATGTTTATGCAAAATTTGAAGTAGATCGGACCAAGGAATCACATTTTCCCATACAAACATTGCACCCCCTTTTCAACCCCTTAAAGGTGAAATTTCTAAAAATCCGTTCTTATCGGATCCCTACGTCATACAAAGAACACACCCTCCAAGTTTCAGGTCTCTACGACCAGCGGTTTAGGCTGTGCGTTGATCCGTCAGTCAGTCATTCAGGACAAAGCCTTTTATATGTATAGAAGAGTAATTAATTACTAACCAAAAAATTTTGCTGACGGTATAATTTTAGCAAGCACTCGTAAACAGGTTAACGAAAATCTTATTATAATAACTTTTAAAAAATATTTAAATATATAATACAGTGCTTATAATCTCTTAACTACATTACTCTATTGAAGTCATGTACCTATAGTAGTATTACGAGTAAGTTGCAGCGCTCTATTATAACCGTTAATGTAACTGGTAGCCAGCTAGCCAGGTGCAAATGTCATCAAAACGGCAATGTTCAAACGCCATTTTTAACTTTTGTCTAAATTCTGTATGATTGATATGTATTTAAAGATAAAAGGTGTGGTATAAAACGTTAACAAAAGACAGCGGATAACTATTTAATAAGACATGTTGATGCAATCCACTCAATAGCAACACAGTCAACCGTGTCAAATCAATCAAGTTGACTCGCAACTGCACAAGCAATCGCATATTTTCTAACTGCCCCAAGGGAAATATGAGCGAAATTAAGTACACATTTGTCGCGGTTACAGTCGCCGTGGACTGCCACGACGTACTAACGTCGTAAATAAAATTACTGAAGTGTTTTATCAAAGACGTCAATACGAGTTAGCGAGGACAGGCTTTGCGCCGGGCGGGGGACATAATTCCGATTGGAGCTTCCTAGTAGTATAAATCAGATCAGCCGGCTCCCTTTTTGTACAACCTGAGTCATCTCTACATATAATGCTGGTTGCAATTTGTTCAAAAGTCACTAAGGCGATGTGAACGATTTTCTTGTCAAGTAAAGTAGTAAAATTACATAGGCACACTGTTATGTTAGCTGGAAATAGTTTGCAGTAATGATTGTTTTTGCTAATTATCGACGATTTAACACGATCACTACAAAACACCTTGTATCCTGAATTAATCACATAAACATACACAAATATTATGATCGAGGAAGTCTTTGCAACCGCAATTTCACGGAACGGCTAAAGAAACTTAATATCACTAGCTTGAGTATTCGAAGGCAGCAACTCGATTTAATGGTCCAACACAAAATCGTGCATCACACACTCGAATCCTCTGATCTTACCTCCTCACTGGCCTTTAACACTAGGGTTAACATGAGGCGTCCAATGCCAACTTTTATCTTGCCTGGATATAGGAACAATGTCTCACGACACAACCCTGTCGCCAGAATGTGTCGCCTATATAATCAATTGCAGGACAGGCTCGATATATACGAATCAAGCTTTTCTCGGTACAAAGCTGCAGTAAAAGTTGTCGCAGATGACCTCAGCTAAGCCACACACAAGGAACAATATTTTTATTTTATTTTGTATTTGTTAATTATAATTTAACACCGTTTACCTACGCAACCTGAGTTTGGCGCACATGTGTCTTAGGGCATTAGTCCAGTTTCTCTTAGTTTTTTAAATCCTTTGTACTATCTTTATATGATTAATGTCTGTTTAAATGATACCAGCAATCAAAAAAATTCTCTTGCAAACATGACACAACGCAAACACGGGCGTCACTTTAAACAAAAAACAAACGCAAAGTGTTAGCAATTTTTGCTCTTGCAGTGGTAAGGTTCGTTCACATTGTGACTTCTTTTATTTTGTGTACATCTTCTAAGCGCAATAAAGAATATAACGAGGCGGCGATAACTTCAATTGTACGTTAGCTGTGGTAAGAACTTGGCTGTCCTCATCAGGCTTTATCTCCGGCCGGACAGTTCCGTAGTGCAGTGAAGTTTTTAGCCTTCCATTGTGCAGTCAGCGATGAAACAAACGCCTTTATTTTACACGAAGACGCGACTCGAGTATTGCACCAATAGAACTCGCTGGTATTGTGTGCGATGTGAAAAATCATTTGTCAGGTTGCTTATTTTTATTTCTAGTGGGATTGCACCTTTTTTAATTTACAGTTATTGGCTAAAGTTTAATGTCGATTTTTGTCAATAGTTATGGGTTTTGGTAATGCTTCATTATAGATTCGAATTTTAAAAAGGGAAATTTTGACAATTCAAAATTTTTTTATGATTTCGCGCGCTCCGCAAACTGAACACCACTGAACACAGATGATGTGGATCTATTTTGTTGCAATATTTTAGCGAATTCACAAAGGCGGCACTAGTGACAGTGTCATAGAAAATGTAGTAGGTATCTATTAGAATTCGTTTTGTAAAGGTTTTTTTCCTGTTGTCTTCTATCGAAAATAGGTAACCTGTAAAGATAGTTAGTAAGTTTTCAATAAATAAATTAATAATAATAACATTGCATTTTACGAAAGCAACGGTTGGGGTTTGAAGTACTTTGCTAATTTGTCGTGAATCAAATTATGTAAACCGGTACATTTTTTTTCCGTAACTGAGTATTCGATTATCACTAGTTTACAGTTAGTTTAAATTGATACTTTTAAAATATTTAAAAAATAATAATGTAATATATTCATGGTTTTACTTAATTATAACATTCTTAATAAGTGTCAGTTCATTGTCAAGATAACAATTTACAGGACAACCCAATTACTCTAATTATAATTACCTTTAAAATTCTAACAATACATTTAACATCATAAAGTTTTTTTTACTCACCCGCACAATTAGATAGGTACACCTATAAAATATATATCTAAGTACTATTACAATTTCAAGCTTGACTATTTCGTAAAACAATCAATTATTGTGTCGAAACCGACTATCTGGGTAGATAAGAAACTACATCTATCAGGCACATACCGAATTCACCGTGATTGATGTAGATCCCCCTCCCACTTCCCCCTCCAAATAATCCGGGCTTTAGAAGGGAATTTGTCACTTAGGTGCGACTCTAGGGAGACAGCCTTGCGTAATATTTATTTGCGATAAGTCCTAAGCGACCCCTTTTCACACGTGGGCGGATCGCGGATACTGGTTGAGAAAACATTTGATTGAGAACCTTTATTAAAAGAACGATTATTAACATTAAAATAAATCAAAATGCAGTGAATCCGCGATCGCGATATAATATCGTAGGTACTAGTATGCGACTAAGGATAAATCATAACTTCTGTAACTGACTAATAAAGGAAAGTAAAATCTAACTCGGTTTTTTCAACGTCCCTAAAAAATGCCTACAAAATAAAAAAAGATTCCACAAATCGTCTGGGAAAGGCTTGGAATTTTACCACATCTGAAATAGGATCAAATAACTAAAAACTCAATACATGCTGGCGGGTGACAAAATAATTAACTTTTTCAATACAGAAAAATATCGGCAGCAACATAAATAATGAAAAGCAAACGTGTCAAATAATATTAAAAAAACAATGAAACGTAACAAAATTATGGCTGCTGGATATTTTTATCCTATTGTGCTTGTATATGGGCCACATAAATAAATTATCAGACAAAGAAATAGGAACCTATACCTATTACGAGACAGGATTCTTTCGCACAAATGAAACATGATTTTGGCAAATAAATTAAGTACTATCTATGTAATGTACAATGTACATTAAAGTTGCATAGGTTAATTAAAAGATTTACTTGTGAACGTGGCATCGTTTTTAATTCGCGTGGCTATCAACCAATCATAATTAAGTATTTCGATTAAAAATATATTTTGTAACACGAATTATTTTATCATTCCGTGTGGTATTTTACAGAGAGTTTCTGAATATGTACTTACCTTGAAATAATTTTGAATAAACACATTTTTGCTTTTGATAACATTCAGCAAAAAAAAATGTTTTTTATGATTCGAATAATTCTCTTCAATCCCCTTAAAATGCATTTAACGAGGCTAGTAAGTTGCGCAAACGTTGCGCTATTTGCATGCACTCAGTCTAAGGAAGCTCTGTTCAGCTAATTTATTGAATTCCAACATTATAGCGGATGCAAATGCAGCTTTTTAAAACTAGAACTATTGAATTCAAGCATATTATACGAGGACGCTTGCACATTTTTACTCATGAATTTCTTTATGTTTAGTTCGAAACCAAGACAATTGGTGTATTGTCTGGCGAATATTTATTTTTAGCATACTAAATCGGGTTGATTGATTTAAAATACGGATTAGGATAGGTGTTGTTAGTTTGAAGGTGGTGAATACGGTACTCTTATCACGAAGAATTATCAAATATGTAAGCGTATCGAGAAAATGTCAATTCGTATGGATATTGGACTAGCGCCCCTGGCGGTGCGTTAAGAAATCACTTTTTTTATGTATGAAATTTGACATTTCTCGATACGTTAACGGATTAGATAGTTTTTTGTCCTAAGGGTACTGAACAATTGTGTTTTCTTTTTTCTTCTTTAAGGCCAGTATTTGATGAGGTAGCATGCGTCAGCGTATTAGTTTTCTAAGCCTAGGTAGGTATAATATCAAGGTTGAATCACATATTACTATGCAACTCCATAGTAATTAAGTACGTAGATCCTTTGTGAACTTGGAAATCCAGATCAACTAAATTAAAAAGTATAGATCAACATTTTTTTTAAATCCAGCAATTTAATATAAAAGTTTATAAGGTCCTTTATGAATCTTAGTTAAGCTTTTGGTTATGATATTGTATTTTCGTGGAACCTTCAGAAAACTCTTATGTTCTTGTTAAATTAGCTAAACTAACATGGTTTTCTATCTTAAAAATAGACCATGGCTTATTTAATTTTATTCATCTACGCACAGTACTAATATCTGAGAATTCGGAACCCTTTGAGGGGTCTAATAGCCAATAAAATAATGCACCCTTCCGATATTAAGGACGGCTTAAGGATTGTCGTAAATAGCGCACAGAGCGCTTAAAATATGCCCAAAACGTTAAGCCGCGTTTTCACTACAATCACGAACAGTTTCTCGTACGCTAAGGGATCTTTAACACGAATGATAGTTTAACGACGATAAGGTGGAGACTATCGAAATGCCGTGACATGCCGTCAACTTGACGTCAACGTGTCTAAATTAAGGCAGCACTTAAAAGTCCCATAGGGCCTAGTTGACACCACCAATCGTTGAAGTTCTTTTTATTATTTGTAACTATGACGTCATAGTTGTGTCTGTTGCACTTACGCACTCTTTACTGTTTACAGACCTAATATTCATCTACCTTGTGTTAATTAAAAACGCGGTCAGCCTACAAAATAATGGTCATTGTATACTTTTATAAAGTAATACGAGTTTAAACTGCATAGTTCTTGCGCTCAAATGCTCCCTCTAGTGAAAACACCCCTTAAAATGTGAAATATAAGCGTTTAACGGCCAAACTTTTTATTTGTTGTGGTGAAATAATGAACGGGATTGTAAAGATAAAAAATAATGGCCGAAAAATATGGGCGCGCTGATAAAATGCTGCTGGCATCATTTAATATTTCATAAAATGACAAAAGTTTAACAATTTTAAAATGCAGTGACTATAGACAGCTTCAGTAAGCGCAAGTGGCAGTGGGCAATTAATTGCGTACAACTCGATACGTGGTTTTATTGGAGATTATGCATTGCTAAAACTAAGTTTTGACAGTTACGAGTACACCAATCCTCGTGAACAAAACAAAATCATCTTCGAGCACTTTATCATGTAGCGCGAACCAAATAGACATGTGGGTAGGAGCGAATTAATTAGCGCCACGCGCGCGCGGCTGCGGGTCGGATTAATCGACATCTGCCCGACGCGTTAACGGAGTTCAGATAGCTACCCCCCAAGATGGAGGTGGGGCTAGAGAAAACTCGTAAGTGCAAAGACGCAAAAAAAAACTTCACGTACCAGTAGCTCGCTCGGTTGACCGAACTAATAATGGCCAGACAATTGAAGAAACACTCTCCAAAAAGAATGAAAAAAATAATGTCGTGATTATTACCTCATAGCACATTAAAAAACATAATGTCTTTAATTTGATAGTATATCACACAAAATTTATATGTATTGCACTGTGTATGTGTGTGCTCTACATGGTAATTAGCACGTTCCGGGACAGTGCCCGCCTACAAACGTGAAAACAATAAAACATCTATTGTGTCTGGAGTAGTGTCCCGGAACGTGTTAGATACATTTTGACGTTTGGAGAGGTAAAGGCAGAGCTTATTTGAAAAAGATTTCGTCATCAAATAATATAATGAACTCCGAGCTAAATCTGTGCTGATTCTAAGAATACACATGCAACCAAGCTGTAAATATTAGCTAAACAAGAGTTTTTTAAAACACAATTTACGGATATTTTCGCGAATATTTATTATTTTTTACATCACGACGTTTCGAACACTTAACAGCGTTCGTGGTCACGGGTAGACACCCGAATAAATAAGTAGTATTAACGTAAGCTTCCGAAACAAGTATGTCAACAAGAGTTGATCTGAATAAGACATATTTTTTTAACTCTCAATGTGTAAATTTCAAAATCAATTGTAAATAATTATCACACAGGGGTTTCCAACTCGCAGTTTTCGTGGCCCGCGTCCCAAGATTGTTGCAAGAGTTAATGTCGGTCCTCCCTTAAAGAGGAACATTCGTTGGACATGCTCTTGTGAGAACGACACTCCAACTACTACTATTATCTCACCCCGGACATGTTTCAGATGTCTTGAATAATTGTAGTAGGTAGGTATAGGGTGGAACAAGTATTTAATTATTCAAATGAACAAAGCTAATACAAAGCGTAAGACTAAACTATTATGGTTCTGATTAAGCTATCGTGTCGTATCATGTGTCCCAAAATTCGTTATTTTTAACTTTTAATTAATTACATTCAGTTCAAGTTCGAGTTCAAGACTTCTTCATTTGTTTTTTTCTCCGTCCAGCTGATTCGTTCAATCCTTCAGCATTTCAAAAGCATCCAATCTCTCCCTCTCTTAGATAAAAGACCAAGAATAAGCTATATGCATAAATAAAACAAAAGTTAAATGTCATATCATTTTTTTAATAGCCCCCCCTTAAATTTCATTTTTTTTACTTTTTATATCTGAATCGAAAAGCGGTAAGATACACCTACCTGCCTATTTTCAGCTGTGTGGTTCTAATAGTTTTAGAACAAAGTGGCTGTGACATACGGACGGTCAGACAGACAGGCAGACTTGACGAAACTATAAGGGTTCCGTTTTTTTGCCATTCGGCTACGGAACCCTAAAACACACCTTGCACCTTACAACCCTAAAACACAAATGCATGTCCTAAACTGACTTGTGCAGTAGTACGTTCACTTCGACTAAATTCAATTAAATGTGAAATCCAAATAACCACTCCATATACAATATCCTGTATTAAACTGACCGGTGTTGGGTTCATATTGTAGGTAGACTTAGGTTATTTAGTTTTCCGTTCAATGTTAGCCTGTTTTCGTCTTCAACCTTAGTGCGGGTTATACATATTATTAATTAACACATTTAGGTTCCAAGAGCTTAAAGGTAGATCCCTTATAATAAGATCCTTTAAAGTTCTTCAAATGGGGATTTAAACCTAATGTTGTAATAACTTGTGCATCGTCATATAAGAGATGTGATAATGGGGCTATACTTTATCTCTATGGGAAATTCTAAGCTCCATGGGAAATAAAAATGTCCTTTCGCGCCTTTTTCTGCCCTTTGTCGATATTTTACGACTCCTCTGCCTGACAGGTATTAATCGAAGATTTGCGTGAGGCAATCCCCAACGAATTAATAACGTAGCACTCAGATTTGATATCTTATCGAGTTTTCTGAAATGTCAAAATATTAACGGACAAACTGGATTCCGATTGAACGGCATTTGTTTTGAATTAGGAACGTCTTATTTTTTTAAATTTGAATCTGTTCTTTTAGCGGGTATTGCCAGCTTTCGATGATTTCAAGATTTGCTTGTATTTAAATAACAATACAGGAACTAGTAACAACGTACTTACTTTATATTTATTTTATTAATGCAGTCAATGTTATGTTCTTCATAACTTTAACAAACGCAAAGTTTGTTTTATAGTTGCTGATGTCATTTGTAATATTTTTAATCAGATTGAAAGTTGCATACACTCAGGCACAAAAGCTCAAGTGTGTAGACACTCCTCTCTCCTCTTTAATTAAGTTGAGTGCGAACATAATTAACGTTTTCAACTGTTTATTTAAAAATGGGGAGAGAACGTGCAACTAATTTCGCCCAGACACAGAACGTTGTTGCAAGCAACATAGTTCACATCCGATTTAATTAAACAACTTAAAGAAAAAGTGGAAATTTTAGCTCGCACGAATTCACTAATGAAAGTTTTAAATGACCGACAAAAAACGAAAAAACCTTGTGACCTCGTTATTTTAAATGCAAACTTATGCCTACATCTATTAATTCATCTTTGAGTCTTTACGTTCTTGGAATAAAGGGCAAAATGGAGTAGCTTGCAATTTGGAAAACGTACTTGTGTGGCGGCGATTTTGTAAGAACTTTTTTAAAACTTTTTATAAATCCGGCACCAAAACAATGGTTCGCGAATTTCATAAAAGGGCCCAAAGCGTCGACAACAACTGGGACTATGCCGCGATTTGAGCAATTAATCTTCGGGAATCGAACTTAGGACGTATTAATGAAAAAGTTGTTAACCCCTAGAGCGGAAATGTTTAGCGTAGAGTTCAAAAAAAGCAGCAGATGTAAGAAAACTGATCTAAAGCGAAAATAAGTACTTGAAAATACTTGAAAAGTTTAAGCCTTTTTAAGTCGTTAATAATCTCATAACTGTCGCGTCATGCGCACATGAATTTTTTCCAAATTAGATTTAGCTTTCTATTTTTATTACAATTTGCGGATTTACTTTTCATGAAATATGAAATATTTTATCTTATAAATAAAAGCTTATAATTAATTTAATTAATTCTCATCACGTGTAACATTTAAAACATAAAAGAAGACCATTAATAAACTGAAATGAGAAAAACTCAGCCACATCGTTTTTGTTTTCACGCCAAAAGAAAAATCAATTGCTCTCACTAAATCCAATTAGAGATCTCTCGGCGTTCTTAATTCGAAAATTCCGTTTTTTTTTTCGCAACAATAAGAAATAGAGCGCAGATTAAACATTCCTCGGCTAGATGCGCGGCCTGACCGGTTGTCCGGTTGTCTGGTGGTCCGGACAATTACAAGTCAGTGGGTATTACGTAAATGGCATGTTATCGCGATCGATTGCAATCCGTGTGTTAAACGGTGGATTCGAGTCAAAGCAGTTTTTATTTGACGGCGCTGTCAAATGCTAAGTTGTGCTCTGACACACAAGCAGCACTAGCCGCCGGCCGAGGATGCCGTCTTTTATCGACGGCTAGACGCTGATATTATGATGGCTAGCAGTCGACATTTTACGGTTTATGGAGAATAACACTTATTAAAATTATTCACCAATACGTAGAAACCGCGGAGTGTAGAAAAACCGTCTTAGAAAAATTTTGATTGATTCTTATTCATTTGCACAATTAGATTTTAATCATTTTGTAAACAATAAAAATCGAGACTGGTGGACACAAAACTATGAAGGCATTATTTAAAATGGCCATATCATAGGAGCGCATAAATATTACCTACATCTATGGTTGAATGCTTTTCGATAACTGTTAATGTCACGTCAACTCTAATTGGTGTAGTATCGACTACCTTTTTAGGGTTCCGTAGCCGAATGGCAAAAAACGGAACTCTTATAGTTTCGTCAAGTCTGTCTGTCTGTCTGTCCGTCCGTATGTCACAGCTACTTTATTCTAAAACTATTAGCATCACACAGCTGAAACTTGGTAAGTAGATGTATCTTGTGCACCGCTTTTCGATTCATGTACTAAAAGTTAAAAAAATGAAATTTACGGGGAGGCTCCCATACATGAAACTAAAACCTAAAAAAAATTTTTTACTCAAACATATACGTGTGGGGTGTCTATGGATAGGTCTTTCAAAATGACATTGAGGTTTGTAAAACCATTTTTTCTAAAAGTCTAATGTTTGAGATATAGACGCTTCCAAAGTGGTAAAATGGGCGTCCCCCCCCCTCTAACTTTTGAACTAAGGTAGTGAAAATTATGAAAAAAATATATGATGTAGATCTTAATAAAAACTTTCAACGAAAAATTGGTTTGAGCGTAATCGAACTAGTAGTTTTTGAGTTAAAGCACATTTTTATCAACCGCAAATATAACTTTGTCTTTCATACAAACACTATGAAAAACAAAGTTATGTTTGCCGTCAACAAAATATTGTGGTATTTTGGCTAAGTAGAAGTAAGAATCCCTAATTCAGTTAAAGGTGGCACGGAACCCTCAGTGCGCGAGTCCGACTCGCACTTGGCCGGTTTTTTCCGTTCGTGTAGTAGACTTCCGATTGTCAAAACATACTGTCATGACATCATTAGCGATTGCAATACGACAGGGATCGAGTTACAAAATAACCCTGCGGGTGACGTGGGCAACAAATTAGCACCGAATTGAATTTGGAAGGAATTTTGGGATAATGATATGGATTTAGAGGAGAAATAAGTTATAGTACTCGTAAAAGTTCTCGTGTGTGACCAATAGGATATGTAGTTGCGAATTACGTACCTAACTGTGTACTGCTATAAATGGTGTTTTTTCTCATTGGTGGCGGTTAATTGACTGTTTGCTACTGACGCTACTGAGCGTTTTTAGGGTTCCGTACCTCAAAAGGACAAAACGGAACCCTTATAGGATCACTTTGTTGTCCGTCTGTCCGTCCGTCCGTCCGTCTGTCAAGACCCTTTTTCTCAGGAACGCGTGGAGGTATGAAGCTGAAATTTATATCAATTACTCAGGTCTACTGTCCCTTGAAGCTGTGAAAAAAATCAAACTTCTAAGCCAACGCAATCAAAAGATACAGCCGTTTATGCCGCAAATTTTCGACACTTGCAAGGGAATCAAAACCTACAGGGTGCTTCCCGTGAACTCAGAATCTTGAAATTTGGTACGAAGCAACGTCTTATAGCATAGATAAAGGAAATATTACGAAAACCATACATTTTTAATTACATCACATAATATATTTTTTTTTATAATTTTAAACTTACTACCCATTTCCTCATAAACGCGTAGAGGTATTAAATTGAAATTCATACCAAATACTCAGGTCTATAATACCTTTAAGCTGTAACAAAATCAAACTTCTATGTCAACGCAATCAAAAGAAACAGCAATTTAAGCTGCATATTTTGAAACTCGCAAGTACTCGCAAGGGAATCAAAACCTAAAGGGTACTTCCAGTCGACCTAGAATCTTGAAATTTGGCATGAAGCAACGTTTTATAGCACACATAAAGGAAAAATTCCGAAAACCTTAAATTTTTAGTTACAAAATATATATTTTTTAATAAATATAAACTTATTACTTTTTTCCTCATGAACGCGTCTTGCAGGTTTGTACGGAACCCTCGGTGCGCGAGTCCGACTCGCACTTGTTTCATCACCGTTCCCTGAACATCCTCACACAAAACATCTGCAGCGTTAACTGTAATATATCTAATTTTGAAACACTCTTACAAAGATCAGAAGTTATATGGGATGTTATTGTCCTGACGGAATGCTGGCTTCTTAAGAACAATAATATACCTACCCTCAATAATTACGTCAGTACCGCAACAGAACATAACATCACCCAAAATGAAGGAGTTGTTATATATTTGCATGACACATTAAAAGGTACCTTTGAAGAACCACTGGTCGAAGACAGTAACTGTCTTCTTCTTACAATCAGCCATGAAACTTGTATTATCGGCATCTACCGCCCACCCGGCTATAAGAATCCTAGCAATTTTATCTACTCCCTGGACAGCCTTCTTTCAAAACTAAGTAACTTCAAGAACATTGTACTCTGTGGCGATATAAACATAGATATTTCTACGGACAGTACAAATGAATATCGTTACGAGTACTTAAACACCCTTGCTGCTCACAGAATACTTGCAGGTCACACTGAGCCCACCCGAATAAACTCTTGTCTAGATCACATAATGTTAAAGACTAAATTAGAAGCCATGTGCATCATCATAGAATCCTCTATAACTGACCACGAAGCGGTAGCCGTCAGTCTGAACCTGCGAACACAACAAACCAATACAAAAAGACCCACAAATAAGTTAAACCTACTGAATCTAGACAGACTAGTGTCGTTAGTGGATTTTAGTTAGATACTTCTCTGTGAGGAACCTTACACTGCAGCATCTCTGCTAGTGGAAGCTCTACACTCTGCCATAGTAAAATGCTCAATTATTAATGATATACCTAAACGACAACGAACTATGAAACCCTGGATAACTAAGGCCTTATTACGATGCATGAGAAATAGAGACAACCTGTATAAGAAGTTAAAAAAAGACCCCACTAACGAGATTCTTAAAACTACCTACAAGAGATATAGAAATTACTGCTCCACATCTCTAAAAAAAGCCAAAATACTACATGAAAAATCTGAACTTGATGCAGCGCGAAACAACAAAAGCGAGCTCTGGAAAACCATAAAAAAAAATCACTGGTGCCAGTACTTCAGCTGATCATTCGTCCTCGCTCATTCTCTCAACAGACCCCCAGGGTAGTGTGAATGAAGTCAATGCTTTCTTCACTAACGTAGGCAAAAAACTAGCAGAAAATATAAAGCTTAACGAACTAACTAACAACAACATCGTTTCTCAGCTATCAAACTCACCCTCCTTCTCCTTGGTGATGTTTCCTACCGACATAACGGAGGTCGATAATCTTATCAGACAATTGAAGGATAACTGTGCGACAGGAGTTGACCTTATCTCTTCGAAAATTGTTAAAAGATACGCGACACTGTTAGCTGAACCTCTCAGTCATATTATCAACCTTTCTATTTCTAAAGGAGTCTTCCCTTCAGTTTTCAAACAGGCTCTAATTAAACCAATTCACAAATCGGGCTCAAAAAATTGCGTTGATAAATATAGGCCTATATCTCTGCTACCTACGTTCTCTAAAATCATCGAGCGTATAATGAACGATAGACTAATCAGGTTCTTGGAGGGAAGAAACCTGCTTTCTCCTCACCAATATGGCTTTAGGCGTGCTAGGTCTACAAATGACGCTGTCCACGAACTGGTCAACTCGATAATTACCTCACTGGATGACAGGAAGAAATGTTTGACTATATTTATCGATCTAGCTAAGGCGTTTGATACCGTCTCGATCCCGCTTCTTCTGACTAAGCTTGAGCTGGTTGGAGTTCGTGGTACTCCACTTAAACTCTTTAGTGATTATTTACGACATCGAACACAGCGAGTCAGAATAGATAACTGGACCAGTGACGACATAGTCCTCACTCACGGCGTACCACAGGGCAGTATACTTGGCCCTACCCTATTTTTGATTTACATTAACGACCTGTGCCAATTAAGTCTACAAAATGGAAATATTTTTGCCTTTGCCGACGATACCGCCCACTTTTTCAGTGGTGCGTCTTGGAAAGACGTCTTTGCATCAGCTCAACTTGGCCTTAACAAGGTGTGCAAATGGCTAAGACTTAATGTGCTTACCCTTAATGTCAAAAAGACCATGTACATTCCCTTTGGTTTTCGCACTGACCTCCTACCATCCCATGAAGAATTGCTTTATGCCCACAATTGTGAATCAGATGGCACGTGTTCATGTCCTAGCCTAACAAGAACGAAAGATATTAAATACCTCGGAGTAACCATCGATCAAACGCTCACCTTCAAGCCGCACATCAACACACTCGTCACTAGGTCTCGTAAACTGATCTACATCTTCAAGTCCCTGAGGCACATAGCTGATCGACAGATAATTAAAATGGTCTATACAGCCCTGTGCCAGTCTATTTTGGAGTATTGTATCTCCTCTTGGGGTGGAGCTGATAGAACCCATCTCCTCCAAATTGAAAAGGCTCAGCGCTTTATTTTAAAAATTGCTGCAGGTCTCCCTCGCCGCCACCCCACGTATGAGCTATACCAAAGCTGGGGTGTTCTTACTGTCAGGCAGTTTATTTATTTTTATTTATTTTTATTTAAGAACTTTATTGCACAAGTAACAGTGTACAAAAGGTGGACTTAATGCTAAAAGCATTCTCTCCCAGTCATACCTTTAGGTCATGCAGAAAGATTATAAGTGGGTGCAGGAGCATAATGTAGTAAAAATTTAGGAAAACGCAACAAAAATTTCATTATGAAGCATAACAATATTATATTATTACATACTATAATATATTTTAATACAATAAACTAAATAAACATAAGTATAATATATATTTATATGTATAACTACCAAATACTGTAATACATAAATATATTTAGAAAAAATATACATACATACATATTAACAAGTTTCGCAATTATTTAGCCAGAAACTTACGCAGTTTGTTCTTGAAAGATAATTTCGTCTCTGACTTCCTTATCTCTAGAGGAAGTGCATTCCATAGCCGTGTAGCCGTTACTGTGAATGACTTGGACTGGTAAGAGGTGCGATGTGCCGGTATGCCTAGCCGGAGATCTTCGGAAGAACGAAGAGCGCGATCGTGAGATTGATACAGGAAAGAGAACATATCCTTAAGGTAAGAAGGTGATGAGGGGTTATTGAGAATACCGTACAGAACACAGAGAATTCGAGAATTTCGACGAAGTCGGATAGGGAGCCAATTAAGCTGCGCTCTGTAGCTGGAAATATGGTCATATTTGCGAAGGCCAAAGATAAATCTAATGCAGCTGTTGAGAAGGCGTTCAAGTTTATCAGTGAGTGCCTCAGTGAGGTTGGTACAGCAAGAGTCCGCGTAATCAATAATAGGGATAACAAGAGTTTGCATGAGAAGGAGTTTCGTCTTAAACGGAAGAAAAAATTTTAAACGATAGAGTGACCTCAAACACGTAATGACCTTACGGCTGACCTCAGCCACGTGAACAGTCCAGCTTAAAGTAGAATCAAGCATCAGGCCTAAATTCTTTACGCTGGAGCAGTAAGGTATAGTAATACCCTCATACATTATTGGCTTCAAATCAGCAACAGCTAGTTTAGAGATGAGTCCAGGACTTCCAACTATGATGGCTTGGCACTTAGTGGGGTTGACAGAAACTCCGAAGTCGCGAGACCAGGACGAGATATAGTTCAAACTATCGTTGATCAAATCAATCGCTGCAGAAATTTCTGAGACACCAGATTGTACGTACAGTTGTAGGTCATCAGCATACAGATGATACGAGCAGCGAAGATTAAGAGTGATGAGGTTTATAAAAACTGAGAAGAGAAGAGGTGAGAGGATACCACCCTGCGGTACACCTGAAGTCAAACTGAACCAGTCAGAGCTACCATTTCGAGTTTTTATAGCTTGCCTACGGTCCCGCAGATACGATGAAAACCACTGCAGAGCTAATGAAGAGATATTCAACTTGGATAAAATGGCCAGAAGAACGTCATAGGCAACGGTATTGAAAGCATTGGAGAAATCGATTAGTACGAGAAGTGTGACTTTTGAGGCGTCCATACCTTTCCTTATATCCTCTGTAACCTTGACTAGAGCAGTGGTGGTACTGTGAGCTTGACGAAAACCAGACTGGAAAGGGTTAGGGCAGTTGTTTATTCTACAAACGATTCTCAAAAAGCACTCTCAGCTACATTATGACTCTGCTTTAGTCAGCGATAGGCGAAGAAAGGGAAACGTTTGCCCAAGTCAATTTTTCAGAACAGCTACATCTCGAAATTTTTTCTGCTTTCTAGGTGCCTACTTGTATAATAAACTGAATAACGTCCTCAACTTTTACTCAGTCCCAAAACTAGCATGTAAAAATCTTGTATCAAACTATCTTAAAACCTTAGATTACAAAACCACTGAAGAGCTGCTTACTGTCGTGACTTAATTAATTAATTACACCGTCCCTTTATCTTGGCGCTTTGTCAACCTAATGTTCTCCTCACAATTGATTTTCCTCTCAATCATTACATTCGTCGCTCACTTTTTTTCTCACCCACTCGCTCATATATACACACACGTACATTTATCCTTTCACTCTTACACACGCACACAAAACACAGCAATGCACAAACTATTCAGTGTGCACAAACGTCCTAACACAAACTCACGACACACATACACACTCTCACACGCGCGCTCATATGTTCTGCAGTATACCTTAGCTCGTATCTTTTAATAGTAATAAACCTTTATTATGTATAACTTTTAGTTGCCATATTCCATATTACATTCCACATACTGGTATATGATCGACCTAGATGAATTTTATCTATGTCCGTGGGGGGGCCTGGTGACCTGTGTCACAGGTTTCTATGAAACCTACTTCAGGCACCAGTCTCTCACAGAATTAGGTATTAGTACTTTTATGTTCATCAAATGTACCTACTTTATGTAACCTAACTTGTGTAGAGAAATAAATAAATAAATTATTATTATTATTATGAAATGTTTTTTTTTTTACTCTATCATTTCTGATAGGTTATACAACTGTTATGCGGGTACTAACCAAGCATAACAGCGTTGAAAGCTGATATGTCCAATGATAAAAATTTGCGAG
This sequence comes from Pyrausta aurata, assembly GCA_963584085.1. Lineage (NCBI taxonomy): Eukaryota > Metazoa > Arthropoda > Insecta > Lepidoptera > Crambidae > Pyrausta > Pyrausta aurata. The sequence continues at coordinate 12,680,217 of OY757256.1, read as the reverse complement.
TAATGCGGCAGGTATTTAGAATGACCGCCTTTTGTAATAGGCTCACTGCTTTTGTGGGTAGATTCAGTAACTCGAGACTTTTACTTAAAGATTTTGGGATGACGCCAGTGGACGAAAGGACAATAGGCACTATGAAAACAGATGTAGCTTTCCATTGAGATTTTAGCTCAATGGCAAGATCGTGATACTTGTTCACTTTTTCAGATACTGTAGCTTGCAAGTTATGGGTATTGGGTATGGCAATGTCAATGAGGTAAACTGTTTTATCTGTTTTGTTATGTACAGTGATATCAGGTCGCTTGAAGTGTATGGTTTTGTCCGTAATTATGGTTCTATCCCAGTAAATTTTTATGTCGGTATTTTCAAGTATAACTGATGGTGTGTACTTATAGTAGGGAACTTTCTTTTGTATGAGTTGGAAATTGTGTGCTAGATATTGATGTATGATAGACGCTACCTGATCATGTCGATGCTTGTAGTCAGACTGGACCAAAGACTTACAGGCGCCTGTAACATGCTGAATGGTTTCCGGAGCGCTGTTGCATCTTTGGCACTCATCTACCTGCAATTCTTTGGTGATATGCTTGCGGTAGTTACGTGTCGCTATCACTTGGTCCTGTATTGCCAGCATAAAAGCCTCTGTCTCCGGAAAGAGCTGGCCATTCCTCAGCCATGCGTTCGATGCACTCTTATCGACATGTTGTTGGCTGAGGTCGGCTCTATGCCTTCCATGTAGAGATTTTTGGGCCCACTGGTTAATCTTCTCCTGGTCAGGAATGCATTTCTCATTATTATTATTATATCCTTTATAATTTTAAATTCAATTACAACTGCTAAAAGATAGGTTATCCTAACAGAGACATGGCTTGATATTAGTAAAATCTAAATTAAAATTTACACTTGCTCACTACAGCCAAAGCGTTTCCTGTTCCCATACAAGTGTAAACTCTAGCACTTATAAATAAATCAGTTTCATACCAAACTCCACTCACTTAACTTACGTAACCGTATGATATTAACGTCCTAGCGAAATTAATGTCCTACCCGACTACAAAGTCGTGTGTATAATTAATTTGTCTGAGTGTACCTGTGACGTCAACCTGTATGATTAATTTGTTTGCGAGTACAGTTAGCGAAATATACAGGATGTGGTTAGGAAAGTCATGTGAAAGGCAGTGAGGTCGACTATCAAAGGAAATAGCTAAAAATGTACAAATTGTACGTTTAAACTAAGTACGTAAGCAAGTACTCCATTTGACTCAACTTTGGCAGGGGGCACTCCCGTGCTCCCAAATTCAGAAGACAGAAGTTTTCTCAAAAATCTTAGAAATATTTTAAATCTATTTAGTTCGAGTCTGATACATACTTTGACTACCATCGAGAAATGATCAGAAAATTTTCTGATGAGTTAAGTACAGTTAGTAATAATTGAAAGCAACGGAGTTGTGTCTCTTTACATAATTTTTAAGTATGTTGTATCATCTCGGTCTATGATTTATAGACAGCGGATATGTGTCGAGGATGCCGTCATGATCGCATTCGCTAACTTTTGATGTATCCTCCAAGTTAGCCGACGCTCACTTTAACACATTTGACGACGGTCGACCCTTTGCAGTGGTATACATGTCAATGTGGACATATTCAGAAATTACTGGAAATACGAATAAAGGTCTGGGCCCACTGCACCGTAACATACCATGACCGTGTCAAGAGCGTATCAGACACGAAAAGCAACACGATACGCTCTACTATACCCACTGAACGGATCAGCGTTCTGTCTCACCGTTATATCGTGCGAGTGCGAAAGTGTACGAGAGCGTATTGTTCCGCTGCTGACACGCTCCGTGTTTGACACGCGACAGTGTGTTGGTCGGTTACGGAACAGTCTAGTGGGAACAGTACCTTTGTTTTCCATACAAATAACATTTATTTATCTGACACGTTCCTAGCACGGTTATGGTATGCTTATTGTAGTACGGTACTACGGTTTATATTACCTTTAAGGTGTACCATAACATAATTTTGCCTAATACGTAGATGATCAGTACCGTTACCATGAGTTTACGACGGATTTACTCGCTAGGGACTACGTAAAAAAAGTCTATGGAAAATTGCACAGCGCCCCTAGCGGTCACTTGCAGAACTAAAATTTTCCATACTTAAAGTAACGTCGTCGGTAGCGAGCAAAACGAGAAGAATACTCCTCTTACAGAGAACTCACTGTTTTTTCCAATGGATTACTTTATACTCCAAGTCTAAATTATCTGTTTTTCAATAACTCTGACTACCTACTGTCAGCATTTTTACTGACAATCGATTTATAGTCAAGTAAGATACGAGGTATCGTTAAAACTCCAGTACCGTTACCATGAGTTTACGTCGGTTTTACTCGCTAGCGACGACGTAACTTTTTGTATGGAAAATGTTAGTTCTGCAAGTGACCACTAGTGGCACTATGCAATTTTCCATAGACTTTTTTTACGTAGTCGCTAGCGAGTAAAACCGTCGTAAACTCATGGTAACGGTACAGTTGGACAAGTTGTACTTTGTTTTATTTCGTGTTAGCCTACTACGAACAGAACAATGTAGTCACTATCAACAAAGTTAAGAGTACGGACTCTCTTCGTTTGCCCTAAGAACGGGTGAGCTGAGTAGTACAGTGAGCGTCGCAAATATAATCAGAAATCGGAAAAAAATATAAATACATTATATTAAGTCTTTAGATAAAACAAAGTTAATTTTTTGGTACCTAATGAATCTGACTTATTATCTGAGAATTCCTTAACACGATAAAACTGCCAGAAAATGCTAGACCTTCTAACACTTTAATACCGTCAGGTAGGTTAAATATTAATATGCACATGTTAACCACATTCTATGTGTATATTACCTTGTGATAGGGATGGTTATACCAACTATCACACCAATTAATTAGTCCACAGCTTAGTTTGTTATACAACAAACTTAAGTCAATAATTTTTAACCACGTTTCGGGAACATTCTTTATCATACAAGTCACTTCTTCTTCTTCTTTATTTATGTTAAACAATTTACATTTAAAAACATTTTTCAATACTAACAAAAACCTATTTAGATTTATACGTGGTAATGAGAGTCACTACTTGCGACATTATTTAGAGCCCGCGACCGTTGACTTCGTAGTCTAGAGGAGTGATTCATAGAAGCAACTATAGTCAACAACGGAGTTACTAAACTTTTTTTTTTTTTTTTTTAATTAGGTTTGTCAATTGTTGATACAATATTTCTTGCTTATCTTAACAGCTTATATGATATTTGCTCTACAGATTGATAACTTGATAGCACCTCTTGTGTGACAAATAAATTAATCATTCATTCATTCATTCATTCATTCATACTAAACGTCATATTTATGACGCCCACTGTACCTTCCCATCAAATGACGCGTTTTGATCCAAGGTTTTGATGCCTCGCAGCGTGCAGGGTTAGCATGACACCCAAGAAACAGTTCCTTTTCTAAGTTAACCGACATCAGAAGTTACGTTTGATTTGACTTTTATTCACGTTTGAGGATTTAAAATTGCATGTAAAGAAACTTTTTGTTAATAACGTAAATTCCATTGATTTTGTTAATTAATATTCTGTGTCACAGAACAGTTGAAATAAGGATTCATCAAACAACTACTTAATTTGCCATAAATAAATAAAAACCTTTATTCATTTACAAAAGTAAATAAATAAAATAATTGACTTATAACTTTTATTATTGTTTTAACGTAGTGAGTTAATTATGCAGTGATTGTAGTTCTGTTTCGTGTGTAAATATTACACATGAACAGAACTACAAATATAAGTATTATTATATATGATTTTCTTAAACGTTTGCTAACATTATTTAGTGTCTAGTCCAAAATTGCTTCTAAGTATTAAAAATCTGTAAAGCAAATTATGTGATTCGCGTCAAATCCTTACACAGTCCGAATCCTCCTAATGGTTTCTAATCAAACTAATGCTTTCATTGTAATCCGTTTAATTAGCGAATCCCGACGTAATGAGGAACAATGGGCGAAGTTACTTTGCCTTCAAAGCTACAAGTGGGGTAAACTACCCTGTAATAGGTTACCTAATTTACTTCACATTATTTAAGTATTTATTTTTGTTATACAGTTGCTTGAGACAGTTGCATTTTACAAGTGCAATTTGTAGTATTTTTTACGTAATATGAAGATACTTGTATGTTAAAAAAGTTTAGCCTGTAAGCATCCCACTGTTGGGCAGAGGCCTTACCTCACTTGTATGTATCTTAAAAAATATACATAGCCCATAATAAGCCTTCCGCCGCAACCGAGTCCGCCTTTTTGTTGATGTTTTAGTCGTAATAACTTTATTCTATTTTATTTTCTATTATCCAACACAAATATTAGCACGCCAGCTTTGATTTATAATGCGATGTTACATGAAATCGTAGTTGAAATGATTAGTTCTTAGTGATGTGCTACGAGTAAATTCTCTGGTTTGCTGTACAATGTTAAAGAGTGAATTTTAAGTTCTTAAATGAGTACCTTACATAAAAATACATAAATTATGGGAAAATATTGTATACTGCACTTATTAATAAGACAAATAACGTATTAATTGGATGATAGGCAGTGATACTGAATACTGGGTACTCCACCCTACTCGTTTGATCGTCGACTCATAACAATACAATACCGCAAACGCCGCGCTAATAATTCTAGAATTACAAAATATTCGTGGGTTCTTACTTCCAGCGAGAACCTTAAATTCTGATGAGAATATTAATAGAAAGAATTTGTTTTCATACGAGTAGTGGAATGTACTTTTTTCGATTTTGCCGTTAAGGTCTTATTATAATGGTAATAAATAAAATCAATCACTCACAATTATTTATTATCTTAGACTTAGTATTTTTGTATTAGAAAATATTGTGGATTGATTTTGTGATTCGGAGAATCGTAGGTCGTTCAAGATTTCAGTAATCGATTTATTTCATTCGGTCCCGATTGTGAGCAAAAACAAAACTAATCTATTGCCTAAAAAGCCTTTACCCCCTTTATTCTTACGACAATGGGAACCAAAACTTTTTGGATCCGCGGCCCACCCCGCCGCACCCTTTTCTTCACTTAACAAAGTGTCTGTTTACCTAAAATCAGATTTCGTTCATTAGCGAACTATCTTTTGTGTTCTGCGTAGCTATAGCCGTACGTCGGAGACGCGAACAATACGCAATACCCGTCAATGTTTTAGTTTGCAGATTGGGCGTTTAGAACGCGCGTTTTAAACGCTCTAAAGTACAATGAATGTTATTTTCTCCACGCGTTGTAATCATTGTTTAGCATTGTGACATTCGTAACTCTACATTATAAGTTTTTATTCGATGATAGACTTACATTTTATTTAGTATAGCTATGACACCTTTAGATCTGATGCATGATCTAAAGGTGTAGAATGGTATTTCAGACTTTGCAATGTAATGTAATGGCTTAGACAGCGGTGAATGCAGGTTCATCTTTGCGGTAAAGTTTATATAAGGCGGTTTAGTTTTTTTAATAGACACTTTCTTTGAGGTAATTGTTGCAAAATGCTTATTTAATTAGTCCAGTTGTAAAGAATTTATCTCTTACCTATGTAGTTGGTTTAGTTATTTATTCGTCATGATTTCTTAAAAGTCTTATTTTAAACGACCTGTCTGTAAGCGCCCTTAATTAAATTGTTATTAAGTTTAGAAATGCTTTCATTTTGCGCTTACTTTGTCTTAAATACATTTGCTTCGACAAAATATTATTATTTGAATAACGGGATTTGATTATATTGCTCATCATAGTCCGATTTGTTAATCCCTGAATTTAATTAAGAATCCAAAGACGGTGGTGCTAAGAATTTTGATGTCCGGAGCTCTGGTGTTGGAAAGTTTATTGTAAGTCATAAGCTATTGATTTAAACTCGTTTAAATAGTTACATTCTCAAACTTATTCTGTAGGATAAGTGCACTGCTAAAGCGGTATTTAAGTGCGATAGAACAGCTTGTGATACAGAATCGAATCCAGGAGGTACTTAATTCTCGATTCTGAGATACACAGTCAAACTAAAAATTCAATCTTATTCTTCTTCTTTTCGTGTCGACTCTGGCGTTATATTTTTGAGGACCAGTACTCGGCGACTGACAGAGCGACAGTAGCGTTGTACAGGTCCACACGTGTGTATGTGTAGGGTAGGGACACGTAGGGCAAGACAATAGGTGTGCCAGCGTCTGTGCAACTTCATTCTGTGCATGCATGTCCAAGATAAGTGTACCTGATGATAGATCTGATAAGGTTGATTTTTGTTTTTATAGTGTTTTGTCACTATACACTTCCTCGTCTGTCACAGAGTCACAGTTGCTTTTTACAAGTGAAATTTATAGATCTGATAAAGTGACTTTGAGGTCTTTAACCTTTATACAGGTCATACATATTCCAATAGGTATCATAATGTCAAGAAGTTTGATAACAACATCGTTGTAAGCATTCGTAACCTAAATCCACCGTAACGGTACACAATAATAAAACAAATAATCACCAATTGTAGAATATACGGCCGTTGTCGGCGTTCGGGGCCTCAATAAACTTTAAATTTTGAAACATTTGGCCCTACGTAAAGTCCAGATGTTACTTTGTGCTTTAAGTCACTAGCAGCAGCGGGTTTGGACTTATTTTCTGTTGAGAGTTCAATCAAAAGTCGAGTGTTATGAACCCATTAGATAGATTTTTTTGCTAATGTTTTTTTTAGTTTATGGGCGAAAAAAATGGTGTTGTTGAATTGAGAATCTCTTTTCGATGCTTAAACTATTGAGTAGAATGTTACTTGAGTTGTTGATTTATACAATATTTAACACTACTGACGAGCTACCTGTGCTTTTAACGTATTAATTAGTCTGGAGATAAATAATATGGCGTAGAGCCGGTGCCGACTCAGATACTCAGGCAAAAGCTCACCAGGCCTGAAAAATAAAGGACTAAGAGATTAGGATGGGCTTTTACAGAATCGGAGATGTGGCCCGTTAAAATAAACAAAAAAGTCATCAAAGTGCAGAATTCGAGCTCAAGTGTGATGCCAGTGCAGATGGTGGAACCGACCTCGTCGTGATGCTCTTTTAAAAAGTGAGATTTCTGGTTGTCTTGTAAAATAGTGGCCGGTGAAAGAAAACTCTCCGTTTATATCTTGCACCACACACAATCCGAGCAAGTTGCGAACTAACTAGAGTTGGCAGCTGCACTCACGTCAATATATTTGGATTTCGGCTGCCGTGCCCGGAACAATAGTCGTATTGTTTTAATAATAAATTTAATTAGCGCATCCTCGCAGACCGCCAAGCGTTTGATTCGTGTTTCGGCTTGTTCAGGAGTTTGGGTTTGGGTCAACTTCATGGTTCTGTATATGCTATGGTTATGGAGATACACCTACTGCCTTTCTTGCAGTTTTTTGTGAAAAAGAGCATTCTCTCTCAAATATACGAATACATTGTTAACACTTTTATTTATTTATTTGACCATGATAGCACCTGATGTCAAGGTTTGGACGAGGATGACGATTTTTTTATAATAAATAAAATATAATGTACTTTTACGTAAATTTTGTATTTTTTCCTACCAACAGTACCATCAGCATTTATCGTGTATGTCACAGAATGAAAACCATGTCGATTCGAAACAAACACACACATTGGCTTGATTGCTACTCAATTTACTTTTCACCGAGTTCAATTAGTAAAAAACACAAAATATATTATTCTCTGAATTTAACGGGAAATAATTCAATTTGGATTGTGCCTTGCATTTCAGTGACAGTGGTTGTGTCAGTTGTCATTTACATGTACCGTCGGGAAATAATAGGAAGTTGACATTCTTAAGCATAAAAAAATATAGCTAAACATATTATAATGTTTGAATTTAAATAAAACTACTGCTAGTAATTCTGAGAGGTTTAATTAGCCGCTATTTGTTTATTATTTGTCGTAAGGCATTATAAAGGTTGTTTTCCTCTTGAATAATGCTGTATCTAGAGGCCCTTAGGCTGCGTTTATTACCGAGATAATAATAGTAAGATTAACTTCATTAGCGAGTTGTCGACGCTATAATTCAATGAATCGAGTCCTTTTGTGCGTGAGATGTTCTTGCTTGTCTTGAGAAATAGGTTGCATTTTATCTAAACAAGTATGAGAAAATTGCAGCTTTTAAAGGTTACGACAAATCAAACGAATGTTTAAAACCATCCATAGGTACCTTTAATATCATGCTGTACCTACTTGTGAATTTCACGCAATTGCTTATATAAATTTAATTAAATTTGTGTTAATATTATGTTTATGTAGGTACTAGCGGTCGCCCGCGGCTCCGCCCGCGTGGATGTCGGTTAACGCTGCAAAAAGCCTACCCAGGAAAGACACGGTCAGCAAACAAAATGATTCCCAGGTCAAATCACAGACACCGACACTAACATAATATAACATAATAAAAAAAGCCCCATCAAAATCGGTCCAGTAGATTCTGAGATTAGCTCGAACAAACAGACAGAAAGACAGACAGACAGACAAAAAATTCAAAAAAAATATTTTCGGTATCTATTACGTGTAAGAAGCCCCCTCAATGCATTTTTTTTTAAATATGCAATGTACAGAATTCACCTACTTTACTGTTTTATTATATTTTCTGCCTACCCCTAAGTCTATTGGCGTGATTATTTCTATCCTAGTTTACTCTCCAAGTGATGCTGAGTCAAATAAAAAAAGCCCCATCAAAATCGGTCCAGTAGATTCTGAGATTAGCTCGAACTTACAGACAGAAAGACAGACAGACAGACAGACAGACAGACAAAAAATTCAAAAAAAATATTTTTGGTATCTATTACGTGTAAGAAGCCCCCTCAATGCAATTTTTTCTTTAAATATGCAATGTACAGAATTCACCTACTTTACAGTTTTATTATATGTATATATAGATTTAAAACCAACATTAATTAACAGCATACTTAATTAGGTGAAATTAATTATAATTATTTGCTATTGATGCTTTTAGTCATGAAAACAATTATTCATCAATGTGAACACCACACAGAAACTATTAAATTATTTAATTTACAATAATTAATGTTTTCAACATCTATTTTCCTTTTGCAGCGTATCAAAAACACAAGATTACTTTATCTAAATTAAATGCGTTCATGAAATTTGAAGAAATGTATTAATTAGATAAGATATTTTGTTAATCTTCTAATCGCACGCAAATATTTCTATCTCTTTATTCAAAGTTCTAAAGCAGTGCTAGACAAGCTATTAACATCAAAGCATTTAGAATTTGATGCTAAATTAAATACATTTTTTTATTACCTATAATGCGTGCTAAGGAAATGATGTCACTATTTCTTAACGTGCATAGAGTACAGTTTTACATACTACTACAAACCAGGCCCTAAAGCCCTATCAACGGATCTGAAGACAGCCCTAAAAGCCCTCCTGACGCTCCTCCTCAGGCATTTGCTAGCCTTTCTCAGAGCGTTTATTCTAGGAACAGTCTTACCACCGTTAGTTTCTACTATATTGATGAACTTCTTAGATCGCCGGTGAATTTGGATCTCCACTCCCAGTGCTATGGCTGCAGAAAAATACTTATTGCTTAAGCAATTTGATTGGTGATTGGTGAGACGAATTATATTATTCCATTCCCTTGTTCGTACGGTTTTATTACGTGTTAAGTTTTAAAAAGCTCTACACAATTTGTTCATGCTCAAAACATTATTGTATTGGTTTAGAATGTTTTTAACACAAACAGAAACAGTCGGGTAGATGGCGCTGAAGTCACTCGTAATGACGTATCCATAAGACACTCAGGGCCCTATTTTTGAACCACTCGCTTCATGATGGCGAATGATTTTCGTTCGAAGATAAATTAAAAGTCAACTAATATTTTAGTTACGACGAGCTATTGCTCGTTTTCGAACAAAACTCACTCGTAATATGGACGCAAGCGATTCAAAAATAGGGCCCCAGAAATTTTGCGCGGTTGGACCGATAGCACGGTAGCTCGAGTGGAGAGAGCGCTGGCCCGGCTAGCAAGATTGCGGGTTTGAGTCCCAACCGTGCGCATTTTTTGATTTCTTATTTCATGACATAATAGTTTTGCATTATCTTAAGTTCGTCCTTTTCTGATTTTTCTATTCAAGAAAAATCCAGGCAGCTATGATATTATAATTAAAATAATAACAAGGCTTAAATCTTTTGAAATATTAACAAGTCGTCAGTGTTAACGAACCTGCCAAAAGATGTCCGATCCCGAGCAAGCAGAATGCGCCCCTAAGCATTCTCAGTGAGACGGGTTCCAAGGTTTTTGACGATTCCCCCTGCGTCTGCAAAATTTGGAGGCCTTTCAGATGGCTACATTGAAATTATGTTTACGAAACTCCGCTTAATATGGGTGTAAGAATTAGTGGAATATTGTTCTGAGTAATGTAATAAGGTTTGAATACATGGTAGGTAATATTATTCTAAGAAATGCGCCGTCTATGTCTGAATAGACTTTTCTACTATTATTAAATATTAAAGTAGTAAAAATCAGCCTACTGGTACAGTAGATATGATATACTGGCGACGAAAATACTGGGATGGAAAAGCAAATGATATTTACATAGACACATTGTAAAATGTATAATTAGATTTTTGCTTTTTGTATTGCTTTTTCGATGACAGGGCGCTATGGCGCTCATTGGGGGAGGCCTATGTCCAGCAGTGGACTAATATAGGCTGATGATGATGATGATGATGATGATTGCTTTCATTTCATTCTCTTGCCCTGTTAACAGTTTATCTGGGGTCGGCGCAGTATGTTAAAAAATTGGGATGGAAAAGAATATAATTATGCTTATTACGTAAAAAAACATTGTATTAGGTTTTTGCATTTCGTATTAGTCTCAAAGAGACCACAGAAGAAATGTATTATTTATTTATTTATAATGAATTTACGAAACTATGCTATTCACAGCGTTACGTAAACCAGCTGTGGTTTTACCGAACGCCGCGCTTGTTGAGTCGTCATCGTACTCGTACTTATGAATCATGATATAGATATACAAGATGTTTCAAAACAACAAGTAAATAATGAAGGGACCTACTCAGAATCAGTAACTGAACATCTTTCTCGTAGAAACAAAGGTCGAATAACGCAAAAATAATTTAACTTCCCATACTAAATCCGTCATGTGACCCGTCTGATTTCTATGGAAAGTCAATTAATTTTTGGCATATTTCGACCCATGTTTCTAGAATAAAGTTGTTCAATTACTGATTCTGAGTAACTCCCTTCATTCTATACTCGTTGTTTTGAAACACCTTGTATATTAAACTAAGTAACCAAATACCTTTAATAATAATATCTGAGTATGTTTACTAAATAACTGAGTTAACAAAATCTTACAGTCCCGCTTTGCGAAGCAGCTGGTGGCTCTCCCGTGACATCGTTATTTGGTTTGTCACTTTCTGTCACCGGCTGCGACCTTCTGGACTGTTCTGGAAGGTTCTTGTATTCATCTGTCGTCATTTTCGCTAAGATGCCAGCTTCAAATAGAGTCATTACACTGAAAAGTTGAAATTGTAACTGTAAAGTTGTCTTATTCGCTACGTAAATTTAAGTCCTCACTCATGGATTCATTTAAACTTGAGAGGTGGTAAATTGTTTAAAAATTTTCAAGACATTTTGTCTTCAAATTAACTTAAGCTAGAGGTATATTTCTGTTTTCAGCAGTATTGTTGTGAATGTCGTGGCAGCCTATAAGTAAGGCAACACTGTAAAATTGAGTTTTAATATTAAGTACTTATGTCAATGTGTGGTATATGCTTTGTTGGTTGTCCTTAACAAATAAAAAAAATTAAAAATAATAATAGTCGCATAAAGGATGATTCACGCTTCAACGTGCCGGGGCCGGACCGTGCTGGAGCCAGGAAAAATTCCCACCGACATTCCAACGCCATGCCCCGTCCGCAGGCCATATTGTTCGACCGTGTCCCGGCCGGGCCGGTGTAACGTGAATCAATCTTAAGTCTTAAAATTTATTGACAATTAATATGTTTACAGGGTTTTGCAACGTGGTGCCAAATTTTATTGACACATGCTGAGTGGCCCACCCTTTCAGTATCTTCTTTATGTGTATTTAAATATAAATATCTCTCTATTTGTAATTATGATACTGAATAAACATGTTTTCTTTCTTTCAAATTTTAGGAGGTGCATGAAACCATCAATTCCTGCAACCATTACTATGAAGCCATCGTTCAAACTTTTTTTCTGCCTCTCCATACATTATCGTCAATGTAGCTGACTGATTTTGTATGGGGCACCTGAAATTTTATTTCAGCTTTCGATCGTGACCCCATTGTAAAAGTTGTTCATATTGATGGTCTCATTCACCTCCAAAAATTTGACGCCACCCTGCTAAGTCACCCTGTATACTACTTACACATTGTTGAATGTTTCTAGATACGGGCATCCTATTTGTAGAGCTATAGCAGAATATCTCGTGTACAGTTTTTCACTCAAATGGAAGTTGTGTGACCCTGAAAAAAAATCCATGGAAGTCATTCACACCATAGAAGTATGTCAGTCATAAATTTGTCAGACAGCTAGACCAAACCCTAATGCCAAACATACCTACATTGTCTTTTTTGTACCTAAATTTTTTTTATTGCGTCGATCTTGCAAAATTATGTGATTTGATTTATAAATTCCGTATTTTTAAATTGCGAATTTTGGCGCCAGATCCAAACTACAGAAAAAAGTTACCAAATCTCTCAGTGTCGTAGTACAGCGTCTCCCGCCCGCCTAAGATGGCGACGTGCCTGCGCGTGAGCACGAGCCGCACGCCCACCTCGACGCTGCGCACGCGCTGCACTCGCTGACGCCTCATTAGCCGCGCGAGACGGCCGTATACGCCTGTCCCGTTCTGATGACGAAGGAGGGAAATACAGGGTGTTAGTGTAAGCAGTCTTATCCTTCAAACTGACGGGACTTTTTCGCACGGGATATTTTGATTATAAATGTTTTTTTAGGGTATTATTTTTTATGGATTTGGACGCTATTCATGGTACTGAATCACCCATTTGAAGGATAAGACTGCGTACACTAACACCCTGTATCTAGGTCTCCGCTAACCAGCATAAGATCTAAAATCGCTTGCATCTCGCGTCATACTTTGTTTGAAGTTAGACCCGTTTTAGTGTCGTGTGTGCAAGCGATCTTTGTTTGAAAGTGGTTAGGCGCCAGAGACCTCGATCTTACTTAATATGCATGTTTATGAAGGGCAGTTACAAGTAGCAAAGAAAAATCCATATATTTTTATAGCTCTATAAGTAGATTTAGTATTGTGTTAACGATTCAACAGGTTTCCTCGAAGAGATCGCTTAGTCAGAGTCAAACCATAAGTGAAGGTTTTGTATTTAACTGTTCTTACTTTGGCTATTATATATATCCAGAAAAAATATGTTTACATCTCAAACTTAGTGTGAACAAATATGTTCAATTCTTAAAAAAAGTAAAAACCAGCTGAAAAGATTCGCACTCTTTCCTAAAAATCTTCATTCATCACTTTTAATGATAAAACAAGTTATGTTTCTAGAGTTTCCTAAGAAACCCATTTCAATAGATTTGGAATCATGTAGGTACGTACCTCTAAAATAGCCAAAGACGAGCTATGCCTTTCCACTACGAGCTCATACCCTCGGTCTCTCATAGCTTCTTCTAGCGCTTGCAGTGTCCCTATAGGTCTTTCCCTGGCCGGTCTTGCCAGCAAACTGGTCAGATTTGCGGAGTACATATCCCCTATGACGTAGGTTGCTCCGAGGGAAACAAGAACAGAGACTAGACGAGCCTTGTGGGTTTTTGATGGTTCTTTGCTGGAGGCTGAAAGAAAAATACATGAACTTTAGATTGTAAGCATGATTTTAAGACTTACCTAAGGGCTGACCTAGATAATCTATTGTTATTAATGTTGTCTCAATATTAGTTATTTTGGTGATGGTGTGTTGACCACACTCCTACAAATATCTGAATAGGTACGCAGACTGAGTAACTAACAGAACTAAACCTTGTCTGTTTTAAGTAGGCCTGAAGTTTAAATACGAGAAAATAACTCAGATAGAACTTAAACGACTTAAATATTTGTCAAGACATGAAAATTTGAAAATAGAAAACATTTTCATCTCAGTTTTTCGATCAAAGATTGAGATCTGCTTAATTCATGGTTCAAAATTAAAACAATAAAAACAGTCATTAAATCGAATAAAACAGATCCATGATAGGAATCTGCGAGTCGAATTGAGTTATTCAATTTAACATCGTGAAAGGGTTTCGAAAATAGAATGTCACTGTTGCAACATTGAAAGAGATAAACATCCCTTTCATAAATTAGGCGTCCATTTAGCAGAATTCATTGGCGCGAACAAAGAGCCATCGGGAAACAATTAAGTGATATAAACTGTCACTGAGTATGAGAAGGGTTTGTTGGTTGATTAAAAATTAGATGACATGTTTTACGGGTTCCCTCGGGTGTTTGTTGATCCCTCCTTGTTAATTTGGTTATTATATAGCGGGTTCGGGGTGGCTATGAATAGATTGAGTCCACGAGGACTGGATTATTATGTACGTGGGTATTATTGACCGTTAGTAAGACTATTTTTGATTTAGGAGGATGTTGTTTACTGAAAATTACTGTTACGTCACAGCTGAGCTGTAGGAACCCAGCGGGGTCACAGGTGGCGGATAGTAAAAGGCCGCCAGATATGATGGTTAGCTGCGAATATGTTTAATAAGCAGTCCCTGACCCAACGACGGCAGAATTACCAGAATGTGGTGGGGCTACAATATTCAGTGACTATGGCAAGTAAGCGCCGCCAATAAATAAACGTTCCCCTGGTGTTAGATAACAGCAACATCAGTACTGGCAGAAGTCTGAAGAAAAAGCAGTATATCAGGAAAAGCATTTGAATGGGGATTAAGAGGCAGGAAACCCCCGGTTTTTTGACTGCGGTGTGGAAGGCACGAAGGAAACCGCCACACTTCTCTAATTTTGAGTTTTTTATGGAATAAAGTCCACCGACAAGAGCCTAGCTCTTAAAATTGATAATAATAATCTTAATAAAGAACTTCTAAATATAGCCATATGAGCAAACCTACATCATTTCGCTTAAAGCAGGGAAACCGGGTTTTAGTGGGCGAGTCCAGCCGATAAGATAGTCCAACATAAACTTACTGCCGATAATTACATGCCAAGAAATTTTTTTTCGCGTTATAAACCCTACTAGTAACTTGTGTTCTTAGTTATGTATATCTTGAAAGAAAACACAATATTACAAAAGGCACACCACTAATTGAGGCAAATGAAAATGTTGTTAAAAGTTGCCTTCCTATATGTATACATATATGAAGTTAAAGAAGTATGTATACTCCATCAAATATTCCAACATTTCGAACTCATCACTGCATTCAATTCATTCGACTATGAAGACAGGTGGCATGGGTCAGTGATTAATATTGCACGGACATTACTCATAAATGTTGGGGGCTATTTTTGAAAGTTCAGAGCAATTATTACGAAATAGAGGTCAGATTGAACATGATATACATAAATATTAAATAATAATAATAGTCCCCCTAGCCGATTTCAACTTCGGTGGCCAGGCACAACGACTAACCGACTGCGCGGGACATATTATAGTGCACAAGTGTGTGCGCAAACACAGGTGCACTCTCTATTCCTTTCACACTCATAGCCCGATGGGACAGCAATCTGACACGACCGGAGAGAGATCAGGCGCAGGACCAACGGCTTTACATGCTTTCCGAGGCACGGGGTGAAACACCGTCAACTTCCAAACTACGGGCTTCCTTGAGATTTTTTTATTAATAAAAAATATTAAATACGTATTAAACAAGATGCAAGTAGGTCTCAAATCTGGATGATTATCATCATATCAGTACCTACGTAATATGAATGACACTATGTGTTTGGACTGGTGGCTACTGGTATAGATAAGCTGACTTTAAAACGAGATAAGATATGAAGAATTACACTGTCTCAGGAAGAGAGTGGTGGTGAACCAGCAGCAGTTGTTGAGGAGTCGCAGCTGGTCCCTCTGCCGCCGTTGCCATAGTGACGGGGCGGCGATCACCACCCACAGCGCGGGGCCGGTCACCAGAACTGTTGCGCAGACTAGAGGCCATACCTAGATTGTTGATAAAGATTAAGTCTACATCTTTCAACCCCTTAAGATAAACATAATTATTGGAAACATTTTATGTATAACATGCTATTAAGTCATATGGTACACTTACTTTGTCAAACGTATGGAATATGCTGCTGCTAATGAAAATAAATAGGCGGTCACAATACCTAATTACACTTTTTTGATCGATGTGTGACGTCCTCAAATTAAGGAATAAAAGAATTAAGGCTTTCTGTACGAGTATACTGTGGGCAGAACATGGTTTTTGACCAAAACCGCAGAGTTGAGGAGTGCTTGTGAGGACTACAAAGCTGCTAATAGCTTGAAAATTATATCTAATTGCAAAACAGCTGCATTTATTCTTCTAAATAATATTCTTACCTCCCATCTGAAAGGCCTGATGATGGCCAGCGTCTCGCTAAGCTTGGCCGGCGCATGTGTCAGAAACGCCCCAGAGTCTGCCAGGGTGAGGAATGAGAATTCCACCGCTTGCAGCCTCTCCCACGTCATCGTCACATCGCCGATGAAGAAGTCTGCTTTCTAAAGTTCATAAGTAAGAGTATGAAGATATGGTTATGACCCCAGATTTTTCGGTGTTTTTACCAGAAATCCGTTGTTACATGTAATGACCGGTTATTGGTAGTTTTCTGGTAATAACGTCAAATTTTGGCAAGACCGAGGTATATTATACTTCGGATAAGATTGATATCGTCATTTTCAAATAAGCTTCTCGCAACAGACATTGTGTATGAATGCAAAGTTAGAAAAATGATTTTATACATACGCGTTTCCAAATCAAGCCGAGCGTGCCCTTGAACGTGCCATTACCAGAAATGCTGGATCCCTGACTTCTGTCAGGAGGATCGTAGTATCGGAATCTGGTAGAAAAATACGAGAATACCTGTTCAATTTGAAAATACTTGTTGATTTTAAATTTTATTAGGACGTGGTCATACCTAAAATTCAGTTTGTTAGCAAGTAGAGAAAGAAGTTTATCATCTCTACCGCCAGTGACGTTCACAGTAGAATCATTGTTGTATTTCACAAAATGCCATGGAGGTGCCTGAAATAAAAATTTCAATTTCAACATCAATAATTTGTTACTGTTAGATG
The DNA here is from genome assembly GCA_963584085.1 of Pyrausta aurata. Taxonomy (NCBI): domain Eukaryota; kingdom Metazoa; phylum Arthropoda; class Insecta; order Lepidoptera; family Crambidae; genus Pyrausta; species Pyrausta aurata. The sequence continues at coordinate 12,662,861 of OY757256.1, read as the reverse complement.
TTTCAATAATTTGTTACTGTTAGATGTTTCATGTTATTTTATTGGGTCATGTAGCAGGTTGATCTGTCGTGTCTACCTCTCGGTAGTCACTGGGCCAGTGTTGAAAGACTCGACACGGTTTTACCTTTGGTACACCAGGTAGAGCTTGAAAAACGCTGAGACAAAATTAGTGAATTTATTGCTTGAGATTTTTTAAAAATAAATATTAAAATAATAACAAAGGTTTTTTGATGCAGCAGAAAAACGGAAGATTGAATTTATCCAGGCAAAACGTCATAAAAATTACATTATTGCTTTAGACTGTAGCCACAAGGTTATGTTTTAACTTACATGCAATACCGGTACATCAAACACTCTTCCCTTGAAGTCCTGGTAAACCTTTTCAGCCGGCGGCAGCACAGGCGACTTGTACAGGCTGCCTGACCACCAGTTCACTAGAGACAGGTGGTGGAGACGATCTGGGGTAGCCTGGTTGTAGTAGACTCGGAACCTTTACAAACATTACCATAGAGACGTTAGTAAAAGCGGGTGTTTATTTCATCAGTGTTCTTAGATGAGTGTAACATTGCAATTTTCAGTGACGTTGAGAGTACTTGGATTGATCTAAAATATATATTTGCTATAGTTTCGTAATCTGTCGAAAAATTCCATGACCAGCATTTAGATTTTGAGTTTATATTGGAATAATAAAAGGAGAAGGTTCTATCTATGTTCGTGAAGTATATTTTTTCTTAATTCTGCTCAACCCAACAATATGGGCGATTAGTTCGCAGTACTTCTTTCAATTTCAAATACATGAGTACCTAACATAAAACAAGCTTATGGCACTTACGAATAAAGCTTCATCATTCGTATCCAATAAACCGGCAATTTTTCTTGGCACCCATAAAAATATGTTTTGGCCAACTCACAATCGGCGTTCGGCCCAATCGAATTACAAAGTACGTGATAGACCAAGTCTTTATATTTTTCGTTATTCCGAGGGCTGTAGTTACATTTTATTGAAAAAATAAGCTCTTGGCTGGTCGGAGAAGGTTCACGTATGGTTTAGGGGCTTTAATAAAAAAAAAAGATTTTAAGGTTTAAATTTTTTTTTATTTCATGATTTTTAGTTATTTACCCATATCTCAAAAACAACTGGACCGATTTTGATGAAACTCACACTGCGAAAAATCATAAACCACAGTAACAAATAACCACTGTTCATTAACCATTTCACGGCTTGATGACGTTAACACGATAGGTGCGTAGCTGATGTTTGCTGCCAATAACCTACTTGCCCATTGGTCCCGTCAATGATTCCTGTAGAGGTACATAATTAATGGTCCACTGATTACTCTTGTGTACGGGTCAGTACAACTGCCATTTTTGGCCTGATTGAATATTGTAATAACTAATGTTATTGAGATTTGAATAATTAAACTATTGCTTAAAAAAATACTTATACCTGTTTTTATACATGATCGATTTTCTTAACTATTAGGTACAACAGAAATGCAGGATTGGATGCCAATTAGAAATCTAAATATTCATGTTGCCATTATAATACAAGCATTACCCAATGAGGATGGTACATGATGGCACTTATGGGGATTCATAGTCGCGAGAAACGATTAAATAACTGTAATCAATTGTTTTAAAGTAACAAAACACTCGGTTACTAACATTAGAATTGATTGTTGCAGGATTGCTACCATGTACCTCAAAATTTTCGCGTTTCCGATATTCCAGCACTGAAACAGTGCAAGTGTAAGTGTAGGGTCTGCGAAAAGCAAGTTTTCAAATAAAATAATATTGTTTTTTATTGGACCATAAGTATCCGAAGCATTTGGTTACGACAAACTTATCAACAATTGGTTAACATCGGGCGTTCAGAAGGCTTAAAGGTTTTTCGGTAAGTTATCAGATCTCACAAATTATATTCCGTGTATCCAGCCAATTCTTTTTAAAAAAAATCACTTGAGCTGACTGATTTTCAGGGCTATAAATGTCGGACAAATATTTTTAAAACGGCATGTAGCGTCAAGACTACTAAAAGTAAATACTATGGTTCAAAAGCGTAAATAACAAAAGATAATAATAGTTTAAAGTTCGCGTGTAAAACTGATCAATTGCGCTTTTACTTACAGGTGCGGTGTTATTGCGTGCGACACCAGCCTTTTGTTACAATTCAGGGCTATTACCTACATGTTAGCAATCGCGACAGGATTGCATTTCGTTTGTGGTATGAACGGAGTAAGCGCAAGGGTACATGTGAAGAGTGTCCTAACACAGACAGACAGAGTGAAGAATCTCGACGAAGACGGTGGTGTGCTGATGTAACAAGAGTCTTCGTACATTTGACATGCAATCGAGGAACCGTTGACATGTCGCATTAGAATTTTCAACTGTGGTTTGACGGCTGTAAGTCACTTTTCGACATGTCAGGGGGCAATTCATTAACGGCAAAACCAGCGCTGTGTTTGACGTCGAGCTTGAATTTTAGAATAGCTTAACGGCTCTAAATGTTGAAGTGAAAGAACTTCGTCAAACTATCTTCTCGTTCTCGATGAATGTCATTTGCTTAGTGAATCGACATTCAGCGGCGGCTAGCCCTCAATGGCGTCTTGGCTACAGCTGTCGTCAAATGCCGCTTTTGTCTCACATATAACTAATTGCTCTCACTATTTTCAATTTTCAATTGTCTGTCCTAGTTACTAATAACTGCTATGTGACAGCGATCGGTATACGTAATCGCTCTACCGTTAATTGCGACACAGCAACGGTATTGCAGTGGTAAATCAACACGAACGAGCCAACTTACGGTCTGATTCTGGCAATTAATTAGTAATGAAACCTGCGCTGATAAGTAGCCGTTATTGCCAGCGAATCGCAAACTCTTTAAAATAATTAACGCCCCATATTTTTGTTTCAACTAAAATGAAGAATTTTATGAAAAATATTATTAATAAAAGTAGAGTGTGGCAACCATATGATAAGGTAAGTGGAAACTATGCATAATTTAAATTGAACTTGTAAAAAGCAACTTGAGGAATTAAACCCCGTGTCTTACGCAATCCGGGCGCATGCCTATACCACTCGGCCACCGTCACATTAACAACATTATTAACAGGTTCACAGTTGCAAAACACTATTGTTCATTACAATAATTTGATTGAAACCTGTGTTGCCATCCTAATCTTGCGGCGCGCGCTCCTACGCACATCATTTTGAGTACTTACAACCCCGTAAAACAGTTGCTTTCGAGACGTTGTTCCCCTGACACTGAACTGACCTACCAGGGCTCAATTTTCGCGTGTGCTTTCCCTTAAACCTATCTGAAGACCTGTGTGACTGTGCCTGTGTCCTCGGTGATCACCTGCAACCTGGAAACCATCTACTGGCGGATAATAGGTGAGTCCTGACAGACAAAACCTCCCTTATATTTTTTGCCTACCACGTTGAATCCACTGCCGATCTCGAACATCTTTTGGTAGCAGAGCGTAGTTTATTTTGGACCTTTGCCTAAATAATTATTTCAAAATTAACGTAATTAATTAGCTTCCACCCTTTACATAAAACGTCTCATTCTATATTAGTAATTATTGTGAAATCTGCATTCCCCCTTTGCACGCGGTAGCCATCTTAGTTCCATTCATTTCTAGTAGTTACATAATGACGATAAATAAATAAATATCCAAATTCATCATTGTGTTACGGGGTGCGCGAGCGCATTTTAATTACTTGCATTCCTGCCTATTGTTGTGCTATTGATAACGTTCGCCGTCCCTCCGCCACGTGTGTGTTTTTACGAGCTATTTACGAGTTACGATTATTCCTTACCTATTTTATTCATTACACCTTCACCGAGCCGTCCTGCATTCCTTTGCCTTTTGAAAATTACGTGTTGATAAATGACCATTGATTTTAGTGTAAGTAAGTACATACCTACTTCAAACATGCCTGATTCTGAATCGAGTAACGAGACCGTGAGGGCCCTACTTTACACGGACACGGCTGAATACCATGAGGCTATAGGTGAAATTCGTTATGTGAGTGATTGGGTTGATGATTCCCATCGCGTCCTTGAGACCTTCTCCGTTAATCGCATGCGTGCGCGTCTTTCTGACCTCCCACTTATGTGTGATAAGTTTAGAGCTGCCTGTTCTAAGTTGTTAGGAAACCTTGACCCTGCTATTTATGAACAAGAATATGTTCAAATTAAAACCGAGATGCGCGTTGTGAGGGACAAGGTAGATGACCTAAAAATAAGATTGGAGGAAATAAAACCCCACCAGTTCGAGTCTCCCCGTACTAGTACCCCCTTGAAGGAAAATAAGTCCATGATTGTTGACACCCCGGCTAGTAAATTACCTGACCTACCTATACCTAGATTTGACGGCCGTCCCGACGGATGGATTAGTTTTATAGACCAGTTTGATAGTGTGGTCGACAATCAGCCGACTTTGACCCCTACCTTAAAGCTTCATTACCTAGTCGGTGCCTTGTCTGACGAGCCCCGTAGGTTGATTCAGCACCTTAAGATTGAAGCGGGCAATTATACTGTGGCTCGTGACCTTCTCAAGCGTAGGTATCACAACCTTCGCGTCCTGGCAGATACGCATATCGCGCAGATAATGATGCTACCTAATATTTCACCTAAGTTGTCCGGCTTACGTGTATCGTTTCTTAACCCTCTTCTCTCAACTTACCGTTGTTTAGAACGATTAGACCTGCCTGTAAATCATTGGTCATATTTACTGGTACACCTATGCCTTGCGAAGTTGCCTTCTGAATTAAAATCCCGTTTTGAGCGTCGTTTTGGTGATGACCCTAATAAACTTCCAACCTTTGATCAACTTATTACCTTCTTAGAGGATGAATGTAGGCATCACGACAATGTAGGTAGTGCTTCGGTCGTCGACACTACTGCCTCACTTAGTACGAGCTCCACTCGATTCCCGAAATCTAACGCGCGGTCTCCGCCTCCTACGAAGACATTTGTTACGTTTGCACCCACACCGAAGTGTCACGTTTGTAATAGTACGTCGCATTACGCACGCGAATGCCCCGAGTTTGTTCGCCTTCCTACACGTCAACGTGTCAATGTAGTTAAAGAGGCCCGTTTGTGTTATCGATGCCTAGATAAACACTCCATCTCTCAATGCAAGCGAGATTATCGCTGCAATACCTGCCGTCGTTCTAGTCATCATACGTTGCTGTGTTATGCCGATGACGCCCCCGTGAAGCATCAGCATGAACGCTCCTACCGCGACGTCGCAGCCTTACCTTCAAACTCGCCGAGGACGTCCCCGCCGCGTGACCTGACGGAACGTACTTTTCCACGCACTAGAGCCTATAACAGCTTTTCACCTCGTAATTCCCACAGAGCTTCACCCCCGCGTTCGGGCGGGCGATTTTCGCCTGTACCCAATAGTGATCGTGTTTATCACGCTCCTCCTCCAAGATCTCAGTATGAACGTGCCTTCCATTCAAAGCCAAACGATTCTTCACAATTCTGACTAGATAGCCCTCCTGTACCTACCCTTACTTCAGTATCACGCAATTCTCTTGTTCTTTTACCTACGGCCTTAATTCACGTTAAAACTTCGTCTGGATATTACGCAGAAGCCCGTGCCTTAGTAGATACCGGCGCCCAAGGCTGCCTCCTTACTACAGAGTTTGTTACGGACCAAATGAACTTACCTATCACTCCTTCACATGTGCCCGTTCGTGGAATAGGTAATATACAGTCAGTCCATTCCCATGGAACTGTATCCCTTTCTTTTAAACCCGTCAATTCTACCCTACCTGTGATATCGACTACCGCCATAGTTGTCGACGTGATTGCTGGGTCCCTCCCGGAAGTAGATGTACCTAAAAGTGTTGTTACCCCTACCAAGCATCTACCACTTGTTGACCCCCTGTTCCATAAACCTGGTCCTATAAGTGTACTACTTGGAGCTGACATCATTGGCCGCCTGTTGAAGCCTGAGTTGTTTGTTTTACCTGATGGCCTTACTGCCATATTGACAATCTTTGGGTTCGTCTTGTCAGGCCCTGTTCCCGGACGTCTTTCTGAAATGGAACCTCCTATGACTGGAGTCTCATTGTCCCAAATAGTGGAAAGGTTCTGGAAGATTGAAGAGGCCCCCCAGCTGTCTAATTCAAACCCTTTGGACTTAGAATGTGAGACATTCTTCAAAGCAACCACCACTCGTGAAAATGATGGACGTTTTATGATTAGGCTCCCCTTTTTACAAGATCGTCCACTCCTCGGTGATTCTAAGACCAATGCCGTTAAGCGATTTGGAAGCCTTGAAAGGCGTTTGCAAGATAATCCTCATTTTCGTGAAAAATACATATCCTTTATGCGTGAATATATTGAGTTGAATCACATGTCCCTTTCGTCATATGATCACACCCGTGAACATTATTTCATTCCCCACCATGGAGTTTTTAAGAGCGCTGGTGGTAAAATACGAGTTGTTTTCGATGGTAGTAGCCCGACATCCAATAAAGTGTCCTTAAATCAATGTTTACACACTGGCCCTAAACTTCAGCGAGATATCTCCCATATCCTTACGAATTTCCGTATGCACGAAGTAGTGTTTGTCGCCGACATTCGTATGATGTTCCGCATGACCTGGGTACACCCCGAGGATAGAAGGTACCAACTGGTACTTTGGCGCGAGGACCCTTCTCATCCTCTCCTCACATACGAGCTTAACACCAATACGTATGGCCTTCGCTCTAGTCCTTATATTGCGATTCGGGTCCTTATTGAACTCGCAGAACAAGAGCGGTTGAACTTTCCCCGAGCTGCTGAAGTTATTGAAAGGGATATTTACGTTGACGACTGTCTTAGTGGAGCAACGTGTATTTCTTCTGCACGGGCCTTAAAATCAGAGCTTGAAGGGATCATGGCCGCTGGTGGGTATGAGCTTCGTAAGTGGATATCTAATAGACCCGAACTCTTGGATGATATGCCCCTAGACCATTTACAACTTCCTCACTCTATCGTAGATCAGGGTAATCCGCAGACTATCGCAGTGTTAGGTGTTCAGTACAACCCTGTGAGCGACTCATTTACCTATAAATGTTCCTATGATGCCTGTGATACAGTGATTACAAAGAGAAAGGTATTATCTGTGATTGCCCGAATTTATGATCCCTGTGGCTGGATATCTCCAGTCGTGTTTAAGGCCAAAGAGTTTATCCAACGTTTGTGGCTATCTGGCCTTTCCTGGGATGATCCGTAAGGGGTTACGGAGCCCCTCGCTTTAGAGTGGGCTACCTTTATTCAAGATATGACTAAAGTGAGCGAAGTGGCTATTCCTCGTCATATACTTTCTAGCGGTTCCTCCTCCTTATCGCTACATGGTTTTTGCGATGCCTCCGAGTTAGGTTATGCTGCGGCCGTTTATTTACGCGCAGAGTATACGTCTGGTAATTGCTCCGTCCATCTTGTTATGGCCAAGTCAAAAGTTGCACCCGTTAGGACCCGTTTAACGATTCCCAAGTTGGAATTGTTAGGAGCTACCCTCCTCTCTAAATTATTACATCACGTCGCTCTTTGTCTGCAAAGGACGTCTGTGTTGACTTCAATCCATAGTTGGACGGATAGCAAAATTGTTTTGTGTTGGTTGAAAACACCTCCCCACCTTCTTCAGACTTTTGAGGCAAATCGTGTTTCCCAAATTATTAATTCTCCAACATCTAGTCATTGGAGACATATTCCTGGCTATATGAACCCTAGCGACAGTGCATCAAGAGGCATGCCCGTCTCTAAATTGGTAGACCACACTCTTTGGTTTTCTCCTTCGTGGTTGACCGAGTCTCCTAATCAGTGGCCCGTGACTGCGGAACCTACCTCGAATAATGACCTCCCGGGACTACGTTGTTTAGTAGTGTCTGCTGAAGTTTCTCCTCCGGACCCTTCCTTTTTATTAGAGCGGTATAGCTCCTTGAACAAGTTGATAAATGTAACTTGTTACCTAAGGCGGTTTTTATACCCTAAAACTTACTCCTCATTCCTGAGTACTGAAGAGCGTAGAGAATCTCTTATATATTTAGTGAAAATTGTTCAATTTACCTGCTTCAGTGATGAACTAGACCGTTTGAAGAGGGGTGATACAATCACCAACTCCCTCAGGAAATTAAGCCTGTTTTTAGATGACAGAGGCCTAATACGAGTGGGTGGCCGTTTACGGCACTCTGACCTTCCTTATGACGCTAGACACCCCCTGCTTCTGCCTAAAAATGGTAATTTCGTGAATATTTTAATCTCCCATTACCATCGTGAAAATGCTCACGCAGGTGCGAATGCCCTTCTGGCTATTTTAAGCAGAGAATTTTGGATCCTGTCTGCCCGCCGCGCTATTCAACATGTGATTTTTAAATGCCTTTCTTGTTATCGACTTAAAACGGCTGTCTCCCAGCCTCCTATGGGTGACCTTCCTAAGGACCGTGTCACCGCGGCTAGGCCATTTGATGGTGTAGGCACTGACTTCGCGGGCCCCTTCTACACCAAAGTTCAGGCCTATAGAAATTAAAGGTTGGTTAAGAGTTACCTTTGTGTATTTGTTTGCTCCACCAAGGCAGTCCACCTTGAGGTCGTGTCGGACCTAAGTACCGAAGCCTTTGTTGCCGCCTTTTCCCGATTCGTTTCACGTCGTGGTTTACCTCGCCTTATCCGCTCGGACTGTGGCCGAAATTATATCGGTGCACGTAATTACTTACAGGAGTTAGAGTCCTTCTTGTCTCAAAATCAAGCTACTATTGGTTCCGAGCTTTCCAAGCGCAATATTAACTGGGTTTTCGACCCCCCTGTCTGCCCCCACTGGGGAGGCCTTTTCGAAGCTGCTGTGAAATCGGCAAAATCCCACCTCAAACGCGTGATAGGAGAAACCCCTCTTACCTTTGAGGAATTAACAACTGTTTTTACCAAAATAGAAGCAGTTTTAAACTCGCGGCCTCTGTGTCCACTTTCTCCAGATCCTAACGACGTCGAAGTATTAACGCCCGGACATTTTTTGATAAGTCAGCCTTTAACCGCTTTACCTGAGTACCCTTATGAGAATGTTAAGCTTCATCGCCTCACACGGTTTCAGCTGATCCAACAACTTACGCAGCACTTTTGGTCTCGTTGGCATTTAGAGTACTTAAATACCTTACAGGCAAGGAATAAATGGACATCTCCTTGTAATCCTCCCCAAGTTGGCGAACTAGTTCTAATAAAGGACGACAACCTCCCACCTTTGCAATGGCGCCGTGGTCGCATTGCTCATTTATACCCTGGACAAGACAAAGTTGTTCGCGTCGTTGATGTGAAAACTCCCACAGGTATCCTTAAGAGATCTGTGACGAAGCTGGTTCGTCTTCCAGTTTAGTATATAACTTTTCCTTTTACCCTTCCTTTCTCTCTCGTAAACACTTAACGTGTTTAGGGCGGGCGATATGTTCATTACAATAATTTGATTGAAACCTGTGTTGCCATCCTAATCTTGCGGCGCGCGCTCCTACGCACATCATTTTGAGTACTTACAACCCCTTAAAACAGTTGCTTTCGAGACGTTGTTCCCCTGACACTGAACTGACCTACCAGGGCTCAATTTTCGCGTGTGCTTTCCCTTAAACCTATCTGAAGACCTGTGTGACTGTGCCTGTGTCCTCGGTGATCACCTGCAACCTGGAAACCATCTACTGGCGGATAATAGGTGAGTCCTGACAGACAAAACCTCCCTTATATTTTTTGCCTACCACGTTGAATCCACTGCCGATCTCGAACAACTATAAAAACAAAAAAAAATTGGTTGCCTGTAAAGTCGGTATACGGGCAAAAGTTTTACGTGACAACGACGTTTATGTCTGTCTCTCTCGCTCTTAGGCGGGCTAACCATGCCCGAGTGGAAGGGACGCGTGCCTCTCACTCGCTCTCATTGTGAGCGCATAACGTGTGCAGAGCGTAACGCAGTTTCTTGAAGTGTCACCCGGCAAACCAATTTATAAGACGTTGTCACGTCAATAAACTATGCATAAGCTAAAAAGGTTATAATTTGTGCAAAGATTAGGCCCACTACACCGTATGATACCATGACTATGCTAGGAGTGTATCAGACACGATCTACGAGTACTATGCCTGTGGCGAACTCCTTGCCACATTCTTGTCGTCAACAATGTCGTCGCCTTGGCTTTGCGGTCGATACTACGCGTGTGAATGTAATTTAGCTATATTTATTAAACTAACGTCCAATTCCCTATTATAAGCCTGTCATTTCATTATTAGTAATACAGTCCATTCCCGTCCCTTTCAATGCCCACTGAACGGATCTACAGCGTTCTGTCTCATCGTTATATGGATTGAGAGCGAAAGCGTATTTTTCCGGCGCTGAAACGGTCCGTGTATGACACGCGACGGTGTTCGTCGGTGACGGAACGGTCTAATGGGAACAGTGTCATAGTTTTCAATACAATAAATAATAGTTTTTTCCTGACACGTTCCTAACACGGCCATTGTATGCTACTGTGTAGTAGGCAGAAATCTTGATACTTTCGCGTTGCATAACCTTTTAAATTGAAAGACAGTGAGACATTGGAGAGTGTGCACAGGAACTTCATGAGCTCATTCCACCAGCTCCCTTCTATCATCGCTCATCTAGACGCACTGCGGTACCACGCGATACCACCCTTACCTAGTTGATATTCCACTGATTAGAACTAAGCGCTTTTCGTCAACTTTTATAATGCGCACAGCAAAAATGTGGAACTCTCTACCCGCATCAGTGTTTCCAATGAATTATAACCCTAAAATTTTCAAAGTTAGAGTGAACAGGCTTTTTCTAGGTAAGCTTGCTCCATCGTCGTCTCTGTCTATGCCACTGGTCTAGCCTGGAGACAAGAGCGAACCCATTTCAAATAAATTAAAAAAAAGACATTTATTAAAAAAATAATAAAACAAAAGCAACGGAGAAAAGGTCCTATTTTTTTAAATCCTACGTTCTTCTTCCTTCCCTATTCCCATCACCTGGGGTCGGGTCTCCTCACACATCTGCGCCTGGATATTCTATCCTGGGTTGTCTTATCTGGCATTTGGGCTTCCTCGAGGTCTCTCTTAACCCTACTTCAAATTTACTATTTTTTAAATCCTACTTACTACTTTATTAGTACTTATTAAGACACCAACTTACACGCTCTCCCTAGGGTTTGTGAGGACCGCCACTCTCATTGCCTCTTTCATAGTCTTCAGGAACTTTTCGCTGACTGCCCCGTACGGCCAGTAGAATATGTACAGGATTGTTCGGTGGATTAGGTTGTTGTTTGTCAACTAGATAAAAAAAATATATTTATTGCTTGACTCATAATATTGAATACTATTCAATTACGAGACTCATACCTTATATCTTTAGATAAGTAAGTATACATTATCAGTCTTACTAATAAAGATTCACGCGGACGTATACGCCTGTTATACACGTGTTGTAAGTTTTTGTCTACCAATAAAACCCATTTTGACGTAAGCATTGTATAAAGGTGGTATACAATCGTTTTTCTGCCAAACATTTTTACACAGCGCTTATTCAGTCGGAGACCCTTGTATAGCCATTGATTAGTGATAACTTTTTTGAGTCTTTGTCACTAATCTTGGATTTTAAGCTCTTTTAAGGAATTATCATAGATATCTCGTTAAGTTTTATTTAAAATTGAGTTTTCTAATTATTGGCATGAAGAAAAACAGACCAACAGAAAGCGAAAAATCTCTTATTGGACCTCGGGTTAAAGTTTTGCAATGAATGATTCTCAGTGAATGATCAAAATTAAAATAAAAATTATGATGATGGCTTTTTATTTATTTTATTTTATAGATTTATAAAAAAGTATAGTAATAAAATAGCTGAGTTAAACAAAGGCGACCATACAAACAAAATATTAGGGGATTTAACTAGTATTTTACCGGAGTTACGACTTCATAAAGCCCAAGATATGTGGATTGTGGACGTTCAGTAGTCCAAGATTTAATTATTTTACTTATTTTTACGCACTCAAAAAGAAATCATGAATTACGTTACAACCACATTACGACGGTTTAAGCGAACAATAGGTAGTCGCCAAACATATGGTGCGAACTTTGTTTTTATGTTGACAACGAACGACTGACCCTTCGTCCGGAAATCCAAATGCATCAAGGTGAAGTGTTGTTTGCATCAGATGTGCCATTTTATTTGATTTAAAATAAAAATTAATAAAGTGATTTTTAAAATCCTTAAAGAATATTTGGTTCTGAAGTTTACGCGAATACTCATTACAATAAAACAACAATTTTACGGATTGATTTCGCGAACGTTTATTTTTATTTTATGCCTGACGTTTCGAATGCTTTACAGCATCCATAAACGTCAGGCATAAAATAAAAATAAACGTTCGCGAAATCAATCCGTAAAATTGTTGTTTTATTGTAATCCTTAAAGAAAATATTTATTTTGTATTAGTATGTGGTTAAAAAACTTAATAACCACGGTTATTTGGTATAAAACTCCTCATTCTGTTTTTATTTCTGAACTGGAAGGACTGATGTTGCCAGCAGGATTAAAAAAATGGAGATAAACAGATGTTTAACTATACAAAGGTTAAAGGTTATACGTGGTTTATTGGTAGGCGGTTGTGCATAAAGGGTGTGTAACGCTATTCACTGCTTATTCCTTGTATAACTATACACTCGTTAAACAACTAAGTAATCTTGTTTTATTAGTAAGACCGTATAACTTTTGTGCTTGATTATCGAAAATCAAGTTGAATTTTCTCTTACGTTAAACTCTCCACTGTTGATTAAATTTATACATGTTATCAAACTACATCATTTTAAGTAAAGGAAATGATGACTTACCTCTGTAAGTATGATTTCACATTCATACGGTTCGCATAAAATTAAGCTTGTCCGTTCTTCCGATACGTCCAGTGCTGTCTTCACGTAGCCGTAATACTATAAAAAACAAAGAAGTTTCACTAAAATTAAATTCATTTAGGTAGGTTAGTCGCAAATGGTATGAAGCTGATATAATACCGCGTTTTGCGGCTTTTGTTCAGACCAGCCCCCTTACTCTGGACACAAAACCCGATCCAATGAATATAGCCATCCCTGTCACACGCATGCACGGCCTGGTATGAGTGACAGGGATGGCTATAACCATTGGGTCGGGTTTTGTGTCCAGAGTAAGGCCTCAGGACCAAATTTAAGAGCTAGGCCCTTGCCGGTGGAGGTTTTTTTTCCAAAACTCCAAATAAGGGAAGATGGTGTGATGGTTTTCCTCTTGCCTTCTTAAGAACAGGATATAATAAATCAATGAGAATTAGACATGACGGGTCTAAACACGAAATATTAATATGAGTAAATGCTACTTACTGCTCGACGTTTCGGCTGCGTTGCAACAGCCGTGGTCACGAGCCAACTGACCGAAAGGCGATGCCGCGATCCACCAGTTGGCTCGTGACCACGGCTGTTGCAACGCAGCCGAAACGTCGAGCAGTGAGTAGCATTTACTCATACTAATATTTCGTGTTTAGACCCGTCATGTCTAATTCTCATTATAATAAATCAGAAAAGGCTTTTGACTGGGCATTAAGGGGCTTTTGTTCAACACAAAAAAGTATCTAAATAAAATTCTGAGTACGATTCAAACAATAGTTATCCACGGTAATTCAATCCAGCTCATTACCAAATACCTTCAGAACCCTTTTCAACTAATCAATTTAAACAAAACCCGTCATTCAATTACTAAGACGTTTTGAAACTTCTTGAAACCTGTTGGTCATTCGATACTTTAGATTGAAACGTCGTAAGATAAAGCTAAGATCGTTCATGAAAATTAGGGTTCCAACACACTATTATTTTTTTTCAGTTTCAATTCCACGGTTATATTGAAGGTCTACAGATTAATTGGAACAGAGAGATTGGATGATATAGTGCATTTATTCTATAAAGCGCAAAAATGCAACTTGACATGCGATATTAATAATTAAGAGGATCAGTTAGGTTTGTAATGCATCGCGCGGGGAATTATCGCTATACAAGCCCAAGAGCTCTTTTTTATCACTCGGGTCAATATTACGAGTGATTTCCATAGAAATTGCAAACGTTCCGCCGCTGATTCAACTTTCTACATTCTCAAGCGGTTGACTGGTAGAGAATGCCCTAAGGCATTATGTCCGCCAAATGAACAATTCACAGTGTTATAAAGTTTAAATAAATTGAATTAATTAATAATCCACAAAAATCACGTGAAATATTGACACAAGTACTAACGAAATTGAGTATTTTTTTTTCACTCTTGTGTGCATTTTATCTGGTTTTCATTCAAAAATCAACCAAAATCGCACTCTATATTGAGGGGAGTGATTCAAAAATAAGGCCCCAGCAGCCCCAAAGCTGTCCGGCTGATTTGGTGTGTAGAGGCCCTAAAGTATACCTTGTCTTTATTCAATTTCGTAGAAATGTCCAAATTAATAACTTGGATGTTGTGTTCGCTCAGCAGGCAAAGCAGTTGGAAAATATCTTGGGATCTGCAAAGAGAATAAAATATTTCTTCTAGCTTTTTAGGTCATCATAATGTAAATAGATTAATAAAGTACGTAGTTATTTATACTTACAGATTAAAAAAACATAACAGTTTAGGAGTTTGTTAGTTCCAAGTAGTATTTGTGGGATCTATTGATCCCACAAATAAGGTTACCTTTTAATCTTTAGCTGAGCAGAGTTATCAATGTTAGGAAAAATTTAAAAAAAAACAATTTATTCATAAAATAATTTAAATTTGAAAAATATAACAACAAATATCACATCCTACTACTATTATAAAGGCGAAAGTTTGTAAGTATGGATGTATGGATGTTTGTTACTCTTTCACGTAAAAACTACTGAATGGATTTGAATGAAACTTTACCACAATATAGCTTATACATCAGAATAACATATAGGCTACAATTTAGGGCTCTGCAGTGCTTAGTTACCGTATTTCTTACTTATTACTAGACTAGACGGGACGAACCTGAAGTCCACGCGAACGAAGTCGCGGGCAAAAGCTAGTCCAACATAATTATAAGGATTGTTTAACCACTGGCCATAGAGCATTTCGTCAATATTGGAGGACAGCATTGAATTTAATTATTTTCAGTTAGTATGTAGCCCTAAATAACAATAAAGGAAGTGAAATTCATGCTAAACATCCCCAAAAAAAGTTATAGCTAGATAAAACCCCAAAATTTAGCTGAGACCTATTAAAAATTAGAAAATCCTGAGAAAATCTCTGAGGATATTTGTTTCGAGAATACAAAAAAATAGTAATCATTAAGAGAATTGTTTCATCGCCGTTCAAGGCTTGGCCAAAAATGGTAAATTTTACCTTATGTGCTACAAATTTTTCAACAACAAAACATTCTCATATCTTTTTTTTTAAATTGAATTCAAGCGCTAACAAGCTTCTAAGTGAGCCTCCTTTATTTTCTTGAGTTACGAAGTAATATTTTTGAATAACTTTTGACTCGGCCTCGTTTTTACTTTTTTTTTGCTGACAAATGTTTTAATATTTAGCGAGACATTTCTTTTGAAGGCAAAATTAATAAACTTGCTATCGCTTGTTTAGAAGGAAATTCGGTAATTTGTTTCTTTTGAAGTCTGTATTCCTTATTTTTATTTCATTTTAATCGTTTTTAGAGTGTTTTTAAGGATAAGTAACACTGGCACCGTAATTAAAATGAAATTATTAGATTCAATTTTTGCTGTGTATTCCTGTACGCCGTGTAATGTACTGTAACTACCACAGATAATATAAAAATACAACTCTATTCCAAAATTATACATAATCCAAAATTTTCCATTGTTTTTATATATTTATGATTTTATTTTTAACTGCATATTCAGTTCCTTGTAACTTAATTTAAAATTCACATTTTTTAAAGTAAAATGTAGAGTATAAACATTGCAATGACGCTGGCAGTGATAAAGTTAGCTTAATTCTTAGCAATTGGCGATATTTGAGTTTAACAGCATTTTTTCGTGATTAAATTATTATCTATCCTGATTTGAATGCGGATCATAAAATAATTATGACTTTTTTTTTAATTTTGAACCCCCAACTGCTGCTCCTGCTGATGTTTTGATTTCCACCATATATAATGAGAGAGGCTAAGAACCATAATTAAAAATAAGCTTTCAAACAAAAAATCGCGTCCAAATCGGTTCACCCGTTTAGGAACTACGATGCCACAGATACAAAACACAGACAGACGCACACAGTAGTCCAACTTATTACACTCCTCTTTTTACGTCGGTGGTTAATTAGTTTTTGACGGAAGTATGAGTAGATTTTTTAGGAAAAGGTCATAAATAAACGGCTTTTAAAAATATTAATGTAACGGCCGCTTATTTGAAAAATTCTAAGAATACTGACAGAAACATCCAAAGAAAGTATGAATAGCTTTTCTTCAACCTCAGTCGGTATTCTATTTCAGAATCTTAAATTGATGTTATACAAATTACTTATATATATGTGTTCATGTTTTTATCGTGAAATGGAAATACATAAAATCACCTGGAATCGTAAAAGGTAGGCCTCTAATAAGGATGATCATCCTAAAATCAGTAAGGACTACATAAAATTTCCTTGTTCAAATATCTTTAGCAAAATAGAGTGGTATTTTCTAGTGTTGCTGATGTATCGATAGATACTTTAACACATTGAGCGCCATGGTGGTCACCGGTGACACCCAAACAAATATATTTTTCTATTTTGTCTAGTTTCGTGACAGTGAAATCGTTAATTTACTAGTTTTTTTATTTACCACATATACCTATTATATATTATACCATTATTAGTGAAATTTAATGACTTAGGTATGTTTGACCTCGTATGCGATTTAGTTTTAAACTTTCACCTACAAGTGGGGATGGGGCTTATATCGAACATAGTAAAATACACCTTCAAACTATCGATATGTATGAAGACAGAAAGGTTACCTGATTCTAGCAGACTCCCCTCGCACTACGGTTATGGTTTTTGTAGGCAGACCCTCCGCTATATCTTTGATAGCCACGGCAAAATCTTTCGGGAGTTTCGTCATAGTTTCCGACATGATATCTTGTATGTCGATGAAACAGTGAACGGTCTTCAGAAATAGATAAAACGGTAGCAACTTCATTTTGCAACTTCATCTATAAGCTGAACAAGATTATATTACATGAACAAGGGATATGAAGGCTCAGGTGCGTTTGAAAATGAAACAGACTAGTGGTTATGGGCCTCCGAACGATTATGGAGGATCTTATTAATATTTCTGAAGACGCTTAGGTCATATTTTGCCAGAGATTATGCCTGAACAGAAGTGGCAGCGTACATACGTATACGCTTTCTAAATGTATATTGTCTCATCGTGTATAATATCTTATCGGTAATAAACATATCTGTGAAGCTAAAAACTAAGAATTGACTGAAGATTCTTTTTTTTTTCTTTTAAGACTTTATTTTACAGATGCTGTTGCACAAAGTTGCATTTAATGCTAAAACCATTCCCTGCTAGTCAACCCTTTAGGTTATGCTTATTCAAGGAAAATTGACGCCACCTCTTTATTGTGAGTGCAGTTTGTGATGAATGGTCAATTTATGTCTTTTTGAGAATACTGTGATCATGATGTAGGTGGTATTTTAAAAACATGCCAGTTATGAAAGTCAATTAAAAAAAACTAGTTCCAATAAGGGCAGCACATGTCTCATTATCTTTTGGGTCGCACAGTGATTCAATACATCGCCTTTTCTGCGCCAAGTCATTACTCTTTGCCTCGCAAGAATCAACCCTACGGATTGGCATTTGACGAGGTAAGTGGGCACTTTTCATCGGAAGGGCCTACATGACCGATGGTTTAAAAGCTTTACCATGTTGCGTCGCACTATATACCACCTTCGAACAGGCCCGAGTGCGGGCGATAAAATGTCTTTTGGGCTTTCTATTGGGACGTTTCTGGATTGAAGTAATGAGAATGTTGAAAGCAATGTTGGTAGTGTTGAAGCCAAATACGTTAGTATGCATGTAATGAGTACGTACATGTACTCTTAGTAAACTTAAATAAATACTTTTATAAACGTAAATGACTGACGTCATTGCGTATGAACTAAGCTTTAGGATAATAACGTGAAGCTTGAAAACTGTCAGTCGGGGTCTTGAATTATTTACTACCGTGAAATAATAAATTAAGTTGGCGTGCCGTACTGTAGGTGAAACAATACAACTGAGTTCTTCTATGTAGATTGATTCTTTATTGATAGATATTTTTCGGTTCACTAGCTCGCAACGTTAGATTACTCGTCACATAATGTTGAATTAAAATGACACATCTCATTGTATGAAAATCCTTTACGGCCCGTGTTGTGTAATGGCGTGGTTTGAATTTGGAGGACGAGCTCGTAAACGCGGCAGTGTGCGAGAGGTTGCACCAAAGAGGTCTTAATTCGATAATCGAGATGGCCACGCCCAAAAAAAAAGATAAAAGTGTGTAAATACTTAGTGACGCGGCTGTATGACACTGCACACCATATTTCATTGCCTTTCTTTAGTGGAAAAATTAAAAAAGTAAATTAATCTCAATAACAAAATGTATGTTTTGTCTCTGTGAATGTCTTTAATTATGTTTTAAGAAAAAGATTTGTTGATATTGTTACGTATTATCATTTTGATTTGTTGACCAAGTCATTTAGAAAAGGATGGGCGGGCAGTTTCTTTTAGTTCAATATAATTACAAAACTGAACAGTATTTATACATATTTAATGGTAACTTCTGATTAATACAGCGCATTGCGTGAGTTCAAGTGCTAATTAATATAAACATAGAAGATAATCTTATAAATTGCCTCGCAAAGAGAAGCGAAAATCAGAGTATTCACCAAGGGAATAAAGTTGCCTCCGTATTAGGCCAGCTTAAACCCTCGCTGCACTCATGACTCCCTATTACCTCTTTCGCTGGTCAAAATTTTAATCCTTTCGTTTCACTCGTGACTCAAGATGGCGCCTGTGCCGTAAAACACTACTTTATCCCAATGAATAATCAACTATTGATATATTATTAATTACCACCCAGTTTTTTTTTTATTTACAGGTATTTGTTTGTTCACAATAGTTAGGGAGACAAGAAGACATGTACGTAAGTAGGTACCTAATATGTATTAATAATAAAGAGTAAAGTTAATCTTTTAGCATACCACTACTGGGTAAAGACCATACCTCCAGAGGAGGTAGTATTACCCATACTACAACACGCGGGCACAGTGCGTATTGGCTCAGGATGTTTGCAAGGCAAGCGACCAACCTTGCTGTCAGATCTTATCAAGCCCATGGGCCTTTTAGTCACATATAGAGCCTTAACGACTAATATCAATCGATATTAACCGGGACCAATGACTAAACGTGCCTTCCAAAGCACGGAGATGCTAGTGTATGATGACATAAAGGTTACTTGAATATAAATATAAGCTATAACCAGCTCTAAAAAAAGAAAAATATTAATACAAATTTTGAAAATAAAGGTCATCTTAAAAATCTATTATTTAATCTAATTTCACCTATTAAATTTACCTTGGATGGGTGACCATTCCAACGTCCATCCAAATACGACCGCGCCGTAAGTTGCTTTACTTCGGTGTCACTGCCAAAGCGCTGCCACTACTGCGCTACGAGATGCGCCTCAACCTAGGCGACAACCTATACGTACGCATCCAAAGTGTAGATCGTAATAGTTATTGGTGCGTATTGCAGAGATGTCAAGACTTCACTATGGAAAGGAACCGCGCCCGCTTCTTGTGCTACGATGGTGTAATCTAAGTTAAGATTAGCCGCCCTGTGGTCGGTTACGGCTCTGAAGCTGGGTATAATAGGTAATTTGTTTACGAGCAATATTCACATTACCCGAACATGTTTTAGTATGTCGGCAGGTAGGACATGTCCCTCGAGCCACTGAAGACGTCGCCTTCTGTTACATATTTTTGGGTTTGGTAAAATTTATAAGGTTTAAGAGGGAATAAGATATCCCTTTAAATCAAACGCTTTATGCAAGACGCCTTAATATAGGTTTTCCTGCTGATAATTTAATGTTTTAATATTGCCATGAAAGATGACGGAGGATAGCAATTGGTAGCAATTGAACTACATGGAACTTCAAAAATGAAACGATGATGAGTAAGTTAGGAAGCGCCATTTGAAGTAGAGTGGTGTCCATTTTGTCAATCAATGTCGGCGGCGTGTTATAAGCTGAGTCGTGTAAATGTCATGTCTATCTCGCTTGAGCTTTAACCAGTTAAGCGATACGCTACGTATTCCTATCTCTATTGACATTTCATCCTCACGACTCAGTTGCTAACGCGCCGACTATATTATTTAACTCGTCAAGTATGTGTGAACGAGACACAATAGAAATTCCATTATTATGCGACTCCCGGCAGTCGTTTGATACCTGACTGATTACTATCCATATGGGTGTATTTTGAAAATGTACATAGGCATAGGCAACGCCACCTTGATTTTACTAACAAGTATGTACTCTACAATGTTGTTTCACAAGTGTCAGTACTGGGAACCTACGAATAATGTGTTAAGAAATATGCAATTATGTTTTCTACCACGGATATTATCTACGTTATATACCGCAATAACAAACGAGATGCTCCAAAGTCATAATGCTGAGTGAACTCTTGTTATTATGAGATTTTAAACTTTCGCGTTGCATTACAATGAAAATTAGACATGACGGGTCTAAACACGGAATACAAATAAGAGTAAATGCTACTTACTGCTCAACATTTTGGCTGCGTTGCAATAGCCGTGGTCACGAGCCAACTGGTGGATCGCAACATCGCCTGCGCGGGCAGCCCGAAGTTTCTTCTGCCACCCTCACTTCACTCAATAACTCTTGAACTCTTAAACTCTTGTTACCTCCAGCGTATCTTCACCAGTCCTAAAATTGACTCGCGAATCATTTCAACCTTATCTCTTACAACTTGGACCAAGCTCTCAGAACAATATGTTACACATTTGCTCGAAACCAGCCGTTATGATCAGCCTCACTCAGTTCAAACTTCGCTGGCAGAAACCCGAGTACATCACAGAGGATATTAATATTGCATCCCGGGAACGTGTGGACTGTATGTGTTGCGCGACACTTTTTTACCGTTTCCTTACCCGACGATGACTTGTGAAGTTTCTTGCTTGGTAAATTGCAATTATATATGCTCCTCTTTTCTTTTAGATGAGCAGTTCATCAGTACACACTCGTAGATCTTACGAGGGAGGTTATTTTCAACGGTAAAGCTTTGTTTAGAAAGTTTGTTGTACCCGATGAATTTTTAGTTGAAGTGATAAATATAGGTCTGTTGCTGAATAAGGCCCAGTACCGTGATCATTTACTTAACTAATGGTTAAATGTCGTTACCAGCGGTTGAATATTTACGACTGTTCACTAAGATAAAATACCTAAACCAATAATCATTAAAATAGCCTTTTTGACAGTTGGTAAAATCCGTTGTTTTGCTTGACGACTGGCAAAGTAAACGGACATATCCGATATGTAAAGCTACGAGGAACCAATACTTACTTCGGAATTCCTGGTGGATAGTCTCCCTCCATGGTCAGATCTGCAGTCTTGAGGCAAAAGCAAATCCATTACAAAAATAAAACTCCATCATCACCACTCTTGGCGGTGGAGTTCTTCCATATAAATTCCAAATTATGGAAGAAGAGAGGTGTCTTTTTTGCCTTTCACACCGCAGTTTAAGAACCGGTAATTTCCCGCCTCTTAATACAAAGTCAAAAGCCTTATTTGACGACCGATTTGGCGCAGTGGTTAAGAAATTGGCTACTGCGCCAGAGGTCGCGGGTTCGATCCCCGCACATTACAAACATTTGTGTGCATGAACATGTCTGTTTGTAGTGGTCTGGGTGTTTTCTATGTATAATATGTATGTATTTACAAAAAAAAGTATTTAAGTATGTTTATAACCGTTGTCTGGTTACCAAAGTACAAGCTTTGCTTAGTTTGGGACCAGATGGCGCTGTGTGAAATGTCCAAGGATATTTATTTATTTATACTATATCTTCACCCTTCTGCCAGTACTGATGTTGCTGCTACCCAACACCAGGGGAACGCTTATTTGATGGCGCCGTTTACTCGCCATGACACAGGATCGTCACTGAATATTGTAGCTTTTAATAGAGAAGCCCATCCCACAAAACTCCCCACCACATTCTGCTAAACCTGCAGCAGTTTGGTCGACTGCTTATTCAAAATATTCGCAGCTAACCACCATATCTGGTGGCCGTTCACTATCCGCCACCTGTGACCTCGCTAGGAGTCTACAGCTTAGCCTTACTACACTAAAACTAAAAATTAAACAGTGCAATAATTACGTTGGTAAATGAGCACCGCCGGTATACTACTTCTAATTTATTTTTATTTTAAATATGCGCCAGACAACACACCAATTGTCTGGTTTCGTGGTAAGGCATTTTCTTCCTTGTGTTACGAAGTACCAGACAACGATTATGAAGGGGGCGTCTCCCATAATACTTAAATACATTATAACATCCATGACTTAGGTACAAATGTTCGTGCTCACCACACAAACATTTGTCCCTTGCGGGATTCGAACCCGCGACGGCAGGCGTGATAGTCAGGAGCGCTAACCACTACACCAAACGCGTCGTCAATAGCTCGGTTATTCATATAACTTCTGTGGAGGTGATAATGTGTTCCGGACTAAGGCGCGTGAGATTGCGCCCGCGGGCGTATACAACTGCTGTTGTGATAACCGAGCGGTACTTGTGTAATGATGAAATTCCTTCTAGCCCGGCTATGGGGTACAAGAATAAAGGAACGTTTTGACGGTATCTTATTATTATTATTTATCACTTTTGAAATTTATTCTCGAAAACGAAGTGTAATCGGTAATCACGCCAAACTCACGGGCCTAAGCCAAGTGAGCTGCGTTTGTAGTATTGGAAGTGGTAGAGTCATCCTGCAAAAACTTTCTGACATTGCGGCAGGTGTTCAGTATGGCCGCCTTCTGCATTGTTATGTAGATGTTCTCTGGAATATCAAGGTTACGCAAAGCAGTGAGAAGGTGTCTTGGTATAACCCCAGTGCTAGAGAGCACCAGCGGCACGATGTATACTTTGTCCATGTTCCAAATTTTGATTATTTCTTCTTTGAGTTCAGTGTATTTATGTATTTTTTCTGTAATAGTTTTATGCAAGTTATGGGTATTTGGGACTGCTATATCTATTATATGTACTATTTTATTCTGTTTATTAATGAGTGTTATATCAGGTCTGTTGTAGTGTACTGTTCGGTCCGTAAGAATTGCTCGATCAAAGTACATCCTGTAGCTGTCGCTCTCCAGCACCGGTTTAGGTGTATACTGATAATATGGCTCTGGTTTTCCAGTTAAGAGTTTATGTTTGAACGCTAGTTTTTGGTGAACAATATTGCAGATTTGGTTGTGTCGGTGTGTATAATCTGTCTGTGTAAGATTAGGGCAAGCGCTAGTGATGTGTTGGATGGTTTCAGATTGTCTATTGCATTTACGGCATTTATCGGTGGTAAGGTGAGGATCTTTCAATATGAACTTTTTATAGTTCCTGGTATTTATGACCTGGTCTTGAATGGCGATCATAAAACCTTCGGTTTCTGGAAAAAGAGACCCTAACTTTAGCCATTTATTGGAAGCGGATAAATCAACGTGCGGCTGTTCTAAATCGTGAAGGTGTCTGCCGTGTAGTTCTTTCCTACGCCATGCTGCAAGCTTGTCACTTTCCTGTTGCTGTTTCGTGGTAAATACTAGGTCCTGTCTTTTAAGGTTGAGGGGTGTGTAATTGTCGTCGGAATTTATTGATGCTTGGTGCAAGTCACTATTGTCAGCTTTTTTGTAAAAGAATTTTCTCATGCTTTGAATTTGTCCTTCCCAGAGTATTTTCAAATCTATTAGGCCTCTCCCTCCCTTTTCCCTTTTGATTGAGGTCCGCTGTATTGCTGATTTTGGGTGCAAGTAGCTATGTTTAGTGAGTGTAGTTCGGGTTTTTATTTCTAATTTATTTATGTCTGTTTTTGTCCATTTTATTACTCCAAATGAATACGTCAACACTGGCACAGCAAATGTGTTGATAGCTTTAAATAGGTTTTTTGAGTAGAGTTGTTTTTTGCAAAGTAAATTAATCCTTCTGAAATATTCTTGTGTGAGTTCCTTTTTAATTTCTATGTGTTGAATACCCCTGTCTTGTTTAATGCCTAGATATTTATAGTATCATGTAAGTCCATTATCTGAAAACTACGGGTTTCGTCGGAGTCCGCGGGTGATTTCATTTTACCCTTACAGATGCGTAGTGTTCTACATTTATCCAAACCGAATTCCATATTTATATCTGAGCTAAATGTTTTTGTTATGTCTATTAGAGTTTCCATTGATTGTTCTGATTTTGCAAACAGTTTTATGTCGTCCATGTACATTAAGTGTGTAATATGTGTATCCTTCGTAATATGTGTATCCTTCGTAATTAATTTATATCCATCTTCTGATTTATTGTTTAGCATGGTTGAAAGAGGGTTCATTGCCAGACAGAACCAAAGGGGGCTCAATGAGTCTCCTTGGAAAATTCCATTTCTGATTGGTATTTCTCGTGTCCTTACATGTTTGAGTAAAAGTGTTGTCTTCCAATCAGACATGACATTCTCCAAGAACGTTACTAAGGTTGAATTTACTTTATACATTTTAAGAACGCGTATTAACCAAGAATGGAGAACACTATCAAATGCCTTTTTGTAGTCAATATATGAAATATTAATATTTTTCCTGTGTCTATGTGCATGTTTGAGAACTATAGAATCGATGACTAGCTGTTCCTTACACCCTAAGTGTTTTTTTCGGCATCCTTTTTGTTCTTCTGATAAAATTTTGTGGTTTTCTATATGCCTGTTTAGTTTGCTAGTGATACATGACGTGATCAATTTATACAGTGTAGGGAGGCAGGTTATGGGACGGTATTGTGAGGGATCCTTAGTGTTGTTACTTTTGGGTAGCATGTAAGTAATTCCTTGAGTCAAAAATGTTGGCAAATTTACGGTTCCTTTTATAACTTCGGTTATGGCCCTACCTAGAATTTCATGTAGAACGTAAAATTTTTTGAACCAGAAGCTGTGAAGCCCGTCTACGCCTGCAGCTTTCCAATTTTTCATTTTGCTCGTAACAGCTTCGATATCGTCTCTACCTATTTCGTCAAATTCCATTTCATCAATGTGTTGCCATTTAATTTCCTCTTCTTTTATCCATTCTGCCTGATAGTTGTAATCTGCTGTTTTTCCCTATATGCCAGCCCAGAAGGACGTAAGATCCTCGGGCGCTGGGGTTTCTCTCTCTTCCTGTTCAGTACTCTGTGTGTCCTTTTTACCTAAACTTCTGTAAAATATTCTTTCGTTTTTCATAAATAGTTTGTTATCTTCTTTGCGTTGCAGTGCTTTCTTATATCTTTTAAGTCTCTGTGCCTTTAGTGCTAGTTTCTGTTTTAGTGTATCTAAAAATTCTTCCGGTCTTCGATTGTTTCTTTCATGAGTAGAATGTATCCGGTTCTTTGCAAATATCAACTCTACGTTACGACGTAATTTATCTGAGATGTTTGAGTTTGAAATGTACTGTGTTAGTCTGGCAATATCTTTCCTAAGCTTTTCTACATCGTTTTCTAGGCGTGTTTGCCACGCTGGCTTATTATGTCTAGTAGTATTGAAATTTTTATTAGCATGCTGTGATTGAATTTTGCGACCTAATTGTTTAGTTATGACTAGCGCACTACAGTATACAAGAGTATGAATATCATTTATATCGGAGTCATCTGAATAAAAGTTTCCCAAAATTTTAGTATTGAACATGTGTATTAACTGATAAAGTCGTTTGTTTTCACGTAATCGCGAAAGCCTAGGTCTTGTAGTCGGGTCTGTGCCAGAATATTCCGTGAATGTTGTTTGTAGTTCATCTGATAGAGTCTGAATGTATGCATCTGATTCTTCATTTTCAGCTTCTGAATCGTGTGTTTGCGTTGAGCAAGGTGGTGAGCGACCTGAATCAGTGTATGTTTGAGTAGTCGATGTAGACGCAGTGATGTTTAATTGTGATGAAAGTGCTTTTAACGGTAGGTTATCCTCAAAGCTAGATTCATGTGTCTCGTGACTGCTTTCCATAGGGTGCGCACGTTCAGCTTCCTCTTCCTGCTTAAGTTGTTCCCTAACTTCTTTTCTAATGTCTTCCAATTTAGTATCAGGCAGTAACTTATTACGTATGATAACTCGGCGTTGGTCGGCAATCCTCTGCGCTGAAAAACTGTACTGTGGGTATTGTAGCCTAAATCGGTCAAACAAGTTTTTGCAGTACATAGTGCAATCAGTTTCTAATTTTGTGACGTAGTAGTATGTACGCATGATAAAGGTGTTAATATCGTCATCCCACCTCTTGCGTACTCTTGGTTTGCCAGCTTTGGTGGTCGCAGGATTGGTGGCTGGTGCCTCCTGCGAAACATCCTCAGTTGGCGTGACGGGACTAGTACCTTGATTTGTCGTTGTTTGGGTGAACTCACATTGTTCGGGTACCCCACCAATGGCAGGTCCCCCGGCGAAGGGCCGTCCACCTAAACCCTCGCCACCGATGGCTCGCATGCTGTGGCGCCCAGCATCGGCTCCAGACGCGCCCCGGCGATCGCCCCCGGGCAGCGGCATTATACGTTTACCTTTACTTTTCAACTCCATTGTAATGGGTCTGCCATTACCTTGTTGGTCACCCGCATGGCAACTTTATTGCGGGTGTCCGCCCCCCACGTGGCTTAGATGTTCAAGCGCGGACGAAAGGTTGGGCTTTGGGGGGCCTTCTTCTTTATTATTATTATTATTAAGAGCCTGTGGTGTCCCACTGCAGGGCAAAGGCTTCCCTACTCTTTCTCCAGTCCCCACGATTTTGGACATTTATTTCCCAGTCTTTGTCGAACATGTCTAACTCGTCACGCCATCGTCTTCTGGGTCTACCACGTGGCCGTTTTCCATTTAGGGGGGTCCACTGGGTACAAATTTTGGCCCAGAAGTCTTCCGGCATGCGGCTGACATGACCGGCCTAATCCCACTTCAGTTGGGCAGCTTTCTGCGAGACATCAGTTATGAGCGTTGTGGAGCGCAGTGTGGTGTTCCGGATGCGGTCAGATAATTTTACGCCTAGTATCGGTAGACGGTATTTTATTAATGATAATATCTTGAACTGCCAAAATATGTCAGATGTCTGAGCTGTAGTGTGTGAATCACTGCATCACCCTTAGATGTAGACAGTTTTTGATCCGTAGTAATGGTAAAGTTACATTACCAGCAGTTGAATATTTACGTTTGTGTGTGTTTTGAAAATATACCTTAACCAAAAGTCATTTAAATAGCCGTTCTGACATTTGGTTAAGGCTGATTTCAGCCCAGTGAAATGTTATAATATTTATTTTACCTTTGTTTTGAACTTCCTCAGTTTCATTAAAAAAATATCTGTTTTTTAATTAATTATTGAAACAGTCACCTGCCAAACCTACTTAAATAGATAGAATTTACATCTCACAACCGGGTATTACCTAAGTGCACCACATGCCGAAAGATATGTAATGTTAGTATTTATCTTTTTTATTTATTTAGATTGCATCTATGTTATGATCAGAAAATCATTTATCTATAGTCATCGGTGAGTGAACTAAGCATCTATTAAATTTCAGCCCTTAATCTGTGGCTGTGATTGGTCCGTTTGCGATTATGCTTTAGTTACATTGGTCATATACATAAATTGGGGTAAAGTACTACACAATTGGTTATACCATAAGTATGGTACAATTGTAAGTAGTACCTATTACTATAAAATATTTTCCCCGCCATATTCCACAAGTTTTGTGCCGTGTCACCGCGAACGTCCGTGTCTGCCCCAGGCCATGCTCTCAGGATTCCCACAGAATCTCACAGAAGTATTTTTTTATATTCCCTCTATGTTTATCGTAATGCTACTTCTGATTCGGGGAGAGTATTTATGTTTATAATGGCGATCCCGATAATTCCATTGCTATTTCTGAGTGTGTGTGCACTCGTGTTTGGTTTCTATCGTATCTTCTATAGATAAACCGCGAAATTGAGACCTCGCCTGCGGGGCACAGGGGCGCGGGGGGAGGCGAGAGCGGGGTTTGTCAGAGGTGCAGGCGGCAGGCACATTCTTGTCAAAATTCAGTACGCTCGCTACACAGGTAGCGATAGCATCTGTTGACAGTTGCGAACGCTTTGACGAATTACACAAGAGAATACTCTCTGACTGAAGTCTGAAGATTAGTCGCAGTACATTCGGACACAAAATCTTTAATATTGTATTTTTTTGTCGTGTTTTTTTATTTCTATTTTACATCATTCTCCTGCACCTGTTACAATCTTTGTACATGACCAAAAGTTGTAGTACTTTTATATATTCTATGCTAAAGTATAACTGTGAAAGAGAATGCTCTTAGCATTAAGTCCACCGTTTAAACACTGCTTTTTTATGCAATAAAGTTGTATTGCACAAAATAACAGTGTTTTAAGAAAAGCTCTAAATATATACGAATATTTTAGAAAAAAATATAGATCCAAATTCAGTGGAATATGAACTAGATATAAATATAAACTAGATATACACTTATACAAAACAGTCACTAAAGTTACCAGGGAAAGTAATTTGAAGTTTTTAATTTTGCCAAAAAATCAATCTTATTTTAAGATTCCATTTTATTTATTAAACAAAATCCACAGCTCTGGATAATAATATTTGGACTTAATTCACACTCGTTAGTGTAATTGTATCGAATCGATGTTTTTTTTCAAAATGTTATGAAATGTTTTAAAGTGTCGACACTGACGACCATTATTGTGACGACTGACGTCACATATCTTGAGAACTGTCACGGCAAATTTCGTCTCATGTGTATCGCTACCGCCCGCACCCCTTACAGTCCCCGCTCTCGTCGTTCCCCCCGCACCCCTGTACCCCGCAGGCGAAGTCTCAATAAAGCGGTTTACCTATAGATTGGTCACAGCCAGACTTGTCTAGTTGAGTCTGCCGTCAATCAATCCGTAAAGTGTGTTTAATGAGTAGTATTCGCGTAAATTTCAGAACCAAATATGAGAAACATTAAGCTGAGCCTACCATAGAATAACACATCTTCACACTCTCAGCGTGTCAAATTGAAACAACGTGGCGCGTGTCCCCCCACTCCGGACAGATCGGTTCACCGCTAACCGCGCAGTTCGCCACATTCAGCAAATATTTGATTCACAGCGAAGTCTTGATATATTGCTTAAATCATGCCTCTAGGCGATTGACATCTGACTGCCGAGGTACGAGAACAAATGGTTAAAAAAAACTTTAAGGAAATTAACCACTAATGCGAACGGCATTTAAATGCCGTGTGAAATCAAGTGAAAATTTTCCCGTGTAAGCTCTAAGTTTTTAACCCTCGTAAAGTAGCCTATTAGAATTTACATTAGTATCTTTATAGTCAATAGTTTATAGTTGGGTATTTTTATGTCAACAGCTGTGACATATCAAAGGACAGCCAAGACAGACTTGACGGACCTAAAACGGTTCCGTTTTCAGCCATTCGGCCACGGAACATTGTACGTGTCGCTTTGTGTTATAAAGCTTATTTATATAACATCACATAAGACCTACAGAAACAGAGTAAAATCAACACGCTCGGACGAAGTCGCAGGAGATAGCAGCTCACATAGTTACATAATTTAAAATCCTGTCCGGTGATTTAAATCGTTTTAATCTCATATCTGAGTTTACTGTCCAATGGTGGCGGTTTGTGGCAAACCACCAAAACCGACCCACAGGAATATTACGTAACTGCCGAACCATGGCGATGCAATAGCAATCTCTGAGTTCGAGAAAGAGATAGGTTCAGAGAAAGGTTATAGCGCTTGTGAATAATATGAAAGATCTGTCAAGCGTGTCTGGGGCTCTAGATAAGTGAGCTAACGAAAATGCTCTAGAATTTTATATTATACGAAATTTTAACGTTATATTGTTCACATTTCATTTGTCGTAGCCCTACTTAGCCCTTTTTAGGGTTCCGTAGCCGAATGGCAAAAAACGGAACCTTTATAGTTTCGTCAAGTCTGTCTATCTGTCTGTCTGTCTGTCTGTCTGTCTGTCTGTCTGTCTGTCCGTCCGTATGTCACAGCCACTTTATTCTGAAACTATAAGCATTACATAGCTGAAACTTGGTAGGTAGGTGTATTTTGTTCACCGCTTTCTGATTCAGATACAAAAAGTAAGAAAAAAAATATTTAAGGGGGGGCTCCCATACATGAAACTAAAACCTAATTTTTTTTTTACTCAAACCTATGCGTGTGGGGTGTCTATGGATAGGTCTTTTAAAATGATGTTGAGGTTTCTAAAACCATTTTTTCTAAAAGTGTAAGGTTTGAGATATAGACGCTTCCAAAGTGGTAAAATGGGCGTCCCCCCCCCCCTCTAACTTTTGAACTAAGAAAGTGAAAATTTTGAAAAAAAACATATGATGTAGATCTCAACAAAAACTTGCAACGAAAATTGGTTTGAAGGAGATCGAACCAGTAGTTTTTGAGATATTGCACATTTTTATCAACCGCAAATATAACTTTGTCTTTCATACAAACACTATGAAAAACAAAGTTATTTTTGCTGTCGCAATATATTGTGATGTTTTCGTTAAGTGAAAGTAAGTGGACCCTGAATTCAGTTACGGGTGGCACGGAACCCTCAGTGCGCGGGTCCGACACGCACTTAACCGGTTTTAGCGTTACCTTTATTATTTTGCCAATAGATATACCGTGAAATTGAGACCTCGCCTGCGGGGCACAGTGGTGTGGGGAGGGGTGGGAGCGGACTGCGTGAGGGGTGCGGGCGACGCGGATACCCTCCCGCGCCACTCACGCACCGCGTTCTCGCCTCCCCCCGCGACCCGCCGCCCCGCAGGTGTAGTCGCAATCAAGCGGTTTACCTATATAGAGCTACTGAGCTTACAATATTGAGAAATGCTAAGCAAGTGCTTACTTCACAGGGTTTATTTATTTATTTATCTTATTTTTATTTTTATTATTACAGGAAAACCAGGGTTTATAAACAGACAATATGAGATAGTATAGTTAACTCATAAACCTCTTACAGGTCCTCACATATAGAAATAGTATGAATTAACATAAACAATCGGTCAACAATACTGCCAAGCAACAAAACAACAGAATACAAAAAGAAAAAACAAATTGAAAACTATTTATGCAACTCGCAATCAAAAATCAAAAAAGCGCTTGCCCAATAGCCGTCTTGTAAAAGTAATAGTACTAACTTACTATGTACTTGTAGTAGTAATAGTTTAAAATACTTTTCCAATGAATAAGCGATTATAATTCGAAAGCGATTAAGTTAGGCAATAGTCTCACGGCTCTGCACAAACCTGAAGCCCTATTGTGCAAAATAATAAAGATCGATCCAACTCTATGTATCTTACTCACTTATATGAGAAAGAGAGAGACGGAATCAGACGGTCAATCATAAATGTTTCTACTCGTACGTGGTAGATTCCTTGCGGTGGATCGTTTAACTACTCTTAAAACCAACATCCAATGAAACGTGAAGCGCTACCATTTCAAGTGTGTGTAGTGTAGGCTTACAGTAAAGTGTAAAAATCCAACATATTGTGACCAGGTGTCCTACAAATTGGCAGAGATTTTTGAATCAAAGTATTTTAACGTATTTGATAAATAGCGATACTCATTTAGAAGTAACCAGCAGTACCAGCGAACTTCGCCCCCCCCCCCCCCCCCCCCCCCAACGGGCGTACCATTTAAGAAAGAAAACGTTGAAGATCAGTGTGTTATTTATGAGACTTTTTATGAAATTTAAGGTACTAGAATACAAGATAGATCATCATAATCACAAGTCTTTGAACTGATGGAACTGAATTTTGAACATAAACCATAAATTAACGAGGGAAATATTTTCATTAACATTTCACTGCGCATACCTAATAAGCATTTAACCCGCAACAGCTCGTCACGGTCTTAGGAGGTTGTACCGAATCGGGAAAAATTCCGTCCCCTCAGCATAAACACAATGAAGCTAAGGAGGTAATTTGATGAGCGCATCGCACGGTAATTTGCGAGAGATCAAAGAACACGACAGCGATAAATTGCGGCCCGACTTACACCGGTATAGTCCGTTTTTCTTTACTAGTCAAACAATGTTAACAATCTTTTTATATCTTTAAAATAATATCAATGAATAAAATTAATAAACTACATGATTTCAAAATATCTCATTGAGTTTTGTGTTTATCTTATTTTAAAATGAATCATTTTGTTAAAAAAGTATGTTATGATTGCTTACAATATTCGACTAGCAAAGAAAAACGGGCTGAAGCCCAAGTTAAGTTAAGTTTAGCCTGTAAGAATCCTACTGCTGTTGCCCAAACAGGCCCTTTATTTTTGAATCACTCGCGTGTGAAATTAATTGATAAATGACTGATTTTCCAATGAAATGTAGTTTTATTCCACATGGGAGTGATAAAATTAAGATAACTAAATTTTTAATTGATTCCATTGATGCGTGATTTCCATTGATTTTTATTCGATTTCTAACGAAAATCACACGCCATATTGAATCAAAAATAGGGCAACTGAATAGGCAAGGGACCTTCACTCGGATTTCAATTTCACCTTCATTCGGCTTGATGTTACAACAAAACGTAAACATGCAGTTTTTAAAATTCACATAAACAGTGTGTACCATAATATTGTGGGTTTTTTAGAGTCATCTTTGAACTAATAAGACTTTTTGCGTAGTGCAATGTCAAAATGCGTCAAAACGCGTCAATACGAGTAACTATTGTGCTGCTTTTTAGGGTTTTGTATATGTTATAACAAACTAATTAATTAATTATAATTTATTTTTTTACAGACCATTAAAATTGGTGTTGAACTTTAGTTTCAATTTATAACGTTTAATTTTAAAGTATTTGGATATTTTTTATTTCAAGGGAATAAAAACCTTCTTAAGCAATTTCATTGACTTTAAACATGACTTACATGATGTGTAAGAAATGCTTATTGTGTTTAATTAAAGTAAGGTAGATACGGAACCCTTTGTGCGCGAGTTCGGCTTGCACTTTGCCGGTTTTTACAGATTTTGATAAAGCCTTGTTTTCGGATCTTCGCCGGTTAGCTATTATGACAAATATGCTCTATCTTGTCCTTGTTCTCTCGAGTTCGAAAAAACAATGCTTCGTAATTTGCATAAAAAAGTGTCTAACTATTATTTGATTTAAAGATATACAAGTCACTGTTAATTTTAATACTTGTTTTTATAATTTATTAATTCAAATTGTAAATATGTAACTTTCCTTAGACTACAACACTTTAATCTCGTCAACATAATCGTTGCATTAAATAATTGTGAAAACTGTATTGCTTAAGATCAATGCATTACTATTAAGCCAAATGTGTTATTTATAGCTGTTTGTTTTCCAAATAAAGATAAATAAAATTAAAAAAAATAAAACTCGTGTCTAAAGCTGTCATAATTTTTAGTT
Source organism: Pyrausta aurata (assembly GCA_963584085.1). Taxonomy (NCBI): domain Eukaryota; kingdom Metazoa; phylum Arthropoda; class Insecta; order Lepidoptera; family Crambidae; genus Pyrausta; species Pyrausta aurata. The sequence continues at coordinate 12,629,204 of OY757256.1, read as the reverse complement.
TTACCTATATCTTGAAAGTTATAAGCAAGCCGATTACGATTAAATTTGCATTTTCCATGAGTTAAAATATATCTGAATCAAAAAGGAAGATTTGCATCCAACCAAAAACGTTTTCGTGTAAAATGTGCTAGATTGTATGTATGGCTTTCAGTGTCAAAAAATTATAGGATTTCATGTAGAGCCAAGATTTATTACCTTACACGCCTTAATTTTACTCACAAGCCTACCTCAAATCTTTGCAAACTGTGCACCTTAGTCAAAATAATGTGACTTGCCCGTTTTGTTACAAGTTACTTCAAAATTTATTGGATAAAAAAAGGAAGCATGTTCTTTTTACTTTCACAATAGCACTTACATTGACTCTCTTAAACGCCTCTCTCTCTCCATAAAGAGAAAGGACTCCATTTTAGGCAAACTATTTCTTTTTGGAGTCTTGCGTAATCTATCTAAGCACTGACTCCAAAAAGAAATGGTTTGCTTAAAATAATATAAACACAAAACACACAACCTACATACGTGAGTCAAAGTTAAACACTGAAATATTTTCAAAGCAAATAATTTATTGATTTTATTCACAATTATTATTTAAAAAATTATATAATATCACATACAAAAATTCAGCATTCAATTACACCAACAAAATTAAGATCTCATTAAATTATTGTTACTGCAGCAATCTACAAAGTTCCTCTTTTCCTAACTTAACTAATTTTACCGACTTGTCCCACAATTTTCTTGCCAGCTCTTGCTCATGCGACTCTTCTGATGATTCACAAGCCTTTAAATTTTGATAAAACCGCCCACTGGTCTGGCCAGCCGTATCGTCCAATGCTGCGAAGATCGGCGTCTGCGCGCCCTCATAAGGAGTCTTTGCGCAGAGTTGGAATGCAAGGTATATCAAATACATATGCAATTGTTTAGTATCTAAAAATATGCTTGTAGCTACTGCCCCTGGGTCAACGCTATTAATCACAACATTCGAATGTAACATTCTTTTTGGCAGTTCGCGTGAAAATAGTATTAAGCACAGCTTGGTATGTGAGTAATTTATATGCTTTTCCATAGTGTTTTTGGATGGATTCGACAAATTTTCAATGTCCAATTTGAACACTGCATATCGGTGCAGCACAGATGACGTATTCACTATCCTACTTGGAGCTGTTGGCGTCCCAGTCTTCTTCAAAAGTGGCAGGAGTAAAAGTGTCAAAAGAAAATGGCCCAAATAATTTACCTGCATAGTCATGTCTAAGCCATCTTCAGAATTAATTGATGGGACAGCAACTCCTGCATTGTTCATGAGGATATCTAAACGTGCTTCTGTGCTTAAGACATCTTCTGCAAACTTCCGGACACTCTTGAAAGAGCCCAAATTCAAAAATTTAAACTCCACATTTCTGTTGCCTGATTGCTCTATGATCTTCTTCTCGGCCTTGTTTCCTTCTTCCTCAAAGGGGCAAGCGACGATTACTCGAGCGCCCCTTTTTGCGAAGTCGATTGCGATTTCCAGTCCGATCCCGTTGGTGCCACCGGTCACGAGACAAGTTTTTCCGTCAAGTCTCTTGGTAGACTTAAATATCTTATTTTGTGATTTCAAGTACAGCAAAATAGAAAAATAAACAAAAACAAATATGATTGCTAGTATTCCCAACAAATTCAGAAGCCACATCTTACAGGTGAAGTGGTGATTTAGGATTGCTACCAGACTCCAATGTTCATTCGAGACATATTAAACATTAATTTATAGTTTGGAAGCAATGTAAAAAATAAAACATTACAATTTACAGCACGTGTACATGTATTAATTTTGTAAAAACGTGATTTAAGTACATTTATGTACCTACTATCGAGGTCACCGCAGCGTACTCGTAACTGCCTAAAAGTAGACGTAGATCCAACCGCGCGTGTAGAATTTGTATTGACATTAGATTCGACATACAATTTTGTAGGTGTATGTTGCAGTATGGAGTTTCACTTTGATTTGCGTCGTCCTATAAGAGCCAAAATTAATTGCATCGACTTTTGTTCAATCACGTTGTTGTTTACCAACAATCTTTTGTTTACGCATCCAGATACGACGTATTTTCGGCATCTACTGTTGGACTACAGTAGTCTTTCAGTAGTGCTATCTGTTTATCATGCGGTAAACTAATATATTTAACCTAGGAAGATAGGTTATCTCATTTTAAGTTACTAATGTAACTAACTAAAATTGGTTATTGTCATCCAAAATCGGTTTCGTTTGACAGCTTTTACTTGTTCTTCTATTCCGATAGGAACATTAATTTTATGGGTACAACACAAAACATTGAATTAAATAAAAACCCAAAAAACAAAAACTGGTCAAATGCAAATCGGACTCGCGCACTGAGGGTTCCGTGCCAACTTTAACTGAATTAGGGATCCACTTACTTCTACTTAGCCAATACCACAATATTTTGTTGACATCAAATATACCTAACTTTGTTTTTCATAGTGTTTGTTTAAAGAACCGTACCCCACCTAACCGTAACCCCAAACGCATAGGTTTGACAAAACAAAATATTTAGGTTTTTGTTTCATGTATCGGAGCCCCCCTTCAATATTATTATTTATTATTTTTTCTATGAGAATCGTTAAGCGGTTAATTTTAAAATAAAGTGTCGGTGTTTTTTATTATTTATTAGCCATTCTCTTGAACTCTTGATACGACGCGATATTAAACTTTTAATTTTTGGTCTTTCTCTTCTTCTACTGCCTTCCGTCCGATTCTTCCGTCTATTATGGTTTTGATGAAGCTGCCGTGTCGCACCAAGTGTCTAAACATTCGCCCCCTTACTTTCAATTGCTTCCATTAGTTTTCTCTGTTCCTACAAGAATCCTTCATTCGTTTTTTACCGACCTCGAAAACGGAGGTATTCCATTTGATTTGTATTTTTGTGATATTGTTGGAATTGGATAAAACTTGACCATGATGATCTAGCTAAGCTTCTCAACACGTATGCCAAGTTTCGTCAGTGTATGTAAGTATGTTCGTATTTCCCGGTTGCCCACGGATTTCTCGAAAAAGAAAAGTGATATTGATACAATTCCTTTTTTATTTAGTCAGGTATATTCTAACTTAGGAAACAGAGTTAAATTTTTGAGATATGGGTAGAAAATTCGAAATGAAGATAAATAAAGAAATTGAAAAAATACCACCTGCATAAAATTCTCCGAAAAACTTAAAAATAACGCATGGTACACTTTTACAAGTTTTTTGCGAACACTGCTGGATATTCTGGCCTTTAGTACCTACTAAAGGCAAAAAGTTCCTACTTTTTTAATTAAAGCTTTGCAATCGCAACCCTTGCTGGGTTAATACCTGGAGTCATGAGTTATTAGGTTGCCTGGGTATTTAAAGATATTAAAAGCAATTTTTGCGGCGGATTAGACACTGAAATAAGATTAGTAAAAAAAAAAATACTACATCAGCAGTAGATTTTTTAACAACCGAAATACAACAAACCTCATTGTAATGAATACAGACTTCCAGTATGCATAACTATCGCATAATTAATGCCTACTACGAAAAGGTTAACACTAAAATATGTATTTTAACTAGATTTAAAAAGTGTATAATACTAATCGCTGAGTACATTCTGCAAAAAATATATTTAACACAAATCGTTTTTCTTTGGAATGACTATTTTTTAAACAACTTAACGTGCTTGTAATATTGTAGAAGAAAACTTTTTCAGTGTAATGACGCGAAGCACGTTTTCATGAAGTAATGCCCTTGAGTATTAATTTATAAATATAAATGTAGATGAAATAAAAACCGGCTAAGTACAAGTCGGACCCGCGCACTGAGGGTTCCGTGCCACCCTTAACTGAATTCGGGGTCCTCTTACTTCCACTTTAATTTTTTGAATGCAAAAATAATTTTGTTTTTCATAGTGTTTTTATCTATGTCTATGAAAGACAAAGTAATGGACAAAGATTTAAATATAATGTTTCAGAATTTCTGATTGATTGCCCTAATTCAGTGAGTTTAATCCAAATTAGGTAATTTAATTAAATTACTAACAAATTTGTTACAGATGAATTTTATATATGTTTGTCGGTCCTAATCTCGATTAAAGTAGGACGGGAAATAAGGTATCAACTTAATCCAAGCATGTGAAATCGCTTGTTGTAAAAGACGGTAAAAATAGCTACTTAAACACGTGGGCTTAACGTACGCCGCAGATGAACAGAAATCTTCAATGACCGCTAGTTAGTACCTACCTGTCGCATGCTACGCGATTCGCGCGTGCTGCGATTACAATGTAAAAATGATGCAGTAAAAGACGCCACTATGCAGTAAGGGTTTTAGAAAAAATAATCGATTAAAATTTCATTTTAATTATTTTGTAATATTTGGTTCCTCATACCCTGCATAGTAGTTATAAATAAGTTACATTACAATAATTTCAAAAATTTATATAGGTATGAAGGAGCACACAATATTAAACAATTTTTTTTACTCTTCCAATTTTAGATCACAAACGTATATTCAGCATTGCGGAATCAGTCACAAACGCCAACAAAATCTCATTCACATATTGGTAGCGTCTAACAATAATCTAGTAAGTTCATCTTTTTCTAACTTAACAAATTCTGCAGACTTATCCCACAACTTTCTTGCCAGCTCATTGTCTTGCGCCTCTTTTGATGATTCACAAGGCTTTAAATTCATATAAAACCGCCCACTGGTCTGGCCAGCCGTGTCGTCCAATGCTGCGAAGATCGGCGTCTGCGCTCCCTCATAAGGAGTCTTTGCGCACAGTTGGAATGCAAAGTACATCAAATACATTAAAGGATGTTTAGTATCTAAGAATAATTTTGTAGCTACTGCCCCTGGATCAACGCTATTAATCACAACATTTGAACCTAAAAGTCTCCTCGTCAGTTCGCGCGAAAATAGAATCAAGCACAGCTTGCTATTCGAGTACTTTACAGGCTTGTCCATAAGGCTCTTAGCAGGGCTTGCAAAGTGTTCAATGTCCAGTTTGACGAATTGGTGCATCACAGATGACGTGTTCACTATCCTACTTGGAGCTGTTGGCGCCCCACTCTTCTTCAAAAGTGGCAAGAGTAAAAGAGTCAAAAGAAAATGGCTTAAATAATTTACTTGCATAGTCATGTCTAAACCATCTTCAGAATTTATCGGTGGGGCAGCTACTCCTGCATTGTTCATGAGGATATCTAAACGTGCTTCTGTGTTTAAGACATCTTTTGCAAACTTTCGGACATTCTTGAAAGAGCCTAAATTCAAAAATTTAAATTTCACATTTTTGTTTCCTGATTGCTTGATAATTTTCTTCTTGGCATTGTTTCCTTCTTCCTCAAAGGGGCAAGCGACGATCACTCGAGCGCCCCTTTTTGCGAAGTCGATTGCTATTTCCAGCCCGATGCCGCTTGTGCCCCCTGTCACGAGACAGGTCTTTCCGTCAAGTCTTTTGGTAGACTGATATATCTTATTTTGCGATTTCAAGTACAGCACGAAAGATAAATAACCAATAACTAATATAATTATTAGTATTCCCAACAAATTTAGAAGTCCCATCGTACAGGTGAAGTGGTGTCTAAAGATTGCTACTAGATACTAATATATTTACACCGCATTATAAAATATGCGAATTTGTATGTTTAAAAGCAATGTACAAAACAGTACATTACAATGCACAGCACATGTATTCTTGTGATTTGAGTATGTAAAAACGTACCACCAATGTCACCATCAAAATGTAATTTTGTTTGAAGGACCGCTCGTTTATTTTTGTCGTTAGTGCAAGCTATGTTCCTTTGAAAGTGGTTAGGTGTTCGGACGGACATATAGACAGACTTGACAAATTTGTAAGAGTTGCGTTTTTAACCATTTTGCTATGGAACTCTAAAAAGGTGTTTTCGGATTAATTTGGAATTGAATTTTGGGGCTTGAAATACAGTACAAATATCTCTTACCTAATATTTGCCTGAAATCACGGTAAAAGGCAAGTATTAAGAGTGCAAATCGACATTGAATTAAGGCACCAACAATAAAAAACTCTTTATTTCAGATCATGGACCCATAGTATGATAGTAGGTATACACTTATCCTAATGTGAGTGGATATTGTAAATATAATTTAAATTAAGAAATGGCGCAATTTAGTGATTATTACATAGGTAACTATGTCGTCATTATGCTATTGCAGTGCCTGAAGAAAGTACTGTCTAATGTTTTAGACAACATGGGGTAGTTTTTAACACTCACAGTGTCATATTTTATATTCTTAAAGATCTTAGATTATGTATCCTGTAGATTTGACACATGTTTAAAATTGACAAGTTAGAAAGTGATGGCTGTATACAAAAGTACTTAAGAGTGAGAGAGACGCAGATATTGTTTTTTGTCCTTATCACCGTTCATAGGTAATTTCGGCCTGCCACAATTTAAAAATAATGGCAGACATTTGACGTCTATGCGAAAAATACAATAAAATTGCAAATTTAAAATAAATTTTGTGCAAGTGAAGTGTTTTGTGGATTACGGAGTGATTGTTTTACTTACTCAACATGGTAAATTGTTGTGTGCTTGGATGTAAAAGCCGTACTGAGCGTAAATATGAAAACATAACATTTCACACGTAAGTAAGCCTCATTTATATTGTTCCTATATGTTTTGCCTGCATCGAAGTGCATTAATCTTAAATCCTATAAAAGAACATACATAATAGTGGAAAAAAGTAGTGAATTATCAATCGAATTGTAAAATATTTTTGTATTATTACCTGACCAAATATAAAAGGTCGTCTATGGCTCAACTCTGTGGGTTATGGCAATTACGGTAGCCATTTTGTTAGTATTTTAAATTTTGCTGGGTTATCGGTGCCTTTAGGGATACCACAATACAAAGGGTAAAAGTTCTCGATTTAAGGGTAATTTACAATCGACTAATTTTAAAAATCGTATATGTATTTTAATTGCTGGATGAACATTTCATGCGTTGTAGTGATCATTATTATTTTAACTAATTATGATTTGTGTTCATTTATATAGATTTCCAAAAGACGAGACGGTACTAAAGGTTTGGATTGCAGCGACTGGACGGCAAAACTGGCAGTCTACCAAGCACACTCGCATGTGTTCTATCCATTTTAAAACCGAATGCTTTCAGAAAAAGCAACGGATAACCTATTTGGCAAATATTTAAATGTACGCAACAAATTTATGTTGCGTATTTATGTTATTATTTAATAAACAAGTTACATCATTTAACGGCCCATAAAAGTTATTTGATGACTATTTTATTTAAACTTTATTGCTCTGTAAGTTGTATAATTGGCGGACTTATTCTGTTCTATGACGTTAAAAATCCTATTTCCTTCTTAAACTTTTTTTTTTGTACACAATTTTTGTTTTATCCCTATGTTAATATTTTTTTGTACAAATAAATAAAGATTTTGACTGTAAAATTAAGTATTTATTGTAATTAAGGTTACTAGTGTATTTATATGGGTGGGGAGTAAATTTTTATGAACATGGCCACCCCAAAATACGTAAGTACTTTATATCTGTCTCATACGGGTGAACGCGGCTGTCAAGTCTATTACTACTTACTTGATCCTTTATAACTTTTTAAATATTTTGCTCAAGACTGGCGGAATGAATATTGCCATGTCATTTGACACGACAATTCCAACTATGTTGCCAAAATCCGAAAAAGGTAGAATCATAAATGGGTTTTTTCTGCAACTGGGGCAACATTACAAAATCTTGGATTTTTAAATTATTTCTAAGAACTATACAATAACAACTGATACTATCTCTAATTTACGTATATCTAGTTTGATAAACGGTATCGTTTTAATGTGATACCAAAATCTATACATATAATAAAATTGTAGAGGTCGAATTTCTGTACAATAAAAGAAAATGCTTAAAACCGAGTCAGGGGGATGTAAGAAGTGCAATAGCACTAATCTAGATTTTTTTGGAATTTCTTATTTCTCTGTTTGTCTGTCTGTTTGCTCGCGATAAACTCCAAAACGACTGCACCAATTTAAATGAAATTTTGAACAGTGGTAGCTTAAACCATCGAGCAACATTTAGGATACTTACAATGCCTGTAAATAAAAGTTTCCGTGCGATGTAAAAAAATATTAAAAACAAACTTCAGTAGAACGAAACGCGCCAAGTGTCACTTTTTCAACCTTATACCATTGTACACAGATACTGACAGATACAAATAACTGATGTCTAAAGTCATTGTCAAACAAATGTCAAGTCATTCAATCTATCAAAATAAAACAAAGTGAAACACAATGTATTGATTATTTATTCATCTGTGATTGAAAGCATGGAAATTATGGAAAATGCCTGTGTAAATAATAGGAGGAGCAACAACGCCACATGTGAAGGATTAAGCCACAAGTGATATAAGTCACTGATGTGTTGCAATGGTCTCTCCAGTATCACCTGTTGTTGCTTACTATCACCTGTATAATGTAACACCAATGTTTTATTAACGGTATGTAGATATCACTTTTACAGTTTTACCCACCTGTATGTTACCTACTGCTTTTCTTATTCATCTAAACTCTAATCATCAAAAAATTCAACTGGTAGGATTGCAGAATAATTAATAAGAAGTGAAGCTCTTCTTCCAGAGAAAGAATTGAAGAGTTTCTTCCAGTTGAATTTGGAAAATCTACTCTCATACAGTTCATATTCAGATAATTCAGAAATTGACGCAGACAATAAACAATATTTCTTATCCTTAGCCTCACAGTCTTTAGAAATGCCACCAATACATAGCTATCACGACAAAAACTTTGTTTCAGAGAACAGGGGGCAGAAATGATAACCAAAACATTGTCAACATGTAAGGAAGGTTGTTGCATACCCCGTGCCAAACCCGCTACAATTGAACAAGAAGATTAACCAATTTTTACCACCTTTCAAGTGTCACACACATCACATACCTCTCCAAGATGCAGGGGAATACAGACAGGAATGTGACTGTGGCATTTTCTACATCAGTGAATCAACAATTATTATAGGCATGCAGATTAAAAAATACAAATAGCTGATTTATTTATATTTATTTATGTAACAAAGAACCACTTTATAATTATGATTAGACCAACCTAAGCAACATCTCATACTGCAAGATCTCAAGACACAATAAGCTTTTTCTGGGCGGTTAGGAACGTCAATAGATATTAATGAGCGATGGTAGTTTCTTGGTCTACCTGTGACCACGGATGCTGATAATAATTAAAAACGTCAGGCCCTCTATTTCATTTTAAATAAATGTGTGGGATATGAATCTGTAAAGTGTTTTAATTCAATGTGTAGTGTTTCCTCCATATTGGTTTGTATAGATTAAATGAAATTTTGGTACTTTACTTTATGGTACTTGCCAAAATATATATTTAGATCAATTCTTTCCACACAACAAAGTAAAATGTTAGTAAATAAGAAGTTTTTTTTGTGGCAAAGTACTTAGTAGTTAAAAAGTAAAGTAACCATATAATCCTATCAGACAAAGGAACTCTTAATCAAAATACAGATTGTGAACGTCCAAATAATCGGTATGGTAATAATAATTGATCACCTTTGATGTACTACTTGCTTCTTATTGTTGTAATAATAAATATACTGATTTTGTTTCAAAATAAGTTTAATAAAGCTTTCTAAGCATTCTATATCGCCCTTTAGTTTTAGTTAAGTAATACAGGGTGACTTGAAGATGGGTGCAAAGCTTGGAAGCGGAAGTAGTATAGTTGAGCCATGGTTGTCTAAGACCAAGTCTCAATATTTTCTTAAATACTTATTATGTTTTTTTATATAAAACCTAAACTTTTACAATTCATTGCTAACAATGGCCATTTTAATGATAAGTGAGTACTAATATTTACTTTAATTAACTTATATAAACACTTTATATCTTGCGTACTTATAAGTACATACTTAAGTATCTTATTTGTAAAATCATAAGCCTAAATAATTAAAAACTCTACCCAAAGTCACTATTCCACGCGAACGAAGTCGCGGGCACAGCTAGTCCGCAATATTTTTTTAAGAATCTATGACTAGTTATGAAACTATATTACTGACTAGCTTTTGCTCGCGACTTCGTCCGCGTGGAATAGTGACTTCTTTCTCCCGTTTTTTACACATTTACCACTATATCTTTGCTCCTATTGGTCGTAGCGTGATGTTATATAGCCTATAGCCTTCCTCGATAACTGGACTATCCAACACAAAAATAATTATTCAATTCGAACCAGTAGTTTCGGAGATTAGCGCGTTCAAACAAACAAACAAACAAACAAACTCTTCAGCTTTATAATATTAGTATAGATTTAAATTAAAAAAAAATTAAAGTATATTGTGTTTATAAAAAGCCTGCCCGGTGACTTTGGCTCTAATTTATCCTTTACCAAGTAATAGGTGGTGCAGCCTTATCAAACTCGCTACTTTACTCGACTAGGTGGGTGAACTATCGTGCCCCCAGATGTAGAACACATTATTTTGTGTTTTTGAAACAAATAAATATGAATGTCTAGTCTGGAGTATTACTTTCTAGCTTTCTGTAGTCACAACTCCACCTGCACGATGTGGCTTCTAAGTTTTTTGTGTATCCTGCTTATTTTATTTACTGTACCTCTTTTTTATACCTTGCTTTACTTGAGTTTACAAAATAGCAAATACAAGTCTACGAAAAGACTTGAAGGGAAAACTTGTCTCGTAACAGGGGGCACAAGTGGCATCGGGCTGGAAATAGCAATCGACTTCGCAAAAAGGGGTGCTCGAGTAATTGTCGCTTGCCCCTTTGAGGAAGAAGGAAACAATGCCAAGGAGAAGATCATCGAGCAATCAGGCAACAGAAATGTGGAGTTCAAATTGTTGAATTTGGGCTCTTTCAAGAGTGTCCGGCAGTTTGCAAAAGATGTCTTAAGCACAGAATCACGTTTAGATATCCTTATGAACAATGCAGGAGTAGCTGCCCCACCGATAACTTCTGAAGATGGTTTCGACATCACTATACAAGTAAATTATTTGGGACATTTTCTTTTGACTCTGATACTACTGCCTCTTTTAAAGAAGAGTGGAACGCCGACAGCTCCAAGTAGGATAGTGAACACGTCATCAGGGTTGCACCAAAGCGCCAAATTAGACATTGAACAATTCGCAAGTCCGGTCAGGAACATTATGAAAAAGTATGTAAAGTACTCGAATAGCAAGCTGTGCTTGATTCTATTTTCGCGCGAACTGACGAAGAGACTTTTACATTCAAATGTTGTGATCAATAGCGTTGATCCAGGGCCAGTAGCCACAAGCATATTCTTAGACACTAAATATCCTTTAATGTATTTGATGTACCTTTCTTTCCAACTGTGCGCAAAGACTCCTTATGAGGGCGCGCAGACGCCGATCTTCGCAGCATTGGACGATACGGCTGGTCATACCAGTGGGCGGTTTTATATGAATTTAAAGCCTTGTGAATCATCAAAAGAGGCGCAAGACAATGAGCTGGCAAGAAAGTTGTGGGATAAGTCTGCAGGATTTGTTAAGTTAGAAAAAGATGAACTTACTAGATTGTTGCAATAACAAGAACTGATATCAATTTCACTCCTGTGCAATGAAAAAAATATGTATGTATTTATGATGAAACGAGACCTTAAACAATTTCTCTCAGTAGGTTTTATTAGTATCGATCTTTTGATAATTAATTAATTATTTTTTTTCATACTATATATAAATCAACTTACCTCTTTATATAGAAGGGAGTAGGACTAGTGGTTCCGGCACTTTTCGTTTCCCCGTTGTGAAACTAAGACGACCTTTTCTTAATTTTATGAAAAACTCTATCTTTTTTTAGGATAGATGTAAGAGGGACAAATTATATTTATTAAAATCTTTATGTGTCGTTATATTTTCTTATCTTACCTTAATTACAATTTTGATTCAATTTAATAATATGTTAAAATAAAACAATATAGACTCCTTGTCGATTTATTGCAGTACCAATTATAATAAATATACAGTTATATTAGTTTCTATTTCCACCGGCCGCATGTTTCGTAAAACCTACACACAATTGAAATCGAAGACTGGCGATGCTTACAGCCACGCTGAAATCATAGATTTTTTATTTCAGCTTTACCGCATAACCAATTTATTGTGCCCAATTCTACATATCATATGGATTACCAAAGAAATCGTTATAGTGAGTACCTACCTAGTATGTATCCAGAGTGATTCTATGCCCTTTATATGTGTAAGGTTGAGAAAATACCACTTAAAAAGTTTCGCAGTAACTGTGCGTATGCACGGCCTATACGACCTGTGCGTATTGCGATGCAGCTTATTACGGTTCAATAACTATCCAATAACTAGACACTTCAATTGCGACTCACCTGGTTGAGTCGCTAATTTGGTATTGTGATGGAACTTGAAAAACAATAAAAGTATTTCTATTTCACTCACTCGTATGGCGCTGTCCTATGCTGACCTGCTGAATAGATTATCTAACTCTTTTTCTCATATAACGTTGTCTCATGATCGATTCTGATTTAATATTATCATTCATTAAGTTGACGTTCCGAGGTTGTCAAATCAGAGTTGAATCCCTTTGTGTAAATCTTATAAATTAGCATGCCGAAAATTATTGTGCTTAGCCATAACGAATTTAGAATTAAGAAGTGTTATGTTGATAGTAATTTACTTAAAATATTTCCCGCATGTGACTGAGTCGTAATTAATTCCCATTGACGGTAAACAACGCCATCTAGGGACGAGTACACTTTGCACTAGACATCTAGTGTCGAGTAGTGGAAACATTTTTTTTTGTTAACCATTAGTCTGTTAAAGACCGTCCGTCCACCTGCCTGTGAATTGTGATACAATCGTATACCAATGAAACGTATGGAATAGAAAATAATGATTGATAATAATAAAAGAAAAAAATTAAACAAATAACACATTCGATTATAATTAAACTTAATTAGAGTCAATTCTAGCCAATGTAAGTCTTGGCTTGAATGTGTTAAAAAATAGTTTTCTTATAATAATTTGGCGAGGACTATCGGCCGTTTAAAAATATTTGATTCGAAAAATTATATGAATTCATAATAATATTTTTGTATTTATTTTAAATGTCCGAGTAGTATCCGTAAGACTACATCTTATCATCTCAAAGGTTAAATCTGATCAAAGACAATATTCGGTCATCATTCACTTTTCCAGCCAACCAACAAAATAAAGTGAAAAGTTAGTTCGCAATACCAATTTTTCACAGAGTCGCAATTGAGCCGTTTGGTTTTTAGCGTATAAGAAAGCAATTAAGATGACTCTTATTGGTAAATAAAAGCCACCCAGTGGCCAATTGGCCATTGGCTACCGACTCACTTGCTATGGGGTGGTTGACAAACGACCCAGTGGCTCATTGGCCAATAAAATTACATTTCAATATGAAGTTTGACAAAGTCAAGAAAACCTTACTATAAAATAATGCTGGACATTGACGCTCAGATTTTCACGTCAGTACTGACATCCGTCTTTGATCGTAAAGAAGTGAACTCTAGGTTTTTTGTGGCTATCAAAATATATCCAGTATTTTTACACAACGAAAACAGGGAAAAACTGAAATGCCGGAGTGACGCCAGAGAGTGGGGAAATATAGTTTCCATACAATCATCTTGGATGACGCTAATTTGCTAAATCGCTAAAACGAATGATGAAGACTGATGCAAAAACTGACCGTTAGTGTCCAGCTTCTATGACATGTCATTTTATTTTAGAAAGTTTTATTTAAACGAAATAAACATATTTGTGCTCTTGATATCTCTAACCCAGCCTTAAGTATTGTTCATAAGCCGGAGTATTGTACATAGCATCATAGTGAGATTCCTAAACAGAGAAAGTGAAATAATATCTATCTGACACTGAAGAAAAAATCAATCATCAAAACTTCTAAAATGGAATCTTATTACAATAAAACATAAGTGATGGTAAATCGGATCCCCTGGAAATTGACAAGAGCTCTATATCATGGATATTTATTCAGTAACAATTATTGGATTCAAATGTGGATTGAATTTGGACTTTGGAGGTGTTTTTAGTGATGCATTATAATGTTTACGGAGTATTGTGGAACCGAAGTGTTAGAACATAGGTACTTAAACAGTAGGGTGGAGCACCAATGTATGGCGATATTTTTTTTCTTTTGTTTTGATTTCTAAGTGCTAGGGATTTATGCCTTATGTAAAGACATAAGCATATGCAAATTTTAGTAACAATTGAAAATGGCTTTCTACCTCCGAATCACCTTTTAAGTTTCGAAATTTTGAAAAAAACTGTCATCTTTGTTAAAATCTATATTTAGTGTAAGTTAGGGAGAAATGGATGTGAAATAATACACAATGAATAATCAGACAAGTAAGTATGTAATAAATGCACGTAGAAATAAATGAAACTTAAAAAAAATATAGTAGGAACACCTTTAATTTGGTTTAAAATGACATTTTGTATCAAATTTTGGCATGTTGGCTCTTGATTCTAGTTTTGCCTTTATGGCACCAAGTCGCGACTTTTTCGTACATTGAGACATAGCTGCTTCTGTTGTAATCTTCACAGCTCGCTCTACAGCCTGGGTATGGCACGGAAGACGCAAAAATGAAAGCTGACCCTCGCCACCAGACTGAACAATATCGGAAATTTCTTCTGTCGACAAATTTTTAAAAATTGGTGGTTCAGTTATCTCGTTTTGCCAATTTATTACGTCAATATAATTTGGCGCATTAAAATCAATTTTTGGTACGTCAAAAAGCCTTAAAGTTTGTGCGGCATTGCTACGTGCCTTCAAAATACGGCGGGCAGCCAACTCACGTATGTGTTTTCGTTCATCTGTTATCATAGCCACTAATAAGTTCTCAGCATGCGCGAAATATCCATTCCTTTGAATCACAGTGTCTACGATACCTTTTAAATCATCTGGTAAGTATCGTGACGAAAATATAATCTTGAATAAGTGGCGGGAACCATCTTTACAAGAAGGTTTATTCTTTATTTCGAACCAGGATGGCGCATATACTTTAACAATAAACGTAGCTAAAGTAATCAAAGCAGATGTTGGGTTTTCGGTAGCGACGTAAAGGCGTAAAAGTCTATTAGCACGCGTTAGCCAGCGCGCATGAGACAATTTCCCTGGAGACTTGTGTCCTAAATCGTCAGGAAAAGTGCCTGTAATGATTGCTGAAACAATTCTATGCAAGTACTTTTGGTCTGTGCTTAGATCGTCGGGCATTACAGGTAGCATATCTCCCTCAATTTTTTTAAATGTTATCACAGGAAGCTCTTCACAATTTTCTAATGCTTTGCCTAACGGACCATTGTAAGACTTGGGTCCTGAAGTTGAACCATCAAGATGAAGAAATAAATGGCGTAAAGGTAACTCATTCATGTGTAGTAAGCAAATTATCCACTGAAGTGGTTTATTAAGCTGTTTTTCGAGTAGCCGTATAATACCTCCATTCTTTCCAGTATTGACATTAGTTCCGTCACAACCAATTGCCATAAGACCGTTCTGGGAAATACTTTGCTGTTCTAAAAATACGTTGATAGAAAATACAATTCCTTTTGCTGTTCCAATGTGAGGTACTACGTAACCTAAGTAAGTAGATCCTGGCTCCTGAATGAGCGAAATATGTTCCTCAACCACTATTTTCCTGTAATTTCTGTTGCCTTTCTTAATAATTTTTAAAGTTTTATCTTTTCTGCCATCGAAATATAACGCAGAAACATCACTATCGTTTACCTGTTTCAGTAACTCTTGTCTAGTCTTGTTTCTTTCTCTCCGTAGCTTACTTCTATCTATAACTTCTACCTCAGACCCAATGTCATGTAATACTGATGACACAATCGCAGCAGCAGCCCTGTCAGACACTCCGTATCTATCACATGTTTTCGATACCGTAGGCAAATCAATGGACGACACTTTTTTATCTTTCTTTATGGGAACAATAGTTTTCATTTTCTTAATGCAGGCATCGTTTTTCATAGGCTCATCGGTCTCGGAAGAAAAAGAAGAGGTGCTGATATCTAAATTAATTGACGACGTACTTGCACCCGCAGTGTTAACGGAGCGATATTGTCGTTTTAGCTTCCTTTCCTGATTTATTATATTTTTTTTACTTACAGTAACATCTACTCTGCCAATTATCATTTTGCGAGTCGTTCGTTGGTCAATTAAAAAAGCTTGTTCACGTTTTGGCACCTTCTTTTCTCTTGGACAGGTGCAATTGTTGAAATCTATGCATTTGCAAGCCGATATATCAAAAAGTAACTTTTTGTTCTGCATAAAACTTTCTAACGTTTGCTGGGAATTCTTTTTCATCGACTTAAGGAGATTTTTTCGCTTCTCGTGATAAGCTTTTAACATTTGTATAATCCTGGTACTAGTCACTATTGGTATGGATGCCGCTTGCCATATACTTTCGATTTCAGGCACTATTTTATCGGTAATTTCTGAAAATTTGGGCTCCTTTTTACTCGTCTTCATACTTTGCCTCGTCCATTCGTAATGTTTCACAATATCTTCGTAAGTAGGTAGAACATTTCTCTTTAACTCACAACATTCACCAAATATCGGGCACTTAGAAGCACTACGTGTTTTTTCCATGTTTAACAAAACAATGTTTTTAGGTTATGTCATTGAGATAAATGCGCGCAACAGTTCACCACGAAAGACAATAGTGCACTGACCCGCGCGACCCACGTGCGCTTATTGCTCGATTTACACCCCCTCGCACTTCTTGTTGATACTATTGTGCCTTGTTCTGATTAATTTATATGAAAATACAGTATATTTCCAATAAATTGATATAATAAAAAGAAATATTTTATCAAGTTTTAATAGAAAAAAATAATTACCAACTCCTGCCTAAATTCTGAGTTTTGCAAAAGTTCAATGACCTTTCGGAGGTAGTTATACTTATTTCTATCAAATAATATTTTACAGGTGTATGTTTGAGCTTAAAAGGCATAAACTTTTTACTCTTAGAAGTTCTTAATGTGCAAAAAAAAAATTCGCTCCACCCTATTAAACAGTGTATTTTAACTTAAAAGTAAAGACAATTTTATGATACTAAAGCATTTTATTGTAAGAAGTTATACACAGTTTACACAGTTCCTTTATATTCCTATATGATTACTATTTACATATCTATTATGTCGGTAAGTTTATACTTAAAGCTTGTGCTTTGGTTAATGGTGTTTTTTGCAATAATAATGAATTGGAGCACTTTCACGAACTGAAAAAAGCAATTGGATTCTTTTTGTCGTTCACTATCATAGGTGCTCGAAACTCCATTATGCAGTTTGCTTTGTCTAGCAGCAAGTTCTTGCTATTGACAACGGGCATTGAAATCACTCTTACTAATCTGTGATACTGATAATGTGTATTTTAGTTTATTTACATAAAATCAACAATATTTTGGTTTATTATCGATTTCGTAAACTGTCACAACAACCAACACCAAATGACAGTAAGAAGGTACTACAAAAGAGAAAGATAGACATTTTTTTGGTTTATGATTTTAAAGTAAGATGCACACAACGTACATAAACTTTAGTCATAACTTCTTTAAGTATGTAAAAAAGGCAGTTGAGTGGCCTTTTTTACAAACTTAAAGAACAGTTAGTTAAAGACTTAGTTCCTGTCTATTATGGATAAGTGTCATAGGCCCTTTTAAATATATTTTGTCCAAATTCAATCCTTCGTTACCTATACATATTTTATAGTGAGTTAAGTAGCGAAAAGTCAAAAATGAGTTCATATTTAAATAGGTATACGCTTGGGCACTCTGAGTCAAAAGGGCTCTGCATTTTATGCAAGATTATAGTTACTTATTAATATTACTAAGCCAACGTAGAAAGTGTTGCAAGCATTACATAGGATATTACATTGCTTGTTAAAAATTACTTATGGCGTTTAATAAAATGCCAAGCAATGATCTGAACCTTTTGTAACTATAAATAGTAACTAATACTGAGAATAATTTTATTTTCCAAAAACATCACTTTCGTGTTTTTTGGCTTGCACCAGAACTTTTAGGGCCCAAAGTAGAAGAGTTCACTTCTTTCCGAGGATGAAGTGGGGCGAGTCATGTCTTATATCACTGGATTAACCGAAATACTGTTATAAGA
Source organism: Pyrausta aurata (assembly GCA_963584085.1). NCBI lineage: Eukaryota > Metazoa > Arthropoda > Insecta > Lepidoptera > Crambidae > Pyrausta > Pyrausta aurata. The sequence goes on along the minus strand of OY757256.1, from coordinate 12,611,007 downwards.
TAGCTCTAATGTATGTATGAAAGCAAACTACTATAGACTGAATTTTATGCATGTGTACTCTGCCTAATGTCGAAATTGATAATTTAAAGTCTTATTTGCAAGGAGATTTAGGGAAAAGAGTTTGTATCTTCTAGGTGGTTATGGTAATATATTTGGCAGTATTATTTGGTAATGAGACCCACTGTGTGACGTTTCCAAACCTCATTCCGCCAATAAGACTTAATTACCACTTCTCTTGTCCAATAGCAGTCACAAAAAATATGAATCAACCAATAATATTAACTGAATGAGTGAAGTGAAATGCATTAGTGATCGATAACACTTTCGATTTAAAGTTAAATCGCTGTCAGAAAAGTTGACTCGGAGTTGAACCGGAATTGGTTAAAAATATGACATCGCAATACGAATTTTGCTAATCTACTCAAAAACGAACCAGCCAAACCGTCAAAATTGGATCGCAATACGCCCCCTGCTTATAGATCGGATTATTTTTAAATTGACCACCTAAAATAACATAAACGTATTAAAAATATTTGCAATTACATACTCATAAGCTGAAAAAGTTTTGTTCACCAGTACTGTACCTAATGCGTAATATAATTTATATAAACTAAAAAAAAATATTTATATAATTTTAGCTGCTAAGCATCTGTACTTACATAGGTAGGTACATACAGCATGTATAGAAGCGATGCTTTCATTATAAACAGAAAACAGACAATGTTTGTTTTGAAGTAGGTATTTATAGGTATGCGTACAAAAAAAACGAATAAAGAATACACAATACATATTTATAAAAATAATACGAGGTTAAATTAACAGCTTACATTCAAAATCTATGGTGTCTCAGAACTATGTTATGTTAGGTCATGCGCCTCCTTTGTTGGTCGCTTTATCTTTCTGTTTTAGCACCTGACTCCGGATTCACTCGGGCTGCCCGCTACGCGCTAGTAGCGTCACTGAAACTAAAGAAAACTTTAGCACTGAATTCCAGTGCTAGTTTATTTTGGTTTCTTTCAACGCGGTCGCGGTAACTTTTGCATTTACGAGATTTTTTACTGTTTTACTTGCGCTAGTAAACATAGAACCGTGTGAAATAAGTTTGACTGCATTTATTTTTCGTTTTGAATGGTAAGATTTCAGTTTGTAAGAGTTATCCAAAACAGAGCTTTCCTCTTTTTAGGGTTCCGTATCCGAATGGCAAAAAACGGAACCCTTATAGTTTCGTCAAGTCTGTCGGTCTGTCTGTCTGTCTGTCTGTCTGTCTGTCTGTCTGTCTGTCTGTCTGTCTGTCTGTCTGTCTGTCTGTCTGTCTGTCTGTCTGTCCGTCCGTATGTCACAACAACTATTAGCATTACACCTCTTGGTAGGTAGGTGTATCTTCTTCACCGCTTTCCGATTCAGGTACAAAAAATTTGAAAAAATGATATTATAGGGATTTACATACATGAAACTAAAACCAAAAAAATTTTTTTTACTCAAACCTTTACGTGTGGGGTATCTATGGATAGGTCTTTCAAAATGTCATTCTAACGTTTGAGATATAGACGCTTCCGAAGTGGTAAAATGGGCGTCCCCCCCATCTAACTTTTGAACTAAGGAAGTGAAAATTAAAAAAAAAAAGGTAATGTAGATCTCAACATAAACTTTCAACGAAAATTGGTTTGAGCGAAATCGAACTGGCAGTTTTTGAGATATAGCACATTTTTATCAACCGCAAATATAACTTTGTCTTTCATACAAACACTATGAAAAACAAAGTTATATTTGCGGTCAACAAAATATTGTGGTATTTTGGCTAAGTGGAAGTAAGAATCCCTAATTCAGTTAAAGTTGGCACGGAACCCTCAGAGCGCGAGTCTGACTCGCACTTGGCCGGTTTTTTTTTAATTAGTTCAAGGGCTCATCTCGGTTTATTCCCATTGTTCACGCTAAAAATATACACAAGTATGGAAATTTTACTTTTTGTCCATTTATCCGCACTGACAGGCTAGTGTTGTGTAGCTTCATTCCACTAGTCTCGGTTTCAGAAACTTTCGGGCCTGACGTCACTCTGTCCGTGCTTGATTGAGCGTCCTGTCGCGTTATGTGGTTTATCTCATTTCTTAAAAGCTTTTCGCATCGACTCTGGTCGTGATCGTGGGGTTACCCCTATATTTCTGTTATCCAGCTAGACGATCGCAGAGGAATCAATTTGGATTGTATTCAGTTTATTGATTATGATAATGGAATGACAGCTTTGCTAGTCTAACATTGTATACAATCTGTTTGTAACTTTAAAAATAATATTAGCAAATTAAATTAATTTAAGGAGCTATTAAAATTTTCAGTAGTTTTTATATGACGGAGTAACAAACATATATCCATACATCCACACATCCATACATCCATACCTAGTCACAAACTTTCGCGTTTATAATATTAGTTGGATTTTGTGATTTCAAGTAAATCAAGATAGACAAATAAAATATAAAATTACTACTATTATCATCAAATTTAAAAGCCACAGTCATCATACAGGTGGAGCGGTGACTATAGAAAGATACATACGATTATTTATTCAAGACATAAATTTGCATTTTTAACTTCAAAGCAATGTACAAAATGATGCATAAAAATGTACTACGCGGGTAAGGAAACATGTCTTTTTAGTATGTAAAATGTTATTGAAAAACCAGCGAAGTGCGAGTCGGACTCACGCGTTGAGGGTTCCGCGCCAACCCACATTTTACGGTAAAAAATGTGCCATATACCTATTTTAAAAACTATTTACCACTTTGGAAGCGTCTATCTAACAAATGTTTGAAAAATGATTTTAAGAACCTCATTGTCATTTTACCTATCCAAAGACATCTCACACGCATAGGTTTCAGCAATATATATTTTATTTATTCTGATCCATTAATTGGAGTCTCCTCTCAATCGTCGTTTTTTGTACGGGAATTGTAAAGCGGGTAACAGGACCCACCTACCTAGCAAGTTTAAGCTGTGCAATGCACGGATAGTTTCAGAATAAAGTGGCTGTAACGTACGGACGGACAGACAGACAGACGTGACGAAACTAAAAGGGCCCGTTTTTGCCATTCGGCTCCGGAACCCTAAAAAACGTACAATCGAAACTTTCAAGGGCATGTCATGTTAACAGTTGCTGTTAAGTATGTCAGAGCACTTAACAATGGAAGTTGCTTCTTTTCTTTCATAAATTGGTTAGGTTAGGTTTGGCTAATGCAGTATTAAAGGCTCCTTTCCATTTCAACTAAACTCAATTTGTTTGGAGGTTTCCTTTTAAGAAGCTCGTAAGCTATTGTTAGAACTAAAAGGATACAGAGACCTAAACGTAATTTGTTATTAGGACTTGTTCCTTTGATCCTTAATCTTGCATTTTATTACCAAAAGGCTAAACAGAAATTAAGGCGCTATTGCTCCGTTTTATCCAAATTTCAACTCTGTTCGTGTCAGTTTTACAACACGAGAAGTACACGTGTGGTTCTAAAATATACATATATTATATTTGAAGATATTATCTTTAAGACTGTAAAAGCCAAAACACGATTAATAATACTTTTCTCGATAGAAAATAAATCCAAAGTGAGCTCTGAATAAAACATAAGTTCGTATTTATCTCTGGAAATACGTCAATAAATGGTATCAAAATTATACCAATAGATAGAACGTTTTATTATCTTTCGATCCATAAAGACAGATTTTTGATTTTCAATATATTATTTACCTAAAAAGTGAAAAGTTGTCAAAATGAAGCAGGACACGCGCGCCTTTGCGTTGCTTATCGTCTATTCAGTGCCCGTCGAGGCGTTCCCGAGTGTGGTCACGTCACTTTTTTTCGCTCCGCCAAATCCCGAGTGCAACGGGCTGTTAATCAATTGTTTTTATAAAAATTTGTATCAGAACCAATTTCTTTTTGTTTAAAATCGTAGTAATGTGTGTGATTTGTTTAATAATTTAATAAAATATAGCTAATGATAAAGAACAATAAGTAACTAAAGTCTAAATAATGGGGTATAGTACTATGAAGTGCAGAAAATTTAAACCTCGAGCTTATAAAAAAATGCTTAGGGAAAAATGATAAGTATTTTTACTTTTTTTTTATATGCATGAGTAAAAGGCATTATAACAGTATAACACCGTATTGTTCCGTTTTATGCCTTTGCTGTTATATTAAAATTAGATAAAATTGTATTTACCTCCATGACGTGTCAAAGTCTTTTTTGTTGAAATTGGTCAAGGAGCTATATTATTCCCAAATTTATACAAGCACCATCTCTTGATGATAAAAAAAAACATCTGATGGAATTAGACCTAAAACAAAACTGCAAATTGATTTCGTTTCTATAAAGTTCGAACGTTTGAACCATAGCATAAAAAGGGACAGTATATTTTGTTGTTTATTTACCATGCCTACTTAATATTGTTTTACATGCCTTCAATAAATGATTTTATTATTTTAACCAAATGAGAAAGTTGATAAGAACTAGTTATTTGTAAATTAATATTTGTTTATTTGTGAATTGCATAAGATTGCTATAATACAGGTCTGTAAAGCACGATGCTTTTAGGTATAGTATAGTACATCATTTTTATTAAATACAATAATATATTTCATGATGATAAAAATCATATTTGATGGCAATACCTAAAATTAAACTGCTAATCGATTTGGTTTCTATGGTATTCGAAAATTTTTACCATAGCATATGGATAGTGACATCCACGACGGCGCGCCCCACCACTCGTCCAATAGTACATGTGTGCAAGCTTTTTCCAACATTTGAATTGAATTGGAAACATCCTAATGACTTACGTACGACAAGCACACTACAAAAAATACACTCAAAGGGAAAGATGCTCAAGTTAGATCATAAAATTAATATTCTTATCAGAAGAGAAGAAAAAGTAAGAACTGTCAAACGAAACCGATTTTAGATGACAGTAACTAACTTAAGTACGTAACATTTGTAACTTCAAATGAGCTAACCTTTCGTTCAGGTGATTTATACCAATCTTCCTAAGTTAAACATATTAGTTTACTGTATGATAAACAATCGACACAAAATATCGGACATGCAGCCCTAGTGTAAAACGAAAATTAATTTATTGAGATAAATTTTCGCAGATATGAATTACCTGTGTTATTCTGTCTTTACTTTTTACGTAAATTAACGTTTATAGAATAGAATAATCAAACTGCGTACTTTAAATTTGAAGCGCATTGGTAAATAATTATAAATCGTATATTAAGAGGCTTCGATTTGGACTAATCTATCTGATAAATGAATAATTTTGCTGGCGTTATTTCGCTGTAATAAACAACAATCAATCACCGATCAAGTCACCATGTTTCAGGATAACTATTTAAAAAATATATACACAATTTCACTTGAATTTATGAAAAATCACTTGAAAGAAATTTTCAGCGAGCCTCCATGGGCCTCCAAACTGACTGACAGCCGCTAAAAATTGTTCTGCTACATTGCATCTCGCATCTCTTTTTTATCACACAATTTGCTGCTAGTGACATCTCGCTCTTGTCATTCTATTCCATAGGGATAGTAATTTTATGACTTAGATATAGTTTTAATCAGGTACGGTTAGCTATTTTTTAATTGCACCAGTAACATTTTTACGATTGTCGTAAACGGAAAACGTAATAACATTTTATAACATAAAAAAAATGTTTATAAAGTTTCTTTGAGAACTATCGGTCCACCGGGACTTCATACGCGTGAATTGTACAAGTAGGTCCTAGCGTGATGTTTTATAACCTTCCCCGATAAAGTACATCTCGGCATTATTATTTAAAGTACCACATGTTTTTTTTTATTTAAAACTGTTTATGGTGTTTAAGTTACCATTATTATTCTTTAAGTAAATTTAATGATGACAGTAGATTATACCAGTTTAATTTTTTAGTACAGCACACTGGGTTTACTTTGACATTTTAAAATATTTAATTAGAGCCACTTTCGAGACGAGTCTGAATTTTTGAATGATGGCCGGCTCGCAACTGACGCGCGTGTCACCCCTTGCACCACGCGCCTTTCTCAATCCAAAAAAGAGTGGGGCACGCCTTCGTGGATGGCACTATCATAAAAAGGGACTGCATATTTTATTGTTTTTTTTTTCTATGCCTATTTTATATTGAGTTTATATGCCTTCAATAATCCAACAAAAATAACACATTTATTGCCAATTTCGAAGTTGTACTTTTCGATTTTTCCACTGTATTGTTACTTTTTGTAACAATACAGTGGAAAATTTTTTGTAGTTTGTTTTGTATTCTTCTAGCGTTGTATTGCGCAGCTTGGCGTCAGGTAGCTATGCTGACTACTCATTTCCGAAAAATTAGTTAAAACATGCAAACACTAACAAAATTTACACACATGCTTGGAAGCCTTAATAGATACTCAACATTCACAAATTATATCCAGTCTAAAATGTCGAATTGATAACCTCTTTTTTAGTTTTGTTAAAAGAGTAAGTAATTACAAAAAAACTCGTATATTTTTTAATAATTAAGCCTTAAAGTATTTATCCTTAAACTTTTTTCATGAAATTTGTAAGTTAATAAGAATTTAGTTTTTGTTTTCAAATCGAAACCTGTTTCGTTTCATTGAAATTTTTAGCAAATGCAATCCATAATTGCCATGACAACATCGAAAAAATAATAAAAATTTGAGAAGGAGAAGTATAATTATTCAATACTGCATTTACTTTTACTGTGGTACAGTTATTGCTCGATCCCGTGGCGGGGTCATTGCCCGCTTCGTCCGCGCCATGATTTAGCTTACTTCGCATTCGTATTTGGCGTGAGGGGTGAGGGGAACCATTTTTGCCCGATGCGGCCAAAGAAGCTCGCCTTAAGGAGATAAATACACATTTTGTAGCGCAATGATGTACGAGTCACCCTGACATCTTTCAGCGACAAAGCATTTACACTTGGCAGAAAGTAACATTTCCGCTTGATAGTCAACTATCAATGAGCCTATCTAAAATAAATCTTAACTATTTATATTATTGATCTATTATTCATTCACACAAAGTAAAGTTGTGTTATTTACACAATTTATAACACGAGGACGGGTTGGCCGATGTTCATGATTCAAACTTTGTTGGATTCGTCGCCGCGCCGAATAGGATGTACGGGGAGAACTGAAGGTCGCCGGGCCCGCTAGTTTAGGGATAAACGACAAGTTACACAGTATCAGGACGGAATCAGGGCCCAGATTCCGTCCTCTGTGGCGCAGCGGTTAGAGGGTCGTATTTTAAAGCAACGGCTGCGCCAGAGGTCCCGGGTTCGATTCCCGGGACGGACCAAAAGTATGTACCTGGGTTTTTCTGTTTAGAAATTCTCAGGAAAGCCCGGAGTATAGAAGTTGGCGGTGTTTCACCCCCGTGCCTCGGAAAGCACGTACCTAAAGCCGTTGGTCCTGCGCCTGATCTCTCTCCGGTCGTGTCAGATTGCTGTCCCATCGGGCTATGAGAGTGAAAGGAATAGAGAACAGTTATTGGAAAAAATGAGAATGTAAATGTTTTTTTTATTAACAAGACATGTTGTCCGTACGAATGTACATAAATTTCACTGTAGCCCAACAAAACAAACTAAAATTGTAATTTACAAAGTAACAGAAGTAGTTAAACCGTCTTCTAAAGTCTAAGTTAGGTTTTTTTTAAAGATAATTTTATTTGATTCGTATAACAATGGGATCAACTAGAAAGTACCAGACCAAAGCGAATGTTTTTTTTTAAATCGGTCTCCAATAACCGTGATATGAGGCAACATAATATTTACAAAAATAAAATACAGTCGAAGTGACAACCTCCTACTTTTTAAAGTCGGCTAAAAATTGTAACCCAACTTGAACGAAACTGGGCCTAATCGATTCCCTCTCCGTTTGAGATGTTAAAGTTCCGTAATTAATGCGTGGACACACCCGCGAAATGGACTCGTAATTGTTCCTACGAACGAATAAACAAAGCCTGTTATTTTAACTGAGACCTTTCATCTTGGAACTGAAATAGTTTTTATTTTATTACAGACCGTAAGTAAATAGATACTGCGCCTTGATAATAAAATAATTATACTTTAAGTTACCAGTAACCAATTCTTAATGGTTTCAATTTATTATAAAATACATTCATTGTTATTTTGTAACAAAATAAATCAAGCCAGCAATCTATTGCAAACAAGTGTCTAGTCATAGAACTTGACCGACGAGTTAGTGTTTTTATTTTTATTTTATTTATTTATTTATTTATTTGGTACACACAACAGAGTTACAACCATTACAAAATATAAGTATCTATTCATAAGGTTATGATTTGTTGCATCTCCAAGAGCGAGTGCACACAGCATGCAAATCAAGTTAACAATCGCTTAAGGCTGCTGTCACCTACCTTCTAACAAAGTTCAAGTGTAGTTTTCTCCCCAAAAATGACTAAACTGACTACCTTTTTTGAATGAATTGTGTAGAAATGAACTATCTCCATAAGATGTCGACTCTGAATTTTTGATTCAATCTTTAAAATGCCTGTAACTTGCAATCATAGAAGCCAAATTGACGGTTTTTCTGGTGCACTTTTCCAGATCAGTTGTTGACATCAGCTATCGAAATAACATAAACATGAAAGGAAATACGTTCCTCTACAAGCTTTCGACTCTGTTTTTTTATTTATTGTTCTAGTTATTCCAAATGAAGACAAAATGGAAACCATGTTTTGGCATAGAATACGCACCTAAAGACAGGCGATTATCTCTGAGATACATTGCACTTATTGTGTGTTATTTGATAAAACAATGTTAAAGAGGTTCCTATCTTTGACTAAGCATCTAAATTCTTGATTTTATCTTGTGCAATATATTCAAAATATCTTAATAAAGTAACCTATAAATTTGAGATTTGGAGCTGTCACGAACATTCATCTTCGATCGACATTTGACAGACAGCGCCGAGCGCTCGGAGGGGAAGGGTGTGTCGCTCGTTGTCTTCGCTGCTAGTCTTATATTTCGTGTATGATGCTCATTCCAAATTTGAAAATATCACGCTTTGCACAATTTTTATACGGCGACCAATTCGCTTTGAGGCTTTATGCAACAGGCATAAAGCCATATAGTGCATTTGGATCGTCGATGGTCTCTAATTATAACAAAAAAGTATTCGTTCTTTTGTATCGACTTATAGTTGTATTTAAATGATTAATCAATGTTATGTAAACTTGCATAGAAAGGAATCCTAATTAATACTATAAACGATTTGTATGTATGGCGACTATTTCAAGAGGTTCTTAGTTATAACGAAGATCTTTTATCATATACAATTTGTATTTTCGAAACTTGATCAAACAAAATGTGAAGATACTAGGACCAAAATTATCGACAATAATAATAATAATAAATTTAGTACAAATTAAAATTGTGGTATATGATGAGCAAACTGTTTCTATCACCAAACAGTTAAATTTTAGACAAATACTGAATTAATAAGGCCAAGAATAGGCAATAGTACCAATTCTACTGCATATGTATGGGGTTACTTATTTATCTACACTAATATTATAAAGAGGAAAACTTTGTTTGTTTATTTGTTTGTTTGTTTGATTGTAATGAATAGGCTCATAAACTACTAGACCGATTTTAAAAATTCTTTCACCATTCGAAAGCTACATTATCCACGAGTAATATAGGCTATATTTAATTTTGAACAAAAGTAGGGTTCCTCGGATATTAGGGTTTTTCGGACACAAGGTGTAAAAAATCAACCAAAAAAGTTACTTATTTTGCGTACCCTGCCTAACGGCTGAACTGATTGAGCTGAAAATTGGCAGGGAGGAAGCTTAGAGCCAGGAGAAGGACATAGGATCCGTTTCCCGTTCAACGGGGCCGGGGCTGGGGCGGGACGGGGCCGGGGCGAAACAAAGTTCGTTGGGACCGCTAGTATAAAATAAAGTAGTATCATTAACACTACTTTATAGTTCAACCACGGTAGACCGATTTTAATGATATTTACTTTGTTGAATTAGTATTTACCTCTTACCTCTTAAGTTATTATAAAACAGGGCTCGGGCGCGCCGAGGCTGAATATGAAGCGAAGTTTTCTGTGGTCGAAGTTTTTTTTTACTAAAAAGTGCCTTCGCATGGGCTCTCTCAAGCTTCATCTTAAGCGACATATATCTGGGCATAGACTCCAAAAAGAAATGGTTTGCCTAAAATGGAGTCCTTTCAAGAGTTATTTCAGACTTTTTAATATATTTTGTTTTTGAAGTCGGTTTTATTGAAATAGTATGGCGGTGAAGTGACCATTAACCCAACAAAATTAAAGACCAATAAGGGCTTTTGTTTTAAGTATTTGACTTTGAGTAGTAAACATGGTGTGTTAATAAATTTTCTTACATCATTCGTGCTTTGGATTTTAAATAAGAATAAACGGACGACAAAAAGTAAAAGGGCAGTTTTTCTTTATATGGACCGTATAGAGGCGTTATTTAGTTCCACAACCTTTGATACGCACTTGTACGTACGTACCATTGGCAATTGGCGTCAATTCCATACTGCGTGGGACTTGTTCATGGCATTAATTCCATACGCTAGTAGCAGTGTTTCAATGGTTTAAACCTAAGTAAATAGGGCAATATTTTGCTTTTTTAACATTACTTTTCTTTCTACCACAATCTACAACCACAACCTAACTATAAACTTGTATAGTAAAACGCTTGTTTTAATAGAAGCGTTTCATGTGATGTTTATGTGGTTAATATGAACTTGTATTTAAATTGTACGCAAATGCCATGAAGTTCCATGGTTCTATTCAAGTTCACATTCATTATAATGTTTCATTATTGAAAAATGTATATGGACAATATGATATAAAACCGGTGTAAACCAAATAATTAAATAAAAAATATCTTATTTATCATCTGTTATACATGAAATACTTGAAATCTTGATCGAAATCTTCTTGACTACATTTTCTGAATGACAGCTATAATAACTTGTGACATATTTCATATATCAAAATACAAATCATATCAAAGAACAGCGTTACAATAAAAAGCATTTATGTGTAAATAAATCCTCATAGCATCCAGCTGGTATGACACGTGGTAGATCAAACGCAGAACCAACGGCATCATCCACCAATAACCCTTAGTCCTCGTTTCTTGTGGAATTACATTCGTAAAAAAATACCTATTCTCAGAGTCACGATTTGGGTGAAGACATAAAGAGGCAAATAACCAGTACCGACCTGTACCGACTGACTAGTGATGTGCCAAGTCATCTTTTTTTAATCTCGAAATATTTTGGAAATTCGTTACAAAAATCTAAAAAAGGACCGACTGACACTAGAATATTGTTTTTAAAATAAAAAGTAATTACGTAATAAAAAGTAAAACAACATTCAAATCAAGACTTGAGTCGGAAGAGTCTCTACAAAGCATTTCAATTCCATGAAATAGCCAACACGCTACATCACTGGTTAGTCGGTGCAGGTCAGTACGTGTTACCTGCCTCTATATGTCAACACTCTTTAGATGCCTTTCGTTTTTTCTATGCTGTAAGTTTTTCACGGTATTATAACTGTACGTTTGTGTTTAAATCTGTGAATTTAGTTATATAATTATCAAAAGGAAAATATTCGCGAACGGAATTGACGCGAGCCCTGATTCCGAACTGTATTCACTGTATTCGTGATAGGTATTTTAAATACAACAAAACTGGTATAACATTAATTTATCACATCGACTTTTACATGACATCAATTTCTGTGTTTATCATACGCATAGCCTACTACCTAGAGATAAAGTATCAAAATTGTTTAATTACAGTATACATTTTTGTGTCCCGGACATATAAAATCGCACACACACATTGATAAATTCGGTAAAATCTGAGAATCTCCAGACTGTCATACCGCTCTTAAATAAAATACATTTGAATTAAATTGGTAACTATAAAATTATGGTAATTAACTCGTCAAGTATGTGTAAACGTATAAAAATTCCATTGTTATGCGACTCTCGGCATTCGTTTGATACCTGACTGATTAATTATAAATTAGTATTATGAATAGAATTTAAATTACAGATTAAAAATGAATTACTTTAACAAAGGCTAACCAATGACAAAAGACTCCTCTAGTAGCAATTTGGTGACAACTGTCTTAAATTTGTTTAAAGAAAAGTTGTAGATGTCAGGCACATCGTCGATGGCAGATGTGAGCTCATTGAAATCGCGGCAGATTCTATGCATAGCGCTGTGAGATGACGCGTTGCTAGTGCAGAGAGGCAGTTCGAATGTTCGTGGTTTGTTTGTGTGTGTTGAGTGTGGTGGTGGTGGTGGTGTTTTGATGAACATTGATTAGGAATTTAAACTGGATTACTTTATCTCTGAGATAAAGCATTTTAGAGCACTATGGTCAATATCAATTACCCATTCAAATGTAATTGTTTAAATCATAATTAAATCATGTAAGTGTTGAATATTTTTAAAATCAAGGTATTTGATCAATACATTTCCAAAGGTAAGGTATTGTCTAGTTTTTGAAATTTAGTCAACTAGCCTATTCACCACGGGAATAAAGTTGTTTTCGTCTTGGGCTGGCTTAAAACCCTCGCTGCACTCAGGATTCTCTATTACCTATATATTATAGTAAAACTAGAACCTCCCACTCTTCGCTCGGAGAAAAAACTTATAATGTCGTGTTTATGTTGGTATTTGTTTCGATAACTCGTTTTAATAATGATCTTTTTGACAATAATAAATCAATATATTTAAAATTTTTGGTATGCGTCTTTTTAGTTGCGATAGAGATTTTATGGTTATAAATTTGACGAGGTTCCAGCTCATTAGAAACTTGACTCATTGTCAACTTTATCAGTGTATTAAGCAATGATACTGCACGATTACGAATGCTACTACACCACAAGACTTAGCTTCATTGATCTCTTAGAAGAAACAGATAAATGATTCTAAGATTTTAGATTTTATTGCTGAATTTATTTGAAAATTTTCGCAGTTAAAAATGAATTCTTTAATAAATATGTTATAATAATTTCGAACAAAACATAGCTCTTTAATTTTTGCTTTGGCAGCAGTGTCAAAAGGAGTTTATTAGTACGCACACAACACTTAACAAATCCATTTAGATTGCAAATAAAAAGTGAAACGTCCATTACTCTAAGTCATTTCGAATTTAAATGTACGTGTCATGCAAATTTAAACGCACTTAGGTCAATTAACAGACTATTTTTTTGTGTCTGCCATGTAGCTATTTGAATAAACCTTGCGAGCCGATAGATCTTGAGCCGTATCAACAGACCAATTTATTAACACCAAAGATAAAACAACGAGTTGATTTTCAAACAGGAAAATAACATGAGTAGTGTTTTAGAACATCGGAGAGTGATCATTTCTTCGAAATTGCGAAATTAGTGTTATTAATGTGAATTACTGTTTTCGTAGCATGGTGCGCGCGCCGTAGCAGTGAGAGCCGTCGTAGTCGTCGCTCAGTGGTCTCGCGCGCGTCGCCGTAGCGCTACGGGCCGTCGTAGTCGCTTCGCGTTACGATGTCCGAGTGACGGTTTCAGTGAATTTTGTGGTCGTGTTGTGGTGTAAAAGTGATTTTAATTGAAGGTAAGATTTTTTATGGTTTTTGTTGTTATTGGATGATCGATATGTTAGATGTAAGTTTGATGTAATTATTTGTTTTGCTGCGGTTGTAAATCACTTATTTGTCATTTGATTATCAGCTATTATGTGTTAATAATGCCAGAATTTCCGGGCGTATTGAAACAGATTTTATTTCAGGTATATTTTGTTGGAGTGTAGTTAGCTAATCGAAGATATTTACATAAGAAAATAAAAAATAGAAGAAAAGTAAATACAATATTTGACTTTTATGTAAGTGAAGATTCATAAAATCCCTGAAAGTTAAGACTTAAAATGCAACAAAGTTTTAAATCATATAAGACAACAAACAATACTTAACATGCACTAAAACATATTTATTTTATTTTCTGTAAAAAAGTCTACTTTATATAAACATACTAGTCAGGAAAAGCTACAATGCATGTAATATTACTATTTCATTATTTTGATTTATTATTTAAACTTTATTGCACTGTGAGTTATTAGACTTTACACCTTAGAGCATACTCTACTAGTCAGTCGCTTATGCAATGTCAGCATTTTTGACCGAATAATGACCGATTATACATTAATACACAATTTTGAATCATAACTCGATAAATTCTTATATGAACAAACAATAAAGAAAATATTCTCGGTGATATTTCTTTTAAAATATGATTATATTGAAATATAATTGTGCCAAATATGTGGGTAATTTAGAAGCGGCACAGAATAAGTATCACAATTAATCAGTCAGGTATTAAACGACTGCCGGGAGTCGCATAATAATGGAATTTCTATTGTGTCTCGTTCACACATACTTGACGAGTTAAAGAGCTTTTTTGTTAATGATATCAAATCAATCTATTCAGCTAATAATCCTGATTATCAGAATACAGAGATGATTATTATTATTATTGTATCTCTCTCTCGACGCAGGTCCATTTGGAAAGCTTACCTATGAATATTATCAATATTAAAAAACAGCTTTAAACCAAAAAGTTGTAATAATCTTCAGTACACATTTTAGCGTATTTTTATTTTATCTAAAAGTGTTACCTGTTTTGTATTTGCTTTATTGCTGGGCCCAAAAATATACAAAACTACTGGCTTAATTATCGTTCCCATAAGAACCCAGAATTCGGCGCACAAAGTACTTATTAATTGGAGTATTTCATAGACAGACTAGGAAAAGCATAAACGTATATTACCTACGTATTCCAAAAATATTTATGAAAAGGAGTTATGATATTTTATGTACAGGTTTTATTTTGTTGAGAACGTGATGAAAATTTGAAAAAGGCTAAACACCAAAAAGTTTAACCTAATTTATATTTGAGTAATTATTAGCGATTCGAGTGCAAAAGAGACTAGGTATGAAGAGTCTTTTTATTACCTTTTCTCAGTATATTAACACGACTATAGAATATTACTAATAATGGTATTAATACCATAAAACGGGGCCGGGGCAGGACAGGGTCAGGGTGGGACGAAGTTCGCTAGGTAAAAAGGGTATATGTAAATTATCACAGTTAGAAATCTACTGAAATAGATGTTATTTCACGGAGAACAAACTCTATTATGTACTTTAAAAATCAAAACAGTTTTATCTTTCTCACCAACTGTTCAAAATAGTTGACGAAGGCTTAATTAAAATAAATTTCGACAGTCACGTTAGCACTACGCACATTAGGGTTCAATATTACAAGGGTCTGGAACAAAACACAAAACTTAGTTAAAATAAGATTGATGAGAATAATTCGGTCGCAAGCAGGTAGAGTTTGTGGTGTAATTAATCATTTACCTCTGACGTATGACTTGAGGGTAATGTTATGTGTTTAATAATTGAGTTGGAATATAGGAGCTCTACGTAACTATTATTATCTAACAATCGCCTATTTACTAGTAAAGTATTTTTTAATGGTTTCACAATATTTTTAACACTCACAGTGTCACATCTTATTCTTAAAAGATGAAATATGAAACCAAAAATTGCGCACGGGCGGGACTCGAACCAGCATCTTTCTGGCTAACCGGGCCAACTGCTCTTCCAATTGAGCTACCGTGCTGTCGGTCCGACCGCGCGAAATTCTTGGTCTCATTGAACGTTAGCGCCATCTACCCGTCTTTTATTATTTAATACTAAAAAGGGAAGAAGACTAATAAGATATGCAATTTTCATAGGTATCATAACAGCATATCATAATATTCATGAAAAATACTATCCAATACGTAGGTAGTAGTTACGTCTATTGCTACACTAATAAAATATCAAAGGGAAATTAAATTAATGTAAAATGTTACCGTAACACTTTTATAGTACCGAAACACGTTTTAGGGGCATAATATTTAACATCTGACAAACTGATTACCGGAATTAACATTACCGAATTGGTGGTGGATTATTTGGATTTAAATGCATTATACACTACAAAGTAGATAATGTTCGTAAATTACTGCGATGTTTTTTACTATCGCGTTTCATTTTACAAAATTATTTAACTTTGCATCGCAATACGTATTTTTAATAAAAAATATTTAGCATGTAAATAAATCAAACAGTTGGTATATTAGTAAAATCAATACACTGAAAAAAGTTTAGAAAATTTACGAGTACTTACCTTTTTGGATATCGTCGCAATGAAAGTACCAAAAAAAAATCTTTTAAATAAAGAAATCTATCAATTGCAAATCAAGAAAACAACATGACCATCGATGTGAGTTGCTTTTCTTTTTTTTTCTTGACAGCGATACTCGGCTGTCTTATGGCAACGAGTTATGATGCTATTCTTATTCTTAATTTCTTGTCTGTGCGCTTTCTTGGTGGCCAGCGTGCGTGTGGTGGTTGCGTTGCGTACATGTGTGATAGTAATTACGTACCTACCTACCTTAAATTAATATTACGAGTATGTTATACGCAAAGGTTTTACTTGCGTATGAATTATAATAATAATAATGTGCCCTAAAGGATATTTCAATTACGTATCTCTCTCTCTCTCTCTCTCAAAGATCTATAGCGTACAGTCTGTCTATAATTTTAATATATACCCCTTCCTATAAACCCATAATTTCTTTACCCAAAGGTTGTCTGGAAGAGATCGCTTATAGCGATAAGACCGCCTAAATTGTACATTTCCTTTAAACAAATTTGTAAATTTACTAATTTTGTGTGCAATAAAGAGTTATCTATCTATCTATCTATAATTATATAATTTGTCTCTTAAGGGTGTTGACCAAAACTCTATAGAAACTGGGACCACTTTTGCGTCAGCATGCGTCTATACAAAATGATCGGATAAAATAGTTAAATATTGATAAGAACAAGAACCCAAAAAATATTTTTTAAAAATAATTAGGAATGCACAAAGAATTTTATGGCAGATTAGGCATTTAGAAAGAAAGAAAGAAAGAAAGAAAATAAATTTATTCGAACTAAAATTAACAAAAAAATTACATTGAGAGATTACTTAAGAATAAATACAGATCCCACGAGTAATTAATTAAAAATAGGTAAGTAGGCTTAAGTCGAAAAGGCACTCGCTCAGCATTGGCCGTGGCAGTAGCAGTACGCATACCACGACGCTGATTTTCAGCGAGTGCCTTTTTTTTTGTGGGTACAGATGAAAAGAAACAATTATTAAAATGTAAATTTATATAAATTAGATTAACATTATTAAAGTAATAAGATAACATTAAATTTATCATAAATATTTAAATTGATTATAATTATAAGTATTAGTAATTTAGGGGTTATGTTTTGTTATTTCAGAGTTAATGCAATGTTAATTATGTTACTTTCAAACCCCTATTTGTTATTATTATTTGAAAAATACCATTAAAATTATAATTCAAAACAAGATTTTTTAAATATAAACTACAAAGACGCAATTTGGACCCGGCTTTGGTCAATATCCTTTACGAAATTTCTAAAACTACCTACTAGCAGTTCTCTTTAGTACGTGCTATCACCTACAAGTAACAAAAAATTTGGTATGGGTATAATAAAGTGTAAAATATAGCTACAGTTCGTTCGTAAAGTGGGTAAAAAATAGCTACAGTTCGTTCATTCATACTCTTACAAATTGAATGTAATTATAAAAATAGCGTTTCGTTTGCCCCCAAAACGGCAGCGTAAAGCTAGTGGTAGAATTGTTTGTTTATTGCATTGAACTACTATTATTAGGACCTGACACCACAAACAAATTTCGTGCTCCATGATATTCACGCCACTTGTCATCGACTCATACAAACGGTTTTGTATTCGAAATTCAAATTTCAAACAATACGTCACAATCTTGTCGTATTTGAGACACGTTTATTGCTTGGCATAGCTTCTCTATACATATTTATAACAATTTACTCCTATATTGAGACAAAACAAGTAGGTTCACTTAGTATAATACTCGTGTAAAGGAATCGTTGGAATCACTTTGAGTCGATGCGAGAGAACGAAATTGGGTGTTATCCATGTTCCCCCCGATATCAGAGGAACTTCGCTCCACGGTTCTACCATGTACCCATGTTCAGTTTCTATTGTTTTTATTATTCTTACTATAGAAATAGAAAAACGTTTATTGCTTTCATTACAGAAAAAGTTTGATACACAAACGTGAGCAATTAAAAATAGCTTAAAGAAAGCAAGTGTACTAGTTAAGTAAAGTAACTTAAATTTAATTTAATCATTTATTTCAGGCAACTTGGGCCCATACAATAAATACCTTGAAGACTAACATACATACAATAACAACATTAAAAATATTAAAATAAATGACACTATTTTGCCGGCGTAGTGTTGCGCAACTTGGTGTCCGGTAACCGTCCCGTAGTTGATGTGAGCAGCGCGGGTGTATCCGCGCCGCCCGCATCTCTCACGCCACCCGCTCTCGTCTCCCCCCGCGCCCCTGTGCCCCGCAGGCGAAGTCTCAATGTAGCGGTTTACCTATAATTCTGATGGTAACGTGGCGTTTGGATGTGCAGTGAATAATCTACTACATAAAAATAAGTCGGGTTTTCCTCCCTGACGCTATAACTCCAGAACGCACGAACCGATTTCCACGGTTTGCATTCGTTGGAAAGGTCTCGGGCTCCGTGAGGTTTATAGCAAAGAAAATTCCCATAAAACGGGGCCGGGGCGGGACGGGGCTGAGGGCGAAACGAAGTTCACGGTGACCGCTAGTCTACTATTTAAAATAAGTCGGGTTTTCCTCCCTGACGCTGTATCTCCAGAACGCACGAACCGATTTCCACGGTTTTGCATTCGTTCGAAAGGTCTGCCGTTTGGTGATGATTGCCGTTTTCTGCTAATGGTGTATCCATACCGCCTGGCGGCATGTTCCGGTGCCAGCTGCCGCTGATGCCGCAACGGCATTTTCCATAGTATCTGACAGTTAAATGACGTATGCCGCCGGCAATGCCGCCGGGCGGTGTTGATAGACCATAAGGACACTCACTCTGTAAGATAGGCAGCCGTTATCGCTCGTGTGTCAAAGCACGTCAAAGTGTGACAAGGATATATTCAAGTGACAAGAGTCAAGGAAAGCTAAGGTTGAAATTGCTTACAGAATAGGACCTTATGTTTTGTCTATAAAGGAATAAGGAGAGGGTTTTGTATTTTGTTTAGTTGCTTCATGGAATATTATTTTAGAAAACAACGTCCCGAGTTTAGGAACGGAAATACGGGTTCAGGCGATTTAGTTTACTGAAGGCTTTTTGTGATTATGCTAAAAGACGCAGCGTTTGTTATTCTCTCCTTATATAATAACCTATTTAGAATCTAGGACGAGTTTTATTTTTTATCGAGTATAAAAGTGTTTCGATTATAATTTGCATTTTTATCATTTTGAATATGCTGTTTTACTTTGAATTATCCGTTTTAATTACATCCACTGGCGCCATGGCGTAAACCAGAATTTTCAAGACCAAATAATGAACTATCAGCAACGAAATAATTTTACCTAGAGATATCTAGGTCTGCGAAAAATGAAAAAACTAAACCGGCCAGTTCAAAAGTTGCTGTTAGAAAGAATTCATGGTAAGATGCTGTTGTTCTAGCAAACGTGTAAAAAATACACCTTACATTTTCCCAATAGAATCGATTTTGGCTTCCTGCCAACTGATACACTATTAATAACCCAATTTCAATTTAACCACTTTTTACTGGAGTAAGTACAGTCAGGATCACCCAACTTTACATTCTCGTAGCAAAATCAACTTTAACACAACGGAATAAGATGCGGCAGTGTAATTTGATGTAAAGGAAATTACGGACGAAGTTTCATAGTTTCATTCCGTCCTTGATACGTTTAAGTATTTGACTTTGAACTCGGAGTTGAGCATTTTACCCGAAGACTCCTAATTATTTTCGTGGTTCCTTGTCTTAAGTTGTTACGTAAGGGTAAGACCCGGGCGGTGACTTTGTAAATTCCTTGCCCATTTTCTGCAGAGCACATGTATGAGTACGTAATTATAGGATACTCCTTAGGTACTATTGTAGAGTGAAATCATTTTTGTTGAAGTCTTTTACGAGTGTAAAATACTAAGATAACACACTTAAGTATTTACTTACGTGTAAATATTTACACTTCTAAGCTTCACACCTAAGCTTGTCAAGTTTTTTATTGGCACTGATCATTTTTAATGAAGTTACTTCTAGCTTCAAATTTCTAAAGTAATCAAGCACTAGAACCAAGAAACAAAATACTTTGGATGCACAAACATTTCATTTAAAGGCTTACATGCAGTGCTGATGACGATTAATATCTGCTAATATTAAACACTTAAGAGGATCGTGTGCAGGCGCACGTAACGGAGCGCGAGTTTTTATACATAATTATATACAACGCCAACGGTCGAAATATGCTTGCGGGCGAACACGTTTTCCTACCCGTAAATCTATATGGAATGAGACAAATTTGGTCTCATTCGTTTTCATACATCCTAACCTACGTTTGTACGTCTTCGATTTTTCAAATTAAGGCTTGATTAGTTAAAAATGGTCGAAACACAGAAGAGATTTTATAGTCAAAAAAGTTAATGTTTAGGTTCTTATATTTTTTGAAACATACAATGTTTAAAAAAAGACGTACGAGCATAGTTTTTCAAAATATCTCTAATATGTAAAAAAAATACAAAATCGGACAACGTTTAAGGAGTGGAAACGTGTTCTCTTTTTGTATGGAAGCTTGCGCGCACACGATTCTCTTTTAAGTAGCTGCGCTTTTGAATAGTTAATATGGATACCATACTTACTAATCGACTTACGTGATCAGCTGGCTTATTTCAAAACTTATTCAAAGTCACATCAGTTTTTTTATTTTATAAATGACTGAAACAATTTTGGAAGTCTAAAACCTTATTTTAAGGTAGCAAAACAAGACAGTTTTTCGCGTTACCCTAATTATTTTCGCGCCTAACATCTCGGTTACCACGCGGCCCTTGACTCAGTTCCGTAACGAGTCGCGTTGTGTCGGAGTACGCCACTCGTGTTAAAAACGCTACACAACCAGTTTTGTAGTGCTAAGCGATTGGAATTAGGACGGTGTAGTGAAAAGTTGTGTTTTTACGCGTCTTCAAAACTTGTCAAGTGTCAAGTGACTTAAAGTCTTTATCACATTGAACTACTATTACTCGTATGGAATTGACACCATGAACAAATCTCGTGCACCAAGAATTAACGATTCGCACCTAAGAAGGTATTTCAAATCATAAAAAAGCGTATACCACTCGGAAATGGTTCTAAACCGGACAGTAAATAATTCTTGAGTACATAAAAATAATAATTTATTTGAAGTTATCATGTAATATTTTTTTTTTACAATTGAAGTGTCTGGGGATGTGCGTCATTCCTGTTACATGTTGTATTTAAGTATGCGCTTGTTTAATATCTGTGTACATTTTGACATTTACATTACCTCTATTGCAATTGCTGATGTTATAGCTCTTTAAGAGTAAGGTAATCTTATTCATAACTATGCAAATATCTATACTAAATGTATAAAGCTGAAGAGTTTGTTTGTTTGTTTGTTTGTTTGAACGCGCTAATCTCCGGAGACGGGAGAAAGAAGTCACTATTCCACGCGTACGAAGTTGCAGGCAAAAGCTAGTTATAAATAAATAATTTATGCGCCAAACTACACACCAATTGTCTGGTTTCGAATTAAGTAATTTTCTTCCTTGTGTTACGAAGTACCAGACAACGATTATGACGTGGCGTCTCCCATTCTTAAATACATAGTACGATTAGGCGTGCTTAACACACAAACATTTGCCTCATGCGAGATTCGAACCCGCGACCACTGGTTGCACTAACAACTGTCTAACCATACCAAAATGCTAAATAACAACGCTTATTTCATACTGTCCATTTGAAAAATACACAATTAATTATCAGTCACACTCAACATCCAATAAGGTTGGTAGACAGACAAAAGTTTGTAGCTACGTGTTGTTGACTCCGATTATACGAAGGAATAGTAATTAGAAGTCCCATATCTCTCTGTAATTATATCAGGACATAACAATGGTGTTTCTGTTCTGTTTTACTCTGGCTAACGAATGTGAAAAGGCGTGTGATCCAGAGAAGAAGAGAAAATATACAGAGTTACCGAGGAAAAACGTTATGTCTCTTTGGTAAACTGTAGAGCATATTTGAATGTGACAGTTCAGTTACTATTATGTTGATTATCCAACTACAGACATGTGAAAATTTTACGTAATACAAATATATGTAATATTTATGGCAATTATATTGAAATAGCAGTTATTAATTAAGTAAAGCAGTTTCATGTTTCCTTACGATGACAACACGTTTGGCGTAGTGGATAGCGCTTCTGACTACTATGCCAGCGGTCGCAGGTTCGAAGCCTGTAGGGCGCAAATGCTTATGTGATGAGCACGAACATTTTGTACCTAATTCAAGAATGTTTATATGTAAGTATTAAGTTTTTTTTTATAATAGATAGCCAGACATTTGGCTACGATTGCACCTGATGTTAAGTGACAATGAATTAATGTATTTTGTAAGTATTTTTAAGAGACGCCCTTTCATAATCGTTGTCTGGGTGCGTATTGCGATGCAGCTTATTACGGTTCAATAACTATCCAATAACTAGACACTTCAATTCCGACTCACCTGGTTGAGTCGCTAATTTGGTATTGTGATGGAATTTGAAAAACAATAAAAGTATTTCTATTTCACTCACTCGTATGGTGCTGTCCTATGCTGACCTGCTGAATAGATTATCTTACTCATCTTATCATATAGCGTTGTCTCATGATCGATTCTGATTTAATATTATCATTCATTAAGTTGACGTTCCGAGTTTGTCAAATCAGAGTTGAATCCCTTTGTGTAAATCTTATAAATTAGCATGCCGAAAATTATTGTGCTTAGCCATAACGAATTTAGACTTAAGAAGTGTTATGTTGATAGTAATTTACTTAAAATATTTCCCACATGTGACTGAGTCGCAATTAATTCCCATTGACGGTAAACAACGCCATCTAGGGACGAGTACACTTTGCACTAGACATCTAGTGTCGAGTAGTGGAAACATTTTTTTTGTTAACCATTAGTCTGTTAAAGCCCGTCAGTCCACCTGCCTGTGAATTGTGATACAATCGTATACCAATGAAACGTATGGAATAGAAAATAATGATTGATAATAATAAAACAAAGAAATAAACAAATAACACATTCGATTATAATTAAACTAAATTAGAGTCAATTCTAGCCAATGTAAGTCTTGGCTTGAATGTGTTAAAAAATAGTTTTCTTATAATCATTTGGCGAGGACTATCGGCCGTTTAAAAATATTTGATTCGAAAAATTATATGAATTCATAATAATATTTTTGTATTTATTTTAAATGTCCGAGTAGTATCCGTAAGACTACATCTTATTGACAAAAGGTTAAATCTGATCAAAGACAATTTTCGGTCATCATTCACTTTTGCAGCCAACCAACAAAATAAAGTGAAAAGTTAGTTCGCAATACCAATTTTTCACAGAGTCGCAATTGAGCCGTTTGGTTTTTAGCGTATAAGAAAGCAATTAAGATGACTCTTATTGGTAAATAAAAGCCACCCAGTGGCCAATTGGCCATTGGCTACCGACTCACTTGCTATGGGGTGGTTGACAAACGACCCAGGGGCTCATTGGCCAATAAAATTACATTTCAATATGAAGTTTGACAAAGTCAAGAAAACCTTACTATAAAATAATGCTGGACATTGACGCTCAGATTTTCACGTCAGTACTGACATCCGTCTTTGATCGTAAAGAAGTGAACTCTAGGTTTTTTGTGGCTATCATAATATATCCAGTATTTTTACTCAACGAAGACAGGGAAAAACTGAAATGCCGGAGAGACGCCAGAGAGTGGGGAAATCTAGTTTCCATACAATCATCTTGGATGACGCTAATTTGCTAAATCGCTAAAACGAATGATGAAGACTGATGCAAAAACTGACCGTTAGTGTCCAGCTTCAATGACATGACATTTTATTTTAGAAAGTTTTATTAACGAAATAAACATATTTGTGCTCTTGATATCTCTAACCTAGCCACACCCAGCAGAATTGTACATAAGCCGGAGTATTGTACATAGCATCATAGTGAGATTCCTAAACAGAGAAAGTGAAATAATATCTATCTGACACTGAAGAAAAAATCAATCACCAAAACTTCTAAAATGGAATCTTATTACAATAAAACATAAGTGATGGTAAATCGGATCCCCATTCAGTATCAATTAATGGATTCAAATGTGGATTGAATTTGGACTTTGGAGGTGTTTTTAGTGATGCATTATAATGTTTACGGAGTGTTGTGGAACCGAAGTGTTAGAACATAGGTACTTAAACAGTATATTTTAACTTAAAAGTAAAGACAATTTTATGATACTAAAGCATTTCATTGTAAGAAGTTATACACAGTTTACACAGTTCCTTTATATTCCTATATGATTACTATTTACATATCTATTATGTCGGTAAGTTTATACTTAAAGCTTGTGCTTTGGTTAATGGTGTTTTTTGCAATAATAATGAATTGGAGCACTTTCATGAACTGAAAAAAGCAATTGGATTCTTTTTGTCGTTTACTATCATAGGTGCTCAAAACTCCATTATGCAGTATACTTTGTCTAGCAGCAAGTTCTTGCTATTGACAACGGGCATTGAAATCACTCTTACTAATCTGTGATACTGATAATGTGTATTTTAGTTTATTTACATAAAATCAACAATATTTTGGTTTATTATCGATTTCGTAAACTGTCACAACAACCAACACCAAATGACAGTAAGAAGGTACTACAAAAGAGAAAGATAGACATTTTTTTGGTTTATGATTTTAAAGTAAGATGCACACAACGTACATAAACTTTAGTCATAACTTCTTTAAGTATGTAAAAAAGGCAGTTGAGTGGCCTTTTTTACAAACTTAAAGAACAGTTAGTTAAAGACTTAGTTCCTGTCTATTATGGATAAGTGTCATAGGCCCTTTTAAATATATTTTGTCCAAATTCAATCCTTCGTTACCTATACATATTTTATAGTGAGTTAAGTAGCGAAAAGTCAAAAATGAGTTCATATTTAAATAGGTATACGCTTGGGCACTCTGAGTCAAAAGGGCTCTGCATTTTATGCAAGATTATAGTTACTTATTAATATTACTAAGCCAACGTAGAAAGTGTTGCAAGCATTACATAGGATATTACATTGCTTGTTAAAAATTACTTATGGCGTTTAATAAAATGCCAAGCAATGATCTGAACCTTTTGTAACTATAAATAGTAACTAATACTGAGAATAATTTTATTTTCCAAAAACATCACTTTCGTGTTTTTTGGCTTGCACCAGAACTTTTAGGGCCCAAAGTAGAAGAGTTCACTTCTTTCCGAGGATGAAGTGGGGCGAGTCATGTCTTATATCACTGGATTAACCGAAATACTGTTATAAGATAGCTCTAATGTATGTATGAAAGCAAACTACTATAGACTGAATTTTATGCATGTGTACTCTGCCTAATGTCGAAATTGATAATTTAAAGTCTTATTTGCAAGGAGATTTAGGGAAAAGAGTTTGTATCTTCTAGGTGGTTATGGTAATATATTTGGCAGTATTATTTGGTAATGAGACCCACTGTGTGACGTTTCCAAACCTCATTCCGCCAATAAGACTTAATTACCACTTCTCTTGTCCAATAGCAGTCACAAAAAATATGAATCAACCAATAATATTAACTGAATGAGTGAAGTGAAATGCATTAGTGATCGATAACACTTTCGATTTAAAGTTAAATCGCTGTCAGAAAAGTTGACTCGGAGTTGAACCGGAATTGGTTAAAAATATGACATCGCAATACGAATTTTGCTAATCTACTCAAAAACGAACCAGCCAAACCGTCAAAATTGGATCGCAATACGCCCCCTGCTTATAGATCGGATTATTTTTAAATTGACCACCTAAAATAACATAAACGTATTAAAAATATTTGCAATTACATACTCATAAGCTGAAAAAGTTTTGTTCACCAGTACTGTACCTAATGCGTAATATAATTTATATAAACTAAAAAAAAATATTTATATAATTTTAGCTGCTAAGCATCTGTACTTACATAGGTAGGTACATACAGCATGTATAGAAGCGATGCTTTCATTATAAACAGAAAACAGACAATGTTTGTTTTGAAGTAGGTATTTATAGGTATGCGTACAAAAAAAACGAATAAAGAATACACAATACATATTTATAAAAATAATACGAGGTTAAATTAACAGCTTACATTCAAAATCTATGGTGTCTCAGAACTATGTTATGTTAGGTCATGCGCCTCCTTTGTTGGTCGCTTTATCTTTCTGTTTTAGCACCTGACTCCGGATTCACTCGGGCTGCCCGCTACGCGCTAGTAGCGTCACTGAAACTAAAGAAAACTTTAGCACTGAATTCCAGTGCTAGTTTATTTTGGTTTCTTTCAACGCGGTCGCGGTAACTTTTGCATTTACGAGATTTTTTACTGTTTTACTTGCGCTAGTAAACATAGAACCGTGTGAAATAAGTTTGACTGCATTTATTTTTCGTTTTGAATGGTAAGATTTCAGTTTGTAAGAGTTATCCAAAACAGAGCTTTCCTCTTTTTAGGGTTCCGTAGCCGAATGGCAAAAAACGGAACCCTTATAGTTTCGTCAAGTCTGTCGGTCTGTCTGTCTGTCTGTCTGTCTGTCTGTCTGTCTGTCTGTCTGTCTGTCTGTCTGTCTGTCTGTCTGTCTGTCTGTCTGTCCGTCCGTATGTCACAACAACTATTAGCATTACACCTCTTGGTAGGTAGGTGTATCTTCTTCACCGCTTTCCGATTCAGGTACAAAAAATTTGAAAAAATGATATTATAGGGATTTACATACATGAAACTAAAACCAAAAAAATTTTTTTTACTCAAACCTTTACGTGTGGGGTATCTATGGATAGGTCTTTCAAAATGTCATTCTAACGTTTGAGATATAGACGCTTCCGAAGTGGTAAAATGGGCGTCCCCCCCATCTAACTTTTGAACTAAGGAAGTGAAAATTAAAAAAAAAAAGGTAATGTAGATCTCAACATAAACTTTCAACGAAAATTGGTTTGAGCGAAATCGAACTGGCAGTTTTTGAGATATAGCACATTTTTATCAACCGCAAATATAACTTTGTCTTTCATACAAACACTATGAAAAACAAAGTTATATTTGCGGTCAACAAAATATTGTGGTATTTTGGCTAAGTGGAAGTAAGAATCCCTAATTCAGTTAAAGTTGGCACGGAACCCTCAGAGCGCGAGTCTGACTCGCACTTGGCCGGTTTTTTTTTAATTAGTTCAAGGGCTCATCTCGGTTTATTCCCATTGTTCACGCTAAAAATATACACAAGTATGGAAATTTTACTTTTTGTCCATTTATCCGCACTGACAGGCTAGTGTTGTGTAGCTTCATTCCACTAGTCTCGGTTTCAGAAACTTTCGGGCCTGACGTCACTCTGTCCGTGCTTGATTGAGCGTCCTGTCGCGTTATGTGGTTTATCTCATTTCTTAAAAGCTTTTCGCATCGACTCTGGTCGTGATCGTGGGGTTACCCCTATATTTCTGTTATCCAGCTAGACGATCGCAGAGGAATCAATTTGGATTGTATTCAGTTTATTGATTATGATAATGGAATGACAGCTTTGCTAGTCTAACATTGTATACAATCTGTTTGTAACTTTAAAAATAATATTAGCAAATTAAATTAATTTAAGGAGCTATTAAAATTTTCAGTAGTTTTTATATGACGGAGTAACAAACATATATCCATACATCCACACATCCATACATCCATACCTAGTCACAAACTTTCGCGTTTATAATATTAGTTGGATTTTGTGATTTCAAGTAAATCAAGATAGACAAATAAAATATAAAATTACTACTATTATCATCAAATTTAAAAGCCACAGTCATCATACAGGTGGAGCGGTGACTATAGAAAGATACATACGATTATTTATTCAAGACATAAATTTGCATTTTTAACTTCAAAGCAATGTACAAAATGATGCATAAAAATGTACTACGCGGGTAAGGAAACATGTCTTTTTAGTATGTAAAATGTTATTGAAAAACCAGCGAAGTGCGAGTCGGACTCACGCGTTGAGGGTTCCGCGCCAACCCACATTTTACGGTAAAAAATGTGCCATATACCTATTTTAAAAACTATTTACCACTTTGGAAGCGTCTATCTAACAAATGTTTGAAAAATGATTTTAAGAACCTCATTGTCATTTTACCTATCCAAAGACATCTCACACGCATAGGTTTCAGCAATATATATTTTATTTATTCTGATCCATTAATTGGAGTCTCCTCTCAATCGTCGTTTTTTGTACGGGAATTGTAAAGCGGGTAACAGGACCCACCTACCTAGCAAGTTTAAGCTGTGCAATGCACGGATAGTTTCAGAATAAAGTGGCTGTAACGTACGGACGGACAGACAGACAGACGTGACGAAACTAAAAGGGCCCGTTTTTGCCATTCGGCTCCGGAACCCTAAAAAACGTACAATCGAAACTTTCAAGGGCATGTCATGTTAACAGTTGCTGTTAAGTATGTCAGAGCACTTAACAATGGAAGTTGCTTCTTTTCTTTCATAAATTGGTTAGGTTAGGTTTGGCTAATGCAGTATTAAAGGCTCCTTTCCATTTCAACTAAACTCAATTTGTTTGGAGGTTTCCTTTTAAGAAGCTCGTAAGCTATTGTTAGAACTAAAAGGATACAGAGACCTAAACGTAATTTGTTATTAGGGCTTGTTCCTTTGATTCTTAATCTTGCATTTTATTACCAAAAGGCTAAACAGAAAATAAGGAGATAAATACACATTTTGTAGCGCAATGATGTACTTAGTCACCCTGACATATTTCAGCGACAAAGCATTTACACTTGGCAGAAAGTAACATTTCCGCTTGATAGTCAACTATCGATGAGCCTATCTAAAATAAATCTTAACTATTTATATTATTGATCTATTATTCATTCACACAAAATAAAGTTGTGTTATTTACACAATTTATAACTCGAGGACGGGTTGGCCGATGTTCATGATTTAAACTTTGTTGGATTCGTCGCCGCGCCGAATAGGATGTACGGGGAGAACGGAAGGTCGTCGGGCCCGGTAGTTTAGGTATAAACGACAAGTTACACAGTATCAGGACGGAATCAGGGCCCAGATTCCGTCCTCTGTGGCGCAGAGGTTAGAGGGTCGTATTTTAAAGCGACGGCTGCGCTAGTGGTCCCGGGTTCGATTCCCGGGTCGGGCCAAAAGTATGTACCTGGGTTTTTCTGTTTAGAAATTCTCAGGGAAGCCCGGAGTTTAGAAGTTGGCGGTGTTTCACCCCCGTGCCTCGGAAAGCTCGTAAAGCCGTTGGTCCTGCGCCTGATCTCTCTCCGGTCGTGTCAGATTGCTGTCCCATCGGGTTATGAGAGTGAAAGGAATAGAGAACAGTTATTGGAAAAAATGTAAATGTAAATGTTTTTTTTATTAACAAGACATGTCGTCCATACGAATGTACATAAATTTCAGTGTAGCATAACAAAACAAACTAAAATTGTAATTTACAAAGTAACAGAAGTAGTTAAACCGACTTCTAAAACAAAAATATGTTTTTGTTTTAGAAGTCAGGTTTTTTTTAAAGATAATTTTATTCGATTCGTATAACAATGGGATCAACTAGAAGGTACCAGACCAAAGCGAATGTTTTTTTTAAATCGGTCTACAATAACCGTGATATGAGGTAACATAATATTTACAAAAATATATACATACAGTCGAAGTGACAACCTCCTCCTTTTTAAAGTCGGCTAAAAATTGTAACCCAACTTGAACGAAACTGGGCCTAATCGATTCCCTCTCCGTTTGAGATGTTAAAGTTCCGTAATTAATGCGTGGACACACCCGCGAAATGGACTCGTAATTGTTCCTACGAACGAATAAACAAAGCCTGTTATTTTAACTGAGACCTTTCATCTTGGAACTGAAATATTTTTTATTTTATTACAGACCGTAAATAAATAGATACTGCGCCTTGATAATAATTATACTATAGTTACCAGTAACCAATTCTTAATGGTTTTAATTTATTATAAAATACATTCATTGTTATTTTGTAACAAAATAAATCAAGCCAGCAATCTATTGCAAACAAGTGTCTAGTCATAGAACTTGAACGACGAGTTAGTTAGTGGTTTTGATGAACATTGATTAGGAATTTAAACTGGATTACTTTATCTCTGAGTTAAAGCATTTTAGAGCACTATGGTCAAGTCAAGGTAGCTACGTATACTCAGTAAAATCACTGGTTAAAATTTTTGCTCCTATTACAGGCCACACGCTGTATAATTGAAGAAAATATATATTTTCGTTTCACTAGCTCGCAACGTTCGACTAAACGTCACATAATATTGAATTAAAATGACACATCTCAGCAGGCTCTTTTGCTCTTTTTTTTTCTTTTTTTCTTTTTTCTTTTGCCTTGCAATGACGTGGTTCGAATTTGGAAGACGAGTTCGTTAACGCGGCTGTGTGCGAGAGGTTGCAGCAAAGAAGTCATAATTCGAAAATCGAGATGGCCATGTGATGTGTTGTATGTACCATGACACGGCACAGGCCACGCCCCGAAAAAAAGTGTTTAAATACTTAGTGACTTAGCTGTATGACACTGATTTCATTGCCTTTTTTCCGTGGATTAACAAAAGTTAACTGTCATTGTTTTGAAAATGTGTGTTTATAGGTTATAAGTTATGAATTAATCTCAATAACAAAATGAATGTTACTTGTCTTTGTGAATGCCACAGCGTCATTCCTTGAGCGATGGCGGGCTTTTTTTGCTGTCATTGACATGGTCTGAGCGAGATCGCCGGCTAAAAAAAAAAAAAAAAAGTTTGGTGTCAAAATGGGGGTTTTCGACCATGCCCGATCGATCTATGCGGTCCATTTTTGTGTAGCTGCACTCGTTGGTGTTTTAGCTTTTGAGCCAAATAAGCTCCAATACCCCTAATTAAGCTAATGCTAATGAGCTCCTCGACATCTCATTGTCATTTACACAACAATATTCCCCTAATGACGATTCGCCTGGTAATTACTAATGACATTTTGTTGCGTATTATAACCAACAACATTCCATTGTATTGATTTAAACTTACATTAGAATAGATTATAATGGGATTCCTTTGGCATAGTGTCAACAATGGATGCGGTGTTTTGAAATAAAACTTTGGTTCAATTTCACAGAAATCTTTTATTTTGAAGTAATATTTTATTAACATTATGAATCCCTCATAAAACAAGATTTGAACATCATATTCAAAAACATATCATTTTTAAGGGTATCACTACTGAATTCATTTTGGAACTCTGCCAATGACTTGTTATTAAACTTATATAGTAAATACATGAGACAGTACTCTCCACACACTGAAGTCCAATCATTTTGTATCCTGTTATTATTAAAACTCCATTTCCTTGCATTTCTATTTAAAAACATTCTATGCATCCCCGTAGGAAATCGACCATACGTATCAAAATATTCAGCAACGCCATTACTATCTATGTGGATGGCTACCCAGTGAGAACCTGGTTTTGAGTCCGGGTCTAAATTGCTTATAAGGTATGCGGGAACCGTAACATACATTGGTAATCGGTTAGCAGCATACACGTTATTTTGTAAGCTTGGATGAATCTTTCGTAAGTATGATTGTATTTGTAAAGTATCCATAATTCTTCACAAAAGACTAATTCACTCACTCTAATACATGCAAGTGAAATAAATAAGGTAAGACCTTCTTATTTAACATGCAATGGGAACGGGGTTTTACATAAAATGAAAGCACAACTTCAAAGTAATCATTTATTAACATAGTGAAAACATATTACAGAGTGAGAACTTACTAATACTTAGATAATACAATATTCATTTTCTTAGCTGCTGTAGTCAACGGTTACATTACGATTTTTATCTATTTCAATAACATTATCAAATTCTGCATAAACAACGCAATTGATCGTTTGAGTGAGAGCAGATTCAAAGCGAACTTCTAATCTAACACTGCCATGTCTAATTAGATTCCAATGACTTGATGAATTAGCTGACAAATCTGGCGTGAGATCAAATGCTAACAAGCAATAACCTTTCGGATACCTATCTCGAGATATTCCATTACCTTCGTTAAGAAAATGTAAACCTGTTCCAGAGAATAATGTATGATAGGTTGTGGTATAAATATTATTTCCAAAAGATGGTTGTAATGCTTTTGATGGAATTTGCTGACCGTCAATATATAAACAAAAGGAATTCATTTTATAGTTTTCAAAATTGAAAGGATTTTTAGAGTAACAACCATTAAATGCAGCATTATTCACAAATCCAATAATACATCTCTTAGGTACTTGACCCAAAAATATATTATCTAATGTTTTGTCTTGAACCCCTGAAGGTATCGTTAGAACTTTTACTTCGGCTCGAGTTATAGGATATTTGGCAGTAGTTGATGCTAAGACTTTTTGATGAGCAAGTAAGACGGATGGGTTAATTTTTGTTCTTCGAACAAGAAGAGTCGCATCTGTTATATTTACTTTGTATTTGACATCATCTGCTGGAGCCATCAAGTTAAATGTTTCACGAGATCTAACCAACTTAATACTCATCTCAACACCATTAATTAAAAACTTGTCCTGATTGAATATATCACCATGAAGGTGTCCTATCATTTCTACTTCCTTACTTTCTGAAACCAATTGTTGTCTTTTTGTAAAACCTGAATTTTTATCATCGGCTGAGTCCATTTTACCAGCTGTATCTTCATACCAAAGGCTACATGTTAAATGAGATTGCTTAGCATCGGGTGAGTAATTCAAAAGAGTTTCGATATAAGCTCTATAAGCATATGTATTATTTGGAGGTGAAACTAGTTTTTGATTCAAATAAACGTCGAGTTGAGTAAAAACTGAATGAAGCCAATTGGTTACAGGTGCTACAACAGCAGCAGCAGCTAATTTTGAAGAATCGTCATTTAATATTTTTGCTTTTAAATGAATCAATGTATGAGATAAGTCGATATAATCATCACCAGTTCCAGGGACTTGAAATTCTATGGGGCCATCATCAGCTAAAGATGATATTGGTTTGTAGTGCACCCACATTCCACTTTCTATGCTTGTTTGTGTTGATGGTAAAGCAAATAAATCTAATTCAGATTTTATACATTCACAGGAGTGACTATGTAAGAAAGACATTGTTTTTCAGTTTAGGAAAATATGTCTGCTTGATATTGGTGAGATAATTTTTGTTTTTTAGCACCTCTTCCTTTACTGTTCGATGAAGGAATGACTGTCCCAAGACGTTTTCTTTTAGTTATATAGCCAGAACCAGACATGTTAAATTTATCAATTTTTTGGTCTGCCCTTTTCTTTAAATTTGAACTAATTTCCTTAAGTCGAGATTTTATTGATTCATCCATAGGTCGTGCATTTGTCATATCAGAAAGAAGCCCAACACCGGCACTCAAAGCTTCCTTTCCAATCGCTTTAGCACCGCTTGTGAGTAAAGGTAAGACAGATCGAAACAACCCTCCTAAAAAGCTCCCAATCCCATGTCCACGTTGATAAGGAACTCCTTTGTAGATGACTCCTACTCCAGAACCAGCTTGGTGAGTATAATAATGTTCGTACGGACAATTCATGTTATTTCGAGAATACATTATAATTTTTTAAAATGTAGTTTAATACACACGGTTCCAAACTGGAATGGTATTTTTTGACCGGTGTTTGATCTTATATCTATTTCAATTGTATCGAATTCTCTACGCATGACTGACAAATAATGAGGAGGAGAAAACACGTGCATTTTATTTGCACCGTATATATATTTTGAAGGATCTAATGGTATAATTCTAAGTAATGAGGTCATTACGTCTCCAACAATTTGTGGTTCCACTATATCACAATAAACAAAAAGTTGTGATGATAATCCTAGATGCAAGTTTGCGGGACGTTTACCAAACATCTTTTCTGTCAAATTTCTATTAGGTTCAAACCCTAATTGAATACCCAACTTAGGTGATAACGTCAAGGACATAATTGAATTGTCTGTAACTGTCACGGATACAAACTTAGATATTTCATCATAACGAAAGGTAACTTTTTCTCTTATACTATTTAATGCTGTTAAAATGTGATCAATATTGTCATAGTTAGTAGCGGGAATATATTTTTTATAGTGAACAATGGATGGGTGTTTTTCATTTGGCATCATCATTTTCTTAGTAACATAGACAACATTTTCATGTTCTTGAACAGTAAACATCGTGCATGGGTATTGAAATTCGACAACACCAACAGTCCATTCTCCCTCCAATTTAATGGATTTTGGTAATTTTGTTGAAAACCTTGTCGTCATATTATCCGGAAAATATTCTATTGAACTGTTGCTGAGTAATGTTAAATAAAAACTTCCTTTCATTATATATGTTTTAAATCAGATGCCAAGACCCAACTGTTGAATTTATCAGGATAACCTTTCCACTTGACGAACACTTGCTTTCTGTTACCGGAATATCGAGAAGTTATTATTTTATCTATTTTGTAGTCTGAAGTGGGGTTAGGTGGGATAACTTTTTGTAATTCTCTTTCATAAAAAGTACCTTCTATATCTTCATTTTGTAA
Source organism: Pyrausta aurata (assembly GCA_963584085.1). Taxonomy (NCBI): domain Eukaryota; kingdom Metazoa; phylum Arthropoda; class Insecta; order Lepidoptera; family Crambidae; genus Pyrausta; species Pyrausta aurata. Next base: position 12,576,142 of record OY757256.1, on the reverse strand, counting down.
ATCTTTTAAGGTATACACAACCCAAGGTGATCTATGGATCACCGTTGTAACAATAAACATTTCATCGCTCCAGTTGGATTCATATCCCTTTTGGAATATATGTTTGTATTTTGTGATTCTAACATGATCGCCAACGTGAAACTTTGGTAATGAGATATCTCCTAATTGCCTTTTATTATCTCGAGCATACAAATTGTTCCAAACAGTCATAATATTATTAGAATTGACATCGCACGGAGGCATTTTAATACTTGAATGAAAACTGTGGTTATACGCGTATAACAAATCTTGTAAAATATCTATATATCTATATGTATTTTTATGTGTGAAATAGCGCCACATTTTTGACTTGAGTGTTCTTTGAAACCTTTCAACAATACTAACCTTAATATCAGGATTATTTGTAGTGTAATAATTGATATTTTTACTTTGAAAATATTGACGAACATCTTTGGAAACAAACTCAGTACCCTTGTCAGACTGTATGTGTGTTGGAACTGTATGAGCTTCCTCAAATATACTCTCAAAACATGTTTTAGTTGTTAAAGAATTTTTATTTTTCATGGGTCTAGCATAAGCATACTTACTAAATACATCAATAACACACAATATGTAGTTATAACCATCATTGTATTTACTATAAGTTCGCATGTCACTTAAATCTGCTTGCCATAATTTATTGATATCAGATAATATATATTTGTTTCGTGGAAACTTTTTGTGAACCGGTTTATGAAGTGTGTACGTTTCTTGTGATTCTAACCATTGTTTGACTTCATTTTTATTCATTTTACCTCTCATAGCTTTTACAAGTTTGTCGATACTGCTAAAACCAGCAGGGTGTGATGCATCATAATAAATATTGTGAATTTCTAGTAGGGGGTCCATTTTTCCCAATCAATTTTCTTTTTAATTTTTCTTACATACTTGTTTTCAGATGCAGGTGTAGAAAATTCCTCATCACCAGATTTTTCTTCAAAATCTTTCAACTGAAGTTGGTTTATGTACTCACTTCTCTTTGGATTACCAATATAAGTAAGTGGGATTTTTAGATCCTTCAAAGCTTTTGCAAATGTTTTCCACCCTATTGGATCACTTTTTTTCAATGGTCTTAACGAATCGTTGACTAAATCCACAATGTTGCTTCCATTTATTTTGTTATTATCCACTAATACTGTACCATCATCATTCCAATGTACTTTGCTCTGACTTGTTAATAAGAAGTTTAATAATGATTCACCCTTTTTAACGTATGATTTAGGGATTAAACTTAAGATTTGTTTTTTTGAGTATATAGATTTATTTTTAACAGTGTCCCTTTCTTTGTATCTATCTTCTTCATTCGACGTCTGACTGTCAATTGGATCTTTGTTGTTTGGATCACTACTTTTATCATACTGTTCTTTTTTCAAAAACGTTTCAGATAGATCCACATTCGAAGTTATTATTGGAAGCTGATAAGGTTGTCGATCTTCTCCAGTAAAGTGCAAATACCTTTGTAATGTTTGTAAGTACAGAATCCATTTTTTTCTGTCATCGTCGTTACTTTTAAGAATATTTTGCATTTCAGCATCTAATCGTGATTTAGGATTTTCATGACTCTCACTCTTTTCATTTATTTTATCAATCAAACTTGGTTCAACCAGAATCATTTTCTTAGCGTGTTCCATTTTAAACAAGTCCACTAACCAGTCCACTTAATATGGAACCCAAAATAATAGGTAAAAATGCACCACCTTTTTGAACAATTATGTTTTTTCTTACTTTGGTTGTAGTTTTACGGACAAGCTTGCGAAGTAATATGATATATTGTTTTAAAGATTTTTTATCCTTTTCTTTTAAAGGAACCTTGCCTTGTAGTACATTATGAATACACTCACATATGCAATTTATTTCATCTTCATCACATGATTTTAATAAAGCTTTTTGATACTTTGGTTTCAAAGTATGCAATGCGACGAGCAGATCTTTATGCGTCTTTAAGCTTCCCAGCATTATTTGTAAATGATAGAACTTTGTTGATTCTTGTCGTATTTAAACCCTTTTTTCGGTACATAAACTAAACAGTTTTTGTCAGATGTAAATATTTTTGTTTTGAAACGGCACATGTCATTGGTATTTTGTTTGAGATCTATCATCAAATAACCATGTGCCTCTGTAGTTGCATCTTTATATGCTTCTTGAACAAATTTAACATTATCTGGTGAGACTTGACGAGCTAGATATCGAATTTGTGTTTTGTCACGGGGATTTTTAAAATAAATAATATAGTTCGAATTTAAGGAAATATCTCTCTGACCTTTTCCTTGATGAAACAGGTTTTGAGTTATATAAAATACACTTAGATTTCTATGGTGACTACCTTTTGTAAATATATCTACAATGCGGCCATCAGATTCCCTCATCAAATCATCTATTATGATCAGATTGGGTTCTTTACCATCAAACATGTCTAAGTCAGGTAATCCTTCAAAGTAATTAACATTTTTTAAATTGTATAAAGGTTGCATCTCATCAAAACACCATGTTATTTTGGAAAAAGGTGTGTTACTTATTTCTTCTATGTTATTTATAAACTTTGTAACAAAATTTGATTTCCCACAACCACTAGGTCCTGCAACTATTGCAGTAAATGGATGAATGAAATGTTTCATTTTATCATTACGTGTGAATTAAGCGAGGTCTAAGAAAACACTGAGTTTTTTTATCCTTTTATACTAATTTATTGATTCTTATCAACTAAAGTTAACAATACAATCAGTCAATCAAAGGTAAGAAACTTAAACAACTAGATTAATAACAATTATATTTACAAAGGATAATACAAACAAAAATATTTAGAGAATCCTAAGTTTATTACAATCAAATGCAAAGAAGGTAAGATTAGTTTTATTACATAAATATAAAGAACATTAAAAAATATTAAAGTTATTTCCTAAAAACACGAAAACACAATAAAAATATACAAATAGAAAATAAAACTCAAAATTCTAACTTAGTATTATAGCTTTTTTAATTTGTAATGACCCCACGCCAACGTATCAATCTGATTCGGTAATATGTAACGCTTGGTATCCTGGTATGATAAAGAAGTTTTATTAATTTGCTGAGTAAAAATTGTATGTTTAATTGACTTGAACCTATACATACTATGGTGTTGAATATTTTTATTGAAGAGACACGATTTGTAATTCCCTATTTCTAACTTTTTTGTAACACATTTGTTTACGCCTTTGGCTTTTGCAAATATTTTTTCACCTACTGTATATGCATACATTTTTGATCTAAGTCCTACAAATTCCTCTAAAATATCACCGTTATTTTCATCTTTAAAATATCCTAACTTTTTTTTGTTTATTTTAGGGTAACCAAATAAATTATCAGGTGGATAATCAGAGGTATCAAACCTAGCCATCAAATCAGGTTTGAGATCTTCATATAAATTATCAGTAAAAAATTGGTAAATAAAACTGTCGGTATCAGTATACAATAATTTAGTTTTATCACCAAACTTTTTCAAAATGTAATCATAATGAAACTCATACATAAGTGTTTTTGAAATATCTAATATACAAAATCCTAAATAAATGGGTTTATCATGTACTATTTTTGTTTTTCGTAATTGAACTGCTACTAAATTTTCTGAAAAGATTGATAAACTGTGAAATTCTGGTTTAGCTATTAAATCTTGTACTCCTAAAGACTTACCTCGATTTTCCCAATTTGTTAATAGTTTGACATTAACTCTTTTTTCAATGTTTTCCATGGTTTTACCAAAAACTGAATTATTCATTAGTTTATAAAAATCTTTTTCAAACTCTGATGTTGCCTTGGTTCTTAGTTCAGTATTTAAATTAATATATTTTTGTAGCCAAGGACTTTGATTGAATTTTAAAACTCTATGTACCTTATTTAGTTTTATACCTAACTTAAGACATTGTTTTAAATTTCTGTAGTGAATTTTATATTTCGTTTTATTATTTAAATTTGGAACTAATTTTATATTTTTAGTATCACCTACACAAATATTTTCAGGGCAAAGAGGAAAATCAGAGTGTAAATCGTGAAGTTCATTCGGATACTCTAAATCAACTTCCAAAATGAAACCATATTCGGACGAATCAGGAATATCAAAATCTGTGTCAGGATCTACCCACTCAAATCCCCCTTCAGGAAGGTATTGTGTACATTGCCCAACCATATAGATTATTTGCATCAAAATACGCAAGAAAAGATTTAGGTTTGGTTTCATCATAACTCGTTAAATATTGATTATTTGCCTTTGCATATCTGTTACTACATTGTGACACACCACCACGAATACCTGCTCTGAAAAATGCAATTTTATCAAAGTCTGTTAATAGCTCTAATTCTATTTTAGTGAATTTTAACATGGCATCCCAACTTAAACCGGGAGCAGTATAATAATATGCTGGATCTAGGTTGTAAGTACTAATACAAAGATCTCGAAAATTTTCAAATACATCCGTTAAAAGTAATACGTCAGTTTTTTGATATAAATTGGAATAATCTAACATGTTTGAACACTGAAAGTGATTCCAAACATCTTGTGCATGATGGTAATCATTATCAGATACATTTGAATCGGTGAGTGTGCTATAGAAATTTTGTTGACAAGGTAACGATGTTAGTTTTAATTTTTCATTAGATGTCATGAATTCATATGGATAAATACCTTTTTTCTTTAGACGGACAAAGTCTTCATTGTTGGGAAAATTCATTTTGAGTGTATGAAACTGTTCATCTTTAAGATTTTTCGCTAATTGATCAAGACTACAAGGTAAAAACTTTAGTGAATCAACAAATCTCAATTTGAACATTTGATTGTTAATAAATAAGGTTTTGGTAAAAGAAATGTATCTTTCCTTGTTCTGGGGTATTAAGTCAACTTGTCCTTCGACAAAGTTTAGTGCGTGAACTATAAAATGTGAATCATAGTGACTTAAATTATGAAGAAATATTGGAACGAAATTTGGAGCTCTAAACTTTTTCATACATAATTCATGTGCAACACCTCTGAAGTTTCCGGTATACCAATTAAAGTCTAAAATTTTATCTTCGTCTAAAACAGTTTCACAAATGTAACAAACGGAACTATTATCAATTATGTTTTTATCTTCCTCTGTCAAAGGCTTTGGAGCTTTCTGAATGTTGTTTTTACTAGAAATTGATTTTATATCATTGTATAATCTAGTCATAAAGACTTCCGCGCAATTGGGTCCACTGTATGTTTCATATTTTGATAAATTATCATCATAAGAACACTTTACGTAATATCCAAAACTGTAAGGTTCATGTTTTTGAATGTTATTTGTATAAGACTTAGATGGATCATTAGCACATGAATTAACCGGATTAAGAAAGGCTTCAAAATCAGCGTAAATCACGAAAGGTATTTTTAATTTTCTTTCAAAATGATCAAACTTGACTTTATCGTTAGATGTTGGTTCCGCAAACCAATTTTTAAATTTTTTGTCACTACTCGGTAATTCAACTGTAACATGTGAGCAGTCATTTTTTTGGTGATTTAATAATCTCTCATTTGTGGGAAAGTATAATAAGCATCCATCACAAATGTGAACCGTATGATGTTGATTTGAAAGTTGTTTGCTTACCAAGCGAGATAAATTCTTTATATAACAGTAGTGACTATTTGTACCGTTAGTTAGGTATAATAAATTAATGTGTGTGCTTTTGCGACTTTTGGTGAAATACAAGGGGCCTACGATATTATTTTGTTTAGTTGCTTTGATAAATTCCAATCCAAAAACGTTAATACTTATGTTATTTAGTTTCTCTACTTTGTTGATATCTGTTAATTTCATGGGGAAAGATATTCCGTCAAAATTTAATTTATCCGCGTGTATGCTATATGAGGATACCCGTCCAGCATTTTTGTTGACTGGGTACAATGCTGAGAGCAATGCCCACTTAAAACACATATAGTCAGCATTTTGAACGTTAACAACAGCCTTCTTTGCCCTAATGTCCTGAGGTAAATCAATATAAGAAGTGCCACGCAGTGGATTGAATTTATTAACATTCATATCTAGGCTGATAATTTGTTTGAGACTCCATCCACTGTCTTTTTTCTCAAAACTACTTATTTTGTTCGTTAGAGTATTACATAATGAAGAAAAAAATATATCCAAGTCATCTCCGCGAAAAATTACAAAATTACTGGTTTGAAAATCAAAATTATTATGGGTATCATTTTTGCTTTGCTGTATAAATTCAGCATGTAAAATAAAATTTACTTTAAAAATACAATGAGTTTCAATGGAACGTTCAATTAATTGAAATATATCGTCTTTGATGGAATTCATAAATATTTCAGGCGTTTGGAAAGTTGTTTCAAAAGCTTGGTTAGATTTACTACAAATTTTATAAGTGATAATTCTTTGACCAAAAGCAGATTCAATTACGGATACATTTTTTAGAGATCCGTCCATCCCAAGGACGTTGTTTTTGTGGACATTACTTTTTAAGTGATTAGTGTAATAACGTCTACATATTTCTTTTTGACAAGCGTTACAATATACGTTATCTGGATTGATACCTGTGTGGTGTTCTGTGGGTTTGTTTTCCAAATTTGAAGTCGTTGCAATATGGGACCCTTCAGTTACGTTTGATGAAGTTGTTGCCACTTCGCCAAGCTTTTGGCGCTTAACATTTTCTGGATTGATCACGCTTTGTGCATTCCTTTTTAGGGACCCTCCAGCTTGTTGCTGTGATTGCCTAAAACAAGATAGAAAGAATGTTTAGTTTATTTAAAAATTGTGCATAGAACATAATAGAGACAAAAAATAAAGACACTTTATTGAGAGTTACTTACATGTTTTGATTTTCATCAGCTTCATGTTGATAGTCGTCAAGGAAACAATGTGCGAATAAATCAGCTTTTTCAACTTCATCACACAATCGCATTAATTCTATGTCTTCAAGAATTTCATCAATTTGCGAATTGAAGAATATGCTTGTACAAGTATCCATCTTTAGAGGAAGGAAAATAGTCAGATCTAATATCCTTTGAAAGATCGTAGTCCAACTGGTATGGTGTATGAAATTTCTGGAGTATTTGTAGGCGAACCACAGGTACAAATACATCAACAGACCCTTTTTAGCTAATGACTCTGTTTATTCTATAACTACTAAATGAATAACAAATATATTTTTAATACATTTCTAATTACATAAAATTAACATAATCGATTTAAATGTCTCATCAGCTAATTGTTGTTGTCAAAAACATATTTTTTACAATTGTCTGTCGTGCAAATTTCTTTTGTTAAATTAAAAATTAATTTCTGTGTGTCTTCAAAGTATTTGTCCGATTGCGATGCATAATATTTTATTCTGGTCTCCGTGTTTTTCCAGTGTTCATTATGGGGAATCTTTGAAATCCTTTTTAAATCGTAAACTTCTATTTTTATTTTAATTAAATGTGTAGCATTTTGTCCATCATCTGTGGTGGTTGTAACAAAAGCTGTGCCTCCATTCTTTTGGATTCGTGAAACTGATGAAGATAACTTTTTCTTTTTGCTTTTTTGAACATTGAAAAGTTCATCTAGCTTTGCAACAGACGGTGATGCTGACCTTTTTTTACTTGAGTTAATTATTTGAGCACTGGGTTGTACTATTTCTAAGTCCGTTGTTTCACTATCAGGGGATTCAAAGTAAAATCCCTTGAAAGTATTTTCTTCAAAGTTCTGTAATAATATTTAAAAACTGTTAGAATACTAAAATGATAAGAAATTGTAACTGAGTCATTTAAAAATAATAATAAATAAAAATACCTTACCTCCATTTTATCCTCGAACACTTTATATTCACAAACACTGAGTAGCTTTACACTAAAGCTTCACTGCGCAGTAACTGTATCGATACGAAGAGTGTTTCGAATTTATATACAGACTAAGGTTACTTAACAATCTAGTTTAAACAAAACATTACATATCTAGTTCCCATAATCACAAAATTTTGTAATTTCCTAAATTAGGTAGTTAACAATCTAGTTTAAATAAACCATTACATAGCAAATTCGAATATTTGAAATCAGCTTTCGGTAGTTAAGAATCTAGTTTAAACAAACCATTAGACATGGCAGTGTTAGATTAGAAGTTCGCTTTGAATCTGCTCTCACTCAAACGATCAATTGCGTTGTTTATGCAGAATTTGATAATGTTATTGAAATAGATAAAAATCGTAATGTAACCGTTGACTACAGCAGCTAAGAAAATGAATATTGTATTATCTAAGTATTAGTAAGTTCTCACTCTGTAATATGTTTTCACTATGTTAATAAATGATTACTTTGAAGTTGTGCTTTCATTTTATGTAAAACCCCGTTCCCATTGCATGTTAAATAAGAAGGTCTTACCTTATTTATTTCACTTGCATGTATTAGAGTGAGTGAATTAGTCTTTTGTGAAGAATTATGGATACTTTACAAATACAATCATACTTACGAAAGATTCATCCAAGCTTACAAAATAACGTGTATGCTGCTAACCGATTACCAATGTATGTTACGGTTCCCGCATACCTTATAAGCAATTTAGACCCGGACTCAAAACCAGGTTCTCACTGGGTAGCCATCCACATAGATAGTAATGGCGTTGCTGAATATTTTGATACGTATGGTCGATTTCCTACGGGGATGCATAGAATGTTTTTAAATAGAAATGCAAGGAAATGGAGTTTTATTAATAACAGGATACAAAATGATTGGACTTCAGTGTGTGGAGAGTACTGTCTCATGTATTTACTATATAAGTTTAATAACAAGTCATTGGCAGAGTTCCAAAATGAATTCAGTAGTGATACCCTTAAAAATGATATGTTTTTGAATATGATGTTCAAATCTTGTTTTATGAGGGATTCATAATGTTAATAAAATATTACTTCAAAATAAAAGATTTCTGTGAAATTGAACCAAAGTTTTATTTCAAAACACCGCATCCATTGTTGACACTATGCCAAAGGAATCCCATTATAATCTATTCTAATGTAAGTTTAAATCAATACAATGGAATGTTGTTGGTTATAATACGCACCAAAATGTCATTAGTAATTACCAGGCGAATCGTCATTAGGGGAATATTGTTGTGTAAATGACAATGAGATGTCGAGGAGCTCATTAGCATTAGCTTAATTAGGGGTATTGGAGCTTATTTGGCTCAAAAGCTAAAACACCAACGAGTGCAGCTACACAAAAATGGACCGCATAGATCGATCGGGCATGGTCGAAAACCCCCATTTTGACACCAAACTTTTTTTTTTTTTTTTTAGCCGCCGACGACGAGCGAAAATGCGGGGGCGGGGAAAAAGGGGGGGGGGGGGGGGAGCCAGAATCCGTGAGCCAGAATGCACGAATCCCTACTACTCATGTAAGTGTTGAATATTTTTAAAAATATCAAGGTATTTGATCAATATATTTAGAAAGATAAGGTATTGTCTAGTTTTTGAAATTTAGTCAACTAGCCTATTCACCACGGGAATAAAGTTGTTTTCGTCTTGGGCCGGCTTAAACTCTCGCTGCACTCAGGATTCTCTATTACCTAATTATAGTAAAACTAGAACCTCCCTCACTTCGCTCGGAGAAAAAACTTATAATGTAGTGTTTATGTTGGTATTTATTTCGATAACTCGTTTTAATAATGATCCTTTTGACAATAATAAATCAATAAATTTAAAATTTTTGGTATGCGTCTTTTTAGTTGCGATAGAGATTTTATGGTTATAAATTTGACAACGTTCCAGCTCATTAGCAACTTGTTAACTTTATCAGTGTATTAAGCAATGATACTGCACGATAACGAATGACACTACACCACAAGACTTAGCTTTATTGATCTCTTAGAAGAAACAGATAAACGATTCTAAGATTTAAGATTTTATTGCTGAATTCATTTGAAAATTTTCGCAGTTAAAAATGAATTCTTTAATAATTATGTTATAATAATTTCGAACAAAACACAGCTCTTTAATTTTTGCTTTGGCAGCAGTGTCAAAAGGAGTTTTTTAGTACGCACACAACACTTAAGAAATCCATTTAGATTGCAAATAAAAAGTGAAACGTCCATTACTCTAAGTCATTTCGAATTTTAATGTACGTGTCATGCAAATTTAAACGCACTTAGGTCAATTAACATACTATTTTTTTGTGTCTGCCAACCACTGCAATTGTAACTAATTGAATAAACCTTGCGAGCCGATGGATCTTGAGCCGTATCAACAGACCAATTTATTAACACCAAAGATAAAACAACGAGTTGATTTTCAAACAGGAAAATAACATGAGTAGTGTTTTAGAACATCGGAGAGTGAAATTAGTGTTATTAATGTGAATTACTGTTTTCGTAGCATGGTGCGCGCGCCGTATCAGTGAGAGCCGTCGTAGTCGTCGCTCAGTGGTCTCGCGCGCGTCGCCGTAGCGCTACGAGCCGTCGTAGTCGCTTCGCGTTACGATGTCCGAGTGACGGTTTCAGTGGATTTTGTGGTCGTGTTGTGTTGTAAAAGTGATTTTAATTGAAGGTAAGATTTTTTATGGTTTTTGTTGTTATTGGATGATCGTTATGTTAGATGTAAGTTTGATATAATTATTTGTTTTGCTGCGGTTGCAAATCACTTATTTGTCATTGGATTATCAGCTATTATGTGAATGTAATAATGCCAGAATTTCCGGGCGTATTGAAACATATTTTATTTCAGGTATATTTTGTTGGAATGTAGTTAACTAATTGAAGTTATTTACATAAGTTAATAAAAAGAAGAAGGAAAGTAAATACAATATTTGACTTTTATGTAAGTGGAGATTCATAAAATCCCTGAAAGTTAAGACTTAAAATGCAACAAAGTTTTAAATCATATAAGACAACAAACAAACATGCACCAAAACATATTTATTTTATTTTCTGTAAAAAAGTCTACTTTATATAAACACACTAGTTACGAAAAGCTACAATGCATGTAATATTACTATATCATTATTTTGATTTATTTTTTAAACTTTATTGCACTGTGAGTTATTAGACTTTACACCTTAGAGCATACTCTACTAGTCAATCGCTTATGCAATGTCAGCATTTTTGACCGAATAATGACTGATTATACATTAATACACAATTTTGAATCATAACTCGATAAATTCTTAAATGCACAAACAATATTTATAAGAAAAGATTCTCGGTGATATTTCTTTTAAAATATGATTATATTGAAATAAAATTGTGTATTGAAAATTTTACGAGTACCAAATATGTGGGTAATTAAGAAGCGGCACAGAATAAGTATGACAATTAAAGAGCTTTTTTGTTAATAATATCAAATCAATCTATCCAGCTAATAATCCTGATTATCAGAATACAGAGATTTTTATTATTATTATTGTATCTCTCTTGCGGGACATCACGGCCGAAGCCGGTCCATTTGGAAAGCTCACCTATGGATATTATTATTATTAAAAAACAGCTTTAAACCAACAACTTGTAAGTAATCTTCAGTACACATTTTAGCGTATTTTTATTGTCTTTAAAAGTGTTACCTGTTTTGTATTTGCTTTATTGCTGGGCCCAAAAATACAAATCTACTGGCTTAATGATCGTTCCCTTATGAACCCAGAATTCGGCGCACAAAGTACTTATTTATTCGAGTATTTCACAGACAGACTAGGAAAAGCATAAACGTACCTACGTATTCCAAAAATATTTATGAAAAGGAGTCATGATATTTTATGTACAGGTTTTATTTTGTTGACAACGTGATGAAAATTTGTAAAAGGCTAAATATCAAAAAGTTTAACCTTATTTATATTTAAGAAATTATTAACGAGTCGAGTGCAAAAAAGACTAGGTATGAAGAGTCTTTTTATTACCTTTTCTCAGTATGAATAACATGACCATAGAATATAATTACTAATAATAGTATTAATACCATAAAACGGGGCCGGGGCAGGACAGGGTTAGGATGGGACGAAGTTCGCTAGGTAAAAAGGGTATATGTAAATTGTCACAGTTAGAAATCTACTGAAATAGATGTTATTTCACGAAGAACAAACTGTATTATGTACTTTGAAAATCAAAACAGTTTTATCTTCCTCACCAACTGTTCAAAATAGTTGACGAAGGCTTAATTAAAATAAATTTCGACAGTCACGTTAGCATTACGCACATTAAGGTTCAATATTACAAGGGTCTGGAACAAAACACAAAACTTAGTTAAAATAAGATTGATGAGAATAATTCGGTCGCAAGCAGGTAGGTAGAGTTTGTGATGTAATTAATCATTTACCTCTGACGTATGACTTGAGGGTAATGTAATGTGTTTAATAATTGAGTTGGAATATAGGAGCTCTACGTAACTATTATTATCTAACAATGGCCTATATACACTAGTAAAGTATTTTTTAATACTAAAAAGGGAAGAAGATTAATAAGATATGCAATTTTCATAGGTACCATAACAGCATATCATAATATTCATGAAAGATACTATCCGATACGTAGGTAGTAGTTACGTCTATATCTACACTAATAAAATATCAAAGGGAAATTAAATTGTGAAATTAAAATGTAAATCAAATCAAATCAAATCAAATTAATTTATTTCAGATAAACATTATCCATAATTTACATAAACGTCAATCATTATCATTTTCAAATTAAAATGTTACCGAAACACTTTTATAGTACCGAAACACGTTTTAAAGTCATAATATTTAACATCTGACAAACTGATTACCGGAATTAACATTACCGAATTAGTGGTGGATTATTTGGATTTAAATGCATTATACACTACAAAGCAGATAATGTTCGTAAATTACTGCGATGTTTTTTACTATCGCGTTTCATTTTTAAAAAATATTTTACAATTTGCATCGCAATACGTATTTATATAAAAAATCTTTAGCATGTAAAAAATCAAAATGTTGGTATATTAGTACAATCAATACACTGAAAAAAGTTTAGAAAATTTACCTTTTTGGATATCGTCGCAATGAAAGTACCAAAAAAAAACTTTTAAATAAAGAAATCTATCAATAATTGCAAATCAAGAAAACAACATGACCATCGATGTGAGTTGCTTTTCTTTTTTTCTTGACAGCGATACTCGGCTGTCTTATGGCAACGAGTTATGATGCTATTCTTTTTCTTAATTTCTTGTCTGTGCGCTTTCTTGGTGGCCAGCGTGCGTGTGGTGGTTGCGTTGCGTACATGTCAATAGTAATTACGTACCTACCTACCTTAAATTAATATTATGTTATACGCAAAGGATTTACTTGCGTATGAATTATATTAATAACTAGCGGTCTCAGCGAACTTTGTTTCGCCCCGGCCCCGTCCCGCCCCAGCCCCGGCCCCGTTGAACGGGATAAAAAGGATCCTATGTCCTTCTCCTGGTTCTAAGCTACCTCCCCACCGTTTCGCCCCGGCCCCATTCCACCCCAGCCCCAGCCCCGTCGGGGATAAAAAGTATTCTATGTCCTTTTCCCGGCTCTAAACTATCTCCCTGCCAATTTTCAGCTAAATCGGTTCAGCCGTTCTTGAGTTATAAGTGGTGTAACTAACACGACTTTCTTTTATATATATAGAAGAAGATAATAATGTGCCTAAAAGGATATTTCAATTACGTAACCGATTGTTATCTAACAATGTTGCGAAAGGAGGGTCTTGTTTTGATTTGCAAATATTGTACAGAAGTTTTATTGATTTTATTTTAATCATTTACACTTTTTGCTTAATTGAAGCGTAATACTATACCAAACATCTCTAGTATAAAGTCTCTCTATAATTTTAATATAATTATATAAATTGTTTCTAAAGGGTCTTGACCAAAACTCTAAAAACTGGTCCCACTTTTGCGTCAGCATTTGTCTTTACAATATGTTCGGATAAAATATTTAGATATTTGAAAGAACAAGAACACAAAAAATATTTTTGAAAAACAATTAGGGGCTTACGAGGAATTTAATGGCAGATTAGGCATTTTGAGGTTATGTTTTGTTATTTCAGAGTTAATGCACCTATTAAGTCACCTAAACCATTTAAGTGTTACTTTTAAACCCCTATCTATACTAATATTATAAAGCTGAGGAGTTTGTTTGTTTGTTTGAACGCGCTAATCTCCGAAACTACTGGTTCGAATTGAATAATTATTTTTGTGTTGGATAGTCCAATAGGAGCAAAGATATAGTGGTAAATGTGTAAAAAACGGGAGAAAGAAGTCACGATTCCACGCGGACGAAGTCGCGGGCAAAAGCTAGTTTATTATATTATTTGAAAAATACCAGTAAAATTATAATTTAAAACAAGATTTTTGAAATATAAACTACAAAGACGCAATTTGGGCCCGGCTTTGGTCAATATCCTTTACGAAATTTCTAAAACTACCTACTAGCAGTTTTATTTAGTACGTGCACCTACATGTAAGTAAAGTAATGTGGTTAGATAGGCCATCTCAGCTACAGTTGGTTCATTCATTCTCTTACACATTTTAATTATTTAAAAGTGTTTCGTTTGCCCCTAAAACGGCGGCGTAAAGCTAGTGGTAGAAATGTTTGCTTATTGCATTGAACTACTATTACCAGGAACTGACACCACGAACAAATTTCGTGCTCCATGATATTCACGCCACTTGTCATCAACTCATACAAACGGTTTTGTATTCGAAATTCAAATTTCAAATAATACGTCACAATCTTGTCGTATTTGCGACACGTTTTTTGCTTGGCATAGCTTCTCTATACATAGTTATAATAATTTACTCGTATATTGAGACAAAACAAGTAGGTTCACTTAGTATAATACTCGTGTAAGGAAATCGTTGGAATCACTTTCAGTCGATGCGAGAGAACGAAATTGGGTGTTATCCATGTTCCTCCCGATATTAGAGGAACTTCGCTCCACGGTTCTACCATGTACCCATGTTCAGTTTCTATTGTTTTTATTATTCTTACTATAGGTAAACCGCGGAATTGAGACCTCGCCTGCGGGGCACAGGGGCGCGGGGGGAGGCGAGAGCGGGTGATGTGAGCAGCGCGGGCGGGTGTATCCGCGCCGCCCGCATCTCCCCCCGCGCCCCTGTGCCCCGCAGGCGAAGTCTCAATGAAGCGGTTTACTTATAACTCTGATGCTAACGTGGCGTTTGGATGTGCGTGTGTAATCTACTATATAAAAATAAGTCGGGTTTTCCTCCCTGACGCTGTAACTCCAGAACGGACGAACCGATTTTCACGGTTTTGCATTCGTTGAAAAGGTCTCGGGCTCCGTGAAGTTTATAGCACAGAAAATTCTCATAAAACGGGGCCGGGGCGGGACAGGGCTGAGGACGAAACGAAGTTCGCTGGGACCGCTAGTCTACTATATAAAAATAAGTCAGGTTTTCCTCCCTGACGCTATAACTCCAGAACGCACGAACCGATTTCCACGGTTTTGCATTCGTTGGAAAGGTCTCGGGCTCCGTGAGGTTTATAGCACCGAAAATTTCCATAAAACGGGGCCGGGGCGGGACGGGACTGAGGGCGAAACGAAGTTCACTGGGACCGCTAGTCTACTACATAAAAATAAGTCGGGTTTTCATCCCTGACGCTGTAACTTCAGAATGCACTAACCGATTTCCACGGTTTTGCATTCGTTGGAAAGGTCTCGGGCTCCGTGAGGCGTAAAACGGGGCCGGGGCGGGACGAGGCTGGGGGCGAAACGAAGTTCGCTAGGACCGCTAGTTTATTTTTAAATATTAGTTGCTTAGGTACTTTAGTAAGTAAGTCAACATTAAGTTAAGATTTTTACCTTTACGTAGCACTTAATTTTATCCTGGTGCCTGCAATGCATACATATTCTTCATACCAAACGACATATAGCGCTTGACCATTAAAAAAAGCCTGGAGGCATTAAGTCAGCTTATGTATAACTCACAGTGCAGTGGAAGTATAATATTAAAATAAATACTCTCCTTTAGCCCAGCATAAAGGTGTCATCAACGCGCACCACTAGATGGCGCTGGGAGTAACTAAATTCGCGCTATGTTCTCTTATTATTCCTCTTCGTTTTGAGTTCATCATTGTTCAATCATCGATGTTCAGGATATATCTATTTCTGGATCAGGGAGTAATAACTTTTTTAATCAAAATATTCAAATCACTCTTTCTACTCCCAAATACACCAGTGACTGTTAGTATAGTATTTCACTCAGAACTCTATGGTTCATCAAATCAGAGTGATTGGAAGATTAAATGGCATCTTTGAATTAATCAAATTGTAATGAAATTTTATCAATTGTCATTATTTGAACACACTTATGATTGCCGTTTTCTACAAGTGGTGTATCCACACCACCCGGCGGCATGTGTCGGCGGCCATGCAGCTCAGGCCGCAGCGGCTGCCGCTGATGCCGTAGCGGCATTTTCCATAGTATCTGACAGTTAATTGACGTATGCCGCCGGCAATGCCGCCGGGCGGTGTGGATAGACCATAAGGCACTTACTCTGTAAGATAGACAGCCGTTATCGCTCGTGTATCAGAGCACGTCAAAGTGTGACAAGGATATATTCAAGTGACAAGGAGTCATGGAAAGCTAAGGTCGAAATTGCTTACAGAATAGGACCTTATGTTTTGTCTATAAAGGAATAAGGAGAGGGTTTTGTATTTTGTTTAGTTGCTTCATGGAATATTATTTTAGAAAACAACGTCCCGAGTTTAGGAACGGAAATACGGGTTCAGGCGATTTAGTTTACTGAAGGCTTTTCGTGATTATGCTAAAAGACACAGCGTTTGTTATTCTCTCCTTATTATAATAACCTATTTAGAATCTAGGACGAGTTTTATTTTTTATCAAGTAGAAAAGTGTTCCGATTATGATTTGCATTTTTATCATTTTGAATGTGCTGTTTTACTTTGAATATCTGTTTTAATAACATCCATTGGCGCGATGGCGTAAACCAGAATTATAAAGACCAAATAATGAACTATCAGCAACGAAATAATTTGACCTAGAGATATCTAGGTCTGCGAAAAATGGAAAAAAAACCGGCCAGTTCAAAAGTTGCCGTTAGAAAGAATTCATGGTAAGAGGCTGTTGTTCTAGCAAACGTGTAAAAAATACACCTTACATTTTCCCAATAGTATGGATTCTGGCTCTTCGCCAACTGATACTACAACATTAATAACCCAATTTCAATTTAACCACTTTTTACTGGAGTAGTACAGTCAGTATCACCCAACATTACATTCTCGTAGCAAAATCAACCTTATCGCGACAGAATAAGACGCGGCAGAGTAATTTGATGTGAAGGGAATTACGGACGAAGTTTCATAGTTTCATTCCGTCCTTGATACGTTTAAGTATTTGACTTTGAACTCGGAGTTGAGCATTTTACCCGAAGACTCCTAATTATTTTCGTGGTTCCTTGTCTTAAGTTGTTACGTAATGGTAAGACCCGGGCGGTGACTTTGTAAATTCCTTGCCCATTTTCTGCAGAGCACATGTATGAGTACGTAATTATAGGATACTGCTTAGGTACTATTGCAGAGTGAATTCATTTTTGTTGAAGTCTTTTACGAGTGTTAAATACTAAGATAACACACTTAAGTATTTACTTACGTGTAAATATTTACACTTATAAGCTTCACACCTAAGCTTGTCAAGTTTTTTATAGGCACTGATCATTTTTAATGCAGTTACTTCTAGCGTCAAATTTCTTAAGTAATCAAGCACTAGAACCAAGAAACAAAATAATTTGGATGCACAAACATTTCATTTAAAAGCTTACTTGCAGTGCTGATGACGATTAATATCTGGTAATATTAAACACTTAAGAGGATCGTGTGCAGGCGTACGTAACTGAGCGCGAGTTTTTATATATTTACAACGCTAACGGTCGAAATATGCTTGCGGGCGAACACGTTTTCCTACCCGTGAATCTATATGGAATGAGACAAATTTGGTCTCATTCGTTTTCATACACCCTGAACTACGTGTGTACGTCTTCGATTTTTCGAATTAAGGCTTGATTAGTTAAAAATGGTCGAAACACTGAAGAGTTTTCTTAGTCAAAAAAGTTAATGTTTATTTATTTCAAAGCTTATTCAAAGTCACATCAGTTTTTTTATTTTATAAATGACTGAAACAATTTTAGAAGTCTAAAACCTTATTTTGAGGTAACAAAACAAGACAGTTTTTCGCGTTACCCTAATTATTTTTGCGCCTAACATCTCGGTTACCACGCGGCCCTTGACTCCGTTCCGTAACGAGTCGCGTTGTGTCGGAGTACGCCACTCGTGTTAAAAACGCTACACAACCAGTTCTGTAGTGTTAAGCGATTGGAATTAGGACAGTGTAATGAAAAGTTGTATTTTAACGCGTCTTCAAAACTTGTCAAGTCTTTATCACATTGAACTAACGAATTGACACCACGAACAAATCTCGTCATCAACTTCATCACTTGTCATCAACTCATAAAATGGAATATAAATTGCACTTGTAAAAAGCAACCGTGACTCTGTGCACACTCGTTTTCGCTCATAAGTAGGTATTTCAAATCATAAAGCGTAAACCACACGGAAATGGTTCTAAACTGGACAGTAAATAATTCTTGAGTACATAAAAATAATAATTTAGTGAACTTATCATGTAATATTTTTTTTACAATTGAAGAATCTGGGGGTGTGCGTCATTTCTGTGACATGTTGTATTTAAGTATGCGCTTGTTCAAAATCTGCGTACATTTTGACATTTACATATTACCTCTATCTATGCAATCGCTGATGTTATAGCTCTTCAAAAGTAAGGTTATCTTATTCATAACTACGCAAATATATATATTTTTTTAATTTTATTTATTAAGTACACAAACAGATTACAGTCTTAACTAGCTTAAAAATAAAGTTTCTAATTAAATTACAGACAAAACTGTAGTCCAACAATAGTGTACATAACATGATTATAAATATTGAAGCATAGTGTGGAAGTTAAAGATTAGAAGTTAGAATGAATTGATATTATTAACAAACCAAATAGAAAAAAATAAATAACAAATCAGCAGTTATTCAATATTCGAGGGTGATTGAGAATACTTGGCTTTTATGATGTCGGAGAGGTTTTTTTTAGTATTGAGAAAATAAATAATCTATGCGCCAAACTACACACCAATTGTCTGGTTTCGAATTAGGGAATTTTCTTTTACGAAGTACCAGGCAACGATTATGACGGGGCGTCTCCCATTCTTAAATACATAGTACGATTAGGCGTGCTCATCACACAAACATTTGCCTCTTGCGGGATTCGAACCCGCGACCACTGGTAGCACTAACCACTGTCTAACCATCCCAAAATGTGTAATACTCGTAACAATGCTTATTTCATCCTGTCAGCTTGAAAAATACACAAATTTAATTATCCGTCACACTCAACATCCAATAAGGTTGGTAGAAAGACAAAAGTTTGTAGCTACGTGTTGTTGACTCCGATTATACGAAGGAATAGTAATTAGAAGTCCCTTATCTCTCTGTAATTATATCAGGACATAACAATGGTGTTTCTGTACTGTTATACTCTGGCTAACGAATGTTAAAAGGCGTGTGATCCAGAGAAGAAGAGAAAATATACAGAGTTACCGAGGAAAAACGTTATGTCTCTTTGGTAAACTGTAGAGCACATTTTAATGTGACAATTTAGTTACTATTATGTTGATTATCCAACTAAAGACATGTGAAAATTGTACGTAATACAAATATATTTAATATTGATGGCAATTATATTGAAATAGCAGTTATTCATTGAGTAAAGCAGTTTCATGTTTCCTTACGATGACAACACGTTTGGCGTAGTGGTTAGCGCTTCTGGCTACTATGCCAGCGGTCGCAGGTTCGAATCCTGTAGGGCGCAAATGCTTATGTGATGAGCACGAACATTTTGTACCTAAATCAAGAATGTTTATATGTAAGTATTAAGTATTTTTAAGAGACGCCGCCGTCATAATCGTTGTCTGGTATTCATGGCACAAGGAAAAAATTCCTTAGCTCGAAACCTAAACAATCTGTGTGTTGTTTGGCGCTTATTTATTTACTTTACCATATTTAATATTGTAGTATCCCGGCATTCCGGGTATCGGCTCCTTACGTCACACTGACTAACACGTCCGTCCTTTACCGTGGTGGCGAGTAAACTATCCCCACTACCACCCCGCCCCGGCGTCGTCGGGGAACCAGTGTGCGCAGGAGACGACAGAATACTTCCTTCTCTTTTTCACATACACTACATCCCTCCCTTGTTTTTATTTAAATAAAACTATTTATTTTATATCTCGATTAAATCATTTATGAAATCATCAATTTATACATATACATATTGATATTGGTATTGACATGTTGATATATATATATTTTTTTATCCTTCTTCCATCCTCCCTTATATTATAAACCTTTTTTTTGCTGAATGCAATACATCAACGAGAGCAGTTTTTAATGAGTTAAAGCTGTCTGCTGCCCTTCCTACCATAACTATCTGATATCCAATTTTGTTGTCATTCTTCAAACGAAGCAGTTTCTTCAAAGTTCGGTCTTTGTAGCCTCATTTGGTATCTACTTTTCTACATAACATATTAATCTCTTATAGATTAGCAAATCCGTCATTATCGTATAGGTTTTTGCGATATTAAAAACCTTTCGCAAAAATGAATGCTATCATGTGCCTTTAGTCCGGGTCCGGGTTAAGTTCAAGCTGATGAAAAGCATACCATATGATGTCTAGTTTACTAAATACTTCAACGTCCTAATTATTCAGTAATATAAATTAAATCAATAAAAAAATATATCTCTTCATATACACTCACTTCAGACCCTACCACAGCTTCGAGCAACTGTGGGCTAGTGCTGGAAAGAAACTATGCAAGAAACATAATTCACTATAATTGTCAATGCCTCTTTTAAAAATTAACAATGTTTTTGGTTGTTAAAGTAATTCATACATTATGATATTTTTGAATAATTAACTTCTTTTTAATACCCTTCGTCATTAAAGCTTTTGAAACAACCAAATCATAAATCGGTTAGTCTACTACTTATGTTTCTTATTATTTTTTGTACATTACCTTATGAGAGAAATAACGACCTTTTAAATTCTAAATTGTGAAATAAGCATAACTTTATTTTACTTTTTTGCGTAAATAAACATACAAATATTACTTTTCATAGAAATACTGAAAGTACAGTACAGTTAACATCCTTTTTTTACCACTTCTAAAGAACCTGAGGTTGTAATGTAGATTATAAATTATAATAGTTCAAACAAGGTATGAATATAGTTGGTCTATTGGAGGCAAGTGGTAATTTTCACGTTTTGTAGCACGCAAATGCAAACATCATTCTCATCAATTGGAATGATCTATTCTTACCCCCTCTACTTTTCAAATATTATGTCCTATCACTCCAAAAGTTTTTCTATATTTTTTTTTTTGCGTCGACTTTTTCTGTGATACAGGCTTGACTTATCAATATGTTTTTATTATCATCATCATCAAACTCTAGAACTTGGCCGTTGTCAGCGGAGCTTTCCATATTTTCCGAGTTTCTACCATTTTCTCGACTTCCTGATACGATACGACGTTAAACGTTAGCTTTATTTGCCCCACATAGCTTATTATTCTTCTTCCTCGCTTCCTTCTATCTTTCTATTCTTATTTATTTTTTATTTCAAGACTTTATTGCACAAATTAAGTGTACAAAGTGTTCTTCCCTCTATTAAGGTTTTGATCAAATGATTGTGTCGAATCAGGTGCTCTAACATTTTTCCTCTTCTACCTTCTATTGTTTCTATCTTTTTTTTTTACATTGTCATCCAAGTTACAGTTCTATATGCCCTCAAACATCGAAAATGTTTCCTAGTTTCCCTCCTCTAATTACGTAGAATATTGCATTTTTATCCTTATAATTTGAAAACTGAATTTTAGCACCAAAGAATCCTTGTGTTATCAAATGGAAAGTATAAATTGCACTTGAAAAATGTTACCCTGACTCTGTGCCAGACGAGGAATCGAACCCCGTAAATGGATAGTACTCTCATATGCCAGAAAAATCCTATCTGATTGCTTTGTTTGTTAAAAACCTGTATTATGTATTTTCAACACGTTGTCACTAATTAAGTTTACACCCGGAATAGATCACCTTTTTTTACTTTTATTCCTCCTACTGTACATTTCACCATATCATCGTCCCCAGCATTAAACGCATAGTGAATTTTCTTCCTCTGATTTGTTAGTACTTGTTGTTTCTTCAATGTTTCTCAGTTCCATATTCGTTTGTTTTCACCTTTTTATTGGTAATTCTGATTTATACATAAATTCGCATTCGTGTTCCTCTTCAAATGACTGCTTTAAAGTGAAATATTTTCTCACATTTTAGACACCTTTTCTTATAACAGGGTTTTTTTTTACAACTTTTATATTTCCTTTATTGCTAATTTTTTAATTGTCTTATCACAATTTCCAAAGTGTTAGCATCTATAATGATTTTATTTAAAGTCATGTCGTCTCCTGACTTCAAAATGTTTTATGTCGTAGCTTTTTAGAATTGTACTTCTCCGTGAGTTGATATTTTAAGTCTATGAATTTGCATTTAGAAGCTTGCTGCCGAAGTCTTTTTTTTTTTTAATTTTCTTATTTTCGCCTCGTTTTATACCTCTGAATTCGTGTCTTTTATATGTCTTGCTTTGCTGGAGGCAAAGTATTCATCCATTTTGTTTATGGCTATTTTGAATACATCTATTCGACCATCTTTAAGTTGTAGTTCACCACAATTCAATAAACTTGCCCGTTTTTGACTGCTTTGTTTTAGGTTCGCCGCTGCTTTTAGGTAAAATTTCACTTCTATTTTCCCACGTAAGTAATACCGAACCAACTTCACCATTGCATTCAAATTTTTCTAAGAGAAGCTATCAACAAAAGTTGTTCGCTCGTAACCCAACCACACCATTCATTCAATGACCATTTCCATGTTATTCATTTTCACCACTATCAACTATCGTCATTTCAAACTAAAAGCCTACCTTATCATCATTATTGTCTTTATTTTCATCATCTTCATCGTCGTATTATTATCATCGTCATCATCATCATCTTGCTCATCATGATCATCATTATCATCATCATCATCTTCATCGACATCTTCATAATCATCATAATCGTCGTCGTTTTCATCATCATTATCATCATTGTCATCTTCTTCATCATCAACATCATCGTCGTCTTCATCATCATCAACATCAACGTCATCGTTATTATCAGTGTCATCGTCTTCATCGTCATAGTCATCGTCATTATAATCACTATCGTCATTGTCATCATCATCATCGTCATCTTCATCATCATCATCGTCATCATTATCATCATCATCTTCATCGTCATCTTCATCATCTACATCATCTTCATCTTCATCATCATCAACATCATCCTCATTATCAACATCATCATCATCTTCAACTTCATCATCATCTTCAACATCATCATCGTCATCGTCATCGTCATTGTCAGTGTCATCTTCTTCATCGTCATAGTCATCATCATCATCATCGTCATCATCATCATCATCATCGTCATCATCATCATCATCATCGTCATCATTATCATCATTATCTTCATCGTCATCTACATCATCTTCATCGTCATCTTCATCATCTACATCATCTTCATCTTCATCATCATCAACATCATCCTCATTATCAACATCATCATCATCTTCATCATCATCAACATCATCGTCATCGTCATCGTCATTGTCATTGTCAGTGTCATCTTCTTCATCGTCATAGTCATCATCATCATCAACATCATCCTCATTATCAACATCATCATCATCATCTTCATCGTCATCTTCATCATCTACATCGTCTTCATCATCATCAACATCATCATCAACATCAACATCATCATCATCTTCATCATCATCAACATCATCTTCATCATTGTCATCGTCATCGTCATCGTCATTGTCAGTGTCATCGTTATCATCGTCATCATTTACATCATCATCATCTTCATGATCATTAACATCATCATCATCGTCATCGTCATTGTCAGTGTCATCGTCATCATCGTCATCATCTACATCATCATCAACATCATCATCATCGTCATCGTCATGGTCAGTGTCATCGTCATCGTCATCATCTTCACCATCGTCATCATCTACATCATCAACGTCAACATCATCGTCTTCAAAGTCATTTCGTTAAATTAACACCATTTATCAAAAGACTACTATTATATCTAATAACCTTGTTTTATTTAAATTTGTGTACCCAGTCGCGTATAGCCCCAATTGCACGCATGTACATTTCATATTATGTTTAATTTTATTGCAAATAAATACCTTCTGTTAAGAGCTAAACTCCCATTTATTGGCCTAATAAAGTAATTTCTTACCAAGAATAAACTTTTTCTGTATTGTGTGTGAATTTGAAACCATTTCAAATTCACACCCTATCAATAAGACAAGTGGGTTGGTATTATAAATTAGACCTTTACTTCAAATCCTTCCTTACAGTTATTGTTATTAGTTATTAATTGTATTTTTGAATGGAATACAATCAAATGTTATATTCAGCTCATCATTGCATAAAAGAAAGACTGGCCTTCATAAAATTTACAGTTAGTCTTATATAAGTGAAAAGTATCTTAAGAATTTATTACTGCATCTATTTATTATTACTATCATCTATAATTATCTGTATCTGCATGTAAAGAGATGAAATTTAAGTTGTATACACTCTCTGTACATCATTTTCCAATTTCGCTAATATAATCAAAATATTTTGATTACCTCTGTATTATGTTTTATCCTATCCTATATTAGATATACTTCATCATGCTATGTAAACATGTTTTGGATTGACAGTGCTAGCATACCTAGACCCTATATTATGTAACTGTCTATAAATCTGGTTTGTGTACTTAACAAATGAATTGCTCAAAAACTGACGAAAGTCACATCAATTAATCGCAATAACGTACGAATAGATATTATCAATTATTAATGCTATAACTTAATTATTTCCGAAACACCACATTTTCTCGTTCGTCATAATGTTACGTTTAAAAACTTTACGTTTAAACAACCATTGAAATGCATAAATATCAAATACCTATATAGGTAATACAATACATCACGTACCCCGCTTCATTAACCATTATGTTTTGCTGCGTAGCCTTTTCATACACCTACGTTTCACATAGGAGGTACACATGGACTTCATGGGTATTCACATAATATCTGTACGTAAGGTTTAATTATCACAAATGAATTCCCCTA
The DNA here is from genome assembly GCA_963584085.1 of Pyrausta aurata. Lineage (NCBI taxonomy): Eukaryota > Metazoa > Arthropoda > Insecta > Lepidoptera > Crambidae > Pyrausta > Pyrausta aurata. The sequence continues at coordinate 12,550,820 of OY757256.1, read as the reverse complement.
ACGTTAACTATTAGGAAAACATTATTTGGTAACCTCACACCCACTGTGCCTGCGATACGTTTACTTAAAATCGTGTAAACAACACAAACAAAGCTATTTACCAAATATTTATTGTATTTTCCTTCAACATTGCGTAAAATAGGATACTAATGAGCTGTTAGCAAATTTGATAAGCCCGATGTAACTTCAATTATTGTAGTAAATGCATTATGAGTCTTATATCAAATACATATTGTTTTCTCCCTTTTTTTTATAAAAATATAATGATTCACAGTTCTTACATCCTCGTTGCCAAAATGTAGTATCCCGGCATTCCGGGTATCGGCTCCTTACGTCACACTGACTAACACGTCCGTCCTTTACCGTGGTGGCGAGTAAACTATCCCCACTACCACCCCGCCCCGGCGTCGTCGGGGAACCAGTGTGCGCAGGAGACGACAGAATACTTCCTTCTCTTTTTCACATACACTACAAATATTTTTATGAGTTAATTCAAAAATACATATTACATTCAACATTAATTAACAACACTTTGTAATCTTATCCCAATCTACCCTCATATAATCCAACACCAATACAATAAAATAGCCTGTTAATTTCTAAACCCTCATAGACGTATCTCAAAATCTCCAATTACGTAATAACAGGCTAGGGTTGCCTACAACGCCTTTATCTCAACGCTTGGGAAGGAGGGTAGGTAGAAATAAGACGTCTTGAACAATGGAACGATGGCTGATAGGACGCGGTCGAATCGATCGCCTTTAATATTAGTTGTGCACGCAAGATGTCATGTTCACTAGTTTGCGATTTAATTTGAGGTTCTATTCTGAACGATTTTAAGGTCTAGGCCAACTACATCGTACCATGAGACCGTGCTAGGAGCGTATCAGACACGAAAAGATACACTCTACTTTGCCCACTGAACGGATCTACGGCGTTCTGTCTCACCGTTATATGGAGCGACAGCGTATTGTACTCGTGCATGACATGCAGTAGTGTAGGTCGGTGACGAAACAGTCTAGTGGGAAAGGTGTGATAGTTTCCAATACAAATAATATTTCTTTGTCTATCACATTCCTAGCACGGTCATAGTTACGGTATAGCAGATAGAAGCCATCAATTCCCAAAAAAAAAAACTGGTACCAATACGATTCATAGATTTCATATTATGTGCAATTGAAAGAAAAGCCGAATTGTTCATTCCTGTTTTAAAAGTATGACCAAGTAAATAATTGTATTTGGATTACAAAAGCATTTTACTTTATCTTTCAGCTATGTTTCTTGGATAGAGTTCAGAAATAAGCTGTTTCACGCTTTGTGCGCTTTTTTTTTCAGCCTTTATCTGTCACTTACGGTAGGTTGACAATGTATTGTGATTGTGAGCGAGTAAGACGACTAGGTCCGAAAAAAACCGCGTTTGCTGTGAGAGTAGGGGCCTTTAAAACAAATGAAATGGTGAGGTAATGGCACGATTCAAGGCAGTTCTGCATTGTAGGAGATAAAACGATGAGATCATAGAAATGTTTCTATATTACTATAATCTTGGGACTAATTTTGGTAGTTATGTTCGCCTGTAAACACCCTACTGCTGGGAAAAGGCTTGACTTCAAGTATGAGGTACTATGAGCCCTATTCCACCACGCGGTTGTGCGTGAACCTTGAACCTTGCTGTGAGATTTATCAAGATCTCAGCTCTACATCTGACTTGACTTAATGAATAATATCATCCGATATTAGCTGGGACCAACTGCTTAACGTTCCTTCTGAACCACGGAGATGCTTGTGATATACGTCACTTTTGATCGAAATGGTCACCCATCCAAACACGACCGCGCCCTAGGTTGCTTATCTTTGGTATCACTACCAAAACGCTCACTTTGGTAGAGGTATAACAATTAAGTATGTCAGTCACAAATATTTGAAATAAACAATTATAAATATCTCGACAAACACCTGCGAGTAAAACCTATCCACAAACAGTCATCCGTGTAATTTATTTAGCCAACCTTCAATACGCTATTTAACAATGCAAATTATTCTAATCAGACTTTAGATTGGTTTGTTTAAGTTCGAGCTCAAAGTTTGGGAAACCAAAACTTAGGCCTGTTTATTATCTCACGCCCAACTTTTATCATTTGGATCTGTACCCCAATACGGAAAATTATCGACTGCGTAAGCGTATCGAGAAATATCTATTCGTATGGAAATTAGACTAGCGTCACTGGCGGTGGGTAAATAAATTACTTTTTTAATTAAGATTTTGTCATTTCTTGATACGCTTACGCAGACGATAGTTTTTCGTGATTGGGGTACTGATGTATACTTGTGTTTCTAATTAGCGCCGTATAGACCATATAACGTCTTAACTCAACTTTGTATAATTTGTATGTAATACCTAGGCTATACTGTACAAACTAAATTGTTTCGTAATATTATAAACTATAAAATTTTAACTTGAAACTTGAAAAAACTTGAAACTTTTTTGTTGGACACCAATCACATACATTGCTCTGATCCAAAAGTAAGTAGCTAATGCACTTGTGTTATGGAAATCAGTCACAACGGTGGTACCACAACACCCAGACCCAGGACAATACAAATTTTTTATTTAATATTTAACTAACAGGTATTTAACTTTTGTTGTCACTATTTGAACAATTCACCATGTTAAAGCCTAGGTGCGTGATCGATAATTAACTCAACTAATGCTTTTTTTTTTACTTTTTTTATTTAAAGACTTTATTGCACAAATTATGGTGTACAAATGTTCAATGGTCCAATGTAATTACCAGTGCAGCGGTTGAATATTTACGATTTACCTCAACTAATGGTAATGACATGTAATTAGTTGATTTAACTGTCGATCACATAACTGGGTCTGTAAGAAGTCAAGATTTCTTTACATCTACTTATAAAATAAAAATAAAAACTTGACTAAGTTTTATTTTATTTTATATGTAGACTAGCGGTCCCAGCGAACTTTGTTTAGCCCCCAGCCCTGTCCCGCCCCGGCCCCGTTTTACGGGAATTTTCTTTGCTATAAACGGAGAATATCACGGAGCCCGAGACCTTTCCAACGAATGCAAAACCGTGGAAATCGGTTCGTGCGTTCTGGAGTTATAGCGTCAGGGAGGAAAACCCGACTTATTTTTATATATTAGATGGATATAAATAAACCTAGGTACTCTCAAACTTGGTGGAATTCTGTTTTGAGTCGTTTTCATCAAACGACTTTCGTAACAGTCTATTTAGACTACAGAAAATTGTCCATAAAGGTGTCCATCGCAACTGAAATGTCTATTCTGTATCGAACAAAAGATAAAGTTACATTGTCCGAAGTTGTTGTGAGTAGGTGTCAATTCTCAACAAAGGAAATCGTAGTAGGATTATTTTTTTTCACGAAAATTACGAAAATATTGATCGTTTAACATACGTGTTTATAACATTAGATATAATTAAAAAAGATAATTTTTATGACGCTTATTTTGCAGAATAATATATTGCCAGCCGTTTAACCGGTTGAAAGTGTTTTTATGGGTGAATATCCCAAGCGTAATTTTTTTGCGTCCGGGCTGAGAATCGTCATGTACTAAAAAGATACACTTTTGTAATTTTTTTTCTTGAAAGTAAACTTTTGTATCCATACCAGGCCATAAATATAAATTGTATAAAATATTTCAGTTACTTGAAAAAAAATAAATTACCTCGCAATTCTAAGTTTGGTGGCTTGTCCGCAATCCGTTTTGCTGGATATTTCCCTCAGTCTAAAGAAAATTACAGGAAATTTTTCAAATTCATTTATTTTATTTACATTCGGATTAATTTTCCCATCTGCTGTTAGTGATATTTTCATATTTGGTGCGTTACCTAACCCTAGAGCATGACAAGATGGTCTGTCCGCGCGAAATTAACAATTTTGGTGGCATTTATGAAAGAGACAACCTAACCCGCATAAACGAACAAAAAAAAATATTGTTCCCGACTTTCACTCCAGTCAGCCGGGCACTCACGCGCAGTGAAGAAACAGGTGCGCTATCTCGTTGCGTTTTTCCGCCAAAAATGAAAGTATTCCATTTTTTTACCTCCGGACAAAAAATCTGCAATTTTGGTGTTCCTGTTTAAATTACTTTTTAGTAATTAATTTGTTGTGGCAATGCAGTGTTTTATGAACGCATGGTGTGCTTTTAAAGTGATATAAAGTTAGGTAGAATATCCGAAACAGTTTTTATTTTACGTATTTTTTTATATAAAATTTCTATTTTGGTGGTGCAATTTTGGTGGTTTTGGTGGTAATTTGGTACACCAAAATTGCTTAACTAACACCAAAATTAGACGAGATCGAGAAGTTCTATTGGCAGTTGTACACCTCAGTTGCCAAACCCGTTGATAGCCCTGTCAGAGACCCAAGAGCTATCCTAACCCGTCACTACACCAAAGACATCCCAGACATCAGCCTCTACGAGATTAGGATGGCCCTGAAACAGTTTAAAACAACAAGGCACCTGGCCAGGACGGAATCACATCAGAGCTTCTGAATGCGGGTGGAACACCTTCAGAGACTCTTTAATTCCGTGCTGCTAGAGGGCATGATGCCTGAGGCATGGAACAGGAGTGTGGTGGTGTTGTTTTTCAAACAAGGAGACATAACCTTATTGAAGAACTATAGACCCATCTCACTCCTGATCCATGTCTACAAGCTGTCATCACGAATCACCTCGCACGTAGGTTTGATGACTTCCAGCCTCCCCCCGAACAAGCTAGATTTCGAAAAGGCTATACAGTACCATAGACCACATCCATACGCTTAGGCAAATAATACAGAAGTCCGAGGAGTATAATATGCCTCTACGTTTAGCGTTTGTGAACTATGAGAAGGCCTTTGATTCGTTTGAAACTTGGGCGGTGCTTCGGTCTCTTCAGCGGTGTCACATAGACTATAGGTATATAGAAGTGTTAAAGTGGCTGTATAAAAACGCCACCATGTCGGTACGCCTTCAAGCTCCTGGAATAGGATTCGGCATCAAAGTAAATGGCGAATACATCATATATCTCCGGTTTGTCGATGATATAGTCCGTGTGGCAAAGACGCTGGATGATCTTGGCACTATGCTCGAAGATCTTAATCGAGTATCCCAACAAGTGGGTCTTAAAATGAACATGGAAAAGACGAAAATTATGTCGAGTTCCCGTGTTGTACCCACTCCGGTATCTGTTGAGAACACAACTCTTGAAGTTGTCGATGCGTACGTCTACCTTGGACAAGTGGTCTAATTAGGTAGGTCCAACTTTGAGAAAGAAGTCAATCGACGAATCCAACTCGGCTGGGCAGCGTTCGGGAAACTGCGCAAGAGCGTCTTCTCGTCTCAACTACCTCAGTGTCTGAAGATGAAAGTCTTTAACCAGTGTGTGTTACCTGTGATGACATACGGATCCGAAACGTGGTCTCTAACTATGGTAACTATGGGCCTCATAAAGAAGCTCAAAATCACACAACGAGCGATGGAGAGGGCTATGCTCGGTGTTTCTCTACGAGATCGAATCAGAAACGAGGAGATACGTAGAAGAACTAAAGTAACGGATATAGCCCTACGAATCAGTTAGCTCAAGTGGCAGTGGGTAGGGCACATAGCGCGTAGAACTGATGGCCGATGGGGCAGAAAAGTTCTAGATTGGAGACCCTTCGACCAAAAGCGCAGCGTAGGACGACCACCGACAATGGACAGACGACCTTGTAAAGATCGCAGGATAGCACTGGATGCAGACCGTTTACAAACGGTCGCTGTGGAAAGCCGTGTGGAAGGCCTATGTTCAGCAGTGGACGTCCTTTGTCTGATAATGATGATGATGATGATTCCTAAAATACCGGCGGTTAATAATGGCTTTTTAGTACTAAGCGCGGTTTCTCGCAACTTCATCTGGTGATTGTCTGAGGCACAGAGAGCTTAAACCATTGAACAACTTAGTTAGTAAGTTTGGCTGGGGTGTTTCCGCACTTAGCCTCACGATTGGGCCATTGTACGTATATCCCTCCTTTTTCATTCTAACCACCCCAGGCTCTCCCAGAAGGCTAGCAAACTGCCTAGATTGCTAAAGACCTCTGGGAATGTTGCCGGGGATTTGAGAAAGTTTGCCTGTTGTTCCATCACACCCATACACTCCATGAGCACATGCTGTGGTGTTTCTTCTGTCCCCATGAAACCTCTGCATAGGGGACTGTCTGTGACACCTATTGTGAATAGATGTTTGTTTAAGAGACTGTGGCCAGCTATAGTGCCTATAACCATGTGCAGTTTGTCTCTTGGTAACCGGATGAGGTTGCGGGCAAGCCTTTTCGAACCTTCCGGAATTGCGTTCTTTGTTTGCCTGCAACCTTTATCATTTCTCCATGCTGCTTCGGTTTCTGCACGTAGCCAAGTTCTTATATTTTGGGCCTGCGGTATGGGTAGTAATGGTTCCGGGCCATATACTGTTGTCGCCGAGCCCCTCTTGGCTAGTTCGTCGGCAGCGTCGTTGCCTAGTGAGTTACCGTGTCCTTTGATCCATTGCAAGGTTACCTCATTTGTGCTTGCTATGGATTGGAGTGCTTTATGGCACTCCCAAATAAGGACAGATTTGATGCTATTGTTTTGTAGGGCCTGGAGCACCGATGCACTGTCCGAGACGATTTTAATGTGTTGGTCTATTACGTCTCTGGCTGCAACCGCTTGTGCTGCTCTGGTGATGCCGATACATTCTGCTTGAAAGATTGTATTTAGCTTGTCAAGAGAAGTTGATATATTAATATTTAGGTCATTCGAGAAGACTCCAGCTCCTGTACCCTGTGAGGTTTTGGATTATTATCATTGAACAACTATTACTAGCTCAAGGAACTGACACCACGAACAAATATCGTGCCTCATGAATTGACGCCACTGGCCATCAACTTATACAAAAGGTTTCTTATTCGAAATTCAAATTTCAAGGAATTCGTCACAATTTTGTCGTCGTTTGTCATTTTTACTTGACATATAGCTTCTCTTTAAGTAGTAATAACAACTCACTGGCTAGAACCTACTAGTGTGTATAAAGCGAGGTTCTCGGTACACGGCACCGGTGTCACATCATTCTCCTCAAATCTGTCGAAATGTTGCAAATGATTTTGGTGATTCCTGTGTTTGTTTTGGATGGAAATGTTAAAAATTAATGACAAAATATGACAAATCAGGTAGGTCGATGTGATACCGTGTGTACCACTCACTAAGATACTTATTATTAACATTCAAAACCAAAAACACAGAATGTTGCATTACCGTATCTGATGGATTTCTAATTTTGGTGCAGTTGATAAATTTTGGTGTCAGATTATCTAATTTTGGTGGCCTGTGACAATTTTGGTGGGTGATCAATTTTGGTGTTTCAAATATTTCAGAAATTATTATTATTATTTTAATTTCACTGACGTTTCATGTAACTGTAGACAACACTCTTGCTTATGATTAAACAAATTTAGCCGAAAAGTTATAAACTAAAATTACCACCAAAATTAGACAAAAATTCATGGTTGTTGAGATTTGCCCTTATATAATTTTTTAGGGTTCCGTAGCCAAATAGCAAAAAACGAAACGTGTCCGTCCGTATGTCACTTTCTAAAACTATTAGCATCACACGGCTAAAACTTGGTAGGTAGGTGTATCTTTACCGCTTTCCGATTCAGATACAAAAAGTTAAAAAAAAATAGGAGGGGCTCCCATACATGAAACTAAAATATATATTTTTTTAACTCAAACCTAAGCATGTGGTGTGTCTATGGATAGGTCTTTTAAAGTGACATTGAGGTTCTCAAAACCATTTTTTTTCTAAAAGTCTAACGTTTGAGGTATAGAGTAGGTATTTGATCAGTATATTTACTAAGGTAAGGTATAATCTAGTTTTTGAAATTTAGTTAACTAGCTTATTATCTGTTGGATAATTCTGCGAAAACTGAATACTGCAACAAAATATAATATAACTATTTTTTTTATATCGTAGGTAATTTATTAACACGGAAAAGTTTTCTGTTTCCATATCTGACATGAAATTTTAAGCTTTTGTAAAAATTGTGTTTCTAAGGTTGAGAGTTTGTGACAATGGTGAATAAGATACAGAGGTTATTAGACGGTGGAAGTCAAAGGACGACAATAGTGTCCACATCGACACTGGTTTCCTGTACCAGACAATAGTAAAGGACACAATGACCGAAGTCCCAAAGGATAACTACGGGGTGCGGTTGTGAACTAGCCAAGGCAAAAATAACGAGTTTTCGGAATTAATATAACATTCTAATAATATAGTTTTTTACTTTTACAAAATAAATAAACGAAAGAAACTAAGTGTGATTTATTTCACATGCAATACGGTTTATTCTTCGCAAGCTTGTTTCTTTTAAAAGTATAAGGAGATGTTTACAAAAATGCCAAGACCGTGTACGGTATCTTAAATAGCTAAAATACAGGTAATTAGAAGAAAAAAAGAAAGAAAACACATTTATTCGACCGAGAAATAAATAAACATTTAAAACATGCAGAGCTGGGTAGACTACTCGACATATATATTATTATAAATTAATTCTCAATTTTTAGGTTATTTAAATAATAAACTTTTAAAAACCCAGGCAACGTCTTCTGTCTGTACTTACTCCAAAAATACTCCGAACCGTGCAACAAAAGTTAATCTGTCAATGTCAAATGTCATTTTGCTTTCCGCATTAGATCTTTTTTAATCTGTTCAAACAGCTGATTGGCTGACAGGTATTTGTTAGATTAATTAGACATCATGAAATATTCCTAGATTTTATAAATTTATATTACCCAAATAAAGAATATTTTACGGACGAAAATCATTTTAAAAATGATTAAGCTCTACATAAGTGCGTAAGCGAATTGCATCGCTTATGCGCACGGTGCGTGGGAGTGCCAACAGTATTCTAAAAACTATTAGTGATAAGCCTGACTGTCCGATACTGCGACACTGGGTGTACTCTCACACACATGTGGCCGGGGTGTCGAATAGTACAGGCAGATATTTAAATTAATTACAAAAATTGTTATTATAAATGTAACTAACATAGTTTTTAGGTTTTCTCCTTTCTGCTACTAACATGTCTGAAATTAATCATTTTAATTTTTATTTTGTTTATTTATTTATGTACGAGTATAAGCAATTTTTTACTGTCATGTACAAGGTGTTAGCATTTTCCTCAGACAAACGCAAACATCTCCTTTGTAAATATTTTGTTTCATAAAATAAGACTAGATCAGAAAAATTAATTGTTAGTGAGCTGGCCAGTCAACCCGAGAGTATTTGTTAGTTAATTTGAATCACCAAAAATAAAATAAAACAACTTACTCCATTCTCTCACCCGCCCGTCACTTTTCTTAGACGGGTGAAAATTCCAGGCGTCAGATTAATACGGGCTGTTGTTAGTTATTGGATCGGCCGCTTGTCGCTGAACTAAGTTGTACGGATAACGCGATTTCTGCAAGTTAATTTAGCAAATTTTACGAGGGTCCCCGTCAGAAGTGAAGTTTTAAGCCCTATTAACTTAAGGGACTGTATATTGCAACGGTTTGAGCAGTTCTTCTTATTTAATTAGTGAGCCCTAGCGAGGTTGATGAAATTTCAAAAGTAAAATCCGAGCCAGTAAATTGTAAACTCGATGAGACGCGTCTTGGTGGAAGCGGATTAAGGCAATTGAAAGGATACGACCAAATTAGATGAGAGCAAAAATATTTTTTTTGTGTCTTAAAAATGTGCTTGCCTTTGAAAGATGTGAAGTGGAGAAATCAGTGAATCTCGTACGCATGTAATCCTAACAAACACTTTTCGGGTGGTAAATGGGAAAAAAATACTTTTCTTATAGTTTATTTTTGTTTTTATAGTGTTTTGTCACCATACAAACTTCATAATATAAATTGCACTTGTAAAAAGACAACTGTGAACCTGTGACAGACGAGGAATTGAACCCCGTGTCTTACGCATACTTTTCTTACTATTGCAAGAATTACATTCGGTCTCAAAGAAATAATTACTTTACAACCACCATAATTAAATTATCCTAAGATAAATTAAAATTGTCAATCAAACAAAATGTTATTCCTACAGGATATTAATAAACTAAATGATTAGGTATATAAACAATAACAATGTTTGAACTAGCTCGTACGAACATAAATATTGTCAATAGAGACTTAGTTTGTTGCACAGCTTCTTCTCTGTGGACCCGTCGCTGTGGTAGGGTCTATGTAAGGACGTGTACAGATATAATCTAGATTGAAATCTTGGGTTCTATCAGTTCTTTATCAGCAAGTCACATTGCATCATATGATTATTCTGTGATACCACCTGTATTTATTTATAGTATAAGTCAACAACGTGGTATGCGATGCCCGTGAATAATATGAATTTTGAAGGTGCATAATAGGTGCACATCAAAAGTTCTATAAAAACTGATATTTATGAAAACAGATTGTCTTCTCCAATACCAAGTGCTAACGAACTTTAGAATAGTTCACACCATCTGCAGCCTTAACGTGTACAGTAACCCAACTAACTGTATTCCAACAAAGTTGAATTCGAGATTAGTCGCAAGTTCGGGTGCCGCGTCTAATTCTGTTCTAAGGCCCTAAGCCCCCAGTCTGCTGAGAAATAGGGAGGCACTAACATTTGGACGAAAGTTTCGGCACGTTAATTGTTTTTAAAGCATTTTAACGCCATTTTTTTTTAAAGTAACACTTTTAGGCATGGTGATTAAAAGTTATATGAATAGCCGAAGAAAAAAATATTTTTACCCGATTTCAGAGGGTTATGATTTTAGATTCAATAAAAAGTTCCATGTTCTCACCACGAGTCATCCATCAATGTCACATAGAGGTAAAAGTGGACATTATGCCATCCCATGAATAATATTTCTAATAAGGATCTATAATGGCCCGGTTGTTACCATTTAAATAAATGAAAAAAAAAACCACTGAAAAATAATATACATTAAGAACTATGCGAAATATTCGGTTTGTTCATCACACGAACTTTCACAGTTATTTAAATCAGCAAGAACTGCGTCATAACCCATGCAGTTAAATAAGTGCGCAGCTCTTAAAAAGTGCGCGTTTTAATATCCCCCATTTACAGCTTCACGCTTTTTAATAGCGACTTGACTCTTTACATTCATAATTGATGGTTTTATTTATCCTAATTGTCCGAAATATCCGCCAGTGTCCCTGTGCTACCATTAACTTTTTCACTCTCGTCGCGTTAATTGTGCATTTCTTTCTTTTGTTAACCTCTAGTCGAATTTTGTTTGAGCACGGAAGTTTTGACCCGGTTTGTGTAATGGGAGAACGCTTGTTAGGTCTTTAAGAGTTTGTTTTTGATTGCATTTATTTGCCTGGATTTAATTGGCACTATTAGTAAGTGATTATTAATAAATTGTAAAATAAGGTGCTCGTAGCGCAGTGTGGCAGCGCTTTGGTAGTGATACCGAAGTTAAGCAACTTACAGCGCGGTCGGTGTTTGGATGGGTGACCATTCCGACCATATAAGTGACGTATATCACGAGCATCTCCGTGCTTCGGAAGGCACGTTAAGCAGTTGGTTAAATCTGACAGCAAGGTTTGTCGCTTGCCTTGCAAACACCCCTCCGCCAATCCGCACTGAGCCCGCGTGGTGGAGTATGGCTCATACTACCTCATATTTGAGGTAAGGCCTTTGCCCAGCAGTGGGATGCTTACAGGCTAACTTTACTTTTTTTATTTATTAATAAATTCACCAATAGTAGATTATTCACCTAGGGCGTAAAGTAGTGTCGGGCGCCACCTTGAATCAGAAGCGAAGCGTAAGGATTGCAAATTTGAGCCGAAATGGTTTTTTTACGGCTTAAATATGCAATCCTTATGCTCTTGTTAAAACTGTTAATAGACAATACTGAATGCAGTGAGGGTATTCAGTTCGCCTAAGGTAAGGACAATCTTTGCCCGAGGTGAATACTTTGCTTTTTACACTTCTCTCGACGCAATGAACTTAGTAAGATATGTACACCGGCGCGCCACGCTGTATTAAATCATTAAAAAAAAACACTATCCTTACTTTTTTGGAACTTGCTGCCCATTTTTGCCCTAAACAGTCCTACTGCCAAATGTTATTCTACCCACTAAGAATGTATTTTATTTTCTCTTTTTTGGGCTTTGGGCGTTTTGTCGTCGCCAGCTCAATTTTCAAATTATTTACTCTTTGCTTAATGCTGTTGCAGCTGCATGGTGTCATATGGCGTTATAATCGCGCCTTTCCTACATACGAGTAAATTCAAATCTCAATACAGCTCATGAGCCGTGATCAATTTTCGAACAATATTTCGGCCCGTGAGCCGAGATGATACATTTTGAGTCCAATGTAAATATTATTGAACACTGCCGAGTAGGTAGTGTGAAAAGTAATCGAAGTCAGATTTAAATGAGAAAAAATTAAAAAAAAAATAGTGGTGAAGAGCGTAAGTGCTAAGTAATTAAGTGGTAGTTGAAGTGAGTGTACATTTTTAATTTACTAGCATAAAGATTTTGTGATATATGCTATAGTTTTTTTAAATACATTATCCACGACTCTATTTTAATTGATTGGTTCATTAGTTTTTAAATCTAAGCTTATGTGCAATCAAGCAAGTGGTTGTGATTAATTAGCATATATTTTTACTGCAATATATGCTAATTAATCAGAGCTACTTGCTGAATTGTCAGTTTCATTTTGTTTGCTCCCAATATAATCGCAGATTGTAGCTTATTTTTACATGTCCATAATTATCATGAAGTTTTAAGATTATATTAACTCAATAATTATAAACCACACTTACAAAGTTTAGTGAGTGTTAATTTTTTGGTTTATCATCATGTTATTGCTTTTAATTTTTTTCGACACCTGTCGAAAATTTTCCCAGCACTATCATAGTCTAGTGACCAGAGATTTGCGTAGTTCGTCGGATTACGGCTTCCAGTTCGATGGGGCCAGTTCTAATGCCGTTTTATTTGATACAATAAAATAGTTCCGAATTGAGCGGATAACTCGTAAAGTAAAGGTTACTAAAGTTGGCACTGAGCCTGTACTGGCAGGCCGATTTTCTTAAGAAAGAATGTGTAACATCCCGTTAAACCCCTCATCCCTATTTAAGGTAGCAGCGAAAGTCGGTTCAACTCGGATAGATCCGAGTTGAACCGATCGATGCAGACATTTTAGAATCTGTTTGCGAAATCTTTTGAACTTGACGACCTCCGTGGTGTAGTGGCTAAGCACGCTGGGTTTCAAGGCGTCGCCGCTCCAAGGTCCCGGGTTCGATTCCCGGTCGGGTCAATGTAGAAATGAAAATTTTCTATATTGTCCCGGGTCTGGGTGTTGTGGTACCACCGTTGTGTCTGATTTCCATGACACAAGTGCATTAGCTACTTACTTTGGGATCAGAGCAATGTATGATTGGTGTCCAATATTTATTTATTTATATTTATTTAACTATGCAAATATCAGCGCAGTTACTTTGACTGATTATGATCATTAATTTATAGAGTCAAGAATACTGTGAATGAAACTCTAAAACCAATTTTTGTAAAGGTATGGGTATAAATGAAATATTAAGGCTAATTTAAATCTTTGAAACGCACTACTGTAAAATTGTAGTTTTGGAGATACAACAGCTAACGTAGGAGGTATCGAAAAGCAAACCCATTTCGAATAAAAATAAAAATAAGACATGATAAGCCGGGTAAAAGTTAAATTTAAATATTCTTTACTTCTCATTAAAAATAATATGTCACTTACTTGAGAACAGAGATAGACAAAAAGTATTATTAAAGTTTACATCGTTCGCGCACGTTTTTTAAAAGCTATACAAAGTTTAAAAAGTAGTATAAACAAAGGTTTGCTACAATAAGCTTTTTCTATAATCTGCTGCTAAAAGTTCTGTTTATAATCACTCTTATTCCATGAATGTTATATTTCCTCGGACATTTAATATCTTGTTTGTAGTACTTTATCCTTATTTATCTCGAATAGAGGGAAGATAAGATACTCATAGTCCGAGCTTGTTATCATTTCGTTTACATTACGAAATAATCCAGAGACGTCATAATGAAATTTTCCCGAGGTGTGGGAATAAAAGCCACGACTGCGAATCTGGATAAGAAACGGTTTGTATTAAGCTTGTATGTTCCGTATGTTTTACTGAGAAAAAAGGTAGATAGGTTTAGTGTATAGAACGTTGGATCATCATCACCATAAATTATTGGCCAAAGAACGTCAACGTTTGATGCCACCGTTAATTAAGGACGCATGATTTGAATAGATTGTTTTTCATGTAGGTAAATTCGTATCCAACTGAAAATAAAACACTCTGGAAGTATTTATTTTATAAGCTAAAACGATGAAATTACAACTATTGTCTCCGAAAAATCTATAAGCTGTTAAGTAGAATTTTATAAAATTTTACTTAATAATGGATTTCCGCAAAGTAACGCCTGATTCTATTCATTATCTATAAGCTGTTGTAAATTACTAATGAAGAATTTTGAATTTGTTTTTTTATATTTAAAAAAAAAGTAACATTAATTTCCATTTCACGGTAGTACCCAAAAAGAGGATAGAGAACACAAAGAAATACGCTAATGTAAAAATAGTAGTGCTAATTAGCGGACGAGGAGGCTCGGCATTAATTTCATTGTTACAAAAAGGCTTGCGAGGTAATGCCGCTCTTTGAGTGCCGTACCGTCGCCAGAGAAAGCTAAATTAAAATGTTTTTAAGTCACCGCCCGCCATTGTTTTTGGCAGGGCTTTTCATCTTTGTGTCGTAATTTTCAAAAAAATAGCTGTTATCATTGATTAGAACTGTTACTTATGTTATAAGAGTTACTTTTAAATTTATGTACTGGCAACACCGATGTATTTTGGAGGGGAGTTTTGCATTCGGGGAGAGCGCGGATGTCTGCAGTTCAGTTGGTTTGTGGCGTTCAGTTGAGTTAGTTGTGACCCCTGAAGTTTGAAGAATAAAAGTATTCAAGAAGTATCTAGTTTTACTTAATTCACAATATTTGCTAAGGCATATTTTTAACATAATATGAATACGGTCGAGAGTCAATTTGAAATAATTATCGTTAAATTAAATATTTCAAATTGACTTTGACATGTCTTTATTAATTTCTCACATTGTCCAATGTGCCGGCGCGGTGATCACATTATAGTAGTAGCAGTCCCCCTAGCCAATTTCGACTACGGTGGCCAGTCACAACGACTAACCGACTGCGGGACATATTATAGCGCAGAAGTGTGTGCGCAAACACAGGTGCACTATCTATTCCTTTCACTCTCATAGCCCGATGGGACAGCAATCTGACACGACCGGAGAGAGATCAGGCGCAGGACCAACGGCTTTACGAGCTTTCCGAGGCACGGGGGTAAAATACCGCCAACTTCCAAACTCCGGGCTTCCCTGAGAATTTCTGAACAGAAAAACCCAGGTACATATTTTTGGCCCGACCCAGGAATCGAAACCGGGACCTCTGGCTCAGCCATCGCTTTAAAATGCGACCCTCTAACCGCTGCGCCACCGAGACTGTTGATGACATTATACTGGTGTCCCAAAAAGAGCGTGCCAAACTGAAACTGGAGATAGCATTAGCCATAGAACTTTCAAATAAAAATAACATGACTCTAATAAAAGTCTCATAGTTTGCGAGATAATGCTACTTTTTTGTATTATAAAACAAGAAAGTGGCATTATCTCCCAAAACCATGACACTTTCATAAGATTCATGTTATTTTTATTTAAAAGGTCTTTTGCTAACCTATCTGTAGTATATATAAATATAAATATAATGTCTGGTGTGCCATTTACAGGACATAAAATGGCATAATAAAAAAAAATTGAATATCTGAAAGGTCTATAACTAAGCCAACTCCAGTGTCAGTTTGGCACCCTCTTTTTGGGACACCCTGTACGTATCTTATGTCATACTTAGTTTTGAAGTTGGGATTAAGCTACCAATGCTCTAGACTAGAGGTACAGGGTGGGGAGGTGTACGGTACATAGATATATAATATTTATTATATTGGCTAATTTCTGGATAATCTAACGTTGAGGCAATCGATTAAAGTATCGAGGTTGAGGTCTCTGACGCCTAACCACTTTTAAACGAAAATTGCTTGTCCACACCACAAAAATGGGCGTCACTGAAACATTACAAGATGAAACTGACAAGCAATTGTAGTCCTTTAGGCGACCGTGACCTTGATAGTACATTATTTAGATTGATATTGTGTTATGGTCCCAAAATAGTCCGTTCTAAGTTCATATCCTCATAGCAGTAAGCAATTTTTGTCAAATCTTAAATATTGTTTTGCTGCCTTCCTTGTTCCGTTTAATTTAATGCATCATTGTATTTTTTATACCATTTTCATTGTAAACCTTCTTCCGTGCTGTCCCTACCTCTTATTTTTCCGTTCCGCTAAATGGGTCCTCTTGAGATTGCGTCTGTATTGACTTTAATATTGTTTCCCTACATTTGAGTTGTTTCTGCGATGAGCTTTTGTCTCAAGTGTTTCTTCGTGCCACATTTGAGGCAATTAATATGTTTCCATTTGTTTCTGTAAGACTCCTTTAGCGTAGACAAACATTAAGCGCATTAATAGGTAGTAGATTCGAATTAATACTGCAAATAGTGTTTTAGTAGATGCCTGTTTACTTATATTATTACTCTATTTTGAAGAATCCTGTTTTCTTAATTCTTAATAATTAAGTTTTGGTAACTTACGTTTTCAAAATATCAATAAATACGTAACTTACTTAAAATTTATCAGTTTTTTATCAAGGAAACAATAATTAAGTTTTTACCTAGGTAGGATTATGGATATGTATTGAAAAGATTTTCCATAATTGCACATAAATAAAATAAAGGTCACGAGATCAAACTCAAACAAAAATCGCTTTTCCATTTCAATAAAACAAACTTTCTTTATTTAGTTCCCAATAAACTTTCGGTACAGGTGCAAATAAACAAACAAATAAACTTTTAAATCGGGATTTACTCGCAAACTTTAGAATGGGCCATAAAAAAAGTGTCGACGTCTCGGCAGTAAAGTGTGGGGCAATTACTTGAAAAATGACCCCACGTCGACGATGCCTGAAATATGGGTACCTGCGAAGCGGGCACATTGTTTTTATACGGCTAAAAGTAGTTTTAGAATGGTTAATTTACGCTGCTTCAGTTTGCACGAACTGAAATTAAAAAGAAATAAAATGAATTTATTAATTTAGGACATTACAAACACACGCACTTACACATTTGAACGAGTTCACAAAATAATAACATTCACAATCACATGACGAATTTACATAATACAAAACAATAAAAAAACAAAAACAGAAAAAAAAAACAACCATGTAGTGCGTGCCACGGTGTGCCGTGAGTTGGTGAGGCCCTGGCGCTGGTTTTCAGTGGACCCTTGCTGAGTGAAGTACACGGAAAATGGCGCCAACATCACGTCTACACTGAAGGATAAACATACATTATTATTACCATTATACTAATTCAGAAATACATAGAAACGTTGCTGGTAATGAATTATGTGACACTAGCTTTTGCCCGCGACTTCGTCCGCGTGGAATAGTGACTTCTTTCTCCCGTTTTTTACACATTTACCACTATATCTTTGCTCCTATTGGTCGTAGCGTGATGTTATATAGCCTCAAGCCTTCCTCGATAACTGGACTATCCAGCACAAAAAGAATTATTCAATTCGAACCAGTAGTTTCGGAGATTAGCGCGTTCAAACAAACAAACTCTTCAGCTTTATAATATTAGTATAGATTCGCTGGGGTTTTTCTAGAATTAACTGCAGTAGAGTTAACAGCTTATATTTATAAACGCAATCAACTGATCACTTCGTAGAAAGAAATTAATAAATTAAATAGTTTCAGCTTTCTTCAACTCGACAAGAAGTTTCAATAGACAACTGCACTCAATCCCCGAATTTCTAAGTTTTAAAAAACACACAATATAAAGCGTTCCTCGCAATATAAGGCAAACTCAGAGGCGAGTCGACTTGAAAAATGACCTAAGCGCCAAGTGAGAACGGAGCTATTGTTTTTATTTACTAGAAAATACACCGCACCTTTATATTGGTTACGATTCGAAACGAAACTAGTAATAAAATAAAGAACTTTAGAATGGTATATAGAGCTCTATGCGTCGAGGAATTGTTGATTGTATTACTAAATAAAGATTTATTTTAATATAGCAAATAACATTCTTTAATCTAAGAATGTGGTTGATGTTAATTGAAAAAAACATAAGGGCTAAGTCCAGTTTTGTAAGTCCGGTAAGTTTGTGAGGGTTGGCTGTTTGTTTGTTACTCCTTCACGCAGAAACCACTGAATGGATTTTGATGAAACTTCACACAGTTATAAAGCTCATTCATATCATCACAATAGCACATAATGATATTTTTTGAGATTCAACATTCACGCGGGTGAAGCTGCGGGAAACCGCTAGTCATGTATAATTTTGTCATTATTAGAATGGTTAAATCGCAAATACTTTGTCTTCTTTGCTCGTGAAAAAAATTAGTAAAATTGTTCTTTTGTATTCAATCTTCATTATCTTGCCATTTTCCTAGTTTATCTAAAGCAAACAAATTTTTAAAATCAGAAAATGATTGAGCTTGTGAACATGTAGTGGAATTAATGTCATGATTATGAGACAGCAAAAGGCACATTTAAAATGTTTTCCAAGCCCTTGTTCTACGCTCCGTGAGCGATCAGCATTACCTCCTTCGAGTCATATCTCACACAGTGGCATTCAGAATAAGCTGAGTAGTTCCACCGAGTAGCACATTATGATGATTTATGCCCTATCCTTAGTGCTTGTCAGCCGAAATGCATTAGGGCATGATTTCAGCATTCGTAAAATTTCTAAATTAAATCGTTTTATCAAAATAAACTTGTTGTTTTTAAACTTTCAACAAGTCTTTATACTTCCTGTACTCATTCGTATTTTTCTTCTCACGTATATTATTTCCTATAAAACCTACATTTCATCTGAGTAAGAAGGTTTGTACATAATAGGTACACGTAATTATTCAGTAAGTAAATTAAATTTGACATTGTAACATTATTTAATAACAGTCAAAGTGCTGTAAGCGACAGTTAATAAGTAATAACAAACAAAAGTAACAACGCCTGTCAAAATCATTTAGCAAAATCTCACAAACATTGAAACAGGGGGAAACATCCATCAGGCGTTATACCGTACGGCACAATCCGCCCGTATGATTCCATCGTCCATGTCAGTTAATCAGCTTACTCTGTTCAGACGAAAAAGGTAATGGACTGAAAATTCCCCGTCGAGCCATAGCCGTTCGCCAGGTTTTTGCATTGAGCCGATTTTGAGTGCGATAAGTGCAACCTATTTTAAATCCGAGCATCGATGGATGAGCAAAAAGTCGTCTTTCAGCTTTGTAACTGACAGTGGATGCTAATCACTTCATTGCAAATTAACTGTCGGTTTTTCATAGTTTTTTGGTTATAGTCGGACAAAGTCACGAGTCACTTACTTTCGAGTCAAAACAAAAATCTTAGAAAAATACTTAGTCCTTATAAAATATAATAAATATTATTTATTTCAAACTTAGAATCTGAAGACTTATTAACTAAGTTCAATTCAATTTAATAAAATACAGTCTGATTTAATACAGCTCAATTCAATCCACTTATGTCAGAATAACATGATTTATCTTGTCCTTGTAGGTTAGTTATTGTAAGTCTAAGTAACAGTTAAAATATCTGTTTTTTTTAATTCTATTTTCTTTATAGATTGCTATCAAATGCCTGAATTCTAACAGCGGCTTTTGACAAGGGGTTGCTTACGATACGTTATATACGAGTTCTAGGTATTCGACCAAAACAGCAAGAGCTTTGGTCCTGTGACGTCACCATCTTAACTGTACGTCACGGCATTCTGGACGTGGCTTACCTTATCCTGGTCAATGTTACACAGTGCTCCTTTGACCTAAAACTCTATCCGAACTTATCTGAGATGTAAACGATGCAAGGAACCGTCAAGAGCACTCGTAAACGAAACAGTGCTTTGGGCGTTCGAGTTAGAGTGGCGTTTCCATTGATGAGCATCGTAAATAGTGTAAAGATGGCAGATTCATTTGGCGCTCGATCTGTGATGCGATCGGACCGCTGGCCTTACTATGTAGCAGTAGGTATGTTCCTATTATCGAATTTAGTAGCTGTCACTGTCGCTCATACCAGCATGGCTTTGTATGTAGAAAGGATAGCTGTATCTGAGTATCGAAAGTACGGGAAAGACCTTCTATCGTAGGGTCTCTGTTTTGTTTCCTTATTCCGTGAGAGAGACGCGACACTTGGCTAATTCAGGAAACTTCGAGTTCATTCGGTTTTAATCGGGAAAGTTCGCGAGTCTCCAAGATTTGGGTATCGAGATATCCTCTAATTGTGGTTTAAGATCTTTGAGAAGAATGTTTAAGGTCGGCAACTGTGAGATTGGTTTCCAAGTTTTAGGTTCGACAACTTTGGGATTTGAATGTGTAGCGGTAAATAATTCAGCTGTTTGTTGGATCTGGGCATGATTTGTTTGACGAAATAAGCTATCTACTTTTACGGTGAATAACACAGAATTTATTAGTAAACATGTCAGCGTGACGTTTTTTGAGATTTTCAAGTCTTCAATATTATTTTACAAATTGCGTTTGCTTATTAAAAATATTAGGCTTATCTGCCTTTATAGACTTGTATAGATTAAGGGTACCTACCTCAAAACAAATAATACTTACATTAATAAGTAGCACTTCCGCGCTGTAGGCATGTTGAACTCACTATAAACATTAATGCTAGGCTTCTACACTTAACATCAAAACAGTTCATAATAAATTAAGTTACGAACAAAATTTTTAGTTGGCAAGTTATTTCAAAGAAAATTCGCCCCGTAAGCAAAATATCCAAAGTCTAAAGCCGCGGCTACGGTCAGGGTTACCAGATCTTGATTTCAGTTTCACATTGAAGGCAGGATTCAGACACTAATTCTATGACTGATAAAATTCAGTTTCATTATGGTAGAGCAAAAGTTGAATTTCTTTACGCTGATAAAGTGATTTCGTACTAAAATACTGTCTTATTCTACTCTTTGAGGGACATATCAGAGGGATATAGACTTTATTATTATTTTTGAATAGGTACACTGTTTGAACGATTAACATAAATCTTATTTTACATCAATAATGATAAAAATGATGATGGTCGTCATCCTCATTCCCTTGCCCTGTTCCAAAGTTCATCTAGATCAAGGCTGTAATCCTACAGCCACATGTCATGTCATACCTATAGAAGTGGAAATCCTTCCACTTCTATAAAATGACATGACATGTGGCTTTTCAAATATTCACCCTGGAAATTTTCCCCTATAACGGGGAAATCAGCGTTTCCAAAACCTAGCAACCCTGATCTGCCGCTAACCGTAAAACATCTAAACTAAAACTCGTTTTTGGATAGTTGGGGTTAGGAAGTTTTCTACTTAACAACGTCTTGAGTTGGGAACACGCGTTTTACGCCTTTTTGCTCGACTTGCCTGAGTGCCTGTTGGCGCTGGCCGGTGTTTCAGCGCCATTGCATACCAATGATTTGGCTTCGAGTGTATGCGATCGGGGAATTTAACCTCTTTGATTAGATGAATAAAAGTCTTAAAACAAATGCTCACGTTGCAAAGAAAAAGAAATGATGGAAACCCACATTGTGAACATGACAAGCAAGTTGATGTGTTTTCAGGTTTACTCATTGCACTATAGAGTAGTGTATAAATTTCCTTTAATAGTTAGCAATTTGCTTAGTTTAAAACTCACGTAAGGAAAATAACTACTTGCATGGAACTTTACGAGAATTTTTGATTTTCGTTGATTTATCTATTATTTGAAAACTAGATACTAATTTATTCGGCTACAGATTTTCAAACGTAAGGCCGCGGCCCCATCTCTACGGCACGAATTCGCGCCGTAGTACGGTACGGCGCCGTGCCGTAGAGATAGGGCCGCGGCCTAAAACTGTCAAAACGTAAAAACGTCACTGGTCTCTTATCAGGTTGCGTTGCCCGCATGTTATCGGGCAGTAAGAATGACACATTTGACTACGTGTATCTAGCAAATTTTGGTCAGTACGTTAAAAACGCGCAGTGGTGACAGCGCTTTGGTAGTTATACCCTTGGGTTATACCTACCGAAGTCAAGCAACGTACGGCGCGGTCGTGTTTGGCTGGATGACCATTCTGACCATTTAAGTGACGTATATCACGAGCATTGCCGTGCTTTGAAGGCACGTTTGCACTGCTTAGCTGTTGGTCTCGGCTAATATCGGTTGATATAATTCATTAAGCTTGGTTGCCTGGACAGCAAGGTTGGTCGCTTGCGTTGCTCCACCAATCCTCACTGGCCTCGCGTGGTTGAGTATGGTTCATACTACCGCATACTTATTGTCCTTTGCCCACTTGGCTTTACTAACTTAACTTTTTACTTTTATACGGCATAATTAGGCAAAAGCATAATTTTATTAGACCAATTCTATACAGTCACGCGCAAAAAAGGTCCAAAAGAGCGAACGTAACTTATTACAAGCTGGCTGTTAGCAGAAGTCAAAAGTCCACTTAAGACGGCGCCACGCAACTCTGAGATAAAACGCTGCAGAATGAAGAATGGCGGCTGGGTGTAACATGAGTTATGGCCGGCTCATGTTTTTCCTATTGTTACGTGTTTTAATGGGCCTGTTTAATGTGTTAGGAAGTGGTCATGGCGGTGCTTGAGTATAATTCGAAATGTGGTCACTAGGTTAAGAATTTGGCAAAAAGGGAATAAATGAAAGGGCTTATTTTATTTAATTAAATCAGGCAGCGGATTACAAAATGCAATACATACCAAAAGAATAAATACCCTACAGGCTAACATACATTCAAAATAATGAATCGACACAATTGTTCTAAAATACTTTTAAATTAGTTTAGTGACTAGTACAGATATTTTGTTCACAATATTACCTGATGAGTAAATATTGCAACCAAAAATGGGTCATGTTTATTATGTAAAACACAAGTTTATTGAAAACTTTCTAATCCTACATTTTACTGCACTACAAGATTTTTTATTCCATTCTATTCCTTTGGCTCTCTCTCCAGCCCTCCTGTCCATTTTACAAAAAAAATAATACATACTAAATACTTTTTTTAAAGTCTATTAAGCCTAAAAAACTGCTGTATATCTACCTTTTCTAACTCTACTTCACTCTTTGTTGAATCAATTTAAAAAAAAGGTCTTCATGCAAAAGCGCTAAATTGAGAGTCTCTCAAAAACGGAAACAGGAAAAATAGCTTAACAACCGTTAATTACTTAGAGAGCGGCAAAAACATTAATCAGACATCCTTAAGACATTCAACAACAATAACACTTAAAACAAAAAAGTTGCGACACCGTTCAAGTCCAAAACAGGGAATTGTCGAAATTTGCTAATAAATTAACTAGCAGCGTTGTTTGTTAGTTGCAGGAGGCTATAATTCCTAATTAGAAGCCGACGGCGACAATTAGCTGGCTCTTTCCGAGTTCGCCTTATATATTGTTACGGGCTGCAACATTCCCGGGAATTTGGTTCGATTTCTCGTCGGATTAATGTGAAAAGTTGTTTTACGAACGAAAATCTGGACGTAAATCGTTGGATTAGCCAAACAAACATCTCTTTAAATTCGGGCAAAATTTTAAGTTACGAACTAGCTTATTTGGGTTAGACGGTGTATTTATGTATCCGTTAAGTGCTCTTGGGAAACTCATAATGCGAGCTTTAATTTATCGCCGGTTATTATATGGAACTGTGAACAGAAAGTTTCGTTTATTATTCTCGGGTGTGGAAAGCCTTTGACATTGTGTTATCATGGGAAAAAATGATTCTAGTTTTAAAGCTCCTAGGTTTGGTTTACGGCGTTTTTCAAAATGTCTGAATAAGTCCCCGCATAATATATGTAGTTCTATTACTCTATTTCAATCGAAATGACGTTCAATTTTAAATTTATTCGTTGGTTAGTGTTTCTTTGTCGATGGTGATACAGGTCCGTAGTAGGTACAATAATCGTTGGTATAGCTCTTAAATCACATCACTTAGCTCCGTTGTTATTGACCAATATCATCCTTACTTTTTCCGTTAAGTGTTTGCCTGGTTACATCACCATTTTTATATGTAGTGAACAGATATTTCAACAACGATTTTATTCCATGTCGCTGCCAAACAATCAACTCTTATCTTCACCAAAACGTCTACCTGTCTACGCTCTTTATTCTTGACCATCTGCCCCGATAAATATCGATTGCTTTATTAGTGGAGCATTCGAACAAATAAACCGCCACGATAACAGTACCTGCACAAGATCCCATCTCAAATTGCTGGGAAGATTTATTGTCTATTGTTTCTCCAGTTTTGATTTGTTTCCTCGTCGTAAATTCATGAATGGGTAAATTTGGCCCCGGCCGTACGCGAGAGATAAGCTCGGACGCCTTGCTTTGCTGCGTCCTCGATAGTCTTTTGTTTTGTCATGTGATACTTTTTCTTATCTGATTATTGTTAGATTTTAGGTTGAATCATCATTGTCATCAAAAGGACGTCCACTACTGAGCATAAGCCTCCCCACGGTTTTTCACAGCGACCGGTCGTGAGCAAACTGCAAACGCAGTTACAATGTTTTATAAATTCTGTGGAAATAAATAAATTAAAAAAGAGCGTCGTTTATAAAGTCGTCTGTCCATATTAGTGTACATCCTACGCTGCGCGATGGTTATTTGATCGAAGGGTCTCCATTGTAGAATTCTTTGCGCTATGTGCCCTGCCTATTGCCACTTGAACTTAAAAGTACTAGGGCTATGCCCGTTACTTTAGTTACTCTACGTATCTCCTCATTTCTGATTTGATCTTGTAGAGAAACACCGAGCATAGTCTTCTTACGATGTTGATTATAATGTATTCCAATTATAGTTTTAATTGGTACTTAAATAGAGAAAGTAAAGCGTTCCGCTACGCTTTTGCTAACTTTTTTGATTGTGGTCGCCGAATTTTTACTTTGACGATAACAACCACCTTAATAATTAGTAAGTAAGTTGATACTGTATTGAATTCATTTCCATCAAGTGATAAAACCATTTTGATGATGACGCATAATTTATAAAAAACATTTTTAAATGCGTACCAGGAAAACAGCGTTATTTAAAATCCATCTGTAAAACAGTTTCACCCAAAATGAATTAACATAGTTGGATTCTCAGAATCTCGAGCACATTCCATAAACAGCCTCTTGACAACACGCTTCAACAATTATTTCACCGCAATTTCCTGATGAGTTATCCATAAATACCTGTTAAATTAAATACGGTTAAAATGCTTTTATATGTAATTCTCAATATTGTAACCATGTTTATGATCATTTCATTCAATCAAAAACCAAAGTTTAAATCAGTTTTACAGCGAATTTGAAATGTCTAGATACCTACATTCATTATGATATCAGCGTATCGGCAAAGTTTCATATTCCCGCATGTGAATGCCTCTGGATTATAAATGTGTTTCGGAATAATGTGACATTTGGAACAAAGCGGCCATCGCCGATAGTGTCAGGTTACGTGCAGTTTTAAAAAGCGTAGTAATTCGGATACAGCCGGATGATAGTGTCGCCTGCAGTCTCGCAGGTGCAGCGGGAATTACTAGGGATGTTCTGCTTAAATATCGATAGCCCTACTGTGGTACAATTTATAGGTTGCACTTCAAAAGTCTGACTTGTCTGAACAAATAGAACCCAACGCCTTTCGCCTATCAGGACCTACATACTATTCAACCACCCAGGCGACGTTAAAGCCTATTGAACGCATGTGCTATAAGACAAGTATATAAGACAAGTAGGTCACGTCTACGATGTTTTTTTTACTTACTTGGTCGGATACTCATTAATTATTATTAAGATAATTTTATAAATTTCCTCATTATCTATATTTGTGACAATGTTGGAAAAAAATGCAAGACCAAGCATCTCCACAATCCCATAAATAGCCAAGACATAAAAATGGTACCAGGTGAATTTTTTGATGAGTTAAAACAATATATTTCGAGTCTCTAAAGCAACAACTCAGACTCCAACTATAGGCAGTCCAAAATGTACTCCCCCATGCTATCGATAAAGCCTCGCGGTTGTATCTCCTCTAACTTTTACTCTATCTGAATAAAGCTTGCAATGCAGCGCTCGCCTTTGTATCTGGCATATGATGTGCTGTTGTTTACCGCGCTAAAATTCTCCCGATGAAATTTCCCAACACTGGCACACGCGTGGGTGTGTTAGTGTAATTTCGTGGAAATTTTCGCCAAAATTCGGGTACATTTCGGTTGCGTCCGCGATAACGTCCGGCGATTGTTCTCGGCACGAGTTCGGACGCGTTCGGTTTCTGGAGGGTTGTGTAATTAAGCGAGGATGTGTTTTAAATCAGTGTCAACGTCCGGCGATTGTTCTCGGCACGAGTTCGGACGCGTTCGGTTTCTGGAGGGTTGTGTAATTAAGCGAGGATGTGTTTTAAATCAGTGTCACAAAATACGTTAATTTACACACAATAACTTGAAGATTGTGTGATTAGAATTCGAAATATAAATGAGTGCGCTGTGATACTTCAAAATGATCATGTCGGATCTACATTTATTTAGTGAACATTGGGTATGTCGGTCTGTAAGTTGAGGATGCCTTATGTTTATGTCGCAGTCATCTGGTTAAATTAGTATAATAGTTTCAATGCCTAGGCATCCAATTTAATATCAACTAGCCACGCACAACGTTTAGTTAGATGCCTTAATGTCGTTAGTCATTTAGTTAAATTAGATATTGACGAATTTATGATGTTTGGTTATGCTGACTTTGAGTTCATGTGACTTTTTCACAACAATGCAAAAAGTTACTTGTGCTTGACATAAAAAATATTATTTATTTTTATTTTAATACTTTATTGCACAAATCACGGTGTACAAAGGTGGACTTAATGCTAAAAGCATTCTCTGCCAGTCAAACTTTTAGGTCATGCAGAGAGATGGAAATTGGCAATATTACCTAGAGCTAAGATCTGTGTATATATTTATTTATGTAGGTACATTGATAGGTAAGTGATCTGCTTGCTTGCGCTTGTTGTTTGAATAACTAATAATATTATTTACGTATGAAATATTACCAATGTGTTGATACAGATAAATAGGTAAATAATTTAAAATTTCTAACTTGAAATGCTCACTCGAGTGTATTCGGTCAAGTTACGATTTAACTCGGTAACGCAGTACGTTAGCTATCCGAATCTCTCAGAGGACACTCACAGGTTGAGTTTCAACTTCGTCTTAATTTAGTTAACTGTCGCATAGCTTGTAAGGTCAATAGTAGATTAAAGTAAGAATATTAATGTATTTTAATCTACCATTAAAATACTCAAACGGTAAAAAAAACATATTTTCATAAGTTTCAAATGCTTTGTGAATAACGTTGCCAGTATATTTTTTTTTTTACGAGCACGGCCAGTCTCAGTTTAATTTGTGCGTTTTGAATTTAGAATTTAACACACTTGCAGCTCACAGCACGGGGCATGCTCCTCATACTTCGAATGAGTCAATGTATTCACATTGACCTAACGGTCAACTATACTGTAATACTATGTGACTGATATTGTCACTCTATTTTTATTACCTGACGCGGCCAATTTCTATACTTTGGCTTCAGAATTTTACATCTGACTGCAGTTTACAGCGCGCATGTAATCTCATGCCTCAAATGTATTCCGTCAAATGAACATTAACCCCTGTACTTTGACCATTCGAATATCCCTGGACTCTCACAGACTGCGTTTTAGCTCGTCTTAATTTGGTTAACTGTCGTAAGTTGAGCACGTTCCCTCGGGGTGTTTCAATCTTGGCTTTAATCGGCCATTTCGTGAATTAATTACAATTTATAACGAGATAAGTGCGTTGGTAGAGCGAACGAATTGAAATTGAAAGATTTTTGGTGAGGTGCATTATTTTTGTTTATTTTTCGAGCATGGATCAGGATATTCTATATGTTTTTTTTAGTTTTAAGTTTATAAATACAGTCAAATATCTTTTTTGTACGTACCAAATAAAAAAATAACATATATCTTCTATCACAATCGTCAGTTGTAAAATCAATGTTCCCCAAAATGGGAAGATTCCCAAGCTATCAAACATTTCCCTTCTCTATATAATTTGGAAGGCAGTATACAAACGCGGCGTAAATGATTGATCGCTATGACATGGGTCACCCCACGGCAGTAAAAAATGAACGTTGCGAACGTTGTATAACTTTATATAATAAGATCTGGGGACGTAATGTATTGAACACTGTGAAAATAGAGGAAATACACTGTATATTTTTGGGAAAATGTTCATTTTACAAGTGAAATAAATTTACATAAAATGGATCAAAACTTTTCAATGTCCATAATACATTTTGGTAATATGTAAGTTAGCACGAGTGTAAAATACTAAATGGCTTAAAAGTCTTTCTTTTTGTTCCCAAGTTGAAAGTTGATTAATGAGACCGCTAAAATATTTTAACGAGATCCTAACTTTTCTTTTGTCCCTAATAAATATTTAGCCTAGAAACCAAAACCTAACGGTCATTATCTTTCAAAGTTTTTTCTTGGAAAATCTAATCCTCGCTCCTGGAAAAGGCTTGTAATTAAACAAATTAATCTTTCCTTTAAAAATGACGATACCATTATAACTTTTAATCTTCGAGATATGACGAGATGACAGTGTGAACGAGGCGCAATTAGCAAACGATGCGGATCTCGCCTTGATTCTTACAAACTTTCTTTCTTTTAGGAGATTTTTCTGAGAATTTTTCCAGTACTTAAGTTACTTTGTTACGTCGAGCCGTCGTTGGAAGAGTGGGCGATTGAAAATGTTGAAGCTGAAGCTGTGTGAAGTTCTATATATAATAAACTTTGCTATTTCCCCATCATTTGTTTTTCAGAAAATAAATGAAACATGAACATTTTGTCGGTGGACGTCCTACGCTGCGAGTTCGGTCAAAGGATCTCCAATCTAGAACCTTTCCGCCCAACGGACATAGTTCTTCGCGCTATGTGCCTTCCCCATTGCCATTTGAGCTAACTGATTCGCAGGGCTATGACCGTTACCTTAGTTCTTCTACCTATCTCCTCATTTCTGTTTTGATCTCGTAGAGAAACCCCAAACAGAGTCCTTTCCATTGCTCGTTGTGCGATTGTGAACTTCTTTATAAGGCCCATAGGTAGATATCAATTTTCGGATCCGTATATCATCACTGGTTGAATACTTTCCTCTTCAGTCACTGAGGTTTTTGTACGTATCTGTTAAATTTTTACTTTGACACTACTACACTGTCAAAAATACCAATCCTAAAAATACTCATCTAAAAACCACTCCAACCCCAACTGGGTACATCCCCCTCAAGCCGTCGACGCAACAATCGGCGCTGACGTAACACGAATACTTGACAAAGAGCCACCGATCCGTCGTCGGTAAACCGGCCGATATTGAATCCGCACAATGGACGTAAACCGGTCATAATGCCGGGTGGGTTAATTAAATAGGCTCCGTTAAGCACGGAGACATTTTTCAATTGGGTGTATTCCGCTTAGGGCACCCATCTGATTGGCACCCGAGTTTCTCTACATAGGGCACATAAGTTCTAGTAGCTTATCATGTTATGATATTTAGCTTTAAAAAGTAAAAAACGTAACTGAACTCAATTAATATATCAAAAGTACTTGGTGCGCTAAAGTTTAGAAAGTATTTAAAGCCAATAAATGAATTTTTTTAGGTTTTATTGTACATTAATCTATCTAACTACCTTGCTGTAATGTCTTTTTTTGTTTATTTAGTCAGATTTGTTTATTTTCCTTATAATTAACAGTAAATATTATTAGACTATTAAATAAGCTATTAGCTCCTATTTAAACTATTAAAAATTCAGAAAAACTACTATTAAAGTATTAATAACTACAACGAAACTTAAAGCTACTAGGTAATAGGTGTCGCAAGTTAAACACATCAGGTGCCATTCGCTTAGGTGCCCTTCGGCTGGGTGCCCTAAGCGGAATAAACCATATTACAGGTTGGGTGAGTTAAATAGGCATCGTTAAGCACGACGACATTTTTCAATTGGGACGGACAAGGGTTTTGAATGAAGCGTGATGCCGTAATCTGTTTTATTTGACCAACCCTATTGACTTTGCAGAGGGGTGTTTTAGTTTTTGGTTTGCATAAAGTTTTCACATTCTTTCGTTTACTACATTTTTTTTTCAGTCCATGTGTAACTCACAATGTTTTAAGGTTTCTCATTATTTCAATTATTAAAGCTAAATAAGTAAGTAATCGATTTAAGTTTATATTGAACTATACTAATTGGTTTTATAGTACAGATATATTATACTTATTGTTAGTATAGTAAGACATTATGTTTATTTTATTGTTATCGACTTGCGGCATCGCTTGTGATGTTCCATTCTGTAAAACACTTTTCCGAATAAACCACTGTTTTATTTAGTAAAAGTGTTTCAATAAAACAACGTATTTATTTTTATCTTCAAAACTGAAGTTAAGTAAGATAGGTATTGATTAAATTCACAATTCCGATTCCTCCTTCTAACTTAAAAAAACTGCCGAGATTAAAAAAAAATGTGTTCATGTTTGGTGTTTTAGCTTTAAATCTGATAACAGATTACTTATAAAAGTAACAACATGTTACTTTTAGTGACATTTTCAAATGGAAGCATTGTTTAAGCTCTTTGAATTAAAACGTAAACATACTTATTGATCATACAAAACCTTTGTTCGGAAGCTAATCCGGTTGATAAACCAGACGATGTTCGGTCAAGCTACCAAGATTATATGTGAAAAGCTTTTGATCTGTCCCATAGAGTTCACGATGATTCTGGATAAAAAATGTTATCGTTGTTCAGTGGGAAGACCATGCATGAGAGGTAGGGAGAGATTTCCTCAAAGCAAAGCGCACAATTTAATTTGAAACCCATATTTTATAAGAGGAGACACGTCAAAATACTTTTTTTTTTGAAGAAATAAATTGTGGTATAATTTTATGTAGCTGATAACAAGTACTTTGACGGAATATAATCTAGATTATTATATTTTAAAAAATCTGATTACAAATAAAATATTGATCAAAGTAGGTTAAAAAACCTCGGGTGATATGTACTTTAAACATCACTGTGTTTTGAAAATTTGTTAATGCTTTCTTTATCATATTTTATTTCAAAAAGAAAATGCCCAAATACACATTTGCAAAAAGCTTAAAAATGCTTCAAACATTTTGTATAAAATCATTATCCTGAAACCATTTTTAATATGGCCACCGATCTTTCAAGGCTCATATTTCAAAGGGCGCTCTTCATATCTTGGCCGGAGGCTGTATTAATGGATTGCTCCATCGAGGAGGTTTTAATTCAATGTCTGAACGTTTATTAGAGGCTGCACTAGTTCACTGATTCCGATTGGTTCCAGCTGAATTATGGATTTCGAATTAAAAAGCTTTTTTGCTTCACTCGCAGTTACGGTCTGTGAGCGAGCAAAAGTGAATTGCATGTGGCGGATTTTAGTTTTAGGAGGCCAATTACAGTTTTTCAGTATAGCACCCTTGCCACGAAATCCTTTTATAACTTGAATGAGGTTTTATTTGTAACTAAATCACATATGCTTTATAATATGTTTGAGTTTTCAAGAAGGTTTTAACGGTCAGTTTCACTAAATCGAATTTATATCACATTGAAAAATTGCCATGCAACAACTGTTAACAGTAGTTTTCAAACGGCCGCAGCGCTTTGACTAAACCGATCACAGATGTTCTAAATACATACAATGACTTGAAAGTTTGAGATAAGTAGGTGTCAAAAAACAAAAAAAATGAACAAGTGCTTTTCTTTGTTGCAGGTGCCTCAAAAAGATCGTAGCTGGAAAACACAAAAGTTGTGACGTTTAAATATGACCGTCAAAGTCCAAAAACGTAAAAAAGTTTTCATGTGAGTGTGCCGTTCGTTCGTCGTTCTTAAGAAATGAAATTCAAATAAAAAAGTGTTGGCAAATCAAAGACAATGGGAACGATCAGTGTGTGTGCCATGAAGTTGCTCGGATTAATCCTGGCTGGTTGGATTTCTGGTGAGTGTTTTATTTTAAATTGTTTATGGTGAGCTTTCCGGCAGAATTATATACATATATTTATTTTTCGTAGCTATACATGTTCTATAGCTATAGACATCTGCTACTTTAATGACTTGGTGCCACGGAGCCAAAACTTTTTTCTTAAGGATCTTATAGTACAGTAGGTACTATAGATTTAATAAATATGATATTTTTATTTCATTTGCACGTGTAAAAGACGTTTCTTTTTCGTATCGGCGCGTGTTACCCACGCAAAAATAAGGTGAGCCGTCCAATTCAAAGTAATTACGTTCAAAATAATAACACAAAAACGCTGTTTTTGTAAGATTAATTTCTGTAATTACTTGTTCCAACGAAAACAATAGCAATCTCCTTTAATTACGAACCACTCCGTTTCAATACTGAAATAATTTGCCTCGTTTATCCCAAATGAAATATTCAAAGCTGAAGTCTAATTAAGACGCAAAATGATAAAAAAATGCTTCAATTCTCTATAAATTAACTCGTTTCTTAATCCGGGAAGGAAAAAAGGCTTTTAACTGATTAACTTTTCAACGTAACTGGAGGCTTTCCAAGCGTTGTAAATCAAGTATAATATAATTAGAGTTAATGTTTGATTAAATACGGCCATTTAGCTAGTGCTGTTCCACTGCAAACGAGATGTACTCGTAGGCCAATTTATGAGCGTCCGATTTGTAAGATACGTCCGGAAATTAACGCTTAGTTGATTGTTTTTGTACAAGTTAATATATACTAATGTTATAAAGTTGAAGAGATTGTTTGAACGCGCTTATCTCAGTAACTACTAGACCAAAAAAATTTTTGATCGATTTTTTTTCGCGAAGGCTTTAAGGCCTTAAAACATCAGCAGGGACGAGAGAAGAGGAGAGGGAGGAGAGTCGCGAAGGACCTTAGCTTAAAGCTTATCAGGCTAAATTGAATTAAAGTGTTGCTATTGAATTTAATAAATATATTTTCAAACCAATTTAATGAAAAAAATACACGATCTAAGTCAATGACAATCAATTAACTTTGTTTTTATGAAGATATCCTTCTTTTTTCATCATTGCTTGATGATAAAACGTTCTATTTTAAGAAACATTAATATCGACATTGGTGATACTGATCATAACATTTATAACATAAGCCGCACGCAGCTGGGATCAACGCCGGGATGATGATGATGATGATGATGATGAATCTAGTAACATAAAACTGAACTGAATTTCGTAGTACACAGTTCATATTCACTTAACTTCGCAAATGAAGTCTTGGCTCGTCTTTTACCGCTCTCAAAGTCTAAGATCGTGTAATAGCCTCCATTGAATACATTCATTTGACTTCGCCTATTCGGCAAAAGTGGAATTAGGAACTTAGTACGTGCTCACTGGCAACTTATATTAGTGTATCTACTTAGTTTTTATTTTATTTTTTATTTGGTACACTTTTATATAAAAAATACATTCGCCCTTGTCTTTAGACTAGATAACATGTGGCATAGACTAAATGTGGGTTTAGACCAGACTACCAAAGAACTAGAGCTAGAACAAGAACATTCTTTCGTGTTCTTTTGTTCCTCACGGAAGCTCAATTTCAGCGTCTTACACCAAAATATCGAGTGAGCGTTCTAAGAATATTCTATAGAACGCAAAAGAATAACGAACGAATGCTCTGAGTAGAAGAATTTAATGTAGTGGGAATAGAATGAGTATTCGCTCGTCTGATTTAAATGGTCCTTGAGACGACGATGGAGTGAGCTTACCCAGAAGAAGCATGTTCACTCTGACTTTGAAAATATTAGGGTTATAATCCATTGGGCAAACAAATTGATGTAGGTAATAGGCCGTCATTATAATTATGGATGTAGCCAGTTTGATATAAGCCATGTATTTTAAAAGGAGTAATTGTATATACATCGGAATGCGATGATCTATGGGGAAAACATGAAAGTTATTTTTGCCGCTGCCTAGCGTTAAAAAAACATCGTAAGAAAACCCGCACGCAAGTTAGCGAAATAGAAAATACAACAACGGCAAAAAGCTCCATTAAAATTGCTAATATAGGTTTAGTAGACGGTGTTTACGCAACGCAACGGACCTCTTTTGTCGTACTGGCAGGCGAATGCTATGTTTTTATTTTTAAATATTAGCCTGTAATCATCCTACTGCTGGGCTAAGGCCTTACCTCAAATATGAGGTAGTATGAGCCATACTCATCAACGCGGGCTCAGTGAGGATTGGCGGAGGGGTGTTAGCAAGGCAAGCGACCAACCTTGCTGTCAGATTTTATCAAGCCGCCCATAGGGCCTCTGACTAAGCTTAACGACTAATATCAACCGATATTAGCAGGGACCAACTGCTTAACGTGCCTTCCGAAGCATGGAGATGCTCGTGATATACGTTACTTATATGATCGGAATGGTCACCCATCCAAATACCGACCGCGCCGTAAGTTGCTTAACTTTGGTATTGCTACCAAAGCGCTGCCACCACTGCGCTACGAGCAGCTACCTTTTTATGTACAAACAATCTTTTGTTTTCTATCTGTAATCTATACTAGCCACGGCAGTGGGCCCCGACAAAACTGTGACAAGCATAACGCAAGGGCTCACTACCTAAGTTTTATCGAATTGTTTCGTAGATTTTTTGATAAATTCGTTTTCATGATGTCGTCTAAAATATCCCGATTTATGGATAACCCAGATAAAATTAACAACAGAGTTGCTTTTCCACGTTTACAACAAACATGTATTTCTTAGTAAGGATAAGTGCACTTATACTTACCGGTGAACTTGATAACCGCTACAGTACCCAAGCTGAGCTTAAAATTAACTTTGCGAGTTTACAACTGTTTTAGACAGGTTGACAGTAAAATTGTAAACTTAGCAACGTACGTTAGGTTGCTAATTCTATATTTTTTACGTAATTTAATCTCTCAGATTGATGCTATTTTGGGTAGTTACTCTATATGATTTTAGAGCGTTTTCCAAGTCAGAAAAACCCCAAAAAATTATGTTCGAAAACTTTAGCAACATGCCCCTGGATAAAAAATATCGATTTCAAAGTAGACTTAGAATTTCTATTATCTATCATTATCAAATTAAAGAGCTCTTTTTGGTAGTTTTTTTTCCTTTTGTTTTCTTTCT
Organism: Pyrausta aurata; assembly: GCA_963584085.1. Classification (NCBI taxonomy): domain Eukaryota; kingdom Metazoa; phylum Arthropoda; class Insecta; order Lepidoptera; family Crambidae; genus Pyrausta; species Pyrausta aurata. Next base: position 12,515,398 of record OY757256.1, on the reverse strand, counting down.
TTTTTTTTGTAGTTTTTTTCGTAATCTTTTTTTTAGGGCAAAAGCCAGCAAGGTTTTTTGTCACTGGCTGCAGACAGAAATAGGTAGCAGAGTTTAGGAGAGGCCATTTTGGCCTCTCCCAAACGTGTATTCGTGTAATTTGTTAACTTCTAAAGCGACTGAAAAATTTTTGTTTTGCACTTGGACCTAGCTGTTACATGAACCACTTATTGAAATAGCACCTGCGACAATTACGAAGGTGGAAAGAAAGACAACTTAAAAAGTAAAATCTGAGCTAATTTAAAAAGGCATAGCTTAAAACAATTGGTATAATTTTTCACATCAAAAAAAGTAACGTCATGTTTGAAATTCTCGGCACCAGCGCCGTAACAAGATGAGCAGGGCTGTCAAATCTTCAATGTCAGAATAAAGGCCTTTATTTCTGTCCGTCATTAGATTACGGGAGCAGGCAGTTTCCTTTTACTCCATACGGGAGAATTACCTTCCGTAGAAGGGAAAAATTGATCAAAGGGTACATGCAAAACCTACCTAGTTGGGATATTACATTACACCTCTTGTGGCAATTTATTTTACTATCTAGCCTGAGCCTTGTGGTAACCAATAGAGTTTTAATATCTTGTGGGTTTTATTGGTATATTGTTAGTCTTTTATTTAATACAAGCTGAATGGACATTATAATGATTAAATCGTGGTTACCTTATTGAGGCTCAAGGCTTGCTTTTGTAAAGAATAACGGCCTTACTATTCCTTATAAATAAACGAGATTTGAACTACTGTTTAATTTTTATGAAGCTTAAAATGTATATCGCCCTTATGAAATTTAACTTGATTGACGTCGTTTCTTAACTAGCCATAGTACGAGTATATTGAAACCACTGAATAGATATTCAGTGATTGAAACAATGGTCCAAACCTTGTTTGATTGTTTGTGGTAAGGCTTAAAGTGTACAGGGTAAAAAGGGACAGCTTAAAACATGTACCTATGCATTTTTTTGTGTCTTATTTCACCAGTTTTTATTTTATTTGCGGAACTTACAATACAATACTGATTCATAGTATATGCATGCATATTGTTTTTGTTTGAGTTCTATATTTATCTATGTCATAATTTATAAAATAATATCTCAGAATTAAAAATACCAGTATAATTTCAGAATTGGCAAAGCATTACTTCAATACATCTACAAAATATATACCTATTATTTTATTTCGAAACACTTTAGTTACCTAATGGAAACGCTTGCAATAAGAGGCTTAGAATAATCCTAAAGAAAAACAAGTGAATGCTTAATTTTAACAGACGATTAACCTACATTTCTTTATTGTTACAATCCACTTTTTCAGTCTTTTTCCCAGCACTTTGAGCTGGAAACTAGGACGATTTATCAGAACGTCCTTTTGCAAGTCCCTAAGATTTTAATTTAAGCCCGAGATTAAAATATTAGAGGAAATAGTGGCCTCTATACTGAAAATCGCCAGTGTTTGAATTCATTCTGGGGTATTGCTTTTATTTTATCACGACTTCTTTGAATTTGAAGTGCTTTGGCCTCGGGTTTCTGTGAAACACAAAGCTGAGTTGCTAGTTTCTACTAACGTACGAATACCTACTACTAGTACCTACTTACGAATCTTTTAAAACTTTACAGATTACAATCGAAACGAATCTTAAAGTTACGTATGGCATTTGTCAATTCGCCATTACTAGTGATGTAGCCGTATAAGTAAGAGTGAGGAAGTTCGTATTGTAGTAATGCCAAATTGACAAACGTCATACGTAACTTTAGGATTCGGCTCGCCTGTACCTAAATCATAACATTACAGCAAAATGTCTATATAAATAGACAGAAAAATATAGAATTTACAATCATCATCATATCCATAAGCCGCACCACTTCGATCTACATAAAGCTACAATGTTAGGTGACTATTCTGTGCCATGGCGAGTAAACGCCGTCATCAAATAAGCGTTCCCTTGGTGTTGGGTAGCAGCAACAGCAGTACTGGCAGAAGGCTGAAGGAAGATGAAGCATATCAGGAAACGATATTAACTGCACGGGAAATCCCCGATTCTTAAACTGCGGTGTGGAAAGCAAGGGGGAAACCACCAACTATCTTCGTCATTTGGAGTTTTTATGGAAAAAGAAACTCCACCGACAAGAAAATAGGTCTTAAATTTGATCATGATCAATTATTAATATTGTAAATTTATTTGAACTTTGGTTAATTACGATTTATTTATTACGAGTTTATTTGTGTCAGCAACTTAATATAATTGGTTACGCATGTAAATTATAGGTGTGAGTGTCTTTGCGCTTGGGTGATTTCTAACGTAAATGCAAAAAGATCCCTTGAAGGTATTTCATTAATTAAGTTCATGTTAATAAACAAATACTATAAACATCTTAATATTACTGAGTCTGAACATCATATTTGTAAATTAGTTTTCGGCGAATGAGTTTTTGGCGAATAATATTAGTACATTACACATAATTTCATATTACCTATTATATACGTGATACAACATTTGTGCTTGCTGAAATATTAGATAAGTTTCTCATAACATAGTGAATAATATTAATAATCAAAATCCCTCTGACTTTGATTAAATAATGTAGGCGTGTAAATAGTTCATTTCAAAGAGTAATCTTTATTATTATTTTTCTTTTATTCGAATGTTGCTTTCTTTAAAGAAGAACCTGGTTTTCAGGGTTTCGTTGTCCAACAAGGAACCCTTATAGTTTTGCCATGTGCGTCTGTTCGCGGTGATGCTCAGATACCCTAGGACAAGAAAACTTTAATTTGAAAAAAAGAGATGTAAATTTTTTTAAATATTTTTTGAGGTACTTGTTTTGTTTATTTTGAAAATTATAAATTTTGAAATGCTTATAAGGCAATTGTTGTTGATCCTAATCATGACTTACAGGACATGTAAGGACAATAAAAATGCTTGCATATTTAGTTAAGAAGGTATGGAACCCTTAAAAAGATGCGAGAGTCCGACCCGCACTTGGCCGTTTTTTTTTTAAATAATCGCACCACTGACATTTTATACTCAAATTCATACGCTTCATAAAACCTGCACTATTAGTTTTACCATGTTATGCAATGCAAGCAAGCGCACAAAAAAATATAAGAAAACGTCAATAAATAAGAGTCTCAACCATTTGGTCATTCCGTTTGAAGATTCAAAGGGACGAATGATAAATTCGCTTATTTACAGTCAATATGGACGAAAATCGAATTCGTCGGCAAGTTTTTGGAAAAAAGATATCTTTCTCGGATGTCCGATGAGATTATTCTAGCGGGGCGTCTGTGAATCCAATAATTCGTTATATTGAAGAAAGTTTCTTCCGCACAAAGTTGGCTGTTCCAAATGATTTTCTTTGACCCATCTTCGACCGTTATTAGTATTATTTGGAGTTGCCAATATTCCTTGTTTCACTGTGTAAGATGATGCCCCTTTTTCATTGTGATAACGGTTCAACCTTTATGAAATATACAAGAAAGTTTCTTTATGAATTTGGTTACCATATTTTAGAGATGATATTTTTTATGTATAATTGTCTTTCTTTAAGTTTTTACCTAATGATTTTTACACAAGCACAAGGGGAAAATTAAAATAAAATTACCATAATTTCATTTAAGTTAACATGTATATAAAGCCTTGAAGCCATTTCTTTGTGCATTGCGTCTTTCTTATTATCACTGATAATGCTTTTCTTGGAGAACATAATCTTAAGAAACTGTCTGTGTTTATTGACGAAGAATCCTCTTTGAGAAAAATTACAAACCTGTTTTTCAACCTTATACCCCACTTAAGTCTTAAAACAATTTTAACTGTAACAAAAGCACACAATTCATTAGAGAGGCTTTTATTTTTTCACAGCGTTGTTCTTCTATTATTATTATAAGTAAAACTTGGGAAGCGTAAACTTTCTCACTGAGTTGTGCAGTTGTACTACGAGAGAACAATTGATATACCTCGCTATTCTGACAGCGGCGTGACACCTTTTAATGACACACGATGTGTCACAACAGCACTACTGAATGACTACTGTAGTCCAACAGTAGATGCTGAAAATACGTGAATTGGGGCTTTTATGGGCGGAGAGGTGTTTGCAAGGCAAGCGTCGAACCTTGCTGTCAGATTTCTCGACCGCTAATAGCCGGGACCAACTGCTTAATCAGTCAGGTATCAAACGAATGCCGAGAGTCGCATAACAATGGAATTTTTATTGTGTCTCGTTTACACATACTTGACGAGTTAACGTGCCTTCCAAAGCACGGAGATGCTCGGAATATGCGTCGCTTATATGGTTGGAATGGTCACCCATCCAAATATAAGTTACAATTGTATATGTTTTTATTAATTAGGTATTTCACTGCCAACGCAAGTGTTTCCTGATGAACACATCGTCACGCTTGGCTTATAAGTCCTAGAGTCAATGGAATTTAAAACCTGTTCCGATAATAAAATTTAGTTTAAATATTGTACAAAAAAGCAAAACCATTTTGAATAAGAGTGAACGTGTATCTACATGAATATTTAATAACACTACTCTGAAAATACGCAATGTAATACGATATGCGACAAAGAAAATATTTTCAAATGGACCTCTTTGAAATCTGAATATCACTTTGTGAGATAATAGAATATCTCTTAACCAAAGTATTTTTACTTCAAAGAACGTTTCTAAGGTTAACGTGGTTGTAGAGTTCTTTTGAAAAATAAATAAATGGACTCGATTAGTACATAAAAATTTACGTTACGTTATGAATACGTTCGTAAAAACGCTTTAAACTTTTATAATGTTAGCTAGCTAAAGTAATGGTTAAAAATCGTGACCATTATTTGAATATTTACGATTGTGCGTATTTTGAACGAGATTTATCACCAATGGTCATTACAACAGCCATTCCTACATTAATTATTTTTTCTTCAATAACGTGAACAATAAAATATTCAGTGACGATCCTGCTAGTAAACGCTGCTATGAAATAAGCGTTCACCTGGTATTGGGTAGCAGCAACATCAGTACTGCAATAACTATTAGACATGACGGGTCTAAACGCGAATAAAAACTTATGAGTTGCTATTACTCACTGCTCGACGTTTCGGCGGTATTGCAACTGCCGTGGTCACGAGTCAACTCCTAAAACATCAAAATCATCATCCCTAAAATCCTATAACATCAGTACTGGCTGAAAATACGTAGTAATATTCTTATCAGGAAAGGCTTTTGACCGAGTAGTGTAAAAAAGAGGCGGGATACCCTCGATTCTTAAACTGCGGTGTGAAAAGCAAAAAATAAACAACCACACTGTCATCCCAAATTTGGAGTTTTTATGGAAAAATATTCCACCGACAAGAGCCTAGCTTTAAAAGATAACGAACGTGAATATAAAACTAGTTTAGTACATTTGTACTATTTCGGTATTATTTTCGGCTAACACTGGGTACTCTCGGATAATTCCGACCAAGCCGGCGTCGTAGCTCGAATTCGCTCGTAACTTATGACTAAGTGTAAGTGACTTTTGACGTAAAACCGTATTTATTTGGATTAAGATTAAATTGCGCCCTATTTTACTTTAATGGAGGTTCACTTTTGGATTGAGGGTGAGAAGTAGTAGAAGTGAAGTAATAAGTGTGAATTTCTAGATATGTTTTTCTTCTGAAACTATTTTTAGATCACTTTTTTCCCACAGACGGTAAATAATTTAGTAAAATATAAGATTCTCATTAAGAGTCGATAAGAATATGACTTTTTCAATGTTACTATGCAGGAGAAATATCGATGTCAATCTCATTAATCGTGTTAGTTACACTTTTATGACTTAAGAACGGCTTAATCGATTAGGCGGGTAATTTGTGGGGAAGTAGCTTAGTAGCTTAGAACCAGGAGACGGAGACTTTTTATCACTACTTTCTCGAGAACGGGTGGACTGATTTTCGTGATTTTTACTTTGTTGGATTTGTTTGGATGAAGTGGTAGGTATCAATTGAAGTGTGTCAAAACTCAAATTAATGTAACTTCACTTATTTATTAAACTAAAACCAATTCGCTCACTTCAATGCCATCAAACGATAAACAAAACAAAAGAAACACTAAAATTTTACTATCGGCATAGATGTTGACAGATACGGAGTCATTGTGTATCTGACCCACATTCTCTAAGCCAATGTCTTTATCATACAGATTGCCAGATAGTAGTTTGTCCCCTAAATATTTCTATTTAATGTGACATAAAGGTCAGCAGAAATAGACTAAAACACGATATGCGGACATCAAAATAATGCCCTGCAATGTATCCCGCTGCCATTTTTTCAAACATTTTTGTCGATAACAGCTACGTTAACCAATGGTTCCCAAACTTCTGTGAAAATCATATTTCTATTAACATGATTCATACTTATTTAAACACTAGTGTAATATACAAGTCAGCCGCCATTTTTACCTGTTCACACATATAAAGCATAAGCCAAGGCTTAACTGGCATTTAATTAACTAAAATTTTGAATTAAATATGTCTTTGTGTCTTGTTAGTATTATAATAGGTATATTCATATTTGACAATAAATAGTTGTTGAAAATGTAAATTACAAAATCTTGGTGTTGTACAGAAATAACTAAAACTTTTTCGTTCAATAAAATCACTTGAAAACTGGTTTATCCAATTTTATAAAACCTTTTAACAATGCATGGAATTGGCAACAACTTAAATTAGCTTTCTAAACTAAAGTTAAACTTGAATAAATAGCTAATTGTGAGGAAAACCGAGCCTATCACTTCGTTCGCAACAAACAGAGCCTACTTTATCAGCAATTTAGTCGGCATCCTTCGGAAATTTCGTGAACACCAACTTTCTCGACAAACATTCCTTGGTTTATACAAAGATAAATTCAGTAGGTCATGTCTGTTTTTATAATAGCGCTTGACGAAATGGTTATGGTCAAAAAAGCTATTGAACTTCTTCTTTTATTTAAAACAATTTAAATGTTTTAGTGAGTTAAAAGTTCACATACTATTTCATAGCTTATTAGTGTTAGTAATAATCTCTTGTTTTCAACTTCACTGTACAGTCGGGTAAGAATAAATTGGTAAGTACATACAATTATTCGGGTAGCAAACAATATTTGGTCATTCTTGATTTTTTTCATTCATTGCCTAAGCCAGCTTGCTTCCAGTGGTTCCATGTTGATGCTACTGCAATGTATCTCAATTTTGTGGTCTCTACAGGCGTGTGCGTAATGCAAAGAAGAGTCTTCAAGTAGATGTTTGGTGGGCAAATATTTTAACATTACCAATAGAGAGAGCATTTTATTTCTATGGATAAGACTCAAAACTCTTGAGCATAGTTAAATGCTCTTTGTTGCGTTTAGATTCTTTTAGGATAATTAATAATTTAAGTTATTGACTTCGACAATAGGTTTACTATAAATTGTTATTTTTTATTCGTGTTAGTTACATCACCTGTAACTAGAGAAAGGGCGGATAATTTTTCATGATTTTTTATTTTTTGGACTTGTGTCATTGTAGCTGAATGAACTAATATTATATTTAATTGTTTAATTATGAAAATTTGCATACCAATTTAACGGTAGAATGCACTGGACTTGTAAAATTGTAAAGATCTCTGTAACTGTATTCTAGCAAATAAAGACTCACTTACTTACTTACTTACCCCGAAAAAGATAATCTTGATAACTACAAAACAGAACTAGACAGGAGCCGAGGCAAAATGGAGCTCACTGGGACCGCTAGTCAATGAATAAAAAGTTATTTAAAAATTAATATAGACTTAAGAAACGCACTATAAGGTTTAAAATAACGCATTTGTGTTCTATTTAAGAGAAACGAATTCATTTTGTGTTGGTGCGTAATGTCAAGCTTACGTAAAATAACTGTCTGACTTCTCACATCATGCACCGACTTTACCTTAATTAGTTTCTCCTAAATAGAAGACTAAACTGCGTAATTAAGTAAGCTTTTGTAAGGATGTTTATTGTATTAATATCTGACAAGTTTGAGAGCCAGTGGCCAATAGGCTGTAGGTGTGTGCGCGCTGGCAGTATTTCAGCGGCACTGGACTCGGAAGCAATTGGGCGCAGATTTATTACAATGTGTGTCGGTGGATCGGTGTGCGCTATCGATCTCGACGACAGTGTTATGGGGATGCGAGTTCATCATTTCACCATTTGTTTCTGATAGAGCTAGGCTTTCTCTAAAAGTCGCCTTTGGGAATGTAGTCATAAGAGCCTGTTAAATAATTTTAAAAAAGAATGAAAATCGGTGTCATGCAAATTCCAACTAACTAAAAATGAAGCCAGATTCACTCCATTAGGATCACGTCATATTAATAAGCATATAAGAGTACTATTATATATTCTGTGATATAAGCTAATATACCTTTTGATCCAAGGTTTTAGGCTAAGTTTGTCTTTCACGAAAATCAAGATTTGGCAATAAAATATAGGCGTCAATTTAGAGGTCTATTTTTTAAAACAAAACTACCCTGACCTGCAAAACGAGCTTATTAGGGCTCGTATTTTATCCAGATCAAGTGAGATTAAAATAGGTATGTTTGTTTGTAAATAAAATACTATAAACGGAAAACCTCTAGTAAATATATTTTTATTTTGGGTGTTATTCATCTTTATTGTAACTCCATTTATTATTGCTTTACGTGAAATACGCCTATGCAGTTTAATAGATGCATACAATAACAGTGGGGTTATTCCAAGTTCCCCAATATATTAAGTTTGCGACCAGACTACAAACATGAACTTGTTAACGCTATAACTATGCATTATGTTGTTTCAACATGCGTGTTCTATTACGATATTGTATTTAGACAAGAAACTGGTTTTGGGGTTATGCTGTGATTTGTGTTTTATTGAACTCAATAATAAATGTAAAAAAATGCATATTTTAAGTACCGGTCGCAGTGGATAAGTTTGAGGAAATAGAAATGAAGGCTTTCGTTCAGCAGTGGATGACAATTGGCTGAATTATCAGCCAGTCATCAGCCATCATTAAATGATGATGATAAATAACTAGGAATTTCTGCTAGCTATTCATAGATATTTATGTTTCGTTCGTAAAAGCTTTAATTAAGGGTGATGAAGTGTTAGTATGAATAGTGATAGTAAGCCTATTTTTATAAGTTTCTAATGATCTTATCAACAAAGATAAGAAAAAGATTTCTTCTAAAAACATTTTTTTGTAATTGTTTTCAATATTTTTTATAATTTCTAGAGAGAAGGGTAGGTAATAGAAACACACAAACGAAACTTTGTCAAAATAAATACATGTTTAAACAGGATAAGAAATTTTGCTGACCATAGTCGTACTTCTTCATTCTGAAATTGTTAACAAATTACACATAGCAAGCATTGTTTCGGAAACTAGAAATATAATTCGGTATTTCACTTTTGAGATTGAATCAATGCTTTATTTTTGTGCGTATCCATAAAATATATTTACATCGTACGAAAATGACCAACATAACGGAATCATAGTAGGGGTTGGATTCAATTGTCGACTCCAGCACAAAATGATACATGCAAATAGGCCATGGCAACCCATAGCTAGTGGGGAGACTCTCACACTCGTCCCACGAGCCTACGGCCCATTTGGGACGAGTTGATACTACGCATAATTGTCCACAGATCATAATACCTACTATGATTTGTTTTTTTTAATTAAATATTAAAGCTATAATTATATATGAGCTCGTTACTTTGGTCACTAAAATAACAAACTAATTACTTACCTATTAGTTTTATGTTTTATGTCTATTTAATTCTATAGAATGTTCTTGATTATCACTTAATCTAAGCGTGCCCCGGATTGTAACGGTTTAAAAGTGGCAAGTATACAAGGCGTTTTTGATATTTGCTTACTTTTAAAATCTCGTCCCAAGTCGGGCATCCCTCAAATATGTGGGACGAGTTCGTGAATAACCCAGTTAGTGCGGTACATAAATTACGTCCCAATTGTTTCCTATGTCACCCCTTTGTGCCCACTGGGGCTATTTGGTTGAAACGTGGCATTACTCTTTTTGCGGACAAAAGTCACTTTTATAGCCTGTACCGATCACTATTAACAGTTTTCTATATTGTAAAGGACGTTTTGGGAAATTGGCGCCGTAATTTATAGAGGTGGTTATTCAATTTATTTTTGAATGGCTTTTGGTGTCCAAAATGGACTGCGGCTTGTGAGCTCACTGAGGTTTTACGTGAACTAAGATTTATTTGTAAGATTAACATTACAAAATTATTAAATTATTTTAGGCACTTTTGAAATTAATTCAGTTGAAGGGATTTCATACTTAGGTCAAGTCAATTATCTATGTACTGGGTACAGCTTATCAAATCACCTTATTTCTTAGGTTATTCAATACGCATACCCGCTTTGTCAACGTTTTGCCAAAATGGACGTCATTTGTAAATTGTGACTTTGTGTCCTATTAATGTGGCTAGGACTGTATTTCGACGTCAAATGACGCAGCATTGTTTCCGCATCACGCTCTACGAAAATAGATTCTGGAAGAGGCCAAAATGTTCCTAGAAATTTAAAAAGAAAGTAAATTTTAAAGCCTGATTTCATAAATAGCGGTTCATTTGTTTTTTCTTCGCACGAACATTCATAATATCAATACGTGATCATTATCGTGATCGTTGAGACATGTAAAAGGAGTCAGCGCTTCTCGACACCTCATGAAAGCACACAGCTATTCTTCTTCTTCTTAGCGTGTCGATGGAAACCCAGATGGAGGAATCACAATGGAGAAATCACAAGGTAGCAGCCCAGAATTCAGCCACGATTAATTCAGCTATTATTTTTTCTTTTATTTGCTGCACGAGGCATAGTTACTCTTATTAGTTTTTATTCTTATAAAATTAATATACCAAAAAGTATGAGTGTCAAAAAATATTCAAACCATTATTCTCAGTTTTGCATGGCAACCTTGATATCAGTTTTATCAAGCCGTCCATAGGGCCTTGCAAACATCTCTCCGCCTATTCGCCACTGAGCCCGCGTGCGGTGGAGTAGGTATAAGGTGAAGTAAGGCCTTTGCCCAGCAGTGGGATGCTTACAGGGTAACTTCACTTCACTGTTGTAAGTTGTTTAAGCTTACTCAGGTTTCAACAAGCTTTGTCTGCCTCAAAGTGGTTAATTGCGTTTATGTAATTAATATCATTATACAACTAAATAGCGAACAATCATGTGAAACTTGCGCCATTAAATTATTATATTATGGCGAACTATAACTTTCTCTGTAAATACATTTCACAAGTGCGGTAGTGGCTTTACAAAGAGCGTTATTAGTTGAAGCCCTAACACAAGCGTTAAGTTCAATATGCAAGGCTTACACTTTTTTTATAATAGATATAGGTATTTATTTAAGTTAAAATGAATAAAATTATAGTCCCACTAGCCAATTTCGACTACGGTGGTCAGTCACAACGACTAACCGACTGCGCGGGACATATAATAGTGCACAAGTGTGTGCGCAAACACAGGTGCACTCTCTTTTCGTTTCACTCTCATAACCCGATGGAACAGCAATCTGATACGACCGGAAAGAGATCAGGCCGTTGGTCCTACTTTACGTGCTTTCCGAGGCACGGGGGTGAAACACCGCTAACATCCAAACTTCGGGCTTCCATGAGAAATTCTTAACAGAAAAACCCAGGTACATATTTTTGGCTCGGATCGAACCTGGGACCTCTGGCGCAGCCGTCGCTTTCAAATGCGACCTTCTAACAGCTGCGCCACCGAGGCAGTCAAATCATATTTATATTTAACATCCTCGAGCTCATTGTATTATTAATTTAATTTAATACACAAGAACAACCGTTCATGTAGGAAATTATTTACTTAGCAAATATTTCACGTCAGTAGAAAACAAAACTTACAGTAAGCTGCGCGATGTTCTTATTAACTTACTTCATAGAACGTCAAAAAACTATCCATTCCATTCCATATCACTTTTTTTTGTTATTTTAACAATAACCGCGTGGATAAAGTTATTGAATGCTTAACGTTACTAAGAACGTCCTAGGAAATTGATAAGGCCCACTTGATCTAGGTTTAGCTAAGCGTAACAATGTCAACACGTCTTTCTATCAAAGATTCTGATTTCATTATTATCAGCCAAAAGCCGTCGACTGCCAAACAAAGGCCTTCCTCAAAAATTTCCACAGCAATCGGTTGCAGGCAGTCTGTGTCAGTGTGATCCTGCGATCTTTACAAGGTCGTCAGTCCATCTTGCCGGTAGAGACTCCAATCTAGAACTTTTCTGCCCTAATGGCCATCAGTTCTTCGAGCTATGTGCCATGCCCATTGCCACTTAAGCTTACTGTTTTACAGAGCTATGTCCGCTACCTAACTTATTCTAAAGTATCTCCTTTTAGAATGAATTTGTTTTTGTTATTTAACTGCTACACCGCTCGCATCCTAACCGCGTCTCTACCTACTCCGTATTCCGCTATTGAGGCGATAGTTTGCGAAACAATTTGCAACTGACGTACACGTTGCCTTCACGATCGACGGGTCGGACTGCTTTTTGAGCCGACATCAACTTTATCGGTATTGATAATGTATGTGCGAGTGACGTGCTAATGTTGTACCCGTAAGCTGGAACTTGCTATAAGTGGTTGTTGGTTTTCAACCGTGAATCCTATATTGGAGTTTGAATGGATTAAAATAGGTAAAAGGTTTGGAAGAATTAAATGTAAATAATATAGCTGAATCCCTCAAATTGGAAGTTAGTTCTTTGGTAGACACCATCCTAAGATGTTGCTGTCTAATAGTGTTTTTAATTCATAAAGCGTCGTTAGTCTAGATTTTGTTTGATATTTTGGAGTAAAAAGTGGAAATTCTATCAGTTGTATTAAAAGGGATCAATTCATGTACATGATAAATAGGATTTAACATTTTTAAAATTAATCTATTCTGATGAACCGTAATAAATAGAAACAAAAGACGATTAAAAGAAGAAAAGTTCTCATTTAGTTTTTAATCGGAATTTTACGATCAGTTGGCCCTGTTTTCGCCAACACCGGGACAATTACTTACTCGGAAAAATGCCTGATTGCAATTCTACATTGTAATACGAAGCGGATGGAATTTTATACCTTAGTATGAGGTATGGGATAGGCATGGTACCAATTATTCTGATATTTGGGTATATTATGTGGGTGCAGAATACTCATTATCCAAGTGAATTATCTTAAAGTGAACACGTGTTTTTGAAATACCTTGATAAGAACACTTCATTGTTCTGTAAAATTATGAGATGTATGGAAATAAATTTTCCCTTTGACACACACAAAAGTACTTATGTGAGAAATCATATATATTACTATTTTTGTTCAAACCAATACAATTTACTATAATAGTAACTCCTACAATAAGTAATAGTAAGAATGCTACATTATCATCATCGTTATCAACCAAAGGACGTCCACTACTGAACGTAGCCTCTCCCTCGCTTGTTTGCGCCATGTGTTCTGCCCTGTTCCCGCTGATTGCTGATTTAATATTGACTTGATTATTTACTATGTCCATTGTAAAAAAATACGCAAAGTACACCCACACCTCGGTTAATAATTTTCATCAAAATTTGATTAAAATTAGTTACATATGCATATTTAATGACTGCTAATTCCATCTTGATCTATATGCCATTGATATGCAACGTGATGCCAAGAGAACGCGATGCACACAATATTCCCATTACGGGAGGCATTCCCTGGAATATCCTGGAATTTCTCGGGTGCTACCCGAAATGGGATTGTCTGTGTCCGTACGTTCCAATCTTGTTTCGCTGTCTGTCGGTGTACCCTTAAACTCGCTTTGTTTTTGTTTTCAGCACGTAAGATGGGACAGATCGGGTTTCGATTGAGAACTTATCATTTAAATGTTACTTGTACGGATATTTTGAGCTGGACAATAAATAAATAAAGCTATTATTGTATTGGCACAGACATAAACATAGTAATGATGATAAACATAGGTACTACATTTTAGATAATTTAGAACGAAATAGAGTAATATCAACTGTCAAGAACGGAATGAAGAGAGCTAATTGGAAATGTTTAATATTATCTCGAATTAAACAATTATTCCTCTTATTTTTAATTGCTTACTAATAATGTAATCTGTTCATTCTCTGCATGGAAAAACAGAATAATACTACAAGTAATAGTAGTTCTACTATTTTTGCCAACCCCTGACCCATACTCCAGTACGGTCAGCTCACATTTTTAAAAGGAAACACCCGATTATCCTTTTCCGTAAACAATGCAATCCGCCCGATAAGGCATCTCGGCTCAGCGTTTATAAAACGTAGCATAAACTTCAACTTTGTCCCTTGCGCTCACGTTTAGCTGGACTACCCAATTAGGGTTACTATACTTATAGCTTTAAGAAGGATTATTTTTTAAAAAGGCGTTATTAATGGTTGTAAAACCGGACAAGTGCGAGTCTGACTCGCGCACGAAGAGTTCCTATTGACAAGGTTAACAATAGTAGGTTTTTCATATTGTTTTTTTTTTCTGAAAATGAGCAGAAACAGGCAAAATATGGAGGTTTTTGTACTTTATTTTCATTATAATAAAATACGACAAAATGTTTTGTAAATGTTCCAAGTGCCTACCTGTTGCCATTATTGATGTCGAGAAAAAAAAACGCAAAAAACGCGTTGCTGTAGAGGAGTCAAGTACCTAGCTATCGTGGTCCTTGAGTTACATCCTAGTGACAGACAGATGGACGGACGGACTGACAAGAACTAATAGGGTGCCGTTTATGCCCTTTGGGTACAGAACCCTAAAAATAACAACGAACGGTTTGGAACATACCAAGAGAAATTATACCATCCATGAAAGTTGAGGTGATAGGTACTAAGTATTTTTTTACTTACCTACTTGGAATGAAATTGGCAGTCTGCTAGTACGATTACGATCAGTATTTTTATTGTTGTGACTGTAATACTTACAGCTTGGTTAAAATATTTCAGCGTCAAAGACTAAAAATATTAGTGACTTTGAAAATATTTTGGGTATTAAAAAAAATACATCATTTACGGAACTGAGACATTGACATTGATTAAAGCAGTTTTTGATGTTTCCTTACTTTGATATTTGCAGAGATTAGTGCCACCCAATGAAATAAAACATCAATTCGATTAGCAAACCAATACAATCTATCCATGCCATTTTAAAGTGCGTGGTCACCTCATTTCCTTGCTTCGATCTTATCACAGTATACGTTTAAAGCCGCTTTCCATATAAATTGCTTGTTTTGTAATAAACAGTGCGAGGAAAGACGATAGCTCACAAGGGAGGTCCATCTTTGTTTTAAACCCGGTTTGCGTGTTTGTACAGGAGGAATTTCAATTTTGGCAACCTTGACTTTATTTGGATTTGAGCCTGTTTAGGGCTCTGATTAATTTCGATGGTAAAAAAAACGAGTCATGACGTAGTTTGAAATGGTTAGCCCATAAATGATTTTTCAGAAGAATGCTTTTATTATATTTACTGCGCTCTCGCTCTCACAGCTAAGTATTTTGAAGCCTATTTTCAAGTTTCGTTAGTACTCAAATAAACGTTGCTATCAAATAGTCCTTGACAACTCTGTTGCTTACAATAACTCCACCATTTTCACTCCGATCAAACGTATACGATACTAAAATCCTTTTCACCAGAAACAGGGACCAATAACAATCAACCGCTATTTTTCATTGTTTATAAGCTCGCTTGCAACGTACGGCGCCCATTTTTCTTGGCATTTATCAACTAACCGAGGTACGGGTATAAAACACTGCACTTGGACGCAAAAACATTGTTCAGGCACTTTCATTTAAACTGGGTTTAGTGGATGGGACGAGTTTTTCACGTTAACAACGCGACAGCGAGTAAAACGACGTTCCGTTTAAGCGTGTGCATACGTTATTACAGTTTTTATGTGTGCTACATTTAAGCTTTTAACACGTTGTACACATCTCATTTTTCATTAACACCATTAATGTAAACGCAAGAGCCGCGTTATTGCCAGTGTAGTTTTACGCTCTCGGTTATGGTTTGTTTATTACTTCGTGTAACGCGTTAAAACAATTCTATGATTACAAAAAGCTGAAGACTATTTATATTAAAACCGATTTTTTCTTCTTAAGTAGCCAATTAGTACATAGAGAATGCCCCTTATTTTATGCCTCATGCCTTCCTAAGTTGTTACCATAATAATTTTCGTGATATCGATCCAGGATTTTTTCAGCTTTTGTTTGTATCGTCATAAGTTTAATTATCTTATTACCCAAACTATCCTTATTATTATTCCTTCAGGTCAGTCCAGTCTTTGGTAAAGGTTCGCCACAAATATCCACTGTCATCATGTGGTTGGTGAGCCGTAAAGAAACGTACGAGCAACGCCGCGGGGTGGCGCTATCGTCTATTAATATTCCAGATGCGATGTGATCGACCGACAGACTATTACCTCTGCTGGAAAGGGTTAAAGTTATAAGCTGATACGCAAGCGATTATGTTTTGGCTCAAAGAGAATCAGGATAGCAAAGGGAAGCGCTTTCTGCCGACTGAGGTGTTATTGGTCGGGGACTATAGTCCAATGGAGTACCGTCTGGGTGTTGTATACAATAGTAGATCCGATTTTAAAATCTCATTCGTGGTTCAGGATTGTATGAAAATTCGGATGTTGTATAGAGTTAGGCTATCAGCGCCATCTAGCCGTTTTATAAGCTGATACGCAAGCGATTATGTTTTGGCTCAAAGAGAATCAGGATAGCAAAGGGAAGCGCTTCCTACCGACCGAGGTGTTATTGGTCTGGAACTATAGTCCAATGGAATACCGTCTGGGTGTTGTATACAATAGTAGATCCGATTTTAAAATCCCATTCGTGGTTCAGGATTGTATGAAAATTCGGATGTTGTATAGAGTTAGGCTATCAGCGCCATCTAGCCGTTTTATAAGCTGATACGCAAGCGATTATGTTTTGGCTCAAAGAGAATCAGGATAGCAAAGGGAAGCGCTTCCTACCGACCGAGGTGTTATTGGTCTGGAACTATAGTCCAATGGAATACCGTCTGGGTGTTGTATACAATAGTAGATCCGATTTTAAAATCCCATTCGTGGTTCAGGATTGTATGAAAATTCGGATGTTGTATAGAGTTAGGCTATCAGCGCCATCTAGCCGTTTTGGAGCCGAGCTATGTTGTTATGTGTATCGCTACAATGTTGGAGATGAGACTTATAATAATGTAGTGTTAGTATTTCCATCTTTAGCTTTAGGCATCGATAGTTACAGGGGGCGTAGCAGTGGGACTGTTATAACTTATCTGTGAATCTTAAAAATAAATCTGCTTACATCTAAAACTTATTCCTCTTTTACAATAAAACTAATTTATGTGGCCTTTGATCGTTTTCGAATATTATGATTAAAGACGTCTTTTTACCATTGCTCAAGAATGTTAACGGATTAACAAAGATGGTTGGGCTGGAACAAATGTCATCATCATCATCATCATTATCAGCCAAGGGACGTCCACTGCTGAACATAAGCCTCCTCCACGGCTTTCCACAACGACCGGTTGTGAGCGGTCTGCATCCAGTAAGATCCTGCGATCTTTACAAGGTCGTCTGTCCATCTTGTCGGTGAACGTCCTACGCTGCGCTTTTGGTCGAAGGGTCTCCAATCTAGAACTTTTTTGCCCCATCGGCCATCAGTTCTACGCGCTATGTGCCCACTGCCACTTGAGCTTACTGATTCGTAGGAACAAATTATGTGTATTGAGAGAACTGTCTGTTCTTGATGATAACGAATGAAACATATTCAAACACCGCTGACGTCTATACCTCGTGCCATTTACTATTTCGTCTGAATGTGTAAGCGTAATGTGTGGGTGATTTATCACTAGATTCCGACGATCAATGGCCCAAACCCTTTATGCGAGTTTCGAACGCGACCTATATAAATATTAGGGGATATTCACAAGTTCTCAATTGTATCGCATTGTAAATGTGCGAACGTTTTCAATAAATTTCTTGCTTTTTTCACGGACATAGTAATTCTTGATAACGCTCAAACTGATTTGCTTAGGATAGCTCGTTCTGTCAAAAAAATATAGAAACAATTAAATACATTGTTTACGCCAACTCGGTGAGCAGCACCAGCGAAATAATTCTTATAAAAACCTCACTCAAAATGTGGTTTCACGAAAAATACGCCTATAAATGCGGTAGGTAGCGAACAAACGAGGGGACTATTCTCATATATTACGGCGTGGTTTGCCAAAGCCACGGTTTTGCGTTCGACTTTGTTTGTTTGGCCATGACACTCCGTTTTCCAGGACAAATAGCGGCGAAACACCATTGAAATATAGAAAAAATATACCGAAAACGTCATACGTTTTCCTTCCAATCTACCCGTATCAATAAGGGGATTACCCAGAGTATTTTCCAAGCGAAAAGTAACGTGGGAAAGAAATGGAATTAATATTTTATGGTCGCTTTTTACGCGGCACAGCGAGGAGAAAAAGTTTTTTTTGTTTAAAATGAGTCTGTCGCTAAGGATGTTATGGTTATAGGTAATAATGATCTTAAAAATATCTCATAGGCATCTTTCATATTCGCTTTAGTTGAATGTTAGAGCGACGACGTTTTAATGACGTCACTTAAATACACGTAACTATCATACTACCCCGAGGCTTTATATGAAAATTTTAACAGAGTATATTCTTAATTTTTACAATGTATGCAAACTCTTTAGACGCATAGCATATTTAAACAAAAGTATTTTATTTGTCAAAAATTTTTATTATGATTTTCAAACGTTTTATTTTTCGACTCGTCCCAAATAGGTCGGCTCGTGTGACGAGCTGGCGAATAACCCAAAATCAATTTTCCTACTAGATTTAACAGGCACTTTAACAGTCTCGATTTATTATTTCTTTATTTACCAATACATTTTATTCCTTTTATTGAAAAATCAACTTGCCTTGATATTTGAATTTCGCTTCTTCTAAGCTGATTATGGATAGCATGTTTACTTCGAGAGTTCCAGTAAAAAGAGTACACGAGGCATGAGCTTAGTCTCAGTAAATAACAGGGGGAACTCTATCGTCCTACTCTGCGAGAAGATATCTGTATTTTCTTTTCCAGCCATCTTTCTCACTCGCATCTAAATGTGCGCTTGAGTGAGTGGGATAGGTGGATTAGGTAAAGTGAATATTGAATGATACAGTGGGGGTCCTGTCCTTTATTATTTTCCTCGTCGCCGATCGAGGCCGTTCAATTAACTGGCATGCATATTTATAGGGGCTGTCCTTTATTCTTTTCTAAGCCCGCCTTTCTAATGCTAGTCCGTTTCATTAGTTTTGCAGATAATGTGGGATATATTACAAGCTGCAAGGATTTACAGCTCAATACAATACTGTTTATAGTATTAGTAGTACATTAACACCCGTATGCTAAGACGTTTCTTTGAAACTGCCACGAGACAGCATGGACTGAGGAACCATCTAGGAAAGTTTCGGGGATACCTCAAAAAAAAACAAACGATTATTTTGACACTTCACTTTGACATGATTTGTAGTACTCACAACAGTACCTTTAGCACGAAAAACTATCGAATGCGTAAACGTATCGAGAAATGTAAAAATCCTTATTAATGAAAGTGTTTTCTCTACACACCGCTAGGGGCGCTAGTTCAATTTCCATACGAATTGTCATTTCTCGATTCGTTTACGTATTCGATAGTTCCTCGTGATAAGGGTACAGATGAGTTTTCCATAAGGTAGTTCGCAAGGTACCGAGTTTACAATCATTCCCTCAAACCTTCCTCACCTTGAGCTTTGAGGTTTTATTTTCCCTCTCATTATACCGATAAGATGAGTTAAGGTTGAGATAAGTGGAGTCGAGAAAATGTCTAAACATGGGGTGGCAGTACCTACCGATCTTAAGCCAAAACACTCACTTGCAAGTGTACAGCAAAGCATATAAAAACCGGTTAAGTGCGTGTCGGACCCGCGCACTGAGGGTTCCGTGCCACCCTTAACTGAATTCAGGGTCCAATTACTTTCACTTAACGAAAACATCACAATATATTGCGACAGCAAAAATAACTTTGTTTTTCATAGTGTTTGTATGAAAGACAAAGTTATATTTGCGGTTGATAAAAATGTGCAATATCTCAAAAACTACTGGTTCGATCTCCTTCAAACCAATTTTCGTTGCATGTTTTTGTTGAGATCTACATCATATATTTTTTTCAAAATTTTCACTTTCTTAGTTCAAAAGTTAGATGGGGGGGGGGGAGGAGGCGCCCATTTTACCACTTTGGAAGCGTATATATCTCAAACCTTACACTTTTAGAAAAAATGGTTTTAGAAACCTCAACATCATTTTTAAAGACCTATCCATAGACACCCCACACGCATAGGTTTGAGTAAAAAAAAAATTTAGGTTTTAGTTTCATGTATGGGAGCCCCCCTTTAAATATTATTTTTTCTTACTTTTTTATCTGAATCGGAAAGCGGTGAACAAAATACACCTACCTACCAAGTTTCAGCTATGTGATGCTTATAGTTTCAGAATAAAGTGGCTGTGACATACGGATGGACAGACAGACAGACAGACAGACAGACAGACAGACTTGACGAAACTATAAGGGTTCCGTTTTTTGCCATTCGGCTACGGAACCCTAAAAATTGATACAAAGTGTTTATTCCCCAAAGATTTGCAACACGATTGTTTTGTAAATGTTTGTCAATTTTGTGGAGAACTTTATAGACAAGTTTGTGTTTCTGAGTTGGCAATGGCTTAATCATTTTGAGTTCGGAATTACTTTTCCATTACATCGTCATTAAAAATTGTAGGTTTTATGCAGTCTGATAAAAGACAATAAAGACGTTTTTGAAGTATGTACGCAAACTCTACAAATACTCCGCCTTTCGTTGAACCTACTAACTTTTCACTATTTGGTTTGTGGTTATACAAATAAGCCTTTAATAACAGCTTATTGATACGATTGTCGATATTTCGTACATACTTGTGAGCTTGTGTGTGTTCCCTGGCGTCTTTATTTACCTTTTTTATCTCGCCAACTGATACCCTTTCACGCGTGACAGGCCTTGCCTATTGTACATCTAACCCTATTGCAGCTTGAGCAAACAAAAAATAAACAACATTCCAAATCCCATACAAAACCCCTCACTATGTTCCTAAAAAGTTGGAAACTTTGGACGACTCTATTCCGTTGGGTTAAGGGTTAAATTCGAACAAATGCGGTTCTTGTCACACAAATTTGGTGTGCTCCGTGACCCTTAGCATATTTCAATGAACTTAGTAGCGGCTTTGAAAGAGGCGTCGCGGGTAAACAGTGGTCTGGGCCGTACTACAAGTTTTTAAATCCGTCCGAAAACTTTTCCGATATGTATTTTCTTTACAAGACTACTTCTTTGGTCATTCTTTCTGGTTCATCGGTTATTACGCTTGTTAATGTATTGGGAAATATTTTCGGGCATATTTTGGCAGTTGGGATGTTAAAAAAGTAGATGAACTCGTTTAAAAATATGTTTTAAGTTCCCTACTTGATGCAAAATATCAATTAGGCCCTTCATTAATCATCTTTACTTCTTTTGTAGTATGGTCTTCTTTCTGTCCTGTATTATTTTGGATGGCTTTATTTTTAGCATCTACAAATATTTGGATGGAAGATTCCAACATTTGGCGTCATTCAAAAGTCACAATTTTTTTTTAATTCTTATATTTAGTCTTCATACCATCCGGTTCCCGATAGTAGGGCCTCAGAAAACCTTCCCTCATTTAGTCGAGTGACACTGTGGCTGACGAAATAATACGCTACCACTCGCCAGCCACAGATTACGTAACGACCAGCTTTATGTCAGTTTTTGAGCACGCATAAAATTTTGCTCGGGCACAAAGGAGTGAGGAATTCTATATTACGTGGGCGGGGGCACCTTAAGAGATTCTAGAGTTGAGTGCAGCCTTAAGAGGTACTCAATGGAAATAATCACCACAGCTTTAAAAGCCAGCTATGCTTAGACTATGTAACGCTGGGTTGGAATAACTAAGCATTCTGGCTACGAGGATGATTATCTTTTTAAAACAATGGAGTGCAACTTCTGAACTAACTTGAGCATTGCAATTAAGATTAGGAGGTGGTTTTAAGACCAGAAATGCTTTGTCTGCATATTGCCATGGCATTTCGATGTGAGATCATTATATTTTTTCAAATGCTGACCTTTCACTATTTGCACTTATTCCTTCCTTCCTGTACTTCTTCTTACCTCAAGCCTAATAATCTTCATAAAGAAGTGGTAGGATTCCCAAAGCAATTTTAGGATGTTAATGTAAGTGCCCTCTGCGAGGCCCCAAAAGTATTTTTTAATATAAATTTTACTATAGCTTTTTTTAGGAAGCAAATTCCTTACCACGAAACCAGACAATTGGTGTGTTGTCTGGCGCATATTTATTTATTTATTATTTATTATCATAGTCATCAATCTGAAATCTACCTCAATTGGTTTTGTCATAAATAAGAAACCACCAAAAGGTTTAGCCGAGCTCGGGATGAATCTTTTTAAACATTTACGTCCGTACGTGTCACGTATAACATTGAACCCGAAATAAATTTACGGGCACACCTTCCCAGATTCATTACGCATACGTTTTGTTTACACCATTAAGGGGTAAATGAGCTATTTAAATCGGTCGTATTGCGTGTGCCTTTTGTTTAAAGCAGACAAGTGGAAAATGCCCGATCACAGAGGTCAGACTAAACATTTTAAGCTTTGAACTCAGGACCTACTGCTAAAATATATAAAGGTAAAATTGAGATTTTTTTGTACCCTATCCTTTTAAATGTATTGGTATATTTTCCTAAACCTAGTCGTTATTTTTATAAATTTACTAAAGTTTGTAAGAATGGACCGAGGCTACTGCCCCTTTTGATGGAACACTACATCTACGGAACAAAAGTACAATTAATGAATTAGTTAAATTAGTTAGGTGACACATTTAGATCTACATTAAGGGGTGGCCAATAAAGCTGACTGGCTCCCTCCCACTCTCCCATGCAGCGTGATGTTTGATGGCCTAAAGTCATCCATAATAAATAAGATATCGAACACTTTTATTTAAATCGGTCCAGTAGTTCAAACAAACAAACTCTTTAGTTTTATAATATTAATAGATACCAAGATCAACAGTACGAAATCGTAACCATATAAGTAACACAAAATACAATTCAAAATGCAGTTCCTAACTTCAGACTCAAAATCTACGTCGCGTTCTATTGTCAAAAATTTTAGGTTTAATGTTTGAAAAACTCTTTCATTGATCATTTTCCCTTTATTTGGTCACACGTTCACCGTAATAAAGTCTAGAACATACAGTGGTATGCCGCGTTTCCTCAAATATTTGCTCGGCTGCGTACACACAGGCCGTCTTCACACTGACGCCCGGCTTCGCATGTAGGTTGTTTACGTTGAAAACAGCGGTCTATGAAATCACTCTTTGTATGTAAATGTTGCTTTGGCTTTTGTGTGCACGGGGTTTATTATTTTATGCGGCTTTTATTAAGAGGTGACAAGAGTTTTTCATAGGAAACCTATATAAAATATTGTAATAAAGGCTTTTTACTTTGAAAACGTTCTTTTGTATGATTAGTACTAATTGCCGCCTCGGTGGCGCAGCGGTTAGAGGGTCGCATTTTAAAGCGACGGCTGTGCCAGGAGGTCCCGGGTCGCGCAAAAAATATGTACCTGGGTTTTTCAGTTCAGAAATTCTCAAGATAGCCTGGAGTTTGGAAGTTGGCGGTGTTTCACCCCCGTGCCTCGGAAAGCACGTAAAGCCGTTGGTCATGCGCCTGATCTTTCTCCGGTCGTGTCAGATTGCTGTCCCATCGGGCTATGAGAGTGAAAGGAATATTGAGTGCACCTGTATTTGCGCACACACTTGTGCATTATAATATATCCCGCGCAGTCGGTTAGTCGTTGTGACTGGCCAATTACATACATAGCAAAAGTATATTAGGCAAATTTTTCTTCTTAAATAGTTTGCCCATTTCTTTAATTTTGACGTTACATTACTAAGCTTCTTTCCAGATGTCACGTAACACAAATTCAATTCCTGTCTCGATATAATTCGTTGCGATTTCAATTCTGTGCACATATCGTCATGAATATTTAAACTCCCCCGGGTTGTAGTATGTTTACTTAGGAACTCTGTAACTTCAACCTCTGTTTATTAATAAGTTGGGAAATATGGTGAATTTTGTTACAAGAGAAAAGTTAGAAAAGTTCCGAGTTTACTCAAAACCGATTTTTTTGTATGGGCACTTAAGATCCTTTTAAGGACTCGCTTGCAAGTTGAGGAAACATTTCATAATTAGGTGCCTATGGTTTTAAAAAGGGAAGAAGTAAACTCCTCCATGAATGTGAATGTTGGAAATGAAACATCCTCTTATTAGAATTGGTTGTTACGGGATTGTTACCATGGCCCTAATTATTTCCGAGTTTTCCATATTTTGGCACTTTTGGAAGTAAAGTAAGAAAGAAAGAAAGCTTTTAATGATAATGGACATCACAAACAAACACACATAAAAAACAAACAAACACATGTGAATAGTTAAAAGAAAAAAAATGTAAAAAATAAAAATGTACTTAATACCTACTCAAATGCCAGCCAAGAAGTGCATGTGTGACTCTGTGCGTCTCGACTCTGTGAGTAGGACCTCACTCAGCATAAGCCAGGTCCTCTAGAGGACCTATCAGAGGTATCAGAAGTACCATCACGGCGTTACTGAAGTTTTTACCCACTGCACCACATGAACGTGCTAAAAACGTGTCAGGAGGTCTTCTACGAAAAACGTAATCCGTCAATACGATTATCGTTTTTCGGATCCGAAATATTTTTTGTATGAAATGCTTACTACGAAATGCTTCGGATCCGCAAAACGATTATCGTATTGACGGATTTCGTTTTTCATAGTAAGCCTTTTGGCACGAAAGGCAACACGATACGCTCTACTTTGTCCACTGAACGGATTGACAGCGTTTTGTCTTTTCGTTAATGGAGCGAGAGCGAGCGGGAGCGAGCGAGAATGTTTTTGTGCCGGTGCTAACTCGCTCTTGTACATGGCAAGCGACGGTTTTGGTCGCTGACGGAACAGTCTAGAGGGCAAGGTTTCATAGTTCCCGAAACAAATAATATTTTTCTGCCTGAAACGTTCATAACACGGTCATGGTATGCTACGGTGTAGATAGATAACTCTTTATTGCACACAACATTAGTGAATTTACAATTTTTTTAAAAGGAAATGTAAAATTTAGGCGGTCTTATTATTCTGTAGTGGGCTTCAACCTTAACAATCTATTCCTATTTTATGTGCGTGCACAAATATTAGTTTCAAAGGGTTTAAAACAATGTATCGTCTTATTTTTCAATAACAATCATATCGTTTGAAAATTATTTTAGACATTAAAAAACTTGTATCCATTAAGTAGCTACCTAACATAAATGATAAGTTTCTATACAGGAGCTTTTGATAAAGGGTTATAGTCAAAGTTGTTGCTTCATAACAGCATTTACGTCAAACTTTTCCGTTGCAGTATTTCATAACGGTATCCCTGTGAGCTAACAGGATATTTTCGTCACAAAGGCGAACAGAGGGCATACGACAACTGTACCTTACGTCAAAAACAATTTTGGGCTATCTCGCAAGATGACATAAGGGACGCGACGGCAAAGTGACTTCATATTTAGTGGCATAGCATCACTTTCGTGGACATATTGTCGCGTACACGGTAGAATACAAACAAGGACAATATAGAAGAAGCAAGTATAGTAGGTTCAAATGCTATTTTATATTTTAAAAGTATTTAGTTTAAGATTTATTTACTGAGTTTGTGTGACTGTCTATGTTTTGAAAGGTTTTTATAATATTACTAGCGGTCCCAGCGAACTTCGTTTCGCCCCCAGCCCCGTCCCGCCCCGGCCCCGTTTTATGGAAATTTTCTTTGCTATAAACCGCACGGAGCTCAAGACCTTTCCAACAAATGCCAAACCGTGGAAATCGGTTCGTGCGTTCTGGAGTTATAGCGTCAGGAAGGAAAACGCGACTTATTTTTATATAGAAGATGTGAGATAGAATTTTTGTAAATGTAAAAAAGAGGGAACAAGAAGTTCCTAAGAGCCACCTAAGATGGGTGTTGACGGCGGAAAGAAAGTTCATATTTAGTGACGTCACTCCCATGGGCGCTTATTGTCGCGCGCGCGGTGGAATACAAAGCAGCCGACACATGACCGCAGTTGAGATGACCACAGACATGGTGGTATTCTGGATGTGGTTAAGGATTCTTCCACTTATCTAATAAATAAAAAATGACAGTATAAATATTTTTAGGTAGTGTGATAACCACCACAATTTGGTCACTACCTACTATTTAGGAAGAACCGAATTAAAAATGTTTTAAATGTTTTCTGCTTTTAATCCAAACGGAAGCATTAGAAATCTTGAGTTTGATCATTCACATCACGAGAAAAGTGTTAATCTATGATGATGATGTCTTCATTTATTTATCAAATGAAATGTTTTTTAAGTTCAAGTTGCTTTACGAATTAAATGAATGAAATTATTGCTTGGGAGTTCTAAATCATACTTTGTAAAATATATATTCTTGCATAGTAACAGCACAGAAAACGTTTTCATAGATTTCATCTTAATATTCACGACATATTTTCTTCCTTTTTTCTGTGAAGTGAAGTGTCAACAATTTAATTTCCTGTCACATCCACGACGTTTAAATCCACGACCGGTCCTTTTTCTCCTATTATTTTCATTAACAGAGTAGAGCGTGATCAAAATAAAATGGCCGCCAGTGAGTGTATCTTTGCGGTTTTTTCAAGAGGATGGCAAAGGAATCAGCCAAGCGGGCCTTGATAAAAAAATCTTCCCTATTAAATTCGCGCTGGCTTATTTCAGTACAGACTTAAAATGTGTGTTTTAAAAATGATTATCTTTTTAAAAACATGGTAATGAGACGTGGCGCTGTAATAAACTTACTTATTTTTTAGAACAACTGAAATTCTAAACCATTTTTATCAAGCCACTTGTGGCGAAAAATATTCTCTTTAACTCCAAAAATTTATAAATACGTAATAATTGTCCTTCCTTTTCACGTGTCCGTGCCCACAATTACTTAATTACATAAACGACTACAAACTTGTTCTTTTTTTCAGAGATTTCTGATTTTGGTGATGCACTGCAGTCTGCATGTTTGTCTTTTTTTTTCTTAAGCAGCTTATGTGTTAAAACAGAAAACGAACTTGCATATTGATGTTATTATTGATATAAGTATTGGTAAAGGAATACATTATACTATTTTAGATTCAGAGAGAAACTCGCAATTTGAAGGGTCAATAGCTTCAGTCACATAACAGTAGGTAAGGGAGGTGACAAAGTCGATTTTCATCTTACACACTCACATACACATCTTATTCCAAGTTATGGCATTGACTTCATTTTATGATTTAACATTTTCTTTACACAAAATACTGTATTTTTAAAAATAGGAAATAATAAAGGTATCCTAACGGAAAAGGGTACATTTCATACATAGGAAAAAAACTACCTTTTGTTTCAGAAGTTACTTGAACTAATTTTGAAAATTCTTTTTCCTATTAATAAAATGGAATATGTGAGATTTTATCATACAACTCGTAAAAAGAACCTACCACTGCTGTGTAGCCATGGTGATTCGCTACAACTTCATAATACTAGGGGATATTAAACGGTCAGAGATCGATAGGCTGCTGGTGGTCGCGTAAACAAAAGAATGAATGCTAATAAATAAATTTGAAATTGAATGTTGTTAAGTACATTGCAGGGTTTTAATACTGATTGCAGGCGGCTGGTCGTCTATGGTTCGTCTAGCAACACGTAAGATAAACTGCCGATATGTATAATATTGGATATCGATACCGACCCCGTCACTGACCTGCACCGGTCCGCCGAAGCAATCTGCTCTATTAGCATCACAATGCGCCGATAGCAACAAAGACACATTGTCTCCCGTCGGGGTCGGACCCCGCTGGTTTGCTGACGGTCAGATTACTGGAACAATTGCTCAAGTTACAGTGGTCTTCAGGGTTTCTTATTTAGTTTCTAGAAGGTTCGTTAACCTCACACATTTGGTGATAAGAGATACAGTAAGTAGAAATTTCCTTAAAAAAGATAAAATAAATTAGTAAGGCACCTCAGTAGAAAGGCAAGGAATGGCCATATGCCACGTCGACAGCCGTTTCCAAAGACATGAAATGAGCTAAGGAACGGCCAATCCAAGACCGTCGGTCTTAATGCATTGAATCAAGAAGGGCCGATTCGAAATGAAAGGGAAAAGGCAAAGCAGAAGAAGAAGAAGTCTGTCAGTCTTCATAATTATTGTCGAGCAAGGTAAAATAAATATTTATTTCAAAATCATATCTCTTAAATCGTGTAACTATTTATTCATTTTAAATAATTCCGTAAAAAAAATGATTTCTTGAATGCCACAATTTGCAAGTTTACGAGGTATCCTAAAATCAGTCACAAGAAAATAAATTCTTGTTCCTTATATATTATAAACTGCAGTAAATCGATTTCCAACCTCAAAAGACACCTTCTCACTGCTCTAGCATCCAAAACCACTCAAGAATCATTAAGAAAACGTTGTTCCCCTTATTGTGGCCATTAGTCGAGTAAAACTGCCGTTAACACAGACCTTGACCAAAACAAAACCAATTATGCTTTCTATAAATCACTGAAAACGTCCGTTGGTCAGCCCTCGCAGTTAAGCCATCGGCAAATCCACCCAAAGAAATCTCGACCTTAGAACTCAGATACTAATCTCAATATTCTCTGACCAGACCCATTTGTTTTTTCTAGGAGATCTTATAATACCAGTAGTGACTTGTTACGTTAGGCTTTCGTGGGTGTCCCCCGTATTCTGCTATTGGTTTTCGCTTCCTACCAGATGTCTAATTTTGCTTCCATTCATTTAGTGAGGACGAGGAAAAGAAAATAATTTGCTTTGTACGTTAGATTAGGGAATAACAATCAAACGCCAGCGTATTTTCTCCTTGCGTAAGCGGACGTACAAAAAGATTGCCTTCGCTTTGTTTTTTTAAGTTCCTTTGTGATGTAAAAGACAAACATAAACAAAGTTCAATTTCGTTATAATATTATTTGTATTGCATAATATTAGTCTTACTCGTATGTTCAGTTACGTGAGAAATTCTTAAAAGATGAAAACATTCTAAACCATTGTAAACCATACGTGAGAAATACTATTTAAAGCGATCACAATAGACGAAACAACAATTTTACTTTTCTTGAAGTCCGTTTCTCTTCGCTTATCGAATAATGTAAAAAAAAGCTGTTTAGTAGTTGTAAAAACATATCAATGAATCAAATGAATTAACGTGTTTAACGACGAATGACCTAAGTAGGTAGAGAGTCTTGCGTGTATCTATACCTATAAAATGCTTTGTCCTGAACGACTGACTTATTGATTGACTGACTGACTGACTGATGGATCAACGCACAGCCTTAACCGCTGATCGTAGAAACCTGAAACTTGGAGGGTGTGTTCTTTGTATGACGTAGGGATCCGATAAGAAAGGATTTTTCGAAATTCTACCCCTAAGGGGGTCAAAAAGGGGTGCAAATTTTGTATGGAACAGCGTGATCCCTTGGTCCAATCTATTTCAAATTTTGCATACACATTCTTTTACAGAATTGACGGAAGATTTATTTTATATTTTATTGCAATTAATCTCCTAAGGGGGTGAAAAAGGGTGACAAAGTTATTCTGGGGGTGATTTTCTTCGAAGTTGATATCAAAACTCTTTAGTGCTAATGATACAAATATTTTGTAAATCATTTTTGACAATCATTTGACATGTCTGAGACACAATGTTTTGACACATGTTTGTTATTGATGTTGCTCTTGAGAAAATGCTCGAGAAGAGATTTTATTCCTTAAAACAGTAAATAATATTTTTTTGTGTTTAAACAGGGTAGGTATCAAGCGGTCTGTGTACAGTGTAGATTGCAGGTCGTCTATTCATATTGTCGGTGGACATTCAACGCTGTTTCTGTGGTCGAAGGGTGTCCAATCTTTTTTTGCAAACTTTCGTGGGGGCCTATGTTTAGCAGTGGACGGCTTTTGGGTATTTATGATGATGATAATGGGGTAGATCCCTACATAGAATTAACCCTTTGAATTCACGATTTGAATTCAAGAAAGTAGAGTATTCTCTATGACCATAAACAAAGCTCAAGTTCAAACTTAAGGTAGTGGGAGAAGACTTTAAGGAATTTGCTTCTCCCAAAGCCTGTATGTGGCGTGATGTTGTGTAAGCGCACGGAGTATAGCCTGTTTTTTTCATTAGCTCTCAAAAGAAATATACGATTGACGATAGGCGTAGTAAGTATTTCCATTTCATTGTAAAATAAAAAGATATTATCCCCGTGTAAGTTTGACCAGATTAAAAACCGGGCTGCGTGTTGTATGTTTATAAAATATAACATTTATCTTTACGCATTTCTACGTATATATTTAAAAACTGGATGTTTTTGTTTGTTTGTTTGAACGCGCTAATAACAGTAACTATTGGTCCGGTTATAAAATATGTTAGCTACATTGTTAGACAGCTAATTTATGAGGGAAGGCTATAGAAGTAGTTTAATGCGTATAGGCTTATAAATATTTTCGCTACCATCTATCTATGGGAACCAAACGGAGTAAAACTATTACGCGCGTACGTAGTCGCTGGCGGGCCGCTAGTATTATTATAAAATGAATCATGTCGTTAAAAGGTATTTAAAGATTGATTACATTATTCGCCAAATAAAGAAATACCGGCTAAGTGCGAGTCGGGCCCGCGCGCTGAGGGTTCCGTGCCAACCTTAACTGAATTCAGGGTCCACTTACTTCCACCTAACGAATATATCACATTATTTTCTTTACAGCAAAAATAAATTTGGTTTTCATAGAGTTTGTATAAAAGACGAAGTTATATTTGCGGTTGATAAAAATGTGCAATATCTCAGAAACTGCTGGTTCGATCTCATTCAAACCAATTTTCGTTGAAATCTACATCATATAACTTTTTCAAGATTTTCACTTTCTTAGTTCAAAAGTTAGAGGGGGGGGGCTGCCCATTATAGCGTTTTATATATGGAAATAACTACCAAGTTTCGAAGGAAAATATTTTTACAAATATTAAAGCGTCAACAGACTTGTTAATGTGACGGTGGCCGAGTGGCACAGTTGCTTTTTACAAGTGCAATTTATATTAATAAGTTTGTATGGTGACAAAACACTATAAAAACAAAAATAAACTATAATCTCATAGTTTTCAAAACGTGTGATTTACCCGTTTGAGAATACGTATGTGCATTGGACAGTGTGATAGTGTTCCGTCACATGACCGCAATTAGGCAACGCATGTTTCAGAAATATGGAATGATGATCACCCTTTTAATCTCTTTTTTTTATGGTCGTCAGAACTGATGAGCATGGTCAAAAATTAAACATAAACGGTTCACAAAATATGCATTTATTGCGGAGTATTTTTATTTCGATTGAATTTGTTCTAAGCGTGTGGCGACGCCGAAGGCAAGGGTAGATTAATAATTTTTTAAAAATATTTTAGCCCACAATAATGAAATTTTGTCTTGTATACACAGTGGTCCTTTTGAGGCGTTGTTGTGTCTTGTTTGGTGCTTCTCAAGCTTTTGATTGCCAATCAGCATTGTCGTGTGCAGTCATTGTAAAGGTTGTTTGCCATCTCAAAGCACCTTCGATCTCTTGCCGTGCTGTGTTCGAGTCAGCTTAAGTTAGTCGCTAGTTAATCTAACAACAGTAACCAATCAATGTTCGGTCTAATGTACAACACACTGCTCGTACGAATCGCGAGCGTCTAGTAGGAGTAATCGTAAAAGATGGAGTTTCAAATCGTGTTTATTTTATTTTTATTTTTTGTAGCGGTGTCGGAGATGGTATAAATGTAGCAAAACAACGTGTGAGAATTTTTTGTAAGTATAATAATATATTATACCAATTTTTAAAAACTTGGTATATTATTGGATTTCAACGATAATTTTGATAGCCCTGATAATTTTGATATTGAAATCTGAGTTAATCCGTTCAATTCCGAGGCAGTTCAATTCCCACTCAGGATAAACAAATATTATCAATGTAAAAATAATACTACAATGGTATGAATATTAATATTTATAGGTATAATGTTAAATTTATAGTACTTATTATTATCAATACAACGCGAAATTGCAATAAGAATTGCTAATTTGACAGTAAAGCAGAGCTGTTTAACTGTCAAAACTGCATCGCAATTTGGATGCTGATTGAAACCTTACAAAAATACCTTTTCTGAAGATTGTCTACCACAAAAGAATTAAAGTGTTTGCCGTGCTCAATTCCTGTATGTTTCTAGCGTCTACTATCGGATATCACAGGTCTCTGTCTTTGATGCTTCCACAATGAACACAGTCATATTATAGCGTTTATGTAGTGTATTGTTAATAGCGGTAACATTATTGGATCACTCAGTTGTTAAACGCAATTGTGCAGCGCAATTTGGTTGAATTAAGCTTTAGTCCACAAAATCACTACTGCTTTGGTTAATAAAGATAATATTATTGTTTACGCTGCATATCGCGTTCATTTTCCGGCGTATTAAATGAACTGACTTTGTTAAATAATTAATTTATTGCGTAGAAAAAAACACAGAAAAAATCAATAGGAAGACAAAAGTTCTCGAAGAATGTCAGTAAGACATCTCAATCCCATCTCGATGGTCCATTGGTGAAGGAGGATGTACTACGGCTGCGACATGCCCCCGGCCTTGAAAGCACCAGCTTCAAAGGGTTCCTCTTCAAACAGAGGGCAGATCTTGCTGAAAGCACGACGCACCACTCCGGATGCCGTTTGTATGTCAGCAACTCGAGAGACGCCATCCTTGCCTGGCATCGTTGCAATTATACGCCCCATACTCCACTTCAAAGGAGGAGAATTATCTTCTTTCAGAACAACTAGGGTGTTAGGTTGCAGGTCAGGCTTATGTTCCTTCCACTTCAATCGGGTCTGCAGTTCCGAGATGTATTCTTTTGTCCATCGCGTCCAAAAATGTTGACGGATCTGCTCTATTCTCTGATAGCGATTAAGGCGAGTTATCGGAGTCTCCGAAAGGTCAGTGAATGCAGGCGCAGTTAATGGACGACCAACCAGAAAATGTGATGGACAAAGAGGGGAAAAGTCATTTGGATCGGTGGAGAGAGGATTTAAAGGACGGGAATTAAGGATCGCCTCTATTTGTGCCAGAACAGTAGTAAGTTCCTCAAAGGTCAAATGCGCGTTACCCACTGTTCGTAGCAAATGGTGCTTGCATGATTTGACGCCAGCCTCCCACAAACCACCAAAATGAGCCGCATATACGGGTATTTGCCTAAACCTGATATCGTGACTGGTAGTGAAATCTGATATTTCAGAACTAGCTCGTGACAAAAACCTCTTAAATTCGTTCATAAGACCTATGAAGTTTTTGCCATTATCAGAATAAATTTCTGCGGGCTTTCCCCGTCTAGATATAAATCGCTTTAGTGCTAGTAAATACGAATCAGTTGAAAGGTCGCTAACCAATTCCAAATGTACCGCTCTAGTGACAAAACATACAAAAATGCAAATATAGGATTTGATTAACTTAGAACCCCTACCTTTTCGATTCAATACAAGCACTGGACCAGCGTAGTCCACGCCACAACGCATAAAGGGAAACGTTGGAGTTATTCTTTCCATTGGTAAATTTCCCATAATGGGAGTCAAAGTTCGGCCTCTCAATCTAGTACAAATTACACAAGCATGCACAACTTGTCGCGCTAGATTTCTACCAGCAATTGGCCAGTATGATTCTCGTAAGTTGTAAAGCAGTGCTTGTGCACCTACGTGTGCTAACCGTTTGTGTTCGTGCCGAAACAACAAAACGGTAAACCAATGTTGGCTAGAAATAAGTAAAGGATGTTTTTTCGCATACGTGAACAGAGTAGAATCCCGTATACGACCGCCTACTCGGATAACTTTGTTTTATCCATAAAAACATTTACACAGATTGCTAGTCTTTTAAATGATATTATTATTGTGCAACAATTCGTATTCATCTGTAAATATTCCATTTGTGACAGTTTAATCAATATTAAATCCGCTGATTGAGAGCCTGTACGACGATTATCTTTACTTAGCGCGTTATGAATGAATCGTAATACGTAGGCTCCTGCGCGCCTTAGCGGTTAAATTAAGAAAAAAGGTCAAATGAAAACAAACGCTCATGTGACTGCGACTGGGATGGTAAAGTTAGTACATTTATAATATTAGTTTTTGTTTCAGATACTTACTCATTTCATATTATGCAATTTCATGACTGAACACGGACGAAGATTTGGTGCTCTCAGAGTCGCTAGCATCGAACACTAATCTTAGTTTAGTAGTGCTGCTGTGCTCCTGAAATGGGCCGTGATGCGACAAAGAATAGTACGGTTTTCCATACTCGCGTATTTCAGTCATGTGATCTATCTCTGAATATTCAGGGGAAATCTCAAAAGGCAAACTAATACAGAACCTACCGTTTTCATCACGCATTGTGGTTTGAACAAAATGATCTTTACACGCGCGTTCTTCTTTGCTAAAGTTGTTTTGAGGTTTAGGTATCTCTTCAAGTTTCCAGAATTTACAGAGCTGCGTATCAATAGACTGACTGAAATTACAAGTACTATAGTTTTGCGTATCACAATAAATGGGTCCTGAAATAATCCACCCCAGTTTAGTTTCGTGTAAATGTGGGCCATTATATAATCGTATTTTATTAGACTTTAATAAATCCCAGAACTTGTCTGCGCCAATTAAAATGTCTATTTCATGAGATTCATAAAATAAAGGATCTGCTAACGTTATCCCATCAGGAATACTGATCTGCGCGCATTGTGAAGATAACGATGGCACCGCTGAAGATATGTTTGGTAGAACAAAACATTGAAGCGTTGTAATGTAAGCGTCATTGCGTGATTTGATCTCAATGTTACACAGTTGCGTAGTGTGTGTAATTGAGTTTCCGACGCCATGTATTTCTTGAGTGGACTGTATGAATGGTAGTTTTAACGAATCGCATAGTTTTTTCGTTATAAAACTGCGCTGGCTACCATTATCGAGTAGCGCACGCGCTACGTGATAGTTTTTATGCGTATCTGCTATTTCAATTAACGCAGTTGACAACAAAACAGGCTGTTGCACACTACTAAGATCGCATCGTAAGTTATCTACGTGTACCTTGTTTGCTTGAATTGAGTCAGGCGTGTGAAGAATAGCTGAGTGTGATGATGAGGCTGCGACGGACGCCGAGGGGGTAGCTAGCTGCGGCTCCCCATTTCCGTGCAGTGACATCGGAGTGGACGATTGCGCGTTTATATCGTCACTATGAATTAGCGTATTATGCTTACGGCTACATAACCTGCAAGGTCCGAACTTACAAGTTTCAACCGTGTGTCCCTGGCGTAAACAGTTTAAGCATAGGTCATTTGCCTTTGCGAACTCAAACCTTAGTTTAACGTCAGTATCTATAAATTGTTGACAAGAATAAAGCGGATGTGGTTCGTTACACATTAGACACAACTTTTTCGAGTCACTAGATTTATATTTAGTACGTTTTTGAGACTGATCTGTGGATACGTTGCAGTGCACTTTAGAATTATTTATAGCGCTTTGTTTTTGATAAATTTGCTTACTGTGTGACACAGACAACGTTTCCAACATATCAGCTCTGTCTTTTAGGAATTTAATGAGATGTTCTATCTTCAAACTAAGCTTGGAGTCACCAGTGCAGGTCAATAGAGTTCCTTTATATTCTTCCCACTCGCGCTCCGTGGTCGCGTCCAGTTTTGACACCATGATGAAAATAATAAGAGTATCCCACGAGTCGGTAGGCTCCCCGAGGACCTTTAGCGCGCGTATGTTTTTCAACACAGTGTCAATTAACTTTCTTATCAGAATTGGTGACTCCTTGCTCAATGCTTGAAGATTGAACAACGACTTGACGTGATTGTGCACTAAAAGCCTGCTATTATTGTATCGATTAAGAAGCAGTTCCCAGGCAATTTGATAGTTGTCACTTGAAAACTCCAATGAATCTATAACAAGCTCAGCACTTCCCTTTAGCGAAGATTTTAGGTAGTGAAGCTTTTGGATGTTACTTATCTCTGTAGAATTGTGTACAAGTGACAGAAATGTATCCCTGAACTCTAGCCAATGCTCGTACGAACCGTCAAAGCTGGGCATAGTAATGGTAGGTAACTTTACTGATTTCAAACCATTATTGCAAGCATTACCTTTACCTACATTTGCGTTATTGGATGACTCACTTTTGGCGATCATACATTCGACTTTGGCTAGCACAGTGTAATAGGAATCTTCGAATAATTCCCTTTGATTCAGCTGCTCATCTAGATCATTATCTGATACTGCTTCCTCCAGTTTCGTTTGAATACAATTAAACTCATTAAACATGTTAGTAGCACCTTGCAAACGCAGTTTTAAGTCCATTAGATTCTGACTAGGCATAATATCTACCTCATCAAAAGATATGACATGTTTTGTAAAACGAGTAAGTCGAGCTTTTATAATGCCTCGTTTTTTAATCAGATCTCTAATAAGTACTACGTCGTCGTCAATGTTCGACTTATCGCGAGAAATTGAAGCTACGTTACTATTCTCCGGTGCGCTCATTTTGGTAATAAGTGGAATGGTACTCACGTTAAAGCGTAGAAATATGTGGTACCTTAGACTGCACCTTATATACCGATGAAGCGAACAATGGATAATTCACATTCACACGCACCAAGGAACTTGGTTCCAAGCCTTTGCGTCTATCTCCAATTCGTATCTCGTCTGTTGGTATTTTCTTGCGTATTTCGTATTTAGGTCTCTGGTCTTGGTATCCGGCTCGAAGGACCATGTTTACGCTGCATATCGCGTTCATTTTCCGGCGTATTAAATGAACTGACTTTGTTAAATAATTAATTTATTGCGTAGAAAAAAACACAGAAAAAATCAATAGGAAGACAAAAGTTCTCGAAGAATGTCAGTAAGACATCTCAATCCCATCTCGATGGTCCATTGGTGAAGGAGGATGTACTACGGCTGCGACAATTATATAATATGGTGGAATGAAAACTAATGCCATAGGTATGTTAAGCCAGTATACTTCTGTTTAGGTTCTTATTTATTTATTTTATTTTATTTATTACACTTCATGCACAAACAAAAGGTACATATGGCGGACTTAGTGCTAAAAGCATTCTCTACCAGTCAACCATTGGTCTATACAGAGAAAATACAGGCGGCGCGGGCCGCGGCCCCATCTCTACGGCGCGGCGCCGTACCGTACTACGGCACGAATTCACGCCGTAGTACGGTACGGCGCCGTGCCGTAGAGATAGGGCCGCGGCCTTAGTCCATAAGGCATTATTTTTGTTGATACAAAAATTTAAAAGGAGGCTCTCATGGTTAATGAATAGTAAAAGGCATTTTAATCATCAGATAACTATTTCGCTACCACGT
The DNA here is from genome assembly GCA_963584085.1 of Pyrausta aurata. Lineage (NCBI taxonomy): Eukaryota > Metazoa > Arthropoda > Insecta > Lepidoptera > Crambidae > Pyrausta > Pyrausta aurata. Next base: position 12,477,687 of record OY757256.1, on the reverse strand, counting down.
TGGTAACCTTAAGAAATTCTGACCAACAAAAAACAGACGCGGGCTAAAGTTGAACTATACCAAAAGGGCAGCACTAACGCGTTCACTTATCAGCTAAAGATCAACCTATTTATTGATGAAATGGCTGGAATTCACTGCCAGTCGACTGGCGAGCGTCCTCCTATCACACCGATATGGGTAATACACCCTACTGCCGCCCACCCACCGCTACACTATCGTGGCAGATTACCCAGTGACAAACGCCGGGCTAAGACGCGTAGTGTGCGAGATTAATGTGTCCGACTGACGTTTGGTGCGCGTAGCCCACTCGCAGGACGTTACGTCATAGGGCTTAATTACTCTACCTAATGGACTACGTCTTACCGATACATGGAGTTTTGGAAATCAGGTGCTATACTAATCGGTGTATTTATTCAATTTACGCTTACATTGATTGGTTGTCAGCGTTCTACAAGAAGAATAAGTAAAGTTGAAGTGATACACTCTCATAATGTAGTAAATTTTAGGTTGTAGAAACCAAAACTCTATAGCTTCGATATTGTTTATAGAATATCTATTTGTTTTAATTTTTACTTTGAAGACCCTTAAAAAGGAATGTTATTAATAGTTACACGAGCGCCTATCTCGTCTTAAAATATTTTTTTTATACCATTGGTATATTTGAAAGCCCAAAAAAATCTACGTAAAACGAAATTATTGGAATCGAGAAAATGAATTGGTTGTTTTATTTATTTGTTTTCCTTTTTCAGGGGCATATTTACGCTTAAATGAATCTACGCACGTTCCAAGGTGCGTATTGCGATGTTAGTTTGACAGTATTAAAAAAATCTTATTACATTTTCGTATAATCCATTCAGTTACATCGCAGTGCCCCAACTTTGGCGACTCAACTAGTTGAGTGGGAATTGAACTGCCTGTAACTTGAAAAGATTAAAACAAAATCACAATACACCCCCAGTGCTATTTTTAAAGGTATTTTTATAAAATGTTATTTTTATCTGTAAGTACCTATTGTGTAGTTAACGTCAAAATGACACGTTCTTTGAAGCAATGTGGCCGATAAAAAGTAACGTTATATAAGAAACCATGAGTCTACGAACCTTAAAAACCAATTTCAGTGACAGTGTCAAGTAGAATAGTTAAAAACCAGGCTTACAATTTCCATTAATATCTGAGCTTCCATACCAAAAACTATTGTTTTGTTCAGAGTTCTTCTTATACTGGCTAAAAGTATAACTTGACCCAAGCACTAATCACCGTTCCCAACCGATAAAAACTTAATAAAACCCTTCCGAACCTTCACCGTCACTCGATCAACTCTCGCGAAAAATTATTAACACTATTAATATAAAAATCGAGAATCGGGTCTTATCGTAGGCCACCAGCCGCTGGGTGGGTCACCAAAATAAATATGGATTAACTAAAGAAAATATGAGGTGGAGGGAGTGACCTTGTTAGGCCTACAGTGTACAGGACAAAGCAATATGGAGCGGATAGATAAAATACAAGGGATCTGACACACAGATGGGACTTTGCTGTCGACTTGAGTAACGACTCTCCTATAAGAGGCGGCAGCTTCCGTCCACTTACCGTTGATGTGATGTCAACGCGCCGTTGATAAGCCGACGGCGTAACGTTGACGCGACGCGGACACTGGCGAGCCATCGAAAAAAGACGGCTCGCTGCCGTGAAGGGTCGTTTCATGGCGTCAACTTAACGTCTGCCATCGACTTGACATCTACTGTTGACGTGACGTCTATACATGTTATTGGTTAGCGGCCAACGCGTCGTCCATTGAGTAAAAGATTTCATCAAAATATTATCTAAGAAGTTACAAAATACCAAGAAAAACATTATAAGAATACTAGCTTTTGCCCGCGACTTCGTCCGCGTGGAATAGTGACTTCTTTCTCCCGTTTTTTACACATTTACCACTATATCTTTGCTCCTATTGGTCGTAGCGTAATGTTATATAGCCTATAGCCTTCCTCGATAACTGGACTATCCAACACAAAAAGAATTATTCAATTCGAACCAGTAGTTTCGGAGATTATCGCGTTCAAACAAACAAACAAACAAACTCTTCGGCTTTATAATATTCGTATAGAAGAGTGCAGAGTTTACTGTATTGCTCTTATTCTACGGCCACATTCCGAGGTAGACCTGTCACACACAATAAAGTCTCTAAATCCTGTGTTGTCTGAAAGGAAAATAAAGTTGGAAAATTAAAGCTACGAATTATACCAAGCCACGAAAACTCCGATGTAGTGCTGCAATTGACGTGGAATTTTACCGAGTTTTATCTTCTTTGTTATGTTTATGCAAAATGCTCATACACAAAGGATCTTACTTTTATTCTTCTTGTGTGCTTTGTATCAGTTTTAGTCTTGAAAAGTAGGACAATGTTCTCCACGATATTTTGCATGACAATATGACATCACTTATAAATCGTTATTAACTAAACTAGATGATGAATTTGTAACAATCTTAGCTGAAAATCAGCGTCGTGGTATGCGTTCCGCTGCCACGACTTATGCTGAGCCTTTTCAAATCGGGTAGGTACTCAGTTCTGCATGTTTTTAAATGTTTATTTATATTTCTCGATCCAATAAATGTCTTTCTTTCTTTCTATTTTAAAATATTATACATTAAGTTAGAATTTATTGTAGAGATAATTATACGAGTATGTACTTTAACTTTCATGAATAAAATATTAAAATAATTTTCCAGTTTCATATTTTGTCGGCAGCTTCAAAAATGTTTTTACGTCCCATCCGAAATAGTCCGTGCCATGACAAAGGATGTTCAGTTCATCAAGTCCTCGTCCAAAAATATGGTAAAATGCACTGTTCGTATTTTTTCACTAATTAAATATGTTGTTTACAAAAAACTCAGAGCTAGGAGGTGTACCGGACCTCCGACTAAAATTCAATTTGCATTTTAAAAATTCGGCTGAAAAGAGAATGGTGACAATACATGGACATACGTGGCCAGTGTTGATTGACCTCTCTGTAGTGTATGAAGTGCCCAATTTTGTTCCGTGTTCTTTGGTTTTTATGTGACCGGGCGGGTCAGATTGGCATGGTCGTGTTTTTTGGTTTTCTGTGGACTTTTATCTCGAGGACTGGAAGGAAGGGTATTGTTTGGTGCAAACGTTTGGGAAAACGAAGTGACTGGCTCCGCTAACGAATAGTACTCACTTTGCGAGCGACAGTTATTTTGAGTTGGAGATGATAATTTATCGAGTTTTTGGAGTTGGTGTGACATTAGAATATGTGGGTCAGCTTGGATCCATTTAACACATAGGCAGGCGGATTGCGTTTAAGAATATCAAAGTATGATATCCTTCTAGATTTGGATTTTGTATTAAGAGTCGGTTTGGTTGCACCATATTTGTTTTATTCTTAGTAAAGTAGTAAAGTTAGCTGGAAGCATCCCACTGCTGGGCAAAGGCCTTACCTCAAGTATGGGGTAGTATAAATCATATTCTACCACGTTTGATATTATAATTATTTACTTTATACTTACTTTAAAATCAGTAAATTAATATTGGACACCAATCACATACATAGCTCTGATCCCAAATTAAGTAGCTAATTCACTTAGTTGTGAAAATCAGAAACAACGGTTGTACCTTAGTACCTTAGACAAATTCACTGCTTACTTTATATTGCATAATTTATGATAACACCCTTACTCTTACTTCTTCTTTTCGTGTCTACTCCGGCGTCATATTATTGAGGACCAGTACTTTTACTAATCTACGTTTACCTATGCGCTTTTATGGAGTTTAACAGCTATTTTAAGTTATCTGTACCAACTTAAAATGGTACAACCTAGACTTAAGATTATAAGTTACAAAAGTGGTTGTAAATTAATATGCAGTCAATATCAAAATAGACACAAGTTTTTATGAGTTGATTTTAACACGTTCCTGGACAGTGAACGCCTAAAGGCGTGAAAACAATAAAACATCTATTGTATCTGGAAAAGTGTCCGAAACGTGTTAAGTACGAAAACATTATCAAAAAATTCGCCCCAGTATTAAATAAACCATATTTCCTTCTGATATTTATGTACGGAACAAAAAAATAAGCAATATCGTTTGGTGGAAATGTAAATGTTATTAATATCGACGATCTGTTGGACGGAACCCAAGCTATTGCGTTGCAGAGGGCATCCTTAATTAAAGACCACGGAGCCGTAGCCCGAATAGTAAAGATAGCTCGTTCCAATTCATCCACAAGAAAACTCTGAAATTGCGAGAAAAGTCTTGCCGTCCGAGAGTAGTGATAAGATAAGATAACTTTTTATTGCACATAACACAGGTCAGATGCAGATACAAATTCGTTTGAAAGAAATGTACAGTTTAGGCGGTCTTGCGTTATACACCGTGCTTTTTTAACCGTCTTACACCCGAAGCCCACGTAATGTAACCATCTTAATAAACCTCTAGGACATGTTATTTTTTTATTACACTCCACATAATTTTGGTGTAAAAAATATCTAATAGTAATGTTACGTAATGTATCATCCTGTTCGTAATGTTTACGTTTTCAACAATGCATTCCTTGACCTTGCCGCCTCCACGCGTTCCGCACCGTAGCCAATCTAAGACAGTCCACGTGGATCTCTAACCACTCATGCGCTAGCGCAATCCTTTGTGACGCCCACCGCCTCGCCCCTTTCTATTCGTGCGTAAAACTAGGTCAGTAGTGCTAGACAGCCGAGTGAATGACCCGCGCGTAGTGCTCGTTACAGGATGTTTCGAACTAAATTGTGCTGATATCTTTTTTAATGTCTTAGGCTTTGAAATCTTAATAATAACCAAGTTTTATTTAACGAATGACATGTAGTTTTTGGATACTTTAAGTGGCCTTCGGCTGTAAGACGGTTAAAAAAGCACGGTGTAGTTATAAAAATGTCTATATCTTCATTTATTATGGTAGTATTATAGAAAGTCATCGATAAATATTATAATTCAGAGCTTCTGAATCCATGACTCTTCAATTATAAGTTTGGACTGTTATCAATCTTCAGCCATGAATTATTATTTATTTTATGTATTTATTTAAACCGCTTGGGAATGCAGAAAGATTCTTTAGTAAATTTTTATAACAGACCTGTTTTTAAACCGCCCGGCCTTGCAATTGTTGATTGGAACCAACATGTTTGATTAAATTTAGCTTTCATTCATAGGTACCTACAGATTATAGGAATATTTTTTGTAATTAATTGGAGTATTATTTTAAATCCTGTTTAATGTCTGTTATCTGTTCACAATGAGCTGCCTGTATTGCCACAGCTATGCTTGAGGGCACTTAATACGATATCTTATGGAAACAATATTGAGTTTGTCGTTATACCCTCAGCTCGTTATATGAATGGTTTCTGAGGAAGTGGAGAATTAGGGATAATACTATCTCTTCCGGCTCTCCATGTTTACTTCTTGACCCTTGGCTGTTGATGGATATATTATAAGTTTATAGGCAAACTCTATTAGCAACATTCTTGACTACAATACTGAAGAAAACGTCTCATGCCCCTTTTCACCAACTGACACGCAATTCAAACCATTTCATAAATTTTATATGCATAAAATATTATTTTTTCCTAAATGAACTTTAAAAATGAAGGCACCCGTATATTTTATTTTTCATTTATTTTCAAACTTAATAATAGTTGTCTTACAACTCTCCATTTATAATCAAAGAGCGTAAGTGCAAGAGTTCGGGTAGAGGTCATGACTTTGCTATATTCGATATAAAAACATTTGACGTGTATTAGTGTAGTGGTCTACAGCAATATTTGTACAGTAAGAAGTCGATATAGTATAATTTTAAGTATTTATTTTATATGTATTATTATTACATGATAAAAGTTATCTATATCAGTTACCAAACAAAGCTTATTGTTTCTTATCACATATCATTCCGATGTCAAAAAAATACTAAAATCTTTTCTCGTGACTACAAAATATCAATAATGTTTTATAATAGGAATCATAATGATTATTTCGTACCTATCTGAACTTGAAAATTATTTAAATGCATAATGTACTATTTTTTATATTCTTCAAATAACCATACTATAAATTATCGATAATGTGTAATTATCGATATATATTTTCAGTATGAACGACAAATCGGTCAAGATGAAGTAGATACACTAAAAATGTGCTTCAAATACCTCTTACCTTGACCTTTTCCTTCAAATAAGTCCGCTCCAAAATAACTTGGTTAAAGAAATACATTGGGCCTTTTTAAGGGACAAATTGCAAGGACTGAGTAGTCTGGATTCTATTAGGCTTCCATTACGAAAACACAGTTAACGTACCAAAAAACAATTATGATTTGGCGTGCTGCTCTAGTTTTTCAATGTTATTTTTCTGTTTCTGTTGTAACGTAATATAATTTTGATAGAAAATAAATTATTGTTGATTGTACGCTTTTGGACAGGGTAGGATTTAGATAACGTTACTTTTCAGGATGTATAATCTAGCGTAAAAGAAAAAACGTTTTCTAACCCATCGACATAGTATTTTTTTTTTGTGACTTTATTTTATTTTTGAGTGACAGCAAATTTTGCATTTAAATTAGTTAGTTTAGTTTACCTTGACACTTTTTGAATCCCTATACCTCCACACAAGGTCTTTAACTCGCCATTGAAGATAATAAACGGTTCTTATCAGCATGTAAATACTCAAATGGATCAAATAAAAGTATTTAGTGCCATGAAATACGTCGAATACTTGATACATCCACGTGCCATGCTGCAAATACGTCAGGGACATTCTGAAAAACAAGAAAATTTTACCTTTTTATGTACCCCTCTGGTGCTAAATCTTAAATAATACGGTACAAAAAAGATTTAGTAATTATATTGACGTAACCACGATTTTCAGTCTTTACAACAACTATGTTTTAACACGCCAAAATTTTAGAATACGTTTTACCGACTTTATAAAAGGAGGTAATCAATTTGACCTGTGTGTATGTGATATTTTTGGAATTGGATAATATTTGCGTATGATATCCGGCTTAGCTTCCAAACACATATGCGTATACGTTTTGTAAGTATAATTTAATTGTATGTCGATATTTTAGACACTGGTACACACCAGTGTCTTAATGACACTTAATACACAGTTAATACATAGGTATTTGTGTGTGTTTTACATGTACTTACAAACCAAAAAAGTATACGTAGTATCCATTCATCATCATCGCGCTCGTTTTCTTTGGCATATCTCTGGGCTGAAGCACTAACTCCCACACGGCGAAAAAGAATATCAAAGTGTGCGATGTGTGGTTGCAAAGGGGCGGACACATTTTTTGGTAAGACTCTAATGATACTGGCAACACAAAACTCGGTTTATACCAAAACGCCATCCAAAAGAACACCACCACGACCTGAAATCGAATTATGTAATTAATAGCACTTAAAAAAAATATTTGTCTAAGGTTGCCTGGAAATCTCATTAAATTGTATTTGTATTTATTTTTATTTTGAGCAGCGATTTATTGTTACAACTTACAATTCCCTGTAGAGTACAATTTTTGTCCAGTTAATTACATAAAACAATGTTTTATAAATTTAATTATGCTAGATTAACCCCATATTTTTGATTAATCAGACAAAGATATATACTGTTTTGATGATGTACTTTCAATACTTACAGTGCTAACAGGAATCATGAAATCGTTCAGAAATCTGTAAGCGGCTTCTCTTAACTTGTTCAGATATTTATTTTCCATTCTCAGCAATACCGATATTTCGTGTACTAATCCGATCATTGCATATATGACTTGAAAAATCTGTAATTATGTTTAAAATTTTCATGAAAATCAGTTGATGACATCATAATAATTTAATAATAAATTCCCTACTTCTTATCCATACTTATTCCATTTGTAACTGGATATTGACCACTTGCAACCCGTAACTATGAAAATCCATGAGGGAAAAGGGTCAGCAGTGGATGTCCGGTGACTATAATAGCCAACCATGGTGATGAGGATGATGAACTTGTATAAAAAGAGTAGATGTGAAAAAATTGTCCAGTAGAATTAAACATTTGAGCTTGCGTTAGATACGCTAGATCAGATTTTTTGCTCAAACGTTGATAGTGATGGCCTAATGATTACTGAAAGTTGTGACTTCGAGCTCCGACCGAAACTTTGTCAAAAATCGAGAAAGTTTTGATGTTTTTACAGATTTTGGCGACAATAAGGTGTTTTTCGTAGTATCTTTTCAGGACAATTATAAATAACACCAAATTTGTTATAATATCGTATCTGCAGACCTAATAGTTTCCAAGATCAAGTTTGTCACAATTCATCACATTTTTCGATCTGACTGCGCGGATTAAGTCCTGGGGGACAGGTAGTCAGTCACTATTACACGGCGTCTTAAGTCTTGGTTCTAATTAAAGGGAGTAACATTTTATTTCATTTTTTTAAATTATAATTTGATGTCTCGCTTTATCACGAATTATTCCGAATTATTTATTACGTTCTGAGAAACATAATTATTTAAGTCTTTTACTATTTACTAACTAAAGTAAGTGAGTGAAGACCATATTGTGGTACCTATTGGCCAAATCACAAAAGCCCATACAGAACACAATAGTATAAAAAAATATATGTAGAGGGTTCTAAATCTATTTTTTTTTAAATTGATTTCACGAAACAAAAGTTTCCCTTACAATGTAATGAATGTTCATCAATGAAAAAAAAAAGTCAATAATTTTGGTAATTGAAAAATTTGTGTTGATTCTTAGGCGAGTTTTATCAATGTCCTTAGCTAAAATCTAAAAAGCTTCAAAATATTTGCGGAATTTTCGATTATTGACAAGTTTCGGTCGAAGGTCGAGGTCACAACCTAAAAAGCATACAAAAAATTTACTTACCTGGTTATATACTGTAAAGAGACGAAATTTTAACTTTTCAAAAAAAACTAATTCTTCTCCTTGCAAAATGATTTCTGAATTCCTGGTTAGGGTGTCGATTGCTAAAAACTGCAGAACAATAGTGACCACGTAGCCAAAAATACGTAGATATGCCAAGTTCACCATTGTTCTGTAATGAAAAAACAATTGATAATCTGAATGATGTTATGTTTATATGTACACTTTCATTTTTATGATAAAGCCTAAATTATGACTATTTAGAATAAATACCTTAATAATAATATAATATATCTAATATTTATACCTTTGTGTAAACGCCTAAATGAAACGGTCTATCCTTCCTTAAAACGCTTACAGAACTGAGGTGTCGTTAGAAAACCTATTTATTAGACGTCATTGAATGCCTGTTTCAAATTATGCGAAGAGATTACCTATATCCTTTACATATTTAACATGCAATTTCAACAGCAGTTCTTACTTATTAGTTTTCCGTGATCAAAGGCCGTGGTCTCATGCATATCATAGTTACGTGTATTTTTTCTATGTCTGACTCTGTGTCTGAGTAAGGAAATGTATTCATAATGTTAGCGTGTTTATTTGTCCTTGACGTTGTGAATGGAACTTTGACACGTCAATTGTTTATTATCGTTAACGTTGTCCCATTTGTTTTGAGAGATAAATCATTAGCATCTTCTTAGTCATGGCTATGGCCAATGATCTCAAATTAGACTTATTCAAAACTAGTGTTAATAGTCTCGAAAGTAATAAAAATATAAATATGTGCTAGACAACACAGTCTTGGTTTCGAAGTAAGATGAGTTTATTTCCATAATTATTGAAATATATAATGACATCCATGACTTAGGTACAAATCTCATAAAGCTCATCACATAAAGATTTGCCCCTTGCGGAATTCCAACCCGCGACTGCCGGTATTGAAGTTAGGAGTGCTAACCATAGTGGTGTGGTCACCAAATGTGTCGAAAGGTTCGAGATAAGAATTAGTTAACACACGAACGGCTTAACATTTACTTATGTATAATAATATATTATTTATGCTATTTTATCCACAGATTGAATATTTATTCGGCAAAAACCCCAGACTCGAGATCTAATATTATTAGGGTCCGAGAAAAAAATATAGCAAAATGTTCGCTTAGTTCGGCAATTGATTTCTAGGACTGTATTTCATATCGAAAATCGAGTTAACGTTCACTATATTGAATTATCGTCGCAATCAGTATTTGTGAGCAATGGTAGCCTCATAAATCGATCTATGAAGGTCCGAGGGGTTATTTTAATAAAAGATAGTTTCAGTAGGAGATAGTGGGTTCATTTTTGATGAGAAAAAACAGTATTTTGCTTCAGCTTTATGTTAATTTACTTAAGTCGAATGAATTCTAGCTACGGTGGCCTATCGGCGAAATCTGCACAGTTACTATACTTACACAACACAAGTTCTAGTCCTTTAAGATAATACTTATTGTGAAAAACACGTGTTATCACAGGATTACTTACAAAGACTTGCATTGCTATTGGATAAATTGCCAATATGTCAAAAACAGTTACCAATATGTCTTTTCGTCGTCATTTCTACGGCTGACGCCATGAAAAACAAGTTGGTGACAGATGCAGCCCCTTGTTGTATGCTAATTCCTTATGCCTTCGGCAAACTGTCCACGTGAGAGATCCTTATGGTTGTAAAAATCAAGTAAAGTTGGTTTCGCAAAGATCAAGAAAACGCTTTTTGACTAGGTCTCTTACAATCAGAAGTCATTCGCTTAGCACCTTTTAGATATTTCCATTAAATGGCCTATTGACCAGACAATCCAGGCATTGAGATTGAATATTATTATTATCTAGCTAGAGTCTGACAATGAGGATTTAAGTCCTCTTAAACGTGTAGGTACTCCAATTGTTAATCCATAGATATTTTTTAACAGAACCGTAATTTTTCAAGAACCAGTAAACGTTTTTTCTTTCTTTCTTTCAATTGCGTTAGGCTGGCTTCAGAGTAACACTGACCATCGGTGCTTACCGCCAAAACTTGAGCGCTGACATCGATTTTCATACATTTCGGCGGTGCGGCGCCGATGTTCAGAGTGACTCTGAAGCCAGCCTAACGCAATTGAAAGAAAGAAAGAAGAAGCGTTTACTGCTTTACATTACAAACACACGCATACATAAAATAACACATATATTAAGAATTGCAATTGCAAAGCACAAAATATTAAGAAAAAAAATACACATAAAAGGGGGAAAAATAAGACAAAACAATGTTAACGTTTACCGTACTAGGCCAGCCAATGAGTGCGTGTGATGACGCCTATGCGTCACACACACCCTTGGGTATACATTGGGTATAGACCCAACAGGACCTCACTCAGCATAAGCCAGGTCCCCTGGAGAACCTGACGCTGGTTTTCAGTAGTAATAATGGCAGTTTTTCAAGAAACGTAATTGAAATTTATCCACAGTGTCCTGGGGGCATATTGCGATGCAGTTTTGACAGATAAAACGCTCTGATTTACTGTCAAATTAGCAATTATTATTGCAATTTCGCATTATATTGATATTATTACTATAATATAACAATATAAAGATTAATAATCATACCATTGTAGTATTATTATAATATTATTATATTGATAATATTCGTTTACACTGAGTCTGAATTGAACTGCCTCGGAATTGAACGGATTAAGTTGGATCGCAATACGCCCCCTGAAATTAAACTCCACAAGTAGTTTCTAAACTGTCTTTCTTTTGTTTCAGATGCAATAGCGTTGAAGGACGTTCAGTTAATATCTCCATCCGCAGTGAGGTTAGGGGACACAGTGCTTTTAATGTGCAAATGGACGCTCGAGGGTAATGAGACTTTATACAGCGTTAAGTGGTACCGAGGAAGGCAGGAGTTCTTTAGCTACCTGCCTAAAGAATTTCCTTTTACGAGAATCTTCCCGTCACCAGGAATTGATGTCGATGTAAGTAACTGATTCCCTCTTTTTACTAATAGTCCTTCACTTTATATTACTGTGTAGAATGTTACAGGCAAAACGTGTCACTTGGATTTATTACGTCATTGGAGTATTAATTTTGATTAAGGTTGCTAGATTCAGATATATGAATTACACTATGTTGGTAATTACACGAATGTAAGATTATATAATTTTCTTTAATTGTACTACAAACAAATTGCGATTCAGCAAAGGTGTATGTATTTTATGGCTGACTTTTAAGTCCACCATTTTAATTTTGTTTGAATGTAGTGGCCATCAATAAAATCTTAAAAAATGGACATATCTCCCAACCGTCACGTTTAGCCATAAACAGACTGTGGGGACGCTTGAATTTTCGTTTTAAATCTTTAAAGGCTTATAACTTTAAAACCTGACACTATTTCGGAGTCGAAACAAAGTATATTTGCGATTTATATTTATGTGATATAGAGGTGTATAAGAGTTTCGCAGCCGTCATTTCGTAAACAAAAAAAAGCCAAGTGAGCGAGTTATATTATTCCTACTACACGCATAGGTATTTGATCTCATGCAAGGTCATATTTAACACTGTTGTATCGATGTGACACTCATGAAAAATAAGTTAAAAAACGTTTTCATTAAGTTAACAGCATGCCTCTTGTATTTGTTCTCCTTGACACCTTACTAGCTTACTAGTGGAAGCGATAACTTTTTTAGACTGGGCCAATTTTGCAATCGATAGAGAACTCTAGTTAAATGTTACCCGTTATCTCTCCGTGGTTGAATATTTTTATTGTGCATGTTTAAAAAAATACCTTTACCTTTACATTAAAATAGCCATTCTCTATGACATTTGGTTAAAGATATTTTTACTTCAAAACACAATCAACCGCTGGTAAGAACTCCTAAACTATTAGTTAAGTTAACTATCGTTCACGAAACCGGGCCTAAGAAAGAAAAGCGAAATGGCAGATAGCTTATATTTTAATAACGACACCTTCATTTGGCTTCATTTCTTTGATACGCTTCTAAATACTTTTCCATCAAATTAATCTTTTTCTTGGAACTTTGCAAGCGATCTTTTATTCATTGAGAGAATGAAATGTTTTTAATATCGCTCATCTACAGGGAACAAAGTTCGTAAAAGTCATTAAATTGTTTGGTCGAGCGAAACACTGACTTCGGAAATGTATTTTGACGAGACGTTCAATCTTCTCGATGTTCCTGAACGATGCGACTTTTTTGTTGTACATCAAGAATACTGTCAATGAGATTCTTTTACAAAGGAGACGCGTCAATTCATTCAGCCTGCTCGCTTAATTTCTATTTTACTTTTCTATCATGTTTTGAATAGATGGATTCTTGTATCACAATGGAATGGAATGTATACACTGTATTTTACCTTACTTTTGACAGTAAACGACTCCTAGAGACACATACAGATTTTTATTAGTTTTCTACCTAGTTTAGACGACAGTTATTCAGGTAGGTATCGGTGACGTTGATTTTGTCCAAAACCGTCCAGGTTAGAGGTCTTAGATTAGAGTCTGAGTATACATTAATAGGCATTCAGTTTGCGATGATGAGGTTCGATTTTCTATCTCACACTTTCAAGCATAGCACTAGATCTTAATACAGTGCGTTGCATCTTGCACTTGCTTAATTTTACTTTTATTTTAAAATACCAAGATGCTTTGAAAATTATGGCCTTTCGAAATCATGTAACTTCAGAGTTTTATAATATCCATTGCTCAGCACTAAACGTAGCTTCATAATTTTGAAAAATTATTATCTCAGCCGGTTGTAACTTGTGAGTGTTCAACGTTAAACTATTAAAAGTTAGTCGAGGTTCAGTCCTGGTAGCGACGGGAAAAAGTTTACAAAAACCCGATGGCTCTGAGACAGGGTACATTGTGTGCGCTTTTACTTTAATTACTGTAACAAGAACGTTTTTTCTTTGTGGGCAGAGTTGACATTGCCTGTGTTTAGTGTTTGTTGCGACGAGTAGGTGTACAATTTGGAAAAGGTTGCTTTTGGTTTGAAATTATTCAATGAATGAGTTGAAAGGAATGAGAAATGTCGTCTCTGTCTATGCCACTGGTCTAGCCTGGAGACAAGAGCGAACCCATTTCAAATAAAAAAAAATGGTTATAAAAAGTCAAATATATACAGGGTGCTATTGCAAGGGGGTGCCAAATTTTTGAAGGTGAATGAGACCGTCAATATGAACAACTTTTACCATGGGGTTATGGTCAAAATCTTACCCCATACAAAATCAGTGACCTACATTGACAATAATGTATGGAGAGGCAGAAAATAAAATTAATAATTGAACGATGGTCCCATAGTAAAAGTTGTTCATATTGATGGTTTCTTTAACCTCCAAAAATTTGGCACCCCCTTGCAATAAGACCCTGCATAGTGCGTTTGGAAGTATAAGCCGTACTCCACCATGAAGAATCAAAATAATATATTAATGAGAAAAGTTGTATTCATAACTAAAATAACGTAGAGCACTATTAAAAAGTAGAGCACACTGATAGTGGTAACGCCGACATAAACATGTTTTGTGCTTTGTAGAAGCCACAAGTTAATATCTTATTTTTACGACTTAAGAGAAATAGGGAGATGCTCTTAGCGCAGTGGTGGCAGCACTTTGGTAGTGATACCGAATTTAAGCAAGTTACTTGTCGTATTTGGGTGAGTGACCATATAAGTGTTGTACTTATATCACAATCTCCATGCTTTGGAAGGCACGTTCAAAAGTTGGTACAGGCTAATAATCTGACAATAAGGGGTCGCTTGCCTTGTAACACCCCTCCACCAAACCACACTAAGCTTGCGTGGAGGAGTATGGTTCATACCACCTCATACTTGAGGTTAGGCCTTAGCCCAGCAGTGGAATTCATATTGCCCCCCGATTCGCGAGTTTAGGCATCTACAGTTGGACTACAGTATTCATTCAGTTGTGCTATTGTAACACATAGTGTGCTTAAAGTCTGCAGCATTGAAAGGTGACACGCCGCTATCAGAATAGCGAGGTATGTCATTTGTACTCTCGTAATACAACCGATGCACAACACAGTGACGACTCAGTTAGAATAATTGAGGCCCAGGCTAACTTAAATATAGGAATAGGACACTGCCTCGGTGGCGCAGCAGTTAGAGGTTCACATTTTAAAACAACGGCTGCGCCAGAGGTCCCGGGTTCGATCCCCGGGTCGGGCCAAAAATATATACCTGAGTTTTCGGTATTTAACCCCTGTGCCTCGGAAAGCACGTGTAAGATCAGGCGCAGGACCAACGGGTCCTGTGCCTAATCTTTCTCCGGTCGTGTCAGATTGTTGTCCCATCGGGCTATGAGAGTGAAAAGAATAGAGAGTGCACCTGGGTTTGCGCACACACTTGTGCACTATAATATGTCCCGCGCAGACGGTCAGTTTTTCTGGCTGGCCACCGTAATTGAAATCGACAAGGGAGAATATTAGGAATAGGATAGTCCACTAGCAGTTATATTTTATCATACTTGTTACGTAACAACTCGGTTTCCCAATGGTGTGCCATGTTGGCAGCCAGTGTTGACGTCTGCGTGGCTCTTTATGCAATGTAATATTCTTATTAATGTTGTTTTATGTATCAAAGCGTGAATTCTCGACGTAAAATCGTCCAATACATCTCTAATATTCCAAAACAATCATCTGTTCGTCCGATTTAACGGCGCCCAGTAAACAAGATTTTATTAGTCGTTAACGCACTTTTCATGTTTTATTGTCAACCATTGTTAGGAAGATTCGCTTTACGATGCCCACTAAAAACCTTCGCCTTTCATATAAATAAGTAACTTCCGTATATTTTTATTGTAGGTAGGCTTAAAGACACGCTTCCAGAGGCTGTTGTGCTATGGGCCTTGAGAAAGTAGCTTACTCATTTTACTACTACGATTTACCAGGCCAATGTTTTTGTATTGGTTCATTTATAAATGTATAATTCTACGGTGTCGTTTGGCTGATGCGATTTTCATCATACACAGCTAAAAGCGCGGCTAAAAACCAGCCTATAAATTAAAACAAAACGCGTTCAAATCTGTTCACACGTTGTGAGCTACGCTTAGCTACGGTGCCACAGACAGACACACAAACAACAAGACAGACTCAGTCATACCGCTTTATGTGTGAAAAGAGGGTGGTCAATGGTAGGTCGGGGGTTAAAAAAGAAGACAATATTAAGTGCCTGCTTCATCATCGTCAAGTAAGCACTAACCATCGAACCAACGAATAATTCAAATATGGAACGTCAGTTTGTATGATTTTTTTGCCAAATAACGCTAACCAGAACTTATTCAGACAGGCCGTAAGACTAATACTGAAACTAAGGTTCCCTAGTTTTTGGTCTCCTACTCAACTAGTGAAACTCACACTCACAGCGACATCACTGAATTTTTTGTTCTAGTAATTATTAAATTACATTGCAAAACCTATTTTACAAATTGTACAACTTGTTAATATTTTAGATATCCTGTATTATTTACTTTGTGTGGTGTGCTCAAAAGTGTTTTTATCTATTTATTTGCTTTCTTTAACATTTAAGAGGAACACAAGCCTTATCTACGCTCAAGCGTTATGGGTTCCTTACGCATCGACAATTTGTATCGACAAACAGTTTCTTTGTAGCTCGTAAAACTCGGTTCGATACGGTCGACATGTCATTTTGTCAATAAAATTAATTGTTCATTTTCCATGTTTCCTAAGCTATAAAATCATCGCGCCCTTGAAATTGTTTGTTTGAGAAAATTAATAATTACAAAAGGCGTATTGCGATCCAACTTAATCCGTTTAATTCCAAGGAAATTCAATTCTCACTCAATGTTAACGAATAATATTATCAAAATAATTCTATTATTATTATAACACTACAATGGTATGAATATTAATATTTCAATAACAATTGCTACTTTGACAGTATATCGAAAATATAGTATATAATAAGTATGTCGAAAATGCATCGCAATACGCACCCAGGAGGCCATAAAAATACCAAAAAATTATTATGTACCTGTTTGCTAAAACACTTCAGTTTGAGTCAATAAAATGTTTTTATTTTTCACCTATAATCACGACACCTATTAATTTCTAAGGTCATAAAGGTTCAAATAACTTTGTAGTATGACATGAAGCTCGGTTGAAAACCATGTAGGTGATATATGTACTTTGCTCAGACAAGTGTCATTATTTCCGTCCCAAACTTTAGTTCGAATTATTATAACTAATTATTTCTAAGAAATCATGGTATAAATATAAACTTGTGAGCGAATTTTGTAATAGAAGGTTGCTTAATCTAAATCGCAAATATCTTTTATCGCAAGTGACGCTCTACTTTCATCTTTTTTTGGTTAATGGTTATGAAACACTTAGGTAATTGAAGGTTTTATTTTCGTTGTCCCTGTTATTTCAGGCTCTACCTGAACGTTATTACAATTTACGTCCCACCACAGATTAAGTATAATCCAGGGAGAAAGCTACAAACAACTCGTAATGTGCTGTGATAATATTTTTATTTTTCTTGTGATTTTTCTTTTTTTCTTTTATACTCGTACCGTTCTATGGTTCCTTACTAGTCGGGTGACCAGCGAGACCTTTTCTATCTTTTTTGAGATCTGAACCCAAATTGTCAGCCCTTTTTAAACGTTTGGGTTATGTGTGTCTGTCCGTCGGTATGTCTGTCAGAAGGCTATATCTCATGCACCGTGATAGCTGGAGAATCGTTATTTTCACAGATTAAGGGTGTATTTCATTAGAAAACACCGCAACTAAAATAAAAGCAAACATAAAAGTTGTACCAAAACAATAAATTAAATTTTTCAGTGCCTTCTAAATGTTATAAAAGTACAGTAAAAAGAAACTTACAAAATGTGCATTTACGCTTCCACTACAAAAGCAAATAATAAACTCTTTTTTTAATTTGAAATGTAACCCATTTCGAATTCCACAGAGCACTTGACTCCAGACTAGACCTGATTGGGCTTGGACAGAGTCGACAATGGACCAGCTCACCCAGAAGAAGCCAGTTCACTTTTTGACATTGATGGTGTTTATATCAGTACCAATTAGGTCGTAAAAAAAATATGAACGGAACATTTTACGTAAGAATTTTACAATGTTTAGGCGACAGCCCGTAATTCTGCAACGTATCGTCGTTGTGACTTCCACGATTACCGCTGAAATAGAGGTTGTTATAACTTGTTTGTTCGTCTAAAATTAAATGTATGCTTTGGGGTTGTTGAAACTTAGGTCATGGGTGTAAGGTGAACGCCATATCTTTTGCCCTTTAAGCTCTCTGTCATAGTCGAGGTTGTTATAAAGGTTACCATAGAGTCTTAATAAGCCAATTACCCAAAATTTTCACTTTAGTCAAGTTTTTTTCCATTAACCTTTGCCATTTTAATGTGTTTAGACTTAATTTTTATTTTAATTTGATGCAATTTTGAGTTTTGGCACTAAAATAATTTTACTTTTACAGCAAAAGTCGTTGAATTTTCTACATGGTTTTATTTTCATATCATTTTTTGACTACTTAAATATACAATATTTTGAGTGTCACCGTAATATTTTTAAAACCGCGAGATTATAATCTAATGGCAAGGATACACATGCTTGTAAACTAGGCAGTAGCTTGCATGCCAGTTACGGGCATGCGCAGGCCAGTTATGCGCAAGTTTAGCAATTTGCGTCCTTGCATGCCTGTATTCATACTATTTATATTCACACGCACCAGTTTTGGAGCCCCCCGCGTCCACTGCCTCACATTGCATACCAGTAAGCGTCTTCCTACACATAGGCACGTGTATGTTAGCCGAAGAGCGCTTTCACACTTAGGCGACTTTAGCAGCGCGGCGGACATAAATGACAGCAGTAAGCCCTTCACATTAGAGCGATGCGCTGCTGTCGCTCTAAGATTAGACGCTGTAAGATTGCAATCTGTTGATTTATTGTGAATAAGCTCGAGTAGGTTTAGCATTTATGCTTATTTTGGTACTTACACGTCAACCTAACACGAAGGATAAACGGGAATTCACTTCGCTCACCCCTTTTATCATTCACCTACCCTAATCCACCACTTTTCTCAGTGATTTGTCATTTCAGTTTATCTCCTAATGCTTTATAATGTATGAAGTTCGATTCAATTAACCGATTTAAAACCCTTATATTGTAATCTCGCAGTTTTCACAATATTAGGGTGACATATAAAAAAATCAATGTCATCATAACAGGAAGTTCAATCGCGAAGCTACGCGAAAAGAATGGCTATTACTTCATTAACCAGCACATAACCAAGATAAGGATAATGACAGTACATAAAACCCTTCAAGAATTGTAATGTGTTAATTTACACTCCAAAGCGATTGCACGCCCTCATACGATATCCCAAAATCATTACAGGTTTTGTAGTTGCAATAAAAATCTTTAGGCCCATAGCAATTTACATTACCCTGTATCCCACGGGATAGCTATTAAAATGAACCCATTACCGAGCCTTTCTCTTTCCCAAAAAGAGGGGAAATCTAATAAACAGGCCGTTACACTGCGGCAATGAAGGTATAATCGGCTGGGTGATTATGTAACTAGATGACAACAATTTGATTGCAATCAGTGTGATGGTCGAAATAGACCATCCCTTGCAGCACACTGCAGACTATTATGTCAGCGCTGTCAAAAGCTAAAAGTGCTGATTTCAGCGCTTTTAAAGTTTTTCTAGCTGAATTCGACCACGGAGGCGTTAATTCAGCCATTTACGGATGAAGATTAAGTTTCTCACATGTTTGCCTAATACTATTAAAGTGAGACGGTAGTCCGATATGACCAAAGGAAGATCAGACGCAGGGCCAATGGCTTATCTGGCCTTCAGAAGCATTCTAACTCAAGTCCTTCCTGGGTAATTTTAAGATCCCCTCAAACTATCGGACTGAGATTTTATTGAAGCCAGTAAACGTAACGTCAAAACGATTCCATTAAAACATACATAGAGTTACATAATATCCCTGCGTCCTATCTAAAGCGAACCGATTCAGAATCGAAATGGTATCGATAATAAGTGACGTTATTATGAGGCATACGCCAGTAATCGATACATCGTTTGCGGCTTTGTGAAGATACGAGACAATATTTGAAAACGGTCGGCTGTTGTCATGATTTGATGGGAAAACGAAAATGATATAACTTTGGGAGTTGTTTAATTTTGACTCTGGTTTTGTCACGAAACATCGATTTCAGGCGGTGATTGATAGAATACAGTTTATCAGCTAGGCGTTTATAATAAGCAAGGGATATTATTTTATGAATTTGAATTTATATTAAAGGGTTCCTTGTTAATGTTGTCTTCTTAAAAAGTTTCAATTAACGTTTACAAGAAAGCTGCTATCTTGTAAAGTGTTGATACTATCTTATTCTCATATACATTAATAAATTAAAGAAATTCGTGTTAGTCACACCACTTATAACTCGGTAGGCTCGAGTAGAGTCTAGAACGGGTAAAATGATTTTCATAACTTATAATTTTTTGAATTTATCTTGGGCCGGAAAAATTATGGTGCCGGGGCGAAATGAAGTTCGATGGGACCGCTTTAGTTTATAAAAGGTTTTGCTTAGTAAGCTCAAAATAATGTGCGGACGTCATTATCACTATCTTGATAGACTGTGTCGACCCTATTGTTATAAGTATTCTTCTTACAGTTTACTCCTGCAATCTGATCGTTATCACTAAACGTTGCATAACAGGGGGAAACCAACGTTAAGTTAATTGTTATGCGTAATAAGAGATTGACCGCCGTGGTCGGATTCGTATCTGACAAGAGGACGTATTTTTTTCTTACAATTATATTATTGTAAGTAGAAATAATCGACACAATAGCTGCCATGAAACGGCAATCAGTATCAATGATTATTGATGTAATCAGGCGCCAAAGCTCGGCAATGAGGTTGATAATAGTATTCAATTCTATAATAACGTATCGAGATAAGCAAATCACAAGCATCTATGCTTCTATAACAAGTTAATTGATTAGTTCGAAGCATGCTATTATTATCGTGTTACCACTTACACGTGTATTTGGTTTCCGAAAGTGCTAATTGTTATTATTATTAAGAGCTTGTTATGTCCTACTGCGGGGCAAAAGCTTCCCTGCCCTTTCTCCAGTCTCCACGATTTCGGGCATTTTATTTCCCAGTCTTTGTCATATACGAGTAAGCCTAGCTCGTCACGACATCGTCTTCTGGGTCTACCACGTACCGTTTTCTATTTGAGTGGGTCCACTTGGTACAAATATTGACCCAAAAGTCTTTCTTCAGCATGCGGCTGACATGACCAGCCCAGTCCTACTTCATATCAGGAGCTAGTATTTTTTTTAATAACGGTAATTAGTCACGGAACTAGAACTTTAGTCGATTTAAACTAGTGATTTAATTTAAGCAAATAATTGTGAGCATTTAATCAGTCAGGTATCAAACGACTGCCGGGAGTCGCATAATAATGGAATATCTATTGTGTCTCGTTCACACATACTTGACGAGTTAAATCAGGATAGTTAATAGAAATCAAAGCAAGATATTAGGATAACTATTTTTATAGCTCAATAAGTTTTATTGGCTGTAACCAAAAGTCTTTACCCGTAGTTGTATGGCATTCAACAGTTGTTTGACGTTTTAAACCATCTTAAAAAAAAGGTTTTCAGTGCGACCTGAATGGCTGTATGTATGTTTGTCCGCGAACATCTCGCGTTTGGCTGGACCGATTTTGATGCAATTTTCATTAAGTATTTACTAACATTAAAATAAAATTCTGGTGATTAAAACAAAGTCATGCCTACCTATTTTTTAACATGAATCAGCCCTAACAAGATTAGTCTACGAACTACGTTCTGAGATTTGCGCCCAAAGGTACAATTGTTCTATTAACCAAATGGGTGCAATACAGTGATAATGGCGCGAAATCAAGCAATCGACTGCTAGATGGGCCACTCCGCTCCCGAGGGATGGAGTCATTTGTTTTCCGTTACTTAGCAACGGTATTTAACCTTGAGGTGTCTTAATTAAGTGGGAATTAAAATTAATGGCGCGAGTTATTGCACCTTTAGGCACGTAATTAACAACATTATTATCAATGAAATTATTAATTTTTTTTTGGTTTATTTTAAAACAGTGAAACTTTTACTTTTTTTAAGAATCTGCATAAGATCTAGGAAGTTCAATAAGATCTAGGAAGTTAAAATGTTTTGACTATCTCTTACAAACAATTCAATCCGAAAGTATGTTCAGATTGTGATATTTTTCTGAAGTTTCAATACATATGTCCCTGCATAATTTTGCACTTCAGTGCCATTGACTAGAAAATAAAATATCAAACTTAAACCACCCTCAAAGTTAGTTAGAGCCAGCTTTCACCGCAAGCGCACGACCTGCGGACCAAACGGATTGAATCGTAAAAAATCACTTCAATATTGCTCTCTGGATTCACGCCCATAGACCGGTACCCGCGTAAATGTTGGTCACTTCTGATCGCGTAGGTACAAGCTAAAGCCATGGATCCACTAGGCAACAAATGTCCCGCGACAAGTGTCAGCAACATGATATCAAGCGATGTCAAGCAAATGAGACTGACTTGTGTCGGGACATCGCTTGACAAATGACGTGTCGAACAGTGTCACACAAAACAATATAAAACAAAAATAATCATCATCATTATCAGCCAAAAAACGTCTACTGCTGAACATAGCCCTCCCCTACGGTTTTCCTCCAGCGACCGGTTGCGAGCGGTCGGCATCCAGTGTGATCCTGCGACCTGTACAAGGTCGTCAGTGTTGCCAGTGGTCATACTATGGGACACGTGTCACGAAACATTTTATCGCCTAGTGAATCCATGGCTTTACTCTATAATAGCTATGGCCACAGTTAACCCGCTCGCCGCAGGTGTTTCGCGTGGCTGACCAATTAGACCCTCCGATAACTGGGCTGTTCAAAGCCGCTTTAAAAGCTCTCCATGTTTCTCTTGCAAGTGGACAATAAGGCAAATTAAAATTCTGGATAACGAAAACCTAGTATGAATGTTACCAAGTGTTTATCTATGAAAAATTCAAAATAAATCAAAACTTATTTTTTTATTCAAATCAGATAACATAATTTATCTGAACTGTTTGTTGTGAAAATGTAAAATGACAAAAAACGACACATGATGTAAGCTACCTCTAGAGTGAGTTTTTTTCAATCTGTGACATCATTTATTATTATTCGAGATTGAGATTAAAAACAATTAAATAGTATTTCTAATGCTCTTATGGTTATCGTTTCTAATTTAGCATGATTCATTTGTATTCAGTACTAAATTTTAGTCTCGTATAAAATGACTATGAACTTGATTTATATCGTTATACGCTAGCATGATTATTTATTAACACGTTTATAACCTAAACAAACGCGTTTATTTAGCGGTCATTAACCCACATCGTTGTTCAGCCGCCATATAACATTATTAAAACATTTTACCGCCCGAGCAAATTACGGCCATAATTCGGAGCACTATGAAAACTTAACAAGCGTGGAAGTCGATTGGTCTGATTGTTCTCATTAACACAGCGAACGCTTGCCTAATGGAGTGAGAGATTCGGTTGACATGCTACGCGCTCCGAGTTCCATCGATTACGTGAAACCGGCTAATGTGTTAAATACGAGTATGAAATCAAGTGATCTAAATTATGGATATATCGACATATTCATCATTATCAGCCTAAGGGCCTCCACTATTAAACATAGGTCTCGGTTTTGTACAGCATCTGGTTGCAAACGGCCTGCATTGAGTGTGTTCCTCCACTATACAACATGCCTTAAAATTTCACAACGAATGGCGGCAGTCGCACTCTCCTGTGTAGCTACGAAATGCTACGCCGTAGCTAGTAAGCTACGAAGAGCTGACCAGGTGTTGGTAGTTTTCGACTCACTCGCTAGTATCGCAATAATCCATTAGGTTTTCCTATGTAAATATAATGTTTTTTTTTTTTTGCATCAGTATTGTTTTTACAAACACCCCTGAGTCGGGGTCACTGACCAAAACAACATTCTGTATTATCTCTACCATGAAAACAAACGTTGTATCTAGCTCATTGATTCAATTGTTCACATTATCACTGTTTGTACTCAATTGAGCGGATGATGGTCACTAATCTATACTAGTTTGAGCATTATTAGTATGTGTTTATTCTACTTTATGACTTATGAACAACAATACGCAGATAAAAGCTCCAAATTAAATAAAGAATAAAAAAATACGCGGATACATGAGACGTACATAAGACGAATGCAATACAGTGCAGTGAGTTAGCAATTATAAAACTTGAGAAGAAAAGAATCATCTCATTATTACTTTTCGCTTTCGAGAAATCCGTGGACAATCATACACGTTAGCTTACATATTTGAAAGCATAGGTAACTCATAAAATATCCAATTACAAAAATATCACAGACATAGGTCGAATAGGATAACTCCTTTTTTATATCGGTAAAAATCAACCTTTACTGTTCCAATCAATCTCACCTTTTGGAAGGCTGTCCAAAAGGTGAGATTGATTGGAACAGTAAATTTCTTTTAAACTTTCATGGTCACTAACATTACAATAGTTAGATACGGGATCACTCCGTGATCATGGCGCTTGCAACAGTGCCGAAATATCGGAAGCTCATTAATAATAAGGTACATGGTAGCAATCCCGTATCTTACTATTCTAAAGTAAATTTTTTTTCAAAATTAATTTTCTGTTCAAAACAAAATAAAATTACTTCTCACAAAAAAAGCCAACCAACTCCCCTAAATATCCATGAAAGTGTATGACATGGAAGATACGCACAAAATAACACACCCCTCTCCCCTATTCGGCATCGTATCTCAGAATTGTGAACGGGTGGTTTGATAGCTCGAATGGGCCAAGGATTCACTGTGGGGTCTCGTGCCTTGCCAAATCACCTACCATCAGCATACTATTGCACTTGTTTTATTTTATTTGTGTCCGTATAAAAAGATAAACAGTGTTTCTTTGCCGTCGGATGTGCAGATAGGTAAATTTTTACTGGGGATAAAAAATCTTTTTTCAATGCATCTTACTCTTAGGCCCAGTTGCGTGATCGATAGTAAAAGATAAATGTCGTTACCTGCGGTTGAATTATTACGATTGTGTGTATTTAAAAGAAAAAAATATCTAAATCAATGGTCATCAAATTAGCCATTCTGACACATCACACAACCGTAAATATTTCAATCGCTGGTAACGACATTTAACCATTACTTACTATCGATGAGGAAATTGAGCGTTAGAAATTATTGTAATACTTTCAATACAAAGTTGGTTAATCTGTCGTTGGAATGTTCATATCCCAATTTGGGTTCTACTTTCTAAAGGTACCAAACAAGAATCGATACCAAAAACATCTTGAAAGGTATTTCCCATTCTAGATATTACTTTATGCTGACAACCAATTTTTGGCATCCAATTTCGTCTTCTGCAATTATTATTGTACATGACCGCAGTCGTTTAAAAACACTTAAAAATATTTAATTGGATCAAAATTCTAGGAATATAAATTGTGACATTTATTGTTTATCTATTTATTTATACTTATTGATATTATAAAAGGGAGAAAAGAGGTCCTCTACTATATTTTAGTGTCAAAGATTTGAATTAAATCCGAATTGCTTGGTTTATTTTGCCGTGGATGTTTTTCGCTTTGTGAAAGCCAATTTTATTCGTAATGCATTTTTGTATGAGCTGCTTGAATTGACAAATGAAATTGAAATAAAAATCAGCCCATTTTTTGTTGTTTTTCCTTAAATAAATCAATGTTTAAATCAACCATCCATTAATTGCTATTACCGTTTAAAACTAACATCAAAACGTACTTATCCTGAAACTGTTTATTTTGGGTATTAAATATGCTCCTATCTTACTAGACTAACAAACCATTTATGTATATAGATCCATTTGCTTTTTCGTCAACATCGACGAGAAAATAAACTAAGCCCGGAATAAGCTTTATTAGATTATTTACTTACAAAGCCGCGAATGCCAACAAAAAGCCAAAGGTCTACCAAAAATAAGAAAACACAGCATCTTATAACTAAGCACAAGGCTGAGACCGTAAATAAAGTGAGACTAGACGAAAGATTATTCGATACAATAGAAAATATCCGAACATTTTCATGGAGCTTTATAGAAACGTCAACAAAAAAACAGACAATAAAGATGAGTTCAACTCTTCTTGCCGTCAAAGATAATAAAAGACGAGAAATTAAAATGAGCACGCCGCGGTCAGTGTAAACACGGGGAGAGAGGGAGAGAGTGGGTGGTAGCAATTTTTATTTTCCAATGTCGGATCAATAGATAGAAGTAGGACGCAGGATATTACTGGACATTGAAATAAAAAGGCGTGCCTTAATTACGATCAGCCGCTTTGTAGAGCGGCGAACCGTAAAAACTTGTGTTGCGGATGTCCGAGCTCGGCGACGATTCGATTTGTTTTTGCGACACTTTTTAGGAAGTCGTTCTGTATCTAGGACAGTTTTTAGAGGAATAAAGTAAGGGGGTGTCTTGAAAACAATTAGTGTGATGGTTCTTAGAAAACCTCACGTCTGAAAGGCAATATTTTGCTTTTATTTGATAAAGGAATTAGCATTACGGACACTTCGGAGTGTTCAACACAATGTCTATTTATTTACTAGTCAGAGACAATATTTTTATGAGAGTTATAACATTTTCACCTATCAATTTCCACTTTTCCACACTTTTCTCTATTTGAACGTTGAGATACATTATTCATCTGATAAACTCTTTTGCAATTCAGATTTTTTTTGGAAAGTAACAAGTTTCGCTTTTTTTCGCAGAAAGAACAGCCAGTTTTGTGAAAGATTGCAAATAACTCAACTATAGTTGAACATATTTTCATGTCATATATTTTCTTTGCCTATTTCCGTCCTTTTAGCTTATGTTTTTGTAGCATAGTTCACCTTCAACCGTTTCTCCACTGAGCTTGGTCTATGTCTCTGGAAATGGTTGACCACCACGTAGCCTGTTGTCGTTAGTTAGTTATAGTTCACCTTCAACGCCGCGGATGGAACCCCTCTTTTTATGCTTAAATTTGAAAAAAATAATAGTTTTATTTTAAACAACGAAATATCTGATAAAGTAAAAAAGTTCTGGACTTCAATATGAATAGGACGCCCAAAATTCATCCTTCCGTCCGTCCATCATCTCGTAAAAGTTTCAGAAAGTGCATTGGTACACGCTGGGCCTCAATTCTGCTAATTGCGTCGTCACCGAGTTGTGCATCAATTGTACAACAAGCGTGCTATTAATACACCTCGCTATTCTGACAGCGGCTGCTGTAGTGACTTAGTTGTGCTACTATAGTCGGTGGTTTTTTGACAACTAATTTGACAGCTCCTTGACATTGACAATCAATTTTTATAATTTCGATCCTATAGTACAGTAATAGCTTTTAAAATTGTTTGTCAAAAAAAAAATACTAAATATTGTATCAAAATTTTCAAAAATTACAAAATATAGTTTTTGTCGATGTGTATAGATGAGTGTAGGAACTTCAATAAGTTAAAGAATTATTCACATGCACGTAATTGGATGATAGGTACCTATCCTCATTCAAATTCTGCCAAGTGGTAATCATCACCCATCCATCATCATGAAAGTAAAATAAGATAAAGTTCATCACATAAAGATCAAATACAAAAGTTTAATGTGAAATCATAGTAATATATACGTTAATGAAAATAAATAAACCAAATGCAAAATCATTTTATAATTTTATGCCCGTGAACACAGGCAACGAGAGTCACAAAAAAAACATATTGGTTTTATTTTTGTCAAAGTTTGACACTTTTTGGTCTGTCATTCCTATTTTGCACGAATTTACCCCTATTTGAAATCCACAAAATTTTAATAAAATCTCCACATTTTATGAAATACAAACGACTTGCAGGGGACGCACACAGTAATCGACCGTAAAGTGCAGCCGAGGTGCCTCACTGTGACTAAGTTTTTAAAGAGAAATACCTACATACCTACTTTGTATGCAGCACTCTAACTTATATCTAAGCCTAGGGTTCGGAGACCAAGAAGATAATTTCAATGTCTATACTTAAAGTGCTAGTACAGTAGCTATATGTAGCTGAATGAACCCTTTGTAAATGATGTGTACAGTAAACCGCGACGTGACGTGACCTACTCGTATCGACCCATTTTTATTTATAAAATAAATGTATGCTGATAAAAAGGTGCCAAGATTTATTTATTTAATCAACCATCTCCTAAAGTTAAGTGATCACAATACATGATATTGAAATCTAATTACTAAATTTTATTTTGGTTTACAGTGAATTATTTTGTTCCATTTAAAATGTACAGAATAATAGACATCGATTTATTTTATTATTCTTTCTTCTTTTACTATTCTTTTAAATGCTATAATGTTATGCTATGAAGTATGACGAATATTTTTTACGCACAATAGGAACATGTTTTATAAGCTAGAACTTGAAAATTTTCAGCACTGTGTTTAGTGTTTCTTGTCAGCATAACAATCTAGCGAGATTTCTTTCTTGACTTGCTTTACGCCTGAAAAATAATTGAATTATTATAAAGAGTTTGACATAATTGTGTCTTATATTCTCCGAAAATAACGCATTCGTCTTCTACTTGGGAGAAACAAATCCTTTTGGAGTCGGAGCATACTGTCGAGCTTACGTAAGTACACCAGCAGTCGTAAATCATGCACCGACTCCAAAAGAATCGGTTTCTGCAAAATAAAAAACAAATTCGTTATTTCAGCTTTGAAGTCAGATTTTTTAAGGGAGTTGAATTAATAATTACTTCATGATTTTCAGTTATTACCCATATCTCAAAAACTACTGAACCGATTTTAATTAAACTTACAAGTACCCTATGTTAAAATATACCTGACTGAACTAAAAAAGAATCACCTTGCTATGATTTCTCTTTTATAGATATCCTGAGACAAACATATAAACATACATTCACTTACGAAATTTTGCACACGTCTTCGGAAGCCAACAACAAGAAGATCAATATACTCATTTTTTTAACAAATTCTAACGATATCATATAGATACAGCTCAAAATGGATTACCTCCTTTTTTGAAGTCGGTAAAAATCTAAGAATGTACAACGCGATACCAAAACGGTTGGTTACCTCGTCCTAGTCTGATTTTTGGCAGTACTAAATTAAAACGAATGGCCTAGAAGGTCCGATACCCAGAGCTGTTAAAATATGTTTTAAAAAAGTTCAAATCAAAATGACGAAAAAAAATATCGAAAATGGTTTAAAAAAATATATTTCTGCGTTGTTGACCCACGACTGCTGCACGTCGCTTTCTATCTCTCTTCCTCTTGCTTATGACAGCATCTTCTCACTCACTTACTCAGATGAGTTGTTGCTTCGTTGTGGCTCCATAGCACACAGATTGTGCTACTTCCATTGCCATCTCCCTTTCTCTTGCTTGTGGACCTATCTTCTTACTCGTTTACTGTTTTGAGTTTGACAATGTCATGTCTGTCATTATGTCTGGCAATGTAACTACTGTCACTGAGCATTTATATGTATAATACACAATTTTGTTAAACAATAACTTTTTCTGCAAAGTACACGATTATGTGGTAATAAATAGAATTTAATTTGTGAAAAGTCATCACATGAGTACGTTCAATGCATCGATAAGCGCATCAACGCTGTGATCAAGGAGATAATTTGTTTTGGTTCATTGTCAAAGCTTACCTGAAACGATTTGATAATGGATAAACCTATTTATGTAATAAATATCAATTTTACACAATGTATCTAGCCTCCAAATTATTTAAAGTATTAAAAACTATAAAGATTTAGATTTATTTCCAATGAAAACGGTATGAATGGTGAGGTACTTTTCAACGCTTCTTATTAACGTCAAAGATATATAAACGTCCTTCATCATCAAATCCTCTTCGTCAGGCGCTCTAGTATTCTGCAACAAATTTATCAATGAGGATATATATTTATATTTATTAAAGGTACAGGAATCAGTTATTATTTTATTAATTAAAAATCGGCAAAGTGCGAGTCAGGCCCGCGCACTGACGGTTCCGTGCCACCCTTCACTGAATTCTGGGTCCACTTACTTTCACCTAACGACAAAATTACAATATTTTTGACGGAGAAAATAACTTTTTTAGGTATTCGTAGTGTTTGTATAAAAGACAAAGTATGTTTGCGGTTGATGAAAATATACTATATCCCAAAAGCTACTAATTTAACACATTCCGGGACACTATTCCAGACACAATAGATATTTTATTGTTTTCATTCCTGTAGGCGTTCACTGTTTTTTCCAACATTTGTTGATTTGATATTTATTATATTTATTATAATTATTAAATTTTTATTATTTAATATTTTGACACACAACCCGCATCCCGCGCTTTTCTCATTCAAAAATTAACGGCGCACGCCTTCGTGGATGGCTCTATCATTCACCTACAAGTTTCAGATGCTAATAGTTTCAGAATAAAGTGGCTGTGACATACGAACGGACGGACAGACAGACAGTCGTATAAAAATATATATAATTTAGAATCTACTAATGAGTTATTAATACCGTTGAACTAACTAACGTTTTATTTATTTCCCTAAAAATAGCGACGTACTCCTTTGGTTATGTTTATTTCGCTTATTGGAATGACTCGCAATGAATTATTAAATTCAGAGATCAATGGCAAGTTTTGTAAAAAAAACCTTTTTTGCTTTTTAATGGAGGTATGAAGAGTGTTACATGGACTTTGGTTTGTCATTCCTATTTTGTACGAATTTACCCCTAGGTTTTCGAAATACAACAAAATTAAAATTAAAATCTCTACATTTTATGAAATACAAACAGCTTGCAGGGGACGCACCGACGGCAAAGTGCAGCTGAGTTACCTCACTGAGACTAAGATTTTAAAGATAATTACCTTCATACCTACTTCTAGTATGCTGCACACTAACTTATTTGTAAAATATATCGAAGCCTAGGGTTCGAAGACCAAGAAGATCTTTGTGAATGATGTGTACAGTAAACCGCGACGTGACGTGGCCTACTCGTACCGATCCATTTATAATTATAAAATAAAGTATGCTGATAAAAAGGTGCCAATTTATTTATTCGATCAACTATATCTTTAAGTAAAGAGATCATCACAATACATAGATATTTCACTTCATTTATATTGAAATCTTATTACTAAATTTTATTTCGTAAAATTTTATCAAATTCTAACGATATCATATACATACAGGTCGAAATCGATCACCTCCTTTTTTTGAAGTCGGTAAAAATCTGAGGGATGTACAACGCGATACCAAAACGGTTGGTTACCTAGTCCTAGTCTGATTTATTGGTAGTACTATATTTTAAACGAATGTCTTACAAGGTCTGATATACCCAGAGCTGTTAAAATAAGCCTTAAAAAGGTACAAATCAAAATGACATGGTATAAAAAAATATATTTCTGCGTTGTTGACCCACGACTGCTGCACGTCACTTTCTATCTCTCTTCCTCTTGCTTATGGCAGCATCTTCTCACTCACTTACTCAGATGAATTGTTGCTTCGTTGTGGCTCCATAGCACACAGATTGTGCTACTCCCATTGCCATCTCCCTTTCTCTTGCTTGTGGACCTATCTTCTTACTCGTTTACTTTTTGAGTTTGACAATGTCATATCTGTCATTATGTCTGGCAATGTATCTACTGTCACTGAGCATATAACTAATACAAAATTTTGATAAACAACAACTTTTTCTGCAAAGTACACGATTATAAATATATAATAATAGATTAGAATAGTTAGATACGGGATTGCTACCATGTACCTAAATATTTATGAGCTTCCGATATTTCGGCACTGTTGCAAGCGCCATACGTAAGATAATGCAAATACGTTATTTTGTGAAAAATCATCACATGAGTACCTACGTTCAATGCATCGGAAAGCGCATCAACGCTGTGATCAAGAAGATAATATGTTTTGCTTCATTGTCAAAGCTTACCTGAAACGATTTGATAATAGAGAAACCTATTTATGTAATAAATATCAATTTTACACAATGTAACTAGCCTCCAAATCATTTTTCATATTGAAAACTATCAAGATTTAGATTTATTTCCAATGAAAACAGTATGAATGCTGAGGTACTTTTCAACGCTTCCTATCAACGTCAAGGATTTATAAACGTTCTTCATCATCAACTCCTCTTCGTCAGGAAATCTAGTATTCTGCAACAAATTTATCAATGAGAAACATACATATAAGAGGAAAATCTCACATCACAATTTGTTCAAAACTTTTCAAAGGTACAGGAATCACTGATCAATCTTTTATTTTAGGGCGCGGGTGAAATCCACGTGTGGTCCCGCGGTTTAGTTGGAATAAGCTTGAAAACATTGAGATAGAAAATAATATCGATTCTTGAAAAACATTTTGAAAATAAATAAATAATTGTGTCATCCAACATCAATCAAAGTCATTATTTTGTCATTAAGACAATAGTAGTAGTTGAGTTTATTCCTTTAAAGGGAAAGGCAATGGAACAGAGCCATACAGCCTGATCTTGGTTTCCATTTTAGGGTCCCGTAGCCGAATGGCAAAAACGGAACCCTTATAGTTTCGTCAAGTCTGTCTGTCTGTCTGTCTGTCCGTCCGTATGTCACAGCCACTTTATTCTGAAACTATTAGCATCACACAGCTGAAACTTAGTGGGTAGGTGTATCTTGTTTACCGCTTTCCGATTAAGGTACAAAAAGTAAGAAAAAAATGATATTCAAGGGGGGGCTCCCATACGAAACTAAAAGCAAAAATTTTTTTTTTACTCTAACCTATGAGTGTGGGTTGTCTATTGATAGGTCTTTTAAAATGATATTGAGGTTTTTAAAACCATTTTTTTCGAAAAGTCTAAGGTTTGAGATATAGACGCTTAAAATGCCCCCCCGGGGGCAGTCCGCAGAGTTAGTGCGCGAGTCCGACTTGCACTTGGCCGGTTTTATTTTGAACTGCAGGACGACATTTGGGAATGTCGGTAAAACTAATGAGTTATAAATACCGTTGAAATAACGTTATTTATTTAAGCATGAAAAATATTTACTCAATAATAGAGAGGTACTCCTTTGGTAGTCTTTATTTCGCTTATTCGAATATGAATTATCAAATTTATAGATCAATGCAAGTTTTGTAAATGAAACCTTTTTTGCTATTTAATATAGGCATGGAATCGATTATTATCAATAGTGTAACATGGTACCTTTACTTGGCAACACTGATCCGGACTGACGTGCCCGTGTCACTCAGTGTCACTTTTCAATGATGTGTTACAATAGCACTACTGTAGTCCAACGAATGTCCAACAGTAGATGCCGAAATACGGGAATTGACCCCCTGTTTACAACTGGTCACCATAGAAACAGCAGTTTCTCTTGTGGCTGATAATGGTGATGATTGTGGACTTTTTTATCTATTCGAACCTTTTTTCGGCCGTTATTGTAAGTTGCAATAACATAGATCCAGCGAGATGTACTGCCAGCAGCATCTAGATGCGCAGGATTTGCTGCTGTGGTACCTAAATGAAATGAACTCAATTTTTTTGGTCACAGAAGCAAAATCAGCAGCTCAGCAACTGGTACTGTGCGACGCGACTCGCACGCGGAGCTTCTGAAAAGTTCGAACAAAATTCAACCCTATGCCTTTTGTTGTAGGTGTCAAAATCGACGTCGCAGCAAGTGGTGTTGCGGGACGCCACTCGCGCGCTGGCCGGCCGGTACCGCTGCGAGGTGTCGGCGGATGCGCCGTCATTCCACACGCAAGTGCGGTCCGCTTACATACACGTCGTTGGTGAGTAGTGAAAGCACTGAAACACACTTTACGTTTAATACCTACAATCATTTAGAGCTAATTGAAAATTGTGCGCGGATTATGCGTCGATCTGTGTCAGATTGACAGCTCGCGTAGGGAGGGGCACAATCACTCGCTTGTCTAGTTAAGTGCCGTTCTATGATTCTTGATTTTCTATCCGCTTAAAGAAGTACGTTTCAGATTTTATTGGAATCGGGAATAAAGTAGATAATGAGTAAGTTTGACATTTGATAAAGATAAACTCAAAAATTATTGACCTCCAGCATACTTGCTTTTGGTACCGTTTTAATTTTACATATTAATGTGGATAATTTTGTACAGTTATCATCACATTCGAGTTCAAGTATGTCAATTTTATGAAATAAAACTTCAAGGGTATTACATTGCAATGGTGAAACAATAATATACTAGTCGAAAATCATACTTTGTCCGTATGATGTCCGACTATTGTTTCATGGATATAAGTTGTGTGCATTTTTAGATAAAAGTTGACTCACCCAGTTGACTTTTGAATGAATATTATTGTCATTCTGATGACTTTCGAATGAAACAAAAGATGTTTGTTGCAGCGATAAATACTTTTAAGGGTGCTGATAAAAAAAACCGTTTTATTGTAGTAATCTATAGGCTTTTTAGGGTTCCGTAGCCGAATGGCAAAAAACGGAACCCTTATAGTTTCGTCAAGTCTGTCTGTCTGTCCGTCCGTATGTCACAGCCACTTTATTCTGAAACTATACGCATCACATAGCTGAAACTTGGTAGTAGGTGTATTTTGTTCACCGCTTTCCGATTCAGATACAAAAAGTAAGAAAAAATAATATTTAAAGGGGGGCTCCCATATATGAAACTAAAACCTAAAAAATTTTTTTTACTCAAACCTATGCATGTGGGGTGTCTATAGATAGGTCTTTTAAAATGGTGTTGAGGTTTCTAAAACCATTGTTTCTAAAAGTGTAAGGTTTGAGATATACACGCTTCCAAAGTGGTAAAATGGGCGTCCCCCCCCATCTAACTTTTGAACTAAGAAAGTGAAAATTAAAAAAAATATATGATGTATATCTCAAAAAAAACTTGCAACGAAAATTGGTTTGAATGTGATCGAACCAGTAGTTTTTGAGATATTGCACATTTTTATCAACCGCAAATATAACTTTGTCTTTCATACAAACACTATGAAAAACAAAGTTATTTTTGCTGTCGCAATATATTGTGATGTTTTCGTTAAGTGAAAGTAAGTGGACCCTGAATTCAGTTAAGGGTGGCACGGAACCCTCAGTGCGCGGGTCCGACACGCACTTAACCGGTTTTTTTGTCTTTGGTACACACTTTAAAAAGAAACCCTTTTTAGAAAATGAGTATGCAAAATTATGCATATCCATTTAACGGTAAAAGGCGTTGTTGATTTTGAATATTGTAACTAAGTTTCCTTTTATTAGGGTTCGTAACCTTCTGGGGGTTGTCAGCTGATCCTAAGAGGTTTTTGACGTGATTGAATTTATGGGTGCTGACTTTTTAATATTTAATTCAGATGGTAAATAAGCCCTTTTAGAACAAAAAGTAGTAGTGTTTATGATTTGGTTTCATTGGAAATCCTAATTTTTGTTGAACGCAATCATTTTACTACTTAAAATTATGTACTTCTTATAACTATTTGTGATAAAATTGTCATCTTTTTAGACTCTACTAAAATTCCACCTCTACATTTTCAATCAACTAACCTGCGTAGTGCCTGTGGAATTCTTAATTGACTTAAAATCGTTCGAATACTTAGGTAGGTAACATACTTTTTTTTCAGTTGTGCTCAGAATAAAAACGACTGGTTAATCAAAATTCTGAAAAATAAAATTAATTTGTATCTCTAATGAATACACTAGAGGGATTACCGCGATCGCAAATAATGAACATAATTACCACAGAGTTTGCCTGTGACGACGGTCGGTGTACAACCCAATCGAAACTTCAGACAAAAACATAAGGTAAGCGTGCTTTCACATTAGAGCGACAGCAGCGTGGCAGCAGCGGATGCCTTCACATTAGCAGCGCGTCTGTCGCGCGATTGGGTCGTTTCTACTTCACCCATTATCCATTGCAGTATTAATACCGGGATAGTATTACCACTGCAATGGGTAATGGGTATACCTAGTGGCACGGACCCGCGTGACTCAGCGCCGCTGCGGTGCTGCTGCCGCGCTGCCGTGTATAGTATGAAATTATCGGCAGCGCGACTGTCGCGCGTAAGTTGCGCTGCTGCAGCTAAAGTCGCCTTAATGCGAAAGCGTTCTAATTGTCATCTTCATTGTAATCCTGATTCATAGTGCAAGCGTATTAATAACGAATCATCACGCAGGGACTTCTACCTATATTAGAGATTGCACTCAAGGTAGGTACTCATATTGTGAAAGCAATAATAACGAATGCTTAAACAATTTTATCTCTACAGCAACATCAGTGTCATTGTGTATATCCAAAATTAATTTTCGCTCAATTTTCCTTTCGCTAGGTTATACATTTTTACCAATTTCTGACTAGAAATTAAGTTATTGACGTTAATTTAATATTTTGATGAGTTTTAGGGCGTTTGGGCGCGCATAGAAGTGGATTGATAAAAAAAACCGGTTAAGTGCGTGTCGGACCCGCGCACTGAGGGTTCCGTGCCACCCTTAACTGAATTCAGGGTCCACTTACTTTCACTTAACGAAAACATCACAATATATTGCTACAGCAAAAATAACTTTGTTTTTCATAGTGTTTGTATGAAAGACAAAGTTATATTTGCGGTTGATAAAAATGTGCAATATCTCAAAAACTACTGGTTCGATCTCCTTCAAACCAATTTTCGTTGCAAGTTTTTGTTGAGATCTACATCATATATTTTTTTCAAAATTTTCACTTTCTTAGTTCAAAAGTTAGAGGGGGGGGGACGCCCATTTTACCACTTTGGAAGCGTCTATATCTCAAACCTTACACTTTTAGAAAAAATGGTTTTAGAAACCTCAACATCATTTTAAAAGACCTATCCATAGACACCCCACACGCATAGGTTTGAGTAAAAAATATATTTTAGGTTTTAGTTTCATGTATGGGAGCCCCCCCTTAAATATTATTTTTTCTTACTTTTTGTATCTGAATCGGAAAGCGGTGAACAAGATACACCTACTTACCAAGTTTCATCTATGTAATGCTTATAGTTTCAGAATAAAGTGGCTGTGACATACGGACGGACAGACAGACAGACAGACAGACAGACAGACAGACAGACAGACAGACAGACAGACAGACAGACTTGACGAAACTATAAGGGTTCCGTTTTTTGCCATTCGGCTACAGAACCCTAACAAGTTATTTTCAAATCAATAGTTATGCAATAACGTAGCTACTCAGTAAGGTAGTTTTAAAAACAGTATCATGTAGAAAAAAACTTTAACTTAAACCACTTTTCACCAAATTAACGTATAGCTGTTTTATCAGTACCCTAATACAAAATTGGTCAAACTCCCTAACAGTATCCGACCCCAGATCAAAGGGCAGTTTGCTCATAATTTACCAATCAAAAGTTTTTATCCTAAGATAACATAAAAAGTGCCGTCGCGTGTTTGCCTCCCATGGCTTAGGTTGTGATGAGACAGCGAAATGGGGTCGATGGACCAGCGGCCTATTAGGTAAAAGAGGACAGTCTCCTTCAGAATTAAATTATAAGTTACTTCTATGTTGGATAATAAAAAAAACTCAAAGGGGCGATTGTGTAAACTAATCGTATTCATTTGACTGTCAAACCTTTTGTTCTTTGCCGTTTGCCAGATCATACCGTAAGTTTTGAACTGTCAAATGAATACGATTGCTTTACACAATTCCATACCAGTTTGGTGCATAATTTTAATCTGAGCAATTGGCTGCAAAGTTATTTTTTGTACTAGATGTAAGCTTAACAGAAGTTCAGAAGGAATTTTAATTTTATTTGACAGTGCATGTTAATGCAAAGTTTTGTTCTCGACCGACGACGTGAATAGAAACCGAATATTAATCTGATGATTTTGTTCTTGACAAAAGAAGAAATGTATTAGTCATGACGTGGTATGGAAAATAGTCTTAATATTAGTAAGCAATGATTACAAAAAAAAAAACCATCCAGGCGAAGGTAAAATCTTGAGCGATTTGTCTGACTGTTTATTTAAATCTGTCTGATTACATAAAGCTGAACCGTGTAGGTAGAAAAAACTAAAAAAAAAAAACATCAATGTAAGGTAGAAAAAACACAAAAAAAACATCAATACTAACTGTTGTTTACAGTTGCTTTGCCAATTCGTAATAGTAGCGCCGGTCATGCAAATTGAGCTCATATAGATTGGATGTGTATGTGGACGATATTGTTATAGTTTTGCGATTGATTGCTATGCTCCGGATCAAAGGAGCGACGTTACGTAAAATAGAATAGAGCTAAAAAATATAACCCTCTTTGTGAGCTTTTGCCGCAGCCGAGTAAAGTTACTAGTAGTTATAATCTTTTTTATTTCATTATTTAACTACCTATCACTAAAATGCTATCAAATTATTTAGCTGTGTAATTTGCAAAACATCATGATATTGATTGTCATGTACGTATTTAGAACCAAAAATAAATAGGTTGCGGTCTCCGGCACCTAACCACATCTCAACGAAAATCGCTTGCACATACGACACAAAAACGGGCGTCACATATAAAAGATGACGTGAGGCAAGCAATTTTAGATCATAAGGTGGTTAGGCGCTGGTGACCTGTTAAGATTAAAAATAG
Source organism: Pyrausta aurata (assembly GCA_963584085.1). Lineage (NCBI taxonomy): Eukaryota > Metazoa > Arthropoda > Insecta > Lepidoptera > Crambidae > Pyrausta > Pyrausta aurata. The sequence continues at coordinate 12,439,050 of OY757256.1, read as the reverse complement.
TCCCCCTAGCCGATTTCGACTACGGTGGCCAGTCACAACGACTAACCGACTGCGCGGGACATATTATAGTGCACAAGTGTGTGCGCAAACACAGGTGCACTCTCTATTCCTTTCACTCTCATAGCCCGATGGGACAGCAATCTGACACGACCGGAGTGAGATCAGGCGCAGGACCAACGGCTTTACGTGTTTTCCGAGGCACGGGGGTGAAACACCGCCAACTTCCAAACTCCGGGATTCCCTGAGAATTTCTGAACAGAAAAACCCAGGAACATATTTTTGGCCCGACCCGGGAATCGAACCCGGGACCTCTGGCGCAGCCGTCACTTAAAATGCGACCCTCTCACCGCTGCGCCACCGAGGCAGTTAAGATAATTAAGATTATGTGATCCATTTAAAGGGTGTATAAAAATATGAACACGGTTGTGGTGCAAGACACTAGGATTTAACACTGCAAAATTATTTGAAAATTAAAATAATAATAAGTACACCAAATCTTTCATTCTGGCACCCATTCTCGTTAATAACGGAAGCGTTGAAGGAGTCCCATAAAAAAGTACTGAGCCCGTAATAATAAAGCGGGCCCGGAAACTAATAGTTTGTTCGGGTTGTAAATGAGGGAGAATTTATTTCTTCCGAACGGTTTTCGGCCTTCGTATGCCGTCTTAGGGTTCCGTAGTGACGTGGGAACATTATTTTATAGAAAATGTTGGTTTGTACAGTAACCGAATTGTAATGGTGAATATTTAGTACTAAACTATAAGCGTCTCCAAAAAAAGCTTCCTCATACATATTTTTATGATAACAGCTTTTTTAGAATTTAAATAACTGAGGTGAAAAAGTGGTATCGATATTTACCTTATTTAAGAAGACTCTTCTTAGATTACTTTACTTCTGACCTGTTTTCTTTCTCTAATTTGAGAATTAATATAGAACGAACATTTATTATCTTAGCCCTTAGCAAGCGACGTACATCACAGCGCCCGATTCACGTATTTTCGGCATCTACTGTAAGACTACAGTAGTCATTCAGTAGTGCTATTGTAACACATCGTGTGCTTAAAGTCAGCGACATTGAAAGGTGACACGCCGCTGTCAAAATAGCGAGGTATATCAATTGTACTCTCGTAGTACAACTGATGCACAACTCAGTGACGACTCAATTAGCAGAATTGGGGCCCAGATTGTTTGATATCGTCGCTACGCAAACACTTTTTCATTTTCAATACAACCTTCTAAATGAAGGGTGATTCATCATACGGTTTGACATTGTGTAAGTAAAATAAACGTTCTAGTAGAATTTTGGATGAAGGCAAGCTATTTATATAAAATAGCCCTTAATTGATTTACAAAGCCATCTTAATGCCAAACAAATTCTGTAAAGTTTAAGAAGTTTTATGATTATTCAAGATTGAAACGATATGTATGTATAAACTCGCTTACGTATTATCTCTTGATACACAACACCAATTTGTGGGTTACAAGGTTTCAAGATTAATGCTTTAAGATTAATGGATTAATTGTTGGTCAGGCTTAGATCCCAAGAAATCTCATGTATGGCTACATAGTCAGACGCCGTTCAGAATAAATTATGGACGAGTTCATCATTTAAAATATTTTCTTAAGCGTGTAAGTACACGTACATGATTAAATCAAAAACACATAACGAACGGACGAATTAAGGTTAAAGAACATCTATCCACCCCTTACGGCAACAACACCATATCAACTCGAGGTGTTTTATATTATTTAAGAAACTCCATTCTTCAACACACATCTATCAACTTCGTAACGTCACGACCTCTGATCGAGATCAACTCGGGACCCACTCTCGACCAGCGGCGCATGGTTGGAGTATCCTTATGGTTGTCAACTATCCGCCCACCCAATGGGCTGTCAGTCACAAAAAGAACTGTCATAAGTTGTAGCAAACACAAGCTTAGACGAGGCGTTCGCTACCCGGTGTGGATCCCGTGCCGAGGCGTTGTTGTTCCCTTTACGTAACGTAAGCCCGTATGGTGGACGCCTGGTCAGTGCTGTACGCATTACGGGTTGATAAATGTGCTTTAACCTTTATGTTGCAAGTTCTCATATTTTACGTAATGGCAAACAGACGTAAAGATATTTCCATTTTTACGACCGAACTAAGGTCTTGAAACATCTCTTCCTATAGTAAATTATCTATTCCGTCTTCAGTTTTTTATGCGCGCGAAGATTTTTATGTGTCAAACTTGCTGGACGAAGTTCGATGCTAATATGGATAACGGTGGTATTTTCATGGCTTGGTTATTGAAATTCAATTTTTATTTTATAAGTTCCCCAACTTTGATGAAAGGAAATCTATGGTGCTAGCGCTGTTACTACCATGTTATAGCATAGTTAAACTCTTGCATTTGAAGTTCTTATTTGATTTTATTATTTTCTACAAACATAATCAAGGCCCCGAATCACGTATCTTCGGAATCTACTGTTGGACTACAGTAGTAATTCAGTAGTGCTATTGTAACAAATCGTATGCCTAAAATCATCAGCATTGAAAGGTAACACGACGCTGGCAGAATAGTGAGGTATATCTATTGTACTCTCGTAGTACAGATGCACAACTCAGTAACGACTCTATTAGCAAAAGGAGGCCCACTTCGATTTGTTATCTATCTCTACACTAATGAGCATTGAGCCTTTGTGATAGAGTACAACTATTGCTTACACAAGAAAGTATGAAAAATTTCACAGCGTTATCAACAGAAAACGTGTGAGTCATCTCTAAAATAGCAATTTTCCATTAACTATAGTTGAAAATAGCGCGTGACAAGTGAATGACAAGTAGGTTGGCTAAGTTGCGAACTTGGCGCATTTTCAACCGTCACTCCTCTTGTGGTTGAATTACTTAACTCGTCAAGTATGCGTAAACGAGACACAATAAAAATTCCATTGTTATGCGACTCTCGGCATTCGCTTGATACCTGACTGATTAAGGGTATTTGTTAGACAAATGTTTTCGGTGTGCCAAAACTCGCGGCCATTCCTTATTTTCGGTTTGGTTGGATTTTCAATGGTGGATCGAAAAGCAATTGCGATTCTGAGCTGGATTGCAAAGGCTAACATACGAGTGTGCCTATACATATTATACTCGTTATTAAATCTAAAATGAATAATGTTTTTTTGATTATCAAAAATATTTTTCTATGACCAATTCGAAGATTTCCGCATTCTATGATCTGCTTAATAACCTCAAACATGGTTGTTAGTTTCAAAGGCAAGAAAAGAGTGCAATAAAGAAGCTTGTCGAGTTTTTGATAAAATTAAATGATAAAAAAACTTATTTTACTCATAAGAATACTTAAAGAGGTATTTTAATTCCGAAGAAGAAAAAATCCTTCAAAGCTTTAACTTGTTGTTTTTTTTTACAGCGGTGCTTATTTTCGAACTCGCAACTGTTAGAATAACTGAGCTCATCCATCTGAATTGCACAAACAGTATTGTTAACACATAACTGCATCAATTCAATGTCTCAAGTCACATAGATTCCACAATATGGGTTGTATAAGCAGGCTCACTTAAATTTAACTGGTTTCTTTTAGTTTTTCCTTTTCGTGTCTCTTAAACCCTCTTAGTTTTTCCACGTTTTTGTCATTTAATATGATCGGTTTAGCTCTATTTCATTCCCGTGGTGAACTATCTAGTAATCAACATTACGTTATCGTTTGTATCAGTTCGAATTTAAATACAAGCGGTGGAATTTACAGCAAGAATGTATAAATGTAGTACCTCAGCTCGGTCAGTTTCTCTATACAGTCAAATTGGGTACAGGATACCTCCCTAGAGAGTTTGGAGTGGCGGGCGTATTACCTAAATAAAGCTATCGCGATGGCAATTTCTATCCATGAGTGCGTGGCTGGGGAAATCCTATCAAGTAAAATAGAGCTGTTACTTCCACTAGTCTTAGGTACACATTTTATTTGTACAAACAAAGTTTCAGATTTCTGTTAGTGGGTAATTCTCCTTGGGTAAATCTGGGACACAAAATAAGAAGAAAGGATTATTGAAAACGTTACAAAGATCGTATGGAAATTATACATAAACAACCACCTATATGCACATATAAACGAAAACGACAAGCAATTAAATTAATGTTGTTACATTATATTTTTTGAAAGTTTTTATTAGTTCAGTATCTTGATTTGTAAAATACCTGTGTGTATCATTGCGTTAGCCACTTGTCTAAGCGCGCCTTCACATTAGAGCGACAGCGCGGCAGCAATGGATGCCTTCACATTAGCAGCGCGTCTGTCGCACGACTGGGTCGTTCCCACTACACCCATTACCCATTTGCAGTGCTAATACGGGGATAGTATTACCACTGCAATGCGTAATGGGAATAGTGGGAAGGACCCGCGCGGCTTACGCGCCGCTGCCGCGCTGCCGTGTATAGTATGAAATGATCGGCAGCGTGACTGTCGCGCGTAAGTCGCGCTGCTGCCGCGCTGCATAAGTCGCCTAAATGAAAGCGCTCTAAAAAGAGACCCACTGAACACATATTCATCATCATTTCTAGCTAGCGCTAACTTTAGAGCTTTCAAAATGCTGTCAGAACATTATAAACTTTTGCTATAATAGAGCGATAGAGTTTGATAAATAGGTATCCGGGCGCAGTGGCTTACTGAATCTACTTCAGATACGTCAAATCGTATCGCGACGCGCTTGCTCGGAAATGCAAAATAAAACAAACTGCAAAGAAACAGATTGCTCAGGCGGGGGGTTAGCCCGGCCAAATGCACCTATTCTTTGGAACTTCCATCCACAATGGGCTTTGGTGCATTTGTTGAATAGCGTAGGACGATTTCTAAAAAACAACTGTTGCTAGTGCCTCAGAGTTTTTTTTTTGTACTTGATATTCCTCAAATAATATTTTGTAAAAAATGAATTTCTCCAAACAACTGATGGGTCTTAAAACAACCATATATTGTAAAGATATATTTTTATTTTATAAATGGTCTGGCATTTGACCACGATCACACCTGAGGCCTTACTCTGCAATACAATATTGTGTTTTCCAATCTAGCCGTCCTTGTCGCTCATACTAGTATGGCCTTGCGAGGGAAAGAGATGGCGGTATTCAAAAATCTTAGCAAAGTCTCAAGAGTACGGCCACTGGTGGTAAGTGATAATGTGGTCGAGAATGGATCATGTCTGACCGGTGACAGCCATTTCACTCTTTTTTTGAAGATGTCCAAAGCATAGTGCTTAGGGATCAATTCAGCCGGAATCATAAATCGGATATAATGAATTGTTCTCAAATTAGTAATTTTTTTGGCGTTTAATTTCAGCCCTATTATATTTGATTAGTGTCTTGACAAAATTATAATTACACCCACATGGCATTTAACACTGATCAATTAATATTTGATAAACACACCAATTTATTGCATACAATACTTACAAATACAAAACAGTCCCATTATCTTCGCTAAATCCGAGCAAACGCAAATTCCCGAGCTATTGTTTAATATCGTTCTCCAAGTTTTCAAAAATAAAGATACAAAGTAGACAGCGAAATAAAAACGGGAATAATCCAGAATACCCTAGTTCCCGAGTTTGCTGCGACAATATTATCCGACACTGAATTTTATCATAAGCTATACAACCTCTATAAAGTTGAACACTTCGCGCATAAAATGGCGCACTTTTTTACATCACAGACCAAATAAAGAGAGGGAGATATTACCTTTGCCCACAGAAATTGGCGTTGGTCGTTCATTTCATTATGATTGGCAATGAGGGCTGGTGTTTTGGGGCGTATTAGGTTTATGTTAAGTGAAGTAACGGTGTTTTTTTTTTAAGATTGGAAGATTTTTTTCAACATTTTGCCACAGCTTTCTGGTTACGACTGGCAGTGAGTATTTGATAGATACTTAATGCTTAGACCTACCATATTTTATGTTATTAATGTACGAGTAGAATTAATATTATGAAAAATGCATTTAAAATATATATTTTTTTAATTTATTTGTTTAAATTATTGTATTTTAAAACATAGTAACTTAGACTCGGTAGTAGATTTTATTTTTTTCCCGAATGTGGATTTAACGATTGTTTTAAAAATGTGACATCTCAGAGGTGATAAACATATTTATAAATCTTTTATGTTATGTTTTAGGAAGTACTTTATAACCATGTTGTCACACAATATCCCGATTACGGGATAAACCTTGTAAAATCTTGCTTCCATTTTAGAGTCAATTTTGAAAAACGCTAAATTTTAGGCCTGGTCGTTCAGTGAAATGAGTTATAACGTTCTTTATTAGACCTTTGAAGGAAATTGGGGTTGTCAGTTTGAAATCGATAGATTGGGCTTTCATCTATTTGGGTAAATACTTAAAAAAATCATTTGCGCCTTTGACGATACTTATCTCTGACTTCATAATATTGAAATTATAACCGATCGATATTTATTGATTAAGAATTATTCACTAACATATTATGACAAAATATTTAGATACTTCAACGTGTGATTTTACATTTATTACACCAAAAAATTTTAAAACTAAGAAATGTGTAACTTCATAAATAATTTTAACATTAAATTTTAAAACCATGATGCCCCCACAATCGTTAATGTTTAGCCTAAGGTATGACTGGTAGAGAAAGCCATATGGCGTTAAGTCCAACTTTTGTACAAATTTTGGTTGTGCAATAAAGTATAAATAAATAAATAATTGCTGACTGGTTGCGGTTTTGCTGCCTCCATTTACTCCATAAAAGTTATAAAAATAATACTCTCTTTCATTTTAATTGAACAATGGCTACCGATAAACAAACATCTCTTCTTAACACGAGAGTATCGAAGTATAAAAATAGCGATCCATTAAAAACTTCGCTCTTGATGCTTTCCTTCAAAGGTAATACAAAATTTATTAGATTATTAAGTCGCTCGTAAAAATGGAACTTTTGAAAGGAAAATGTACTTAAACATTGTAAACCGGGCTTCAATGCTAGATTTTGGCACGAAAATAATTTAAGACTATTGTAGAGCATTTCGGGACCGCTAGTTTCGTAATAAAAGTGGTTTTTAGCTTATTACTTTGGGATAAGAGCATATACTGTAGCTACATTAAGACACATCAAACATCAAAATCCTTAAAATCAAAAAGTAAATGCCCATTACTATTACGAATGTGCATTCAATATAAATGCCTTCACATTGCGCACGCCATATTTCCTAGGCCATTTTGATGTAACGAGTTCCCTGAGGCATCGCTGACGGACATTTAATCCTCCCTCATTATACATCGAGCATATTTCGCTTTTGAATTATGACTCGGTATCGGTTAATACGTTAACTATCTAGCTGCTAGAATAATTAACGATAATTTATGGACGATATAGTGTGTCCTAAATCTTTGGCAGACTATAATAATTAGAACTCTTAGCTAAAGCTCAATAGATTTTTATTACTTAATGAAAAAATCCAACTCTTCATACTGTGATACATAGATGATGTACAGCACATATTGACGGAATGTGTCAAGAACCAAAGTGAGGGGCTGTCATTGGTGACTCGACTTTTGATGTAGGAATCTTTCAAAGCATTTTATTCAAACCTATATCAGATGTTGCTAAACTTGTCTGCGACATGATTTCGGTGATTCACCAGTGACAGTCACTTGTTTATTATGGGTGCTTAATTTATAGGTAAACCGCTTCATTCACAGGGGTGCAGGGGGAGGAGTAAGCGGGTCGCGCGAGAGGTGCGGGCGGCGCGATAACACCCGTTAGCACCGCTCACTAACCGCGCTCTCGTCTCCCCCCGCACCCCTTTGCCCCGCAGGCGAGGTCTTAATGAAGCGGTTTACCTATAGTAGTTTTTGTTTTGATAATGCTATAGTAGTTTTTGTTTACAAAATTAAGATTAGGTCACGATAAAATTGACATTTTGAAAGTCCCCAAATTATTCAATAGAAAAAAACTCAGTAGACTTTATACTATGACCTCAATACACTCACTGGTTTGTGAAGTAGTTACTTATAAATATAAGTTTTTATGGAAGTACAAATCCTTTGCAGCCTGTACTAACTAAAAGTCAGAATTTTTCTATCCGAAATTCTCGGTCCGAATTTTAAGTAATCAAACACAGGAGTAGAATTGTAATTTGTAAATAAATTGCGAACTTTACGTATGACAAAATATGATCTATTTTCATTCATTACTGTTGCTGAAAACTATTTTATATATATCCAATGCAAACCGTACCAATTTAATGAACACAAATCCAAAAGTAGACCGAATCTACACAAAGGCTACGACTCGAATTCAATTCGAATTACGAGTAAATCGATCAATCCATCGATTCATCGCGGATTCGACTCATTCGCGATTCTGTCCCAAAACTCACGTAGTCTAATGAATAGTCGTCATATTGGATCCGTCATCAATAATAGATTGACGTCGCGGTCGCGGGTCATGCACCAATTGGATTCCGGTGTAAACATACCGTTATTTGGTGACTCCATTTTGCCGATGGAAATTCTGTATAACATTTTGAAGTGCGCGCAACGGGTTAATTTGCTAAGGCACAGTGTCAACGAACCGTGTTTAATTTTAATTAGCTTTTATGTATGTTAAACGAATGTGTGATATGAATTATGTTTAATAATTAACGTGCTAAGGCATCGTTTTGGTTAGTCCCAAAGCGCCTGCGATATCGACTGCGATAATAATTGTTTAGCTTTCTATGCATGAAGGAATACATATAATTACTAACGATCCGAGCGAACTTTGTTGCCCTCGGCGGCCCTTTCCCCGTTGCTTAGTTATTATATCATCCTATATTTCATCACCGTTTAAACCTTCCGTGGACTTCTACGTAAATTTCAAGACTAAAATCAGCCAAATCGGTTCAGCCATTCTCGAGTTTTAGTGAGACTAACACAAATAGCAATATTTTTTTATACATATAAATGTAGGAATCCACTTTCCTTAAAATTTTCCATATTATCATTTTATAGGTAAACCGCTTCATTGAGACTTCGCCTGCGGGGTACAGGGGTGCGGGCGGAAAGACGAGAGCGGGGAATGTAAGGGGTGCGGGCGGCGGTGATACACAAGAGACGAAATTTGCCGTGACAGTTCTTAAGACATGTGACGTCAGTGGTCACAATAGTAGTCGTCAGTGTCGACACTTTATAAACATTACATAACATATTGGAAATAATATTCGATTCAATACAATTACACCAATAAGAGTGAATTAATTCTAATTATTACTATCCAAAATCGTGGATTTTGATCAATAAATAAAATGTAATTTTAAAGTAAGATAGATTTTTTGGCAAAATTAAAAACTTCAAAATAATAACATTCCCTGGTAACTTTTGCGACTGTTTTGTTTGAGTGTATTATCGAGTTCATATTCATAGCTAGTTCATATTCCACTGAGTTTAGATCAGATATTTTATTATAATATAATAAAATATTGTATTGTTTATATTATAATATTCGTATATATTTAGAGCATTTATTTAAACACTGTTATTTAACAGTGTTCAAACGGTGGACTTAATGCTAAAATGATGTAAAATAGAATTTAAAAAAAACACGACAAAAATACAATAATATAGATTTTGTGTCCGAATATACTGCGACTCATCTTCAGACTTCAGTCAGACAGTATTCTCTTGTGTACTTCTGTCAAAGCGTCCGCAACTGTCAACAGATGCTATCGCTACCTGTGTAGCGAGCGTACTGAGTTTTGAAAAGAATGTGCCTGCCGCCCGCACCTCTCACAAGCCCCGCTCTCGTCTCCCCCCGCGCCTCTGTACCCCGCAGGCGAGGTCTCAATTTCGCGGTTTACCTATAGTTGTAGTGCTTGTAGTGCGTGCTTGTAGTGCGTGATGAAAAAAAGTATTTAAATAAATTTCACATGTAAAAAAGAAACTGCGTCTGACAAGGAATCGAACACTTTGTCTTACGAAATCCGGGCGCATGACTATACCACTCGGCCACCCACACATTGGCAAGCCTTTTAAATTTTGCAAGTGTTCTCTTTATCGCGGAGGCTGCATTTCCTCGTCAATTGTAAAATTATATATAGTTTTTACAGTCACAGATAATTAATGTGACAAAACACTATATGGACAAAAATTTAAAAAAAGTATTTGACTGTACTAATGTACCTACCTACGGTTTTCATAAGTATAAACCATACTACATAATGGAGTTCAAATAACCAGTGTAGCGTCCCAACACGACGCTGCGGTCGGTTTATTAAGTAAACTTTTGCGCTTTAAAATTGTTCGTAGTTAGTGAAAAAAGCCCGCTCCTTCACTTAATGAAGCATAAGTTTTTGTGTTAACATAATTGTGTCTATGTCTTGTGAATCGAAGGGAAATGAAATGAAAAAAAAAATGAATTTAATTACTTATGAAAAAATACATTTTGCTGTTAATTCTACGGTAAGCTCCGCTTTTTCAGCTATCAATAATAATATGCAGTCATAATGAATGATACTTATTTTAATTTAATTTTTAATAATTTATTTATATCAGGCTAGACATTGCATTAAAACAATAGAGACCCATATTACAAGCACCTTATAGACTAACATACATACGACAATTATAAAATAAATTTTAATATAAGGAGGTCTGAAAATTACTAACGTAGGTGTTGTTTTAAAATTAAATTATCAATACCAGAAAAATCCTGCAATGAATCCAAAATACCTAGATATTTATCACATAATTTTTTTGCTGGATCCTATCCCATCGGCTTACAGTGAAAAAATATTTACAGGTCATTCGGAAACCGCAAAAAAGAAAAAGTTTCAGTTCGAAACTGAGGCCAGTTGCAGTAACGAGGGCACGTTTAAAAACAAAGCAGAATCATTCGCGCGGTGGATTTATTTCGAGGTAGATTGGTGGCGAGGGTTGTGAAGTCTCGATTTCAACCCCCTTACTACAAAAAAGTATTATTTTTGAAGACTAAAAGTCCCAACATAAAATATAAAAAAAGCTTTTGTTGTAACAATAACAATATAGTGCATAAAATTTATACAAATACCACTAATAAAATGTGCAAATATACATACGACGCTACATGTTTCCAATTCAAAACACTGGTCCGACATAAAAATACCTACTAGATCTTTATTTAAAAAAAACAAAAAAAATTGATTGATAACTAGGTACGTGATTTCACTCTCATAAATTTATACCAACACTTTGTTTATCAAGCTCACAAATCAGCAAATACATCTCTTTAAAACAACGAAGGGATCTTGGTATTACACGAAGATGTCCTCACTAAAGGGTTTCATTAAAAAGTACTGAATTACAAGCTCAACTTATTAATAACATGCGTGATAACTTCAAACTTGTACCCCAATTACAAACATTTGACGTATTCGTCACGTAATCGCAGCGAGTTTATGTCAGTCGGCAGCATGAAGCACTCCCGTGTCTTGTAGTAAGCTCGAAAGCATTACCGCAGATGTCGTCCAGAAACAAGTTAAGCGATGTATTTAATAAAAAGTATTGAAATATATTATTATGTTATTCGAGTATCAACTTTCAGTTTGTTTACGTCCGAAAGAGGCGCTTTCAAATTCTCATAGAAATGATAATGTTATTGTACGATTACTTTAACGCAATTATTCGTGATTAAGGTACTGCATACTTACGTAAATAGTACGGAAACCTTTCACTTTGAAATTACAGCTAGTTAACGAACTAGGGCGCGTGTTTCTCTTGTCAAACAAAAATGTTTTTTTAGGTACATGGGGTAAATTATTTTAATGTCTGTATTTAAACTATATTGCACATCTAATTAATCGCTAAGTTAGTGGATAGTAAGCACTCATTAAAGCTTTTAGCTTGCGGTAAAAGAAATATTTAAATATAATTTTGATTTTTATAATTTTGAGCTTGGGGGAACCTGTGCCAGCAGTGTGATGATATTTAATGGAATTTCATGAAATTTTTGGAATTGAATAATACACTTTACTATAAATGATAAAAAATATAATAAGATTTGAAACTTTCGGTTGCATGACAATGAGAATTAGACATGACAGGTATTAAAATTGTAATATTTGATGCTTTGTCTCAATGATACAAGATATCTTAATTGACAAGTGGTACCCACGATTTAGGCGGTCTCACCGCTTTTAGATTTTTTTATCTTCATATATAGGCTTTTAAATTAAACTATCCTGATTGAATTAATACCAAAAGCTCTCTATCAATATTCCTCACACTTACCAAGAAAAATCACTACCGTTAACTTATCGCTGAAAAACCTAATTCGCATGTAGGCAACAGCCCGCCTCAGGCGCCGACGAGCCGGAAGTAGGCCGTTACCGCCGCTTCCGGCGGAAGTGCCGCGGACGCCACCTGCCCGAAACTTGTCGGGTTTGCGCCGCCACGATATAGACTAGGAGCCGGAGTGGTTTAATTAAAATTAAATCGTAATTGAATACCAAGATTTTATAATAGCGCTTGGTCTCCAAGAGGTGAAGTGCTATAATAATTGTAACAACTGTTAGTTGAAAAACAAGATTTAGACAGTTCTACTAACATGTAGTCACGTGACTAAGGCTCGATGTTGCCGTTTTACTTGAACCATAACTATGACTATAGCTTACTTTTTTTTGTAAGTTTGACAGCTATTTGACAATTCTTCTACTTAAATGTAAGCTTAAGAATATAGATAGAGGTACCAATAGTTTATTTTTGTATGACCACAGATTGATAGACATCCATCACACTTTTGACGTAGTTTATTTTCCCTACCATGTATTTGGTGGTTTCTCGATTAGGTGAAGTTACTCCTGGTCTACAAAAGATTCGCGCTTTGTTTAGTGGGGGTGTGTGGGCTCGTTACGCTAACTAGCACGTTTTAAAGTGAAAAACTTTACGCTTGCACCCGGCACCTATTTGTTTGGAGTAAAAGCTATTTGAATTTGAAAGTGGTTCTGTTAATTAAGCATTTTAAATGCTTATTTATACTGTCACATGTCGTTGGATATGGGTCTTTATGCGTGCCCTGGATACGTGTTTTGTTTCGAACTAAATCATTAAAAAAAGAGTTTGTAAAGTGCCAAACATCTCAAAAGAGCTTGATGATCAAACTGAAGTTAGTTTGTGGTTTTACAATATTTTTAACACTCACAGTGTCATATTATATTCTTAAAAGATGAAATATGAAACCAAAAATTGCAAAATCCCGCCCGTGCGCAATTTTTGGTTTCATATTTCATCTTTTATGAAGTTAGTTTACTTTATTTATGCTTCATGATTATTTGCATCTCTAATACGGTCCGCTTCTATAGTTTTATTTATTTATTTGTTGACGTTATCACTACATATACAAAGCACGGATAAACCTGAGCGAATAAATTAACTATCAAACTTTTATCGAAAGACCTTTTACGGTTTGATAAATTTACCCACTTACCCTAAGCAAGTTAGCTTAAAAATTAAGAGGCTATTAATTAAGGATTGGGCAACTCAATTAGGGCGAAGAAAATTAACAAAGTCGACGAGTTGATTCTTAAATTATGCTAATCGCCAGCAAGGGGCTCAGCTGAATGCATAATTTGAAAACAATAGACAGAGGTCAAGGGTGGGATAAGTCTTGACCGTAGAATTTGTGAGTACAAATAGATAAAACAGTCCGAAACAGCAAGACCAAGACAAGAAATGATAGCTAAATGTAAGGCCAATCTTTGGTAAAGAATAATTTAACAATAAAACACAACCTTTTATACATTTTTTTACATTCATGTAGGAAAGACCTTTCTTTAACACATACCTTCTTAACTTATTGAAAGTCAAATTTTATTTGCTTGTCGAATATTGTGAAAAATCTTTTTATAACTTTTAAAATAATATCAGTCATTAACATTCATTATGTATTAGATTGAAAAATATCTCGGTGTTCAACAATGAATTACCTATACAGTTTCTGAGTTTTTTGTTTATCTTATTTTTAAATAAATCATTTCGTTAAAAGAATGTCAAGATTGTTTACAATATCGACCAAGCACGGACTTAACTATGTGTTGCTTTAAATAGAGTTTCTCATCTGTTCTGACTGTGCCTTCTTTGGAGTTGTGATCAGTTAATAATTTAATCAACGGGCAGACGTGTTAATTAATGTTGGATAAGAATCAGAGGAGGCGGGTTTCGGTGACCTTTAACTCGCTGGTTTTTCGGGTCGTCCGCAGTATTAACTAAGTAGAAAGTGTGCTAAGAATTTCATGAAGCAGGACTTATAGTTCATACGACTTATTCAATTGAAACTTGGTCACGTTACATTAAAAAATGACTTAATATAAGTAAGTCATTTTTTACTGACCTTTTATTGACCGTTATGGTATATAACGGTCAGTCAGGAAGTTGGTGGTGATCACCCCCGTGCCTCAGAAAGCACGTTTAGCCGTTGGTCCAGCGCTCTTAGTTGATCTCTCATCGGTCACGTCCGACTGCCGTCTCACCGAATTAATGAGAGTAAAGGAATAGAGAAATTGAGTATACCTACATACTTTCCAAAAAAATATTACTTCTTATTACCTTATTAATTTTCAAATGCTGAAACTACGATCGTCATATAAAACATAACAAGCGTGTCTCGTTAATTAAGATGCAGCTAACAGCTTGACAAGCCATCAAAAGTAAAAAAAAATACCGTCGCACATAACTAAATCACCCTTAAACGTGGGAAGCGTTTCTACAGCCCATTACGCGTACTGCAATAAAGGTGTTTCCTGAAACGGCAAAAAGCGGCGTTTTCGGTAATTAGGCGATACATTCCGCGGTCGGTTGTGGGAGAATGGCGCTTTTTTGTCTGCGAGGTTAAGTGAAAAATGTAAGGCCTGATGCACACTGAGAGCTGGGACAGAACAAAACACGTATATTTTGAATAACTGAGTAGGTAGTGCGTATGTATGTATGTGTGTATTAATACTATTTTTTAAGTATTTTATGTAACTATTTTGTTATATATGTAACTATTTTTCTCTTCATTTACAACGCACAAAATACCCCTTCCTATAAACCCATAATTTCTTTACCCAAAGGTTGTCTGGAAGAGATCGCTTATAGCGATAAGACCGCCTAAATTGTACATTTCCTTTAAACAAATTTGTAAATTCACTAATTTTGTGTGCAATAAGGAGTTATCTATCTATCTTTGCATGCCGCCTGTGGCAAAACATGATGGTCTATGATGAATTTCTGTTATCAAATTTACCATGTTTTGAGCAAATAAATATATTCTATTCTATTCTATTCTATTCTATTCTATCTATGTATCCAAAGTATTTGAGTTAGTAAACAATTTGGACTAAGCACATATTAGTAACTAAAAAAATATATTTAGTAATTATTTTTGCTGTAAGTATTACAAACCACTTTGAATCGCCACTCGAATATGATTTGTATAACCACAAACATAGATAATTTATAATAATTAATATTGTACAAATGCTCATTAATATTTTTATCTGTTATAATTTTCCACTTCAATAAAAACGTACTCGGCAACCTACATATTGCCAGTGGAATAAAACTGATGTAATCTCTGAGAGGTAATTATGTTTGGTTTATACCTATATAGGGCTTGGATGTAAGCCTTAGAGATTCAGTAGACTTGCTTGAATAAACTAAAAATCTCGTATCTTGGAGCTTTGAAAATGATTTGATTATTTTTTTATTTTTGATTTTCTATTGTTAAAAAGAGCGACTCAAATATATGAGTTATTATAATGCAAGGTGTTATTCATAGAAGAGTCTACATTTCAAACATGCTTGGTAAGACTGATTTATTTGAACGCGACCACTTCATAACTTATACAATCAGCAGAAATCGTTAACCTATGTCTCTTTTGTTGTTTTAAGAAATTTTGTGTTAGAAATAAAAGGTTACCTACTCAACGTTTCTCAGTTGTAGCACAACAACTTACTGAGAAATAAAGAGTACTTAATTACTAGAACTAGTACAGACACGTAATAAACGAAATATATAGTGCGCAGTATTTAATTTAGAGCAAACAATTTCGCTTTTCTATCTTTTGGAATAAATGGCTGGTAGTGTTTGTCACCGACAAGAGCTTGGCTCTTAAATTAGATGATGATGATGATGAGTGTTTGTTATTTAGCGTTATCCCTCTAAGTGGGACTTCACACTAGGGCGTCAGCAGCGCGGCAGCAGCGGATACCACTTGTATATTAATAAAAAATATACTCTTGGTGTGCTACTATCATTATAATGTAACTTCGTGACATCCCTCACCCGCTACAGTAATTAAATCGGAATTCCTGGCACCGCTCACAAATTAAACGATAACGATCACACTGTTAAAAACTGTACTGTGCTATATTATTAGGGTGTAAGCTGTATTTATTGCCATTTTAATTCATAGCCTCCTGCTTTTTACTACTAAAAACTGGTCATTGTGGCAATATGATTTGTTGAGGCCATAAATATTACTGCGACTTAAATAGGCATATGCCACACGCAAGGTTTTTAAAATTTATTTATATGGCGATAAAGATTGTGTGATAGAAAATATAAATATAAATATTATGAGAAATAATAAAATAAATGCCACTTTCTTCTCTTGTTGGTGGAGTAATCGCCATTCTTTTTTACTGCCTGCGTTCATCTTGACGATACCATTTTAACTAAGTTCAAATTTATACTTTACTTTTGAACTTCACTGTGGTAAACTGAAAAGAAGGCAACAAATAACACAAGCAGCTCTTAATAACATAGTTATCAATGAGTATTTATTATCAGCTTTCTCCATAATGTAATCGAAATAATAGCCATTGAAAGAATTTCTAGGCTAAATCAGAAAGATCTTCTTATTGTCTTTTCATAAGTGTCATTTCATGACCTTAAATGAAACAAAGATTTTGAATTTGAATTTATTTTAAGATTGCAACTCAGTACTAAAACACTGCACACTACCTTTCTTAACAAAACGGACCAACATTTTGGTTTCCACCACAGAGCGAGTTCCAACAAATTAAATTGGCGACTTAGATTACCGGGGTAAATGGTTCAATTAGTGTTCCTCTGGCCGGCAAGACAAACGTGATCGCGCGCCGGGCGCACCTGCCCCTGTTTACGGCATAACGCGCTCTTGATTGTGGTCCGCGCTGTTTGGCTGGACAATGGACACTTTGCAGCGGAATGGATATTGTGGATTAAGGGTTGATTCCTTGATCCTTACGTAATGTTTGCTTGAAATGAATATAGAGTTGATTTTAGAAGATTAATTTGGATCAGTGGCTGATGGAGGTTGATAAAAAACAACAAGTTACATTATTGTATTACCTATTAGTATAAAATCAGAGTGTTTTGCGTGTCGACGGCCATGTTGAAAATATGTCAATGGCTAGCACTAAATGATAGTAGCCGTCGACAAACCATTGTATAAAATTCGACACCTAGTCAATGGGTTCCTAAATTTTTCAGGTGTTTTTTTTCGCGGCTGAGACCAACGGCAAACGTGATTGCACGCCGGGCGCACCTGCTTCTGTTTACTCAGATTGTGGTCTGCGCTGTTTAACCGTACAATGGACACTTTGCTACGGAATGGATATTGCGGATTAGGAGCTTGCTGGCTTGAAATGTGTGTAGAATTAGATTGAAAAAAAACTTTTTAACTAGGAGCAGAGGCTAATCAACTTTAAAATAAGTAAAACGTTTCTAACGTTGTCTCGATTGCTGTTGGTACGGAAAGCGAACCATGCAGATATAAGTGGAGTAAGTGTTCTGTTCTGTACTGTTACCATGAGTTTTACGGAAATTTTAGTTCTACATGTGACCGCTAGGGGCGCTGTGCAATTTTCCATATACTTTTTTTACGTAGTCGCTAGCGAGTAAAACCGTCCTAAGCTCATGGTAACAGTTCTGACATTTCTTTGGTCACTGTCAAAATAGCGTGTCAATGGCGGGTTGACGGCTAGTCGCGAACATATTGATTGACAAGTTGACAGCAGACGTTGACAAAACATTGGAAATAATTTGATTAAGGAAAGGCGATTGTTGTCAGTCCCTCCAACATCCGGGTGGCGCTTTTAGTGTTTTAGTGAGCCGTAGCCAAAATCATTTCAGGATGTCTGGAGATAACACAAACAAAATTAATCCACTGCCTAATCCGCTTTTAATTATAATATTTTTATATATTTAATAGTAAAGGAATTTGTTAGTAATGGAAAAACGAAACCGATTCATTGGTCCAGATTTAAATTAATAATTAACACAATTTTATGAATCAATTACGTTAACAAATGCATTTGGAATATTAGTAAAACAATTGAAGCGATTTTCAAAGCATAATAACATAATTTAGCTTTAATGAAATGGTAATTGAAGGCCTGTTTGGTCAAAACTTACAATTTAGTGAACTTACATTAATATTTGTTGATTATTAGTTAAATCTGACTTTGGTTTTTGACCTAAAACTATTGAAATTAATGTTCAATTTACTTAGTGCAAAAAAGTGGTCAGCTTTTTGTTCATTGTAATTTTATTTGTTCTGAATGCATTCTCATTTTTCTAAATGCATTATTCTGGTTTGCTGTGTGAAGATAAACGTAAAAACTTTAAGTAGCACTTAAAACTTTATAAAATATGTGACTTATTTTTCCTTTTACGTATGTACAGACGGCAGCATGTCAAGTTACCCATGTGAACTACGAAAACAGCTTTTATTGCGAAGGGAATAGAGGCGACCTCAAGGTCAAAGTGGGGTAGTCTGATGTGCGGCTGTGTGTACTGAGAAAACCTGCTGTAAGGAATCTTCGCCACAGTACAACCTTTGTTCAATACAAAAGTTTGTTTGTATATTTATTCAGATATGCTCAATTCATAATTCAACAAACGAACAGCTGTCATCCTTTTTAAATCAGATATTGTTGGATACTCTTTTTACTATCAGAGCTGTTTATCGAGCGCAGTCGCATGATCCCGGCAGTTAAAGAACAAAGCTCAAGTCTACCTTATAAATCAAAGCTGTCGTTCAGGCAGAGTAAGAAATATGTACGTTCGAATACGACTTATTTATTGCAGGCGTGCGAAGCGATCGTTTTGTCCTTTTTAGAGAAAATTGACTTAGCGCAAGCGTCGCTATCTGTTCGAATTCGTTTTCAAATGTTTTCAAATTCACAATGCTTGTTGAGAGTTTACTAGTGCTACTGGTGCTACTAGTAATAGTGATTACTAGTGCCTTAGCTTACTTTTCCATAACTAGAAATCAAATTTATTCCAAGTGGAACTAGGTATCTTTCATTCCTAAGCGAAAAAAAACTAGGAGAGCCGACCCTAAATGATAGGATAAGGCTAAAAAAAGAGAGAAAGAAAGTAAATTGAAAAAGCGATGATATTTTTTTATACTCGTAATCATACGAGTAATCATCCTGAAAATGATGCTGTTGTAGTAGTAACATTGATTGATGCTGCATTTTCATTTTAATTCAGCAAACAAAGCATCGTTACTTATTTCGAAAAGCAAATTGTTAACATTGTTCGTATTGTACGAACACAACAAATTTAATTTAATTTGATTTATTATTCAAACAATACTATTATTACGTGAAAGCACTCTAATATTGATGATTATCATATAAAACGATACGTTGTGACTCATGCATAATAAAACAAGTTTTCAAATCCAACCCGAAACTTTTTGAAGCATCCCATTCATATAAAAATTGCTTTATCGAATACTCGCATCTATAGGGTGTAGAGAAAAAACCTAAAAAAAAATATGTGCATAGTATTTTTTCTACGTCTATCTGAAAAAAGCCTGTGGTATGACTGGTAGAGAACGCCATTATTGGATCCTTAGCTTATCAAAAAGATTTATCAAATAAAAATTGGCTTTTTTCATCTAAACCGATTGTTAAATATATGTTTATAAAAATATTTTCTTCGGATGTTTAGATAGCAATCTCGCAACATTGATTAGGTGACGCAGAATACGCGCTAAGTAAAAACTTGTAAAATTTATATCAGGCTTGCCAATGTGTCGGTGGCTTAGTGGTATAGGCTTGCACCCGCATAGCGTAAGACACAGGATTTGATTCGTTGTCTTTCACAGTTGCTTTTTACATGTATAATTTATATATATAAAATATAAAATAATATATTAAAAATAAACAAATTAACCACGGTTTTAGCGGTACTCATAAGCCAGTTTGATATTTTGTGTTTTGGTTGTAAAGAAATATCGATTATTGTGTATTAAAAAAAACCTCAAACTAAACTAGTTACTTAAAAATATATCCAGGTACACCTTATTTGTTCGAAAACATGCTGTATAAGCACTCATATATTATTATTCTCAGAATAATACGAGATAGTAACACGGCCAAGTATACGTTGGAACACGAAAACTTTGCTTATGAAAACTTTTTAGAGGTATTCCGAAAGAATTCCAGTCCCCCAATAAGATTTTTCCAGACTCGTGCTTTTAATATTCAAAAAGTTGTAAAACACATCCTCTTTAAAGTTGGAATAGTTGGTCGAAATATCTCATAGCAATAATGTGACAGGCAAAGCCTTTGGCTGATGCAGGCATAGCAAAACTTTAGCTGTACTAGACTTGTGCGACATTTTATTTACTAGATTTACGATTGTGAGCGTTTTGAAGAAACAATACCTTAACCAATAGCCATTCTGACATTCAGTTAACACGTTCCGGGACAGTGAACGCCTACAGGCGTGAAAACAATAAAACATCCTATTGTGTCTGGAAGAGTGTCTCGGAACGTGTTAAGATTTTTTTTTCAAACATGCACAATCGTATATTTGACCGTTGTTTACGAGATTTAACCATTAGTTGTGTTAACTATCGATCACGCAACTGGGCCTTAGACGCTAAATTTGATAATTCATTTTAGATCATTATAAATACGGGTTTCACGTTCCTTTCATAGTTGCTGTGAAGCCATTTGCTTGGTTTAACGCAATATTATGTCAACGCCATTTCGTTTGGTTTTAAAAAAATAATTACTGACTTATATCGCAAGCAACTTTTTTCTTAGCTAAGAAAAAACCATGAGGTGTTATGAACTAAATAATTTTCACTATCGATAGATTTGCAAGACTAGCTCACAGCATTTGACGACAGTTAGACATGAACTCAAATGAAAGTTTTACGAGTGACGTCCTTGAACTCCTTCTTGGCTTCATATCGGACGGTATGCAGTCGCTTTGAAAGCGGCTTTTAATAGTTAAGAGAAAGGGTGTTAATGGAATTCAAACGAAAATGTTGTATAGATTTATTTTATGCCCCAAGTAAAGGTCAGTCAACGCCCGAAGGCGACCAATCAAACGAAGTTAAAAGCAAATTCTCAAGTCCTGAATGCGACTTAACTTCGAATTTTATTCGAACTCGGGGCGCTAATGGCGTTCGCCCTGAACAAAAACTCGCTTGATTAAAATCGTTTGTCGTAATAAAAGGAGCACTAAAAAGTTACAACCGAACGAAACGGGACCAGTAGGCCTGTAAAATCGATCACCGATACTGATCATTGGAGGACAAAAATTTAACGGCAAACTCGAGATTATGGGTATAATTTAGTGCCTAGAATTAAAAGGGAAATATTAAATTGTCGCGAGCGTCTTGCTGGCGCACGCGCTTGATGCCAAATGAGCCGTGAACGCTGCGTATTTTTTATTAGCGCCCCCCACCACGTCAACTTTGCGCTCCCCTGAACTGTTTCTTCGAGTGAAAACTCGCGAGGAGGAGAGATGTAACCGCGCACGCTACGGCGTAGAACCTACAAGAATGTTATACTTACGGATTTATTTTTAAGATTCACCATAGATTATTTAACTATTGTGCAAAATTTCAAAAGTGTAATGTATGTATGTTTTTGCATATTTGTTGTCCACGAATTTCTCAACGAAAACTCATAGCGAAATGATGTCTTTTTTAGTCCAATCGAGTACCTATACTTTAACTAAGGGTACAGTGTTAGTTTCATCAAATTTAGTTTGGAGACGGTGCATTATGCATAAACTCTTACATGTGTACATTATTAGCCTTGACATCGTGCCAACTATTAAAGATTGTATTTCTCATAAATAAAATTTCAAGTTTTTTTTACTACTTATTGAAGGCGGTATAATTTTTCTTCGGTTACATGTATTGAGTATGGAGCGAAGTGATTAATCAAATTTTCGTATGTATCATCCACAAAATTTTGAATTTACTTAAATAACTGTCTGAAAGGCATCATTATGTAACATTTCTTGCATCAGTGACGGTCGCCAGCGCGTCCGAAATTCCGTCCCGTGTGTTTTCAAGCCTTCCTCTTTCGCTCTCGCGCCTACCCTATTTACATTCACGAGTGAGGCAACGGCGTGTGAAATTTTATTTCTTCGACAATCTGAGATGTTATTAGCTGTAAATTGAGTTTATGACGGAATCAAATATGCATGCCGCCCGCCCGCTACTCACTGCTACATTCACGGTTCATTGCGCTCGTCAATTTTGTATTCGCTTCTTTATTTTCACTATTTCCGTGTTAAAGATTTACTCGCCGACTACATTATTGTAGCAATCACAGTTATTCAATCAGATTCAATGTTATTCCTTCGTTTGATATTTAAAGAGTAGAAAAATAGAGTCGAAATTTTCATAGTTCATTATTATTACAGACTGATAATGGTAACGAAAAATTTTGCGCCCATAAAAAGTTTGGATTGCGATAAAACATTTTCAAAGCTTGGGGAAGGTTTTCAGGGCTATTACCTGACTTAATAGATTTTAACAATCGTTGATGACGCTTAGACAGCATTTTGATTGCTCCTCTTACTATCACACTTACGCTCCAAAATAATTTTCTACATCGTACGGAGCTCTATTTTTAAAACCCCTGGCGGGAACGAATTACGAATGATTTTCGTTCAAAAATCGATAAATCCACGAAAATCAAGTGGAATATTGACAAGGGTACTAACAGAAAAATTTAAACAGTCGTGTTTGTATTAATCCGGTTTTCATTAAAAAATCAAATATTAATCAACGAAAAACACACGCTATATTGAGGCAAGTGATTCAAAAACATGGCCCCTGGTCAGTGCTTCTGTCCGCCATTTCACATTAGGCAGTTATTCCAGCCATTTCGGTAATAATTTGTGACTATACTTGAAACAACACCTTGGCTTCAATTTACGGTCATAATTTTACAATCCTAATCAATATGACATAGAAGCAATTATCAATGCGGTAAACGGTAAGGTAGTGTGGCCACAACATTACATTGAGATTACATTGCAATCACTCGCGAGTTATTTAATAACCCTTCAGAGTTGGAAATAAAAGTTTGGTATGCCGAGGGTGGCCACGGGTATGCTCTAAGCACAACTGTATATAGCAAGGAGCCATTACATTTTATTCGTTAATGGATGAGTGTTTCCCTAAAAAAAATTGTGTGAGTTTATCTAAAAAATATTGTTGATAAAAACATCCGTGTTGACCAAAGCATTTCAAATGTCATGACATTAAATTCAATTTAACATGTGCGAAATGTACCTATCTGTAAAGTATTTTAATCAATGAGTGGTATTCGCGTAAGTTTACGAACCGAATATAAAAAATATCGTGCCATCAACTTCCTGACTCCAAGCTGTTTCTGAGTATTTGAAAGACAAAAAAAACCCAGAGACAAGTTTCGACCCGACTCGGGAACTCTTGAGAGCTACCAGCAAATTATGCACTCCAACCTGACCCGTTGTCGTGCTGTTAAAAAATATAAGCCATAAATAATTCCAGCTGTATTATAGGCTCTACATCTAACACAAATTGAATGAGACGAGCGCAGTCTAGTAAAAAATGGCTTTGAAAGATGAATGGATGAGGAAAATCAGGGCAAGGAGTATTTAAAATTAAATCCTACTTAATGTAGTCGCGTGTGAATTGAGGCAAATAAATCCGAGTTATATGCGTTTAAAACGAATGCCATAAATGATAAATACTTGAAAATGAAATATAATATCTGATCTTTCATTACGCATGGCCGTCTGCGGCAACATAAGTCCTGGTAGCCTTCGATAGAGTTTAACTTAGTTACACACAACATTGACTAATCATTCAACTTTCTAAACCTTTTTCGTGAATCGTATATATGTAGACATTTTGGTTAAAACTACATAAAAATCCGTAGTAGTTTTTGAGTTAATTGCGAGCAAATACACGGATAAACGCAGTGGAAGATTTTCTATTTTCATATGTAGCAAGTGGCAAAACAGTCACTGTAACAAGGTATCTTCTTATGAAAGAGATTAAGGACATAAAACAGACATTATTAACTTATGCATCTAGATTTATTACGAGTTTATTTAACTCTTTATTTGATATTTTATTTAGAGTTGGTCTTAATAACCTATAATAAAATAAGTTCATCTAGAAAAAGTTTAAATCCCTTGCGCTTTGAAAGCTTTCAGACAAGAGAAAAAAGTAATGAATGATTATATTACTTATTCATGGATTTTTTGTAGTTCTCAATCTATTAAACTATTTGAAATGTCTGACTACATAATTCATTTTCGTGTTAGGTAAAAATAAATGTATAGTAATTTTATGTAGGTGAGAATTTTTATAGTGTAACATATACCTATAGTTGCATAAAAGCTGTTAGATTGAATCTAATCACCCGTGTGATTTGTCATGTAAGCTGATGACAGTAAACGCCTACATCTATTGTGTCTGGAATAGTGTCCCGGAACGTGTTAATTAACCTTCAACAAAATTATAAAGAAACACATCGTTTTACTTTCAACATAAGAAAACCAGTATACTATTATTAGCTTATGCAAAAGGACACACATAACCAAAGCAAAATTAACTATCTTTTCGCTCACTCATATTTCACTAGTTACATACACGAGGGAGGAAGACGGCTAGAACTGAAAATAAAAAAAGTTTAAAAGAGTAGCTCCCGAAATGAATACCAGCAGGGCGATTACGTATCTGGATACTGTTATATTGCAATGTTTTGTGACGTAATGATAGGATATGAAACGTCCGAATTAAAGGTAGATTGAAAAGCACGCTCATTGCGAAGAATAGGTCGATCACTGGTCGACTCCAAATTATTGACCTATTGTAAACACCGGCAGACTTTCTAAGGGCCGACCCTTAGAAAGTCTGCCGGTTTGCGGTGGGCCTTATTAGCTTTTCACATCGCCAAAAAAACTGATCGCATACTCTTGCCATTGCTCATAAGCTGAAGTGGCAGTGGGCCGGTCATATCTCGCGAAGAACCGACAACCGCTGGGGTAAACGAGTTTTTGAGTGGAGACCGCGACTCGGCAAACGTAGTGTGGGACGCCCTCCGGCCAGATGGGATGACGATTTGCGGAAGACTGCAGGTAGATGCTGGATGCGCCAAGCCGAAGACAGGGCGCTATGGCGCTCATTGGGGGAGGCCTATGTCCAGCAGTGGACTAATATAGGCTGATGATGATGATGATGATGATGATACTCTTGCCAGTGACTTGACAGCGCTTTCTCTAGCCTACACACGAATTGCTATCGTTAGCAAGTTACGTAAAAACACTGCGGAAGTGTTTCATAGTATCCGGATATAGCAGGTGATTACCGGACCCAATTAACGCGCCGTTAATGGTGACGTATCGACACCTCCCTCGCAAAACTCTGTAACTGTTAGTTATCGAGAAATACGATTTTAGTATTTTCGTGTTCTCCGAGGTCGGTTTTATAAGGTGGACTTCAATTTTTTTTTAAATTAGCATTAATATTAGTAATTTACAGCTGTATAAGTGTCTATCTAGAAAAAGGGTTCCCTGCATATCTGCCTAGCTGTTAGTTAACCGCGTATGCGCGGGGCGTATTGAAGCGGACCGGGGGGGATATCTGTCACTTCGTCAGTATTGCACCGGAGAGCCTACGATGCAAGTGTGTACTCAAGTGTAATGTGATTTAATGAAAAAAAAACGGCTAGGCAGTGAATACAAACATGTGATCAAAAAGGATACAATTCAAGGATGCTCTAAAAAACACTTGTTTGGTCCAAGAGACAATAAATACAAATGTGGGGGGTTCAGGTGAAATACAAAATCCGAGTAAGTTAAATGACATGATTACTTTTAATATTTTTCCACTGTATTAATATTGTTTTAACATAAAGTTTTGTAAATTGCTTGTTTTTTGTGGTATTTAGAGGTAAAACTTAGGGTAATCCATTAAATTCTACTAATCCGACGCAAATACACGTAACTAGACCAATTACAGAGTTATGCTTCGTAATTCATAATGTCGCTTGTCACTTAAAGAGTTTTGCTACGGAAGATTTATAATGTTTTTTGCTTTAACTGACACTTACAGACTTATGCGCCGATGGTTTTACTATACTTTTGGTTCTAATTGCCGCTTACACACTTATGCACCGGAGGTTTATTTTAAAAATATTATTTAAGTATCACTTAGGTTGTTTTGCTTCGGATTAGTTAATTCGATATATTTTGTATCTGACACTTAAGTATACTTACGTGGTAAAACAAATGTTAGCATGCCCCCTAAGTGTTAGTACTTTTTCAGAGTCACCTGTTCCACAGTTCTCCGAAAAAGAGAAAATATTTTGGCCGAATAATAACATATTCGAAAATGATGCTGACAATGTTAAGGAAGATCAGTTAGCAGAAGATCTTACTCAAAACTCAACATGTGTACCCATAAAAAACCAGTCAGTGTTTTTCGATGCCATTTATGAGGGGGAAGCTACGGGTAATCCTTAGCTCAGCCCCTGGGTATTCTTTGCAGTCTCGCCTCTGACTGTGACTCGTAGTTTGCAAGCTCCACCTGTATTCAGGAGAAAATTATTTATCCGGTTATCCAGCTGACGGCGTATGGGACACACACACCACCTTCATGGGCCTCCTTTAGCGATCGGCAAACATCACCTTGTCGACCTTTCGAGACCCAGCTAGGAGTGACAGGTGAAGGGCATCAAGTTTTATTCGGTTCCCAGGAAGTCGGCGACGAATCATCGGTGCGTTGGTTTAAGCCTCCCGCTACCTCTCCGCCGCCTCCTTCTGGGAGATTGGTTCTGGATCACTGTTGATGCGGTGCAGGTATTTGCCGAATCAGTCGTGGCCTGTTAAAATCTGATTAGCTTGGTGTGTTAGGCGTTCATGTTGGCGCTTCACACATCCCTCGAGCAAAGTATAGCAGCGAGCAAATGTACATAGTCAGGTCATAAGTTCTGTCACACAATAAAAGCTTTTGAATTTAGAATACTGGCCACAAAAAAGACAGACACAGAAGACCGTGTTGCAGTTTTTGCGTTGCATCGTTGCGGTTACGCGCCAATTCAGATTTTCGACTTACTGAAAAATTTTAATAAAACCAAAAGATTAGTTTATCGTACCATAAAACGGTCTTCATACAATGGTCTTCATTGAATCTTAGTATAGTGTATATGTAGATGACAGGTCAAGAAGTGGTCGCCCTTGCTCTGTTAGCACTCCAGCAGTGATAAAAGCTGTGAAGGCGCGATTTCAAATAAATCCCATACGTAAGCAGAAACTGTTGGCCCTTCAGATGGGATTAAGCAGAACCACGGTGAAAAGGGTGTTAAATGAAGACTTAGAGCTTAGGAAATATCGAAAAAAAAACAGTGCATTATTTGTCCAAATAATGCACTTCGCACGCGCGTCCGCGCGTGTATTGGACCTGAGAATGAAGCGATGACGCGCTTTGTTGAAGCGGTACGCGGGAAAAAAGCATCGGGAAAATATGTTTTCTGATGAAAAAATTTTCAGCGTGGAAGAGAGCTACAACAAACGAAATGATAAAGTTTACGCACACAACAGTGAAGTAGCGAGTAATCATATTCCGCGTGTATAACGAGGCCATTTTCCATTCTCGCTCATGGTTTGGTTGGGAGTCTCTTATAATGGGGCCTAACTGAAGTGCATTTTTGTGAGAAAGGCGTAAAAACTAATGCAGTTGTGTATCAAAATACAGTCCTCAAAAATCTTGTGGAACCTGTTTCTCATACCATGTTTAATAACAGGCACTGGGTATTCCAACAAGATTCTGCGCCAGCTCATAGAGCGAAAAACACACAAGACTGGCTGATGGCGCGTGAAATTGACTTAATTCGGCACGAAGACTGGCCCTCCCCAGTCCAGATTTGAGTCCGTTAGATTACAAGATATGACAACACTTAGAGGAAAGGGCCTGCTCAAAGCCTCATCCTGATTTGGAGTCATTCAAGGCATCCTAGATTAAGGCAGCCGCGGATATTGACATGGACCTCGTTAGTGCTGCGATAGACGACTGGCCGCGCGGATTGAAGGCCTGTATTCAAAATCGCGGGGGTCATTTTGAATAAACTTTATTACCATATGAATCTATATATAAGGATTAATGGTTACATAAATAATAAACATGACTAAAGAACTGCATATTACACATGTGACAGAACTTATGACCTGAGTATGTGTAATGCGGTGCCCACGTTACAATTGATTAGCTGCAGGTTGGGACCTGCAGCTAATCAATTGTAACGTGGGGAGCAGATCTGGGGATCTGCAGAGCCTCGTCCTTCAGTTTGAGGCGCTCCACCTCAACTGTTCGGGGTTCTAGCCTCAAGTCCAGAGACTTTTGTTTCTCGCGCCACTCAAAGACGGCGGCTAAAACCTCGGCATCGAGAGCTAAACTTACATACCGGCCAGTGCAGCAGCTGCATTTTCCGCTACTGTCCGATATTAGTCTCAGCGCTACAATGCGCTGTACTTTACGCAAGAGCATTTTTCTGCCCTTGTTAATAGGGGCATGTATAACGCCATGGACCGCAGAACACCCATATTGGCAAAAAGGCATCTACTAGCAGGCAGCAGACCCACCAATGTTCGGCAGTAGTCTGCTCAGTGCCCCAGCAGCTTACTTTCAAAATGGGCGGTGAACTTCCAGCGTCCATTAAGCCGAAATACTTAAGCGGTTTTCCTTTCTTATCTTGACCCCAATTACCACTATATGTGATCTCGCTGGTGTCGCTCGTCTTGGCCTATAAAAACTTTTATTGCGTTCCAGTACTTGATATGAGACCCACGTAGTCTTTGATAAATGTTGTGTCACCATCTTGTCCTACATAATTTTTAATAGCTCCATTCTAGACCACATTGATAAAACCACGAGATTCCCACACAGCCCTCAATTAGGTCCGAAACCCTTCTTCATAGTCTAGACTTCAAAGTTCATACTAACAAAACTATGTATCTCTAAGTATAAAAATATCTCGTTCTATTCATAAAGCATTAAGTACCACTTACGAAATGAAATACATCCATACTTCCATTACATAACTACCTATTTGCCACTTAATAACTTTATCAGATATTTTTTTCCAAAGCAAAACTCTGTAACTGCCACTTGAATAAAAAAAAACTTATTAAATCCGACGCATAATTCTTTAAGTGTGATATCTTAATATCTGTAAATAATTCAATAAAACCAACACAAAAATCTGAATATAGTCGTTAAAAACAGCCCTTATGCCAAATTTCAAGGTGATAGTTTCAAAGGTAAGAGCACAGTGCGCATTTAAAGTTTCGATCGGCTCTCCTGTAAAATTTGCGATTTCAAGTTAGCGACTTTTGCGTAGGAGGTGTCGGTATAACGTCAGCCCGTAGTTTTTTGATGTTGTTGATTAATCATATGGGCGTGTTTTACTTGTTTGAGGGTGAGGCGTAATTATGCACTCGTATGTGGTCACGGCTTTCAAAATCATAAGGAAAATAAGTATGAAGAAAAAAATATTCATACTGTAATAAATGTAGCGTAGCTTAGATGCTTTAAATCTACTGCATGCGTAGTATACTGTTTTCTTGACTTCTAGACCAATGTTAGTAGGACACAGTTAGTCAGTCTATGGGGAAATGTTTTATCCTCACTGCGAGGTAAATAGTGATAGGATGTATATATTTTTTTTTAATCAAGAAATAAGAACTCAACTCTATATTAAACTCTGGGAAAGCCTCATAATCTGCACCGACTCCGCACTAAAAATGCATTACTCCCCTCGCCAACTGTAACAGCAGTTTTCACCCACTCCAACCCAATTTTGAGTGAGACATTCAAGTGTGGAGTCGAGACTAATTTCCGCGGAATGGCCGAGACTAATATGAAGCGGACAATTGGCAAGTGACAGGTTACGCTTACGGTCGCCTGGCAGCAAGCCATACGCAGTTAGACCTGACGCTGGATTAGCTGACCCATATTACCGAAACCAGGGCTGGTTAGGAAATACCTTTACATATATCTTCTAAAAGTATTTCCTGACCAGCTAATAAAGGAAAGTTAAATGAGGTTTCTTAACAAGAGAAAAGAAGAGATTGGCAAAAGCAAAAAAGAATAAAAAAGACACCACCGATACAAGCTGTAAAATTAATTAAAGAATGTGATATGGATACCATAAAAGGCTGTTTATAAATGGTATTAATAATAGCAACTCAAACTCTTTATAGACTGAGTATGTTTCACCAGCTCCACTCAGTGTAATCTTATAAAATTAACTTTTACAAAAAAAGAAAAAACCGACTTCAAAACCAAAATGCACTAAAAAGTCTTAAATAAACTCTTGAAAGGACTCCATTTTAGGCAAACCATTTCTTTTTGGAGTCGGTGCCCAGATAGATGACGCTTAAGGTGGTGCTTGAGATAGTCGTTCATCAAAGTGAGAAGACAGCCAATGCGATGGCACCGACTCCAAAAAGAAATGGTTTGCCTAAAATGGAGTCCTTTCAAGAGTTTATTTAAGACTTTTTAGTGCATTTTGGTTTTGAAGTCGGTTTTTTCTTTTTTTGTAAAAGTTAATTTTATTTGTAAATTTTTAGTGATTATAGCAGGGGGGAGGGGATGGGGTTGTACCTTTTGACTCTGTTCTTTTAGAAGCTACTAATTACCTTTCATAAGTTCTGTCCTTATAATCACTGAACTCCTCAGCGTTAAGGAGTTCCACCATCAGCTCAGCTCTACACAGTGTTGACGTAATAACATGTCAACATTAAGATTTTAGTACAAAAACACTATACGTGCCTTCAAAATTTGAGGGTTTCCCTCGATTGCACCCAGATCCCATCATCAGACCTCGACTTGGGGACAATGGGACCAACTAGAAGGTATAACCTCTAGGTAGGCGAAAAAAAATTTCGAATCGGTCCATAAACGACTGCGATATGAGGTAACATATAAACAAAAAAAAAAAAAAAAAAAAAAAAAAAACATACAGTCGAATTGATAACCTCCTCTTTTTTTGAAGTCGGTTAAAAACTGAAAACATTGTGTATCGCGTGGTATTTTTTGTAAAAATTGTGGATACATATTTAAATATTTACCTTACTGTGATTGGAGTCCACTTACAATTTTTTTTTGTAGATTGACATTTTAATTAAGTATTTTGGACATTAAATTATGTATAGGTACTCCTATTGATGCAAAAGTAACAGTGTAACTATACGTATACCTGCTTTAACTGAACTTTAATTTTATTTTCGCAAAAAAATTGCAGTATTGCAGTAAAGGACATGGGATAGTAAAAAAAAAGTAAAGTTTGCCTGTAAGCATCCCACTGCTGGCAAAGGCCTTACCTCAAGTATGAGGTAGAATGAGTCATACAACACCACGCGGGCTCAGTGTGGTTTACTTATTACTCTAAAGAGAAATGAAATGCAATATTTGATATTTGCGCATGCAAAGTTGCCGGGAACCGCTAGTTTCAAACATAAAGCCTTAATGGGCTCATAGGTGGCAGGTCATCTGCGATTCCACAGAAAATAGCAATAGCATTTATCGCATAGCTACGGCGATGTCAGCTAAGCCAATTTTCGGGTCAGAGCTAGACCATTAATATCGGTATAACTGAGTGTGGATTTGAGAGCTAGGTCACTAATTACCTCAGGAATAGAAATAGGGAGGATATTTTGAATAGTTAGTACGATAAACTTTTCATCGCCCATTCGCTCAGTAAAAGATAGTAAAAAGCGTAGTATGTACGTTTTTAATCTACAGTATATAATAGCGATAAATTTATATGATTGACGCCAAAAGGCTAACTAAAATATTCAATGCCTATTTTTGTAGTATTCTTTATAGCGTTTTGAAATGCACTCCGCATAAGAAAATTCAACGAATCCACAATGAAATAAAGAAGAAAGATATAAACTTTGAAGGTACAAGGCTTCTTTGCAACTCTTTTGCAACCTGTTCCACGAGACCCACTGTACAACAATACCGATAAACAAAGTGAAGCTCAGATAAAACTGCATCGTCTTAAGTTGCCTTCAAACACAACGGTTCTTTGCCGAAGATTATTTTAAACGACTACCCCAACTTGATAGTCTAAGGCTCTACTCTGATGGATTGTCCGTATTTTCGGTTGAAGACATATTTTTTGCTCGTAAAATCATGATCGTTTCTGATAGAAACGACTGGAACAGCTACATTTGAAATTAAAATATTAAAGAATCACGCTCAAAGACGTAGGGAAAAATAAAATGATTTCAATATCTTTGTATTCTATAGAAATAAAAAAAAGATTTAATGTGTTGTGACTAAAAAACTTAAACTAACGAATGGTCAACACTTCTATCGATGCCTAGTTATGAGTAGGTAGTTAACTAAATATAAGTTATGTTATGAAGAAACAGTGCACATCAAATGATGATGATGCATCATACCTTTTCATAAGATCCGTTTTTATTTTTTCCGTGGTCAGGTAAGCACAGAGTAAGGTCCCTTAAAAATAAAAACACGAACGAAGTTTCCTCACGATTTCACTCGGCGGGTCGTTGGAGGAATTTTAATTCGTTCTCGTTAAGCATTCTCGTACGCGACGCCGGCGACATCTTGCGGCGATAGTGGGCAGGCGTGTGTGCTACTAATTATGTATTACATACGAAGTGTAAAAGCTAATATATATTTTTCAGTTGCTAGAAAAACAAAAAAAAAATAACTTAGGAGAAGAACAAAAAAAAATAGGAAATGGATTTGATGCTCTGGAATTCTAGATGCATTAGGATACTTAATTTTTTTTTTTGCATTAATTTACATAAAGCAATATTATTAACCTTTTTGCATAAATGGATAGGTGATTAATGTTATTTTTATTGTCAATAAAAAATCCACTTATCTAGTTTCTTTGTAAACTACGGGTAGGTATCATCAAGTATCAATCTCAAGTTGATAAAAAATATGTTGAGTTCCTATTTTATTATTTACTTACACGTTATTTAAATTAATACTAAAAAAAACAGTCTGGATTCTCAAGAAAATATTCGCAAATCAAAGATTCATATTTACTTCAATAAATCCTTGATTATAATTTGGTTTCGGCTGAAATAAGGCACAGATTCCATGAATCCTCACTCAGATTAAATGAACGCAACAAATCTTTCTGTATTACAATGATTCTCAGCAAAAACTATTCAGCCCAAAGAAAACCTTAAACAACAGCTCAAAGTTCAAAGACAAGGAAATAAAAGGGGGAAGTTTTACCGCGATTTCACTCGGCAAGTTTAGCTTGGAATTTTAATTCATTCCTCTGGCGTCGGCGAAGTCACAGTTGTGGAGTTTGGACGGTGGTGACATCTGTAAAGCTAGTGGCGTTGTATTGCTGTTGTTTTGTAGCACAGATTAGTGAAATTGTAGCAAGAGGTGTGCATAAATAGTAGGATCAGTAAACGTTGTTTTCCAGGCAACACTATCCAGGTATTTTTTCGTAAAGTACAGTTTTATGCATTTAAAATTCTCAATTTAATTTACATTATTTTTATTTTTCATTTTTGAGTTGAGTGAAATTTTGATACATAACTATGCAAATTAGCTATATTCAATCTACGACCGAGACTCCGGCAAGTAAAAGCTTAAAACTTTTGAAAATAAATGATAAATTTCCATTAAAGTAGATAAGTATCGTCTATCAGATAATCCTGATGAAGGCATGCTACACTGGCTCCCGATTGGACACATCTTTCCCGGTTATTTGCAATAACTTGAAGTCACCCCTCCTTAAAAAGTAACTTAAGGCATGAGCGGTAGTAGCACGATTGGAAGATTAAGTCGTCGACAAAGATACCAATTTTGGCTGGAACAGCTTTTTATTATATTTCAAATTTTCAAATTTTTCAAATTTCAAATTTATTTATTGCAGACTACATGGGTCCATGGGTTAGTACAAATAGCTTAAAAATTAGAGGTTAGTAAATACAATTTGATGCTATAAAAAATCTACTGTACCATGTACCTAAGTGGCACTCCGTGCGGACGCGACCCGGAAATGGTACTGGTTGCGACTTCGGTCATCGTTCGCACGAAATACCTCAATATAGGCGCATGCGGATCATCTGCCACAATCCTCAGGATGCTGTTGTCACTTCCCCGCACTCGGCTAATCAGTGACGCCACCTTCTTTCGAATGAGAGCCTGAAAACCGTCAATATTTGACTGTGCAAACATTTCTGAAGCACTGCAGAAGCGAGGAAGTCCCAACATCATCCTGAAAATATTGTTGTATTGGATACGGAGAGTGTTTAGAGACCTTTTAGTACAACAGATCCACAGACCGCCCGTGTACAGATTCTGACAGTATGCCTTAAAAAGAGTTATTTTGACATCCTCCGTACAACGAGCGAACCTGCGGGCCAGCATGTTACCACGGACTACCAAAGCTCTTCGCTCCCTTTCTATATCTATATCGTCCTTAAGGTCGTCGGTGAGTATGTGTCCTAGATATTTAAATTTGAAAACTCGGTTCAACTCTACACCACCGAGGTAGATTGGAAGTGTTGATTCAGGACGCTTACCGACGGCCTTAAAGACCATATATTCACTTTTTCTGACATTATATGCCAGACCATGTGATTTAGCATACCTTTCACACACTTTTAACATTTCTCCGATAGCACTCGCAGTGGGACTCAGCAGCACCATGTCGTCCGCGTAGCTGATGTTGTTGACACTCACACCACCCATTTTGCATCCGACACGCATCCTGCTGAGTTCCACTATGAGATCATTTACGTACAAGTTGAAGAGCTTTGGAGACGACAGCCCCCCTTGTCTCACGCCACACTCCAACCTGTACGACTCAGAGAGTTTGTTAGACCATCTGACACAGTTCGTCTGATGTGTGTACCAATACCTAAAGATATTTAGAATCTCAACCGGAATACCCCTGTCCCCCATCTTCCTCCAGAGTACATCATACGAGACGAGGTCAAAAGCTTTGGAGAGATCCAGGAAACAGGCGTAGACCGGTGTCCTTCGGTTCGTATAATATTAGACAGTATGCTTGAGACTCAGTATTGCGCTTTCAGTGGATAGTCCGGGCCGAAAACCGAACTGCGCATCATGTAGGTTTAAATACTTTTGCAAACACGTATCAAGCAAACTGTCCAAAACCTTGGCCACCGTAGTGGCAAGAGAGATAGGGCGATAGTTGCTTTTGTCAGATATATCTCCTGTCCTGTTCTTGACTATAGGTATCACAATAGTTTTCATTAGGTCCGGCGGCAGGTATAAATGTCTAATGCACAAATTAAAGAACAGGGACAGGACCCTTGGCAGGTGCACACCAGCATGTTTCAGGTGCTCGATACTGAGCCCATCGTGCCCAGGAGATTTGCCTCTGCTCATCCGTTTAATTACATTCCTGACCTGACTAGCTGTAAACATTAGCATTTGCTCTTCTCCGTGCAAGCTGGGCCCAGGCTCGGGCATCCCAGTGGAGGGACCGAGTGGTGATTCCACCTTGAAATGTGTCATAAACAGGTTTGCAATTTCTTCTGGGTCACTTTTCCCCTCCACACTCGCCGGCAGGCCAGGCTTAACGTCCAACTTACCAGTACTTTTCCAAAATTTCCCAAAATTCTTATCGGCTCGAAACTTTGCTATTTTGTCCATTTTTATCTGCTCCTGGTTATTTATGCACCATCTCAATCGGCTTTTAAAAATTTTGCGCGATTCTCTCATCTGCTCATACACTTCACCAGAAGTTGGTCTATTATGTAAAACCCACATTTGGAATTTAAGCCTGGCCACCCGGTGAGCATCACCTACATTCCTATTCCACCCATACAATACCTTTCTTCTACTGGGCTTACAACTAGTTTTTTTTTTTGTTTCTATGGCCGCACATCTCAGTATATTTATAATACGGTTATAAAAATCGTCCAGTAATCGCTTATGACCTACAAGCCCGCATGACCCGTGACTGCAAGCGGTAAATTCAGAAGGAAAATCAACATCTCGCAGCCCAGAGTGACATAGTTCGTGGTATCTGTTTATCTGAGACTTGTCTCTTTCCCCCCAGGTCACCGCACTACGTTGCATATCACGCGCCATCCGCTTAGGCCTAACAACCTCCAAATTACACTCTAAAAAGATTGGCAGATGATCCGATAAAAATACATCCTCCACAATACCTACACCAGTAACAGTTTGCCAGGCTGATAAGGAGACCACACAGTGGTCTAACCAGCTCTTACTACCATGATGCGAGTCTATAAATGTA
Source organism: Pyrausta aurata (assembly GCA_963584085.1). Lineage (NCBI taxonomy): Eukaryota > Metazoa > Arthropoda > Insecta > Lepidoptera > Crambidae > Pyrausta > Pyrausta aurata. Next base: position 12,402,493 of record OY757256.1, on the reverse strand, counting down.
TAGGTAACAGGTTCCAGCATTTCCACATCCGCACACACCCACGAGCGATCCGCACAAAAACTACCAAGCTCCGTATAAAAAAGTTCATAGGGATGTGCATTAAAATCCCCTAGTACAAACACATTCTCAATATTGTTACTAGCTTCAATTGCACTTATTTCACTTAATATTGATGTAAAAATTGGTAAGTTTTCATATGACCTAGTCGGCATGTAAACAGAAATTACCAAGATGGATCTATTTCCAAACGTACCTTTAATAGCTACCAGGCGCTCACTAGAGCATTCCACTACTGATACACTGTCAAATAATCCCCTTCTCCAGAGGATGGCCACCCCACCATACGGCCTTCCCCTCAAAATACCAGCGGAAGTGTCCACAGCAGACTTACCGGTGTACTCAAAATCGTCCGAAACAGTCCCTAAGAGTGGGACGTCATGACTAAGTAGCCAAGTCTCCTGTAGACATACTATATTAGCAGTGTTACATAAATACCGCACATCATTGATTGATGTCTTAAAATTCTTACAGTTGAAACTATAAAATCGACAGTGATTGTTTACATTTTCATTACACATATTAGTCATATTACCGAACATTAATATTTTCCCCTACTAATGGTTTAGTTCCGTACCTAAAATGCATAAATCGCCTAAAAGTGATGCCATCTGGCCATAACTCGTCATCTAAAAATAAGTTAAGTTTAGATTTCGACACAAACAACTTGTATGCATTGTATTTACGCGTCGACTTCATTTTTATCATTTTTTAATGACACTGTTTCACTTGTCTTGTCCATTATATAATTAATAATATCCTGTTCACTAGCCTCTTTACTCACGTTAGATATAAACAAAGGTATTTTCACATCCGCGGCTTTAAACCTCACATCGGGTGCCGTAGACGCTCGCCCTTTCTGACCAATGAGTTTATACCTTTTTGCACTTTTAGATTGGACAATTTGCCACTCATTAGTACCTACTGGCACCTGTGAGCAGTCCTTAATACGGTCGTTAAGCACAACATTTGATTTACAAGCTACCGCGGCATCCATACAAACAGCTGTTTGACCGTTAGGGATAATACTCGGTACACTGACGTCAGCGCTCGCGCAGGTAGAAATAATAGCTGTGTCCGAAACCACAGCACTCTCCGCTGCCTCCACGCGCTCCAATCGATGCTCCGTCTCGCTCCCCCTCCTTTCAACGCTGCCTGTTTGTCCTTGCGAGCACCTTTCACTCGTACAGTCCGAAAACACAGTAGGGACCTCAACGGGACTATGATGTTCTATCGCATCGTGCTGCTTGCATTGAAAGGAGACAGACTTAGTCCCACTATGTTCGTGCGTCAGCCGCGTTGGAGTTGAGTGACCGTTAACAATTTTGTCAACTGATGATTCCTGCGCAGATTTCATAGGCACATAATGAAGTCCCATCGGGCCACTGTTCAAGTCGTAGCTATCACTATTTTGTAGACAAGCTCCTCGTCGCTTGTTAACATAACTATGCGCTGGCGCTGGATAATTATCTATAACAGACGCATGCTTCATGTTGTCAAGCTCACTTTTTAACACTTCAAACATCTCAAGTGTTACAGTACTCTCTTGTAATCGGTTAACTTGCCTTTGTAGGTTTGCAATGTCTTTCAGTAAGCGCGTACAGTCAATGTGATCAAAACCAACACTCGGAACTGTGTGTAAGTCCTTTGCCACAAATATGGGAAGTAGTTCAGCATTCACACTTTTTAGGCGCCAAATAATATCATCCAGGTCTTTTGACATTCGTTTTTTACCCTCTCCTCGACGGTGTGGCATCTTCTTCACCTTGGGTAGCGATTCAAATAGTAGAGATTTTGCCGCTACAATCTTCTCAACGCCGAAAGAGGACGTGACGAGATGATGAATGCTTTCCTCATCCATATAATCTAGTACATTCATAAGGAATGCCAGCAGTTCATTTATCACCACATTACAGTTAGTGCACTTTACGGTTGACGACATCGTCCCAACACGCAATGAGTCACGGACACAAGGCAAGCAACGTCCGCACGCAGTCGAGAACGGCGGTAGACTCATACACAAAGGTGTTAAAAATATCAAGTCATCAAAAATGCCCTTTAACACGTTCCGGGACACTATTCCAGACACAATAGGTGTTTTATTGTTTTCACGCCTGTAGGCGTTCACTGTCCCGGAACGTGTTAAGTTAGTTTAGGAAACTTGATTACTAAGATTTTGGGGTTGTAATATTTGTTTATAATAAATTCGTTCGCTATTAAGTATGGCTAAGAGAACCACTGAATAGGCTACGTAACGTACAGAGTTATTACTTCCTCTGGTTATTATTATTCTGTATTTTTATGTTGTAATCTTCCATGCACTGTATACAGGAAAGAAACATGAAACCAATTTCTATACGTTTCGTTGTGTAAACTCCAATATAAGTCTCGTAGCTCGATAACCATGGCAGTCCGTAGCTCGTAGCAACTCATAGTCGCGTAGAATCCCGCTTCTTTACCTGCTTGCACGTTCATATCATATTTATTAATATCAGAGAGCACCTTTTTAAGAATATTCACTGCTAATACAAAATTTACTGGCTATGTAACTTTATGTTAACGTTCATAAAGGTTTTTATTTCGTTTCAAACCGAATACATGGATTTTGAATTTAAAACCTCTCATCGTCAAATATCTTGGGGAAGAAAAGCCGCATCCAGCCCACCCAAGCAATGTTATTTGAAAGTTGCCCTCCTCTATTGAGTTTTATTGAAATTTCGTATATCGTCGCCCTTAATGGGCAATAGAGTTCAGAAACGTTCGCCGACGCGTGTGGGGGCGTCAAATCGTGCGTTTCGTCTCAAAAAACGATTTCTATAAGCAATCAGGCGACGATTCCACCGTCTAGATTGCACCCTAGCGTATCACCTCCTCAACTCAAGTTCAATCCTATTTCTTTTGTGGTAAGATTGAAAGTTGGTTGATTTTTTAGTTCGTATGGTACGTTGATGTTGACGGTAATTCTGTTTTGCTTGTAACCGTTACTTACACTCGCAGCTTTACATGTGGAGTTACAAAAAGAAAAGACATTTGGGTAAATAATGACATGTATTAATTTCGCTATGACACGTTTTTTGAGCTATTACTAGGCTGAAATCACAGAACTCATTCTTTCATTATCAACTGAGGCATTAACTGTATTATTGCAAAAACATATTTGATTTTGACTGTAGGATGCTAAAATTCGATCAGATTTTGTACCTATATTTTTACTAAAACAATAATTCATCATTAAAAAAATTGTCTAAACTTCATAATGAAATATATCATTTTTTTTTATAAAAAAAAGCATCTGTTTCTATTTACTAACAAAATTAGTAGTCACGTATACTTCAACCAATAAAAACAATGTAGAGGTTATTTCGTTAACTTTTTATTGAATTATCTTTCAACTTTCTGTTTCCTCTATTTGTTCGAATATATCTTACAGCTAGTATCTCAACTACAAATTCCGAGAACATAACTTTAAAGCCAGTTGCCATCGCTACAAGAGTCGAAACCACATATTGTTACGAGTCACGTAAGAAAACTAAATCGGTTCATAAATTGCTCACCGATCAGTACATCGGCGAACAGGGGTATTAGGTAACTACCAAACAATTGCTAGCGAGTAAAACCGTCGTAAACTCATGGTAATGGTACATATTTATCAATAAGGATATTGAGTTGACATAATCTAGTCATAGTGTCACGTCAAAATTCAATGCTTCAGACTGTGGCCCCTGATTTAAGCGCTGTCGAATGCGTCTTCGGAATACTGTCTTCCAAAATACTGTCATGACGGCTCTTATATGATTAAAACACAATGATATTGTAATTTGTTCTAAATACAATATCATTGTTAAAACATGAAAGCCATCGAGTTAGGCAGTTGGCTTTCCGGTTATTGGTTATTTAGCTTCGACATAGCTAACTGGATTGGGGCTATTTGGACTAATGATTCACAAGAAAAATGCCTCTTATTTACTCAAAACCTTATTTTATGTTTCACAGAAATTGACTTAGTGAAATTTTATCACTGTATAACAAAACTAAGTAACGCAGCCAGTGTAAAATTATTTGTAAAATCTACTTACTGAGCTAGCGTGTGGATTGCAGAAAATTCTAGTTCACGAAAACTCTCAATCACCTTTAAATTAATATCAAATGGAGATTACACCATTATTGTGATTCATTCAGTTACAATTCAATCATGTGAAATATTTAATACCGTTAAAATATCATTCCTTATGCCTTCAAACGAGTGCATCATGTATTCGGGCAAACTCTCGCAGCGAATTATATGCCAAATTGATACTCGACTCGGAACTAACTCAAATATTTGAGTGAGTAACTGATCGCGTATGACCGTTAATAGAGGTGGAAAAAGTTTAGCTGTTTATTTATATCAAAATAGTAACATTTTTACAGTTGTATATATTTATGTATAAAAGCTTTTTGATTCAGTTACGTTGTGTTTATCCCAATATTGCTCTCACTAAATTAAAAAAAAAAACTGCATAAGTCAAAAAACCGGCTACTTATTATACAGTTTGAAAGACGAAGTAAGTTACTTGTACAAAAGAAAAGTAAAATAATTACTTAACAATGTTAAAGACAATATATACTTAATTGTCTGATGAGCTTACACTAAGGGCCTGTTTTACCATCGACAAATAAGCATTAACCAACAATAATTCCATTATGGAACGTCATTAGAAAGATAACGCAAATGGGAACTTATTCAGACATTGTGAAACAGGCCGTTAAGGTATTTTTTTACACTTGGAATAAATAAATATTTGTTACCTTATTTTAAAGCCTCTTACTCCTTTACTTTGATTGATAAAAGAAAATGATTATTTCTCGTGACATATTTATCTTTGTTTGAATTTACTAATATAATATTCTATGAGCCGCCTTAATAGCAAGTTTCTTAATTATGTATACTATAAATACAATTAAAAGGGTGAACGATGAGTAGATTACTAAGTAAATTATCATGTTCCCAAATTAAGTCCCTCAATCAAGTTATCAGATTACGATAATGCCAGCTAAACCCGTCTTGAAATGTAAGACATTCAGAGAGGAAACCTTTGAGAGAGACCTTACCCACAGGGGTATTACGTCACTGCAAGCAATACGCTAGTTTCCACTAAGAACAAATCACAATGTTGGTTATTTCTTGTGATAAAGTATAAAAAGAGATAACAAAAAATGAATTAATTTATTAATTTAAATATGGATTATTCATATTTTCACCAATTAAATTTGCCCAAAACACACATTTGGTCACGTGATTGTAAACGCCTATCAGGGGATGTGACATCACACCTTGAATGATGGCGGGCTTTTTCTGCTGTTATAGACAACTCTCCCTAGTATTTTGCTGCCAAAAATACTTTCGACTTAAGAAGTGACGTCATTTATGACGTCATAACAGTTCGAACGTTTTTGAGGCCCATTCAAATCATAAATAAATCATGTAAATGTTGAATATTTTTAATAACAAGGTTTTTTGATCAATATATCTACTAAAGGTATTATTTAGTTTTTGAAATTTGGTCAACTAGCCTATTGCGATGCGATCCGATACGGGAGCTAGGCACGCGTAAATTGCTACGCAGTGTTAGCTATTCTAAAGTTAAGTTAGTTGCTAGTCAGACATAGTCCGTGCTAGAACGCTTTATCATTTATTATCAGGATCTGGGTATTTATAATGAAGTTAAATAACCAGAGTCATTAATAGAAGAAGCTAGTTCATCTAGAAGCTAATAGGTTGCCATGCATCTGCCTGAGTAAAGCTTGCAAGGAAAAAGGCAGGCTTACAAGAATAGGTATCTATAGGTAGGTAAGCACCTACCTAACCTGCTACGCTGACAAGTGTCAGCACTAGCAAACACTAGTTGAGGCTACTACTACCTTATTAATATTACTCTTAGCTTCGGAAGGCACGTTAAGCTGTTGGTCCCGGCTAATATCGATTGGTATTAGTCGTTAAGCCTAGTCAGAGGCCCTATGGGCGGCTTGATAAAAATCTGACAGCAAGGTTGGTCGCTTACCTTGCAAACACCCCTCCGCCAATCCGCACTGAGCCCGCGTGGTGGAGTATGGCTCATACTACCTCACATTTGAGGTAAGGCCTTTGCCCAGCAGTAGGATGCTTACAGGCTAACTTTACTTTTTTATTTTATTACTCTTTTCCCAAAGTAATGCACATGGAAATCAAAAACAACAGTGATACCACAAAACCTACTTTCGGAGCAAATACTTTTACTTTCTTCATGTTATTGACGATTTCAAAGCGGAAACGTTAGTTACGTAGTAGCATGGCGGAATTAAGCTTAAAACGCAAAGACGCAAATTGTTAGCATACCTCGTAGTACTCCTAGTGCACGTCATGCATGCATGGCATGGGTAGTGCTACAAGAAATACCGGTGCATCGTGCAAGGTGTCTTATGTGCCTTTGTGCTTGCTCTGTTGGACATCTTTGAGATAAGCACGCATGGTGAGTGCTACCTCACATATTGGACCACATAGGTATATGTAATCTTGTGAATAAGCTTCTGATTTCTGATATTTTTTTCCATTTTTTCTGAAAACTAACTGTATAAATTATTTTAACGAAGATAACATTTTGAAATGCTTGTTTCTTCGAGCGTGTTAGAAGCTGTAGAGCTGCTTGATGTTCTACCTTCCAAGATACTTAGATTAAAGATTGTATCTTCATAACTGTCTGTTTTTTTTGCTGTTTTCTATAAACATTTGGTTTCAATTGTACTTTTTGTACCCAATTTAGCTTATCATTATTTACTAAACAAGGAATGCCTCATTTTGAATAGTTACCATATTATGTAATCCCGAAAAACTTGCGATTGGGTGATTTGATACATGGAATGTGGACAGTAAAGTCATGAATAATTCAGCATTTAAAGATAGCCATAACTCAGTTTCGTCCGTTCAGCCGGATTGTTCGCATGTGAACTTTTTCATCCGCATGGAGTATGCAGATTTATCGCGTTTATTTCCTTTCTCATGACAACTCGCATAAACAACGACTCCACCGCGGATCCCTTACTCTATAACATTTTTTCTAAATATTCTACTCTATTCGTCTTTGTCGCTCACGCCGGCACATAGATTAGAGTGAGTAGGATGACAGTATTTGGATGTATCGGTATTGTCTATCAGAATAAGACCACAGGTTGGAAACTTGGCATCCGTGCCCAAACGTTTTAGCTTTTTAGGAACATGCGCGATGGACGAGAACTGTGGGAAATTACGTGGGTTACGGTTTGGGCTGTGCATTTTGACAACTATGAATGAATAAGTTGTATTTCACATACCACCAATAAGAACGCATCTACGAGTACGTTTCTGACGCGTACGGGTAAGGAATATAATAGAAGTTTCAGGTATTCGATACCTAGCATAGGCATCAGACTTGCACTTACGTTATTAAGATATGTTATTTGATTTTACTTCATCTCATGTGTTTTTCAATGCATGTGTGAGTAAATAAAGGGATATGATTTGATTTGAGAAGTCGCTGCATTTTAGTGTGTTCACAACTTTGGATGTTTTTAAGAAAATTAAAAAAAACTATTATTGTAACTATTCAGACTCGATCTATCCTACGCTACATTAGCACTTGCTATCAGAAGTGAGGTCGTAGAAAAATGGTGTCTGACTATAAAAACAATTTGAATGTTGCCAATTTGTTATTTCCGTCTAACTTTGTGATTGGAAAAACTCAAATAAAAATATGTTCTGAGAGAGCTTATCAAATAACTAGCTTTTGCCCGCGACTTCGTCCGCGTGGCATAGTGACTTCTTTCTCCCGTTTTTTACACATTTACCACTATATCTTTGCTATTATTGGTCGTAGCGTGATGTTATATAGCCTATAGCCTTCCTCGATAACTGGACTATCCAACACAAAAATAATTATTCAATTCGAACCAGTAGTTTCGGAGATTAGCGCGTTCAAACAAACAAACAAACAAACAAACAAACAAACAAACTCTTCAGCTTTATAATATTATAGTATAGATTGTCCTTAAAAAGTGTTCTTCACGTCAAGCAGTTGATGAAATAAGTATAATTTATCTTTATCAAAATATTTTCTCTATATTTTTAAAGAAAACCACGTTCAAATATTTCTACCTTTTTCATACAATGCCATATCGATTGTGACGTTTCGTGACCAAACACAGTTTTCAGTGTATTTTATTACGCGCCATTGTCGATTTGAATTGGATTTGACATGCATCGCTTGCATGTTTCATGATACAGCCTTCAGTGGGGAACTTAGTTATAGGTTGCCTTTAACTTTTATTGATCACTGGTTGCATTCTATAGTATTTTGATGGTATAAAATAAGTAATGCCCAATACCTTGCGGCTTTATGTTTTTGTTCCGTCTATTTTTTTTATATATTTTGTTTTATAGTTGATTTTGGTTTTTATAGTGTTTTGTCACTATACAAACTTAATAATATAAATTGTATTTGTAAAAAAATAAAGCGCTTGCAATATTCAACAGGCTTGTTAATGTGACGGTGGCCGAGTGGTATAGGCATAAACCCGGATAGCGTAAGACGCGGGGTTCATTTCCTCGTCTGTCACAGAGTCACGGTTGCTTTTTACAAGTGCAATTTATATTTTGTTTTTATTACTTAATGTCCTTGCCATTTTTTATAGTGTCATGTTTATGTATCTGTCTTATTACCTCTTGTGTGTCAAATAAAAAAATAATTAATTAATTTAATACAGGCAATAGAAGAACTTTCCTTTATACTTGCGTGCGTAATGCGATGTTGCATTAACAGTTTTAAGCAGCTCTGCTTTACTGTTAAATTAGCTATTCATATCACGATCTCGCATTATATTAATACTATTGTAGTATTATTATAATCTTATGATATTGATAATATTCATTTACACTAAGTGGGAATTTGCCACCTGTTGTTTATCTAAGTCGCTAGACCAGGAAAAATATAATTAAAGTTATAAACGAGCGCTGATTTTAAGCCCTACCTACATCATTCAGGAATAATACAAGTTCCTTCTGTTGATGAAATAATAATTATTATTGGCATGTTGCTTATACAAGAATTAAATAAACTCTTTCTGCAGTCTCCGATGTAATATTTTTGACGCTCTTACCTACAAGTGCTCAAAGCCTAATGCACAAATCTAAGCATGTTCTTCAACCGAACCCTTCCAAAACCTCTGGCCTTTCAATCCCTTAACCCTTATCTTGTCAAACAACGGCGATTTCGAGAACACAGCCAAAAGTGTAAGTTCCCCGTAAGTTCCCCGTAAATGCAAAGCAAACACTCGCGGTATCGAACCCGGGACCCGCAATGTTTTATTTATTAGGGCCACGAAAAACCCACGCTATCCTCTTTGAGGCTATTTGAATAAACAGCGCGAACGTCTTTGATTTGAACTAAATAACTGGCGACAAGTACAGCGATGTTATTGTGTTTTTAAATACAACTTCATCAATTGTTACTAATCAAATACCAATTGCTACTTAAAAAAAAATGATGCGTCGAAAAGTTGGACCGGGTTTTGCTATCCGAGCGAATCTCCACTCCTGCTCATAACGTGAAATCACTTTGCTTCGAAGCAAGGAAGATGAATAAGCACATTTGATACAATAATGGATATTTATAAAGAAAATACAGGGCAACCATGAAATGGTAGCAGCGAAAAGTACAGCTACATGGTCTTCCATAATCTGGCAAAGAAGTGTGTTTAAAATTCAAAGGAATATTTAAAATCTTAATTAATTATTCCTGCTGGTTTCACAACCTACGCATGAATCAAAGGAGATCCTGACCCACATCTAGGATGTCATAGAGTGGATTTACGTTAAGGTTGACCATCATCAAAGGTCATTGCAATGTTAATTGGTGACATGGCAGCCTAGGAGTGTCACAAGCGACAGTATGCAAAATTGAATGAATATGGATCACGAAAATTAGGCCGAAACATGACGTGGACATCTGGAGATATTAATGCAGTGCTGCGGTCATATTTACATGCTTAGTATGATAGTATTTTTCCTTTTTTCGAGCTGTAGTCGAATTAAAACATGAACAGTGGCCGATGTTGTAGTAAATTATTATTTTCAAGAAATTTTAAACGTGTAATGTTGTAATATTCAAAACACATACCATGTTTACTGGAAGTATTATCTACCTATTCCTTATTTTAACGTACTGCCAAACCCCCTCAAAACGTAGCCTCTGTTCCTTATAAGCCTTGATAAAATTATAGGTATATACACAACATTTCTATTAAATTCAGTAACTTATTAAGAACATTGATGTATTGAACCAAGTTTATTTATGCAAGTTTGCTACGATAATTTTAAAACACAAAGGTAACAGTATATTCTATTTTCCAAAATTTTCGACGTACACGTAGTTACGAGAACAGAATAGAAGGAAAAGTTTCGCGAGAAAATACCAATGTTTTTTTAGGTGGCAAATGTGAATTTCTCATGACACGAAAGCAAATATTTAAAGAGTTAGAAGTATATTTATTTAAGCCCTAGATTTTTCGACTCGAACCTAATTATTAAAGATTCTTGATTTTCTTAACATAAAATAATAAAAGTTCTTCAAATTAAGTTCTCGGAAATGTGTTTCTTGAGAAACGTCTAGTATGTTCAACATAAATGAAGTTTCTACTTTACAACATATCTTGACATAATTTATCGTGAGTGTTACAAAATGTTTCTTACGTATACTCTGGAAAGATTCTATTTTGATTTAATTAAGTAACTTATGACATGAGCACTTTGAACTGTTTTGTTTAGATAAGTAGAAATCACCGAATAATAAATCAACGTTTTATTGATTAAATACCCTCATGCGAATACAACTTAGTTTTTTTTTCACAAATTCACGAACCGAATATGTATAGGTATATGAATACGACTTGGAACTTTTATTATCTTTCTGATTTCCATACATTTGATTGTTAAATGTACTTTATCCAAACCGTTTGTAGCGTTGCCAATTAAAAATTCTAAAAATAAATAAAGAGGAACTCATCAGAGGTAATTCAAAGAAACTCATATTACATTACTTAGCCAAATAATTGCAAAATCCGCGTTTCCATAGAATTCGTCATTCCAAAGCTGTCGTTTGTATCACATGACATACCAACATAAGTCTCAAAGGGGCAAGATTTCAGCGCAACAGGGAATGCCGTAAACGCGGAGATTACCAAGCTCCCCCATTTTAATTACAATTGTAATTGAGAAACATGATGTGGGATTACATGTGTACCTGTGTAATCCTTTCTGTTCTTAGGCTTTTGAGGATTAGGTTAGTGGTACACTGGTTTATTAGGGTTCCGTAGCCGAATGGCAAAAAACGGAACCCTTATAGTTTCGTCAAGTCTGTCTGTCTGTCTGTCTGTCTGTCTGTCTGTCTGTCTGTCTGTCTGTCTGTCTGTCCGTCCGTATGTCACAGCCACTTTATTCTGAAACTATAAGCATCACATAGCTGAAACTTGGTAGGTAGGTGTATTTTGTTCACCGCTTTCCGATTCAGATACAAAAAGTAAGAAAAAATAATATTTAAGGGGGGGCTCCCATACATGAAACTAAAACTTAAAAAAATGTTTTTACTCAAACCTATGCGTGTGGGGTGTCTATGGATAGGTCTTTTAAAATGATATTAAGGTTTCTAAAACAATATTTTCTAAAAGTGTAAGGTTTGAGATATAGACGCTTCCAAAGTGGTAAAATGGGCGTCCCCCCCCATCTAACGTTTGAACTAAGAAAGTGAAAATTTTGAAAAAAATATATGATGTAGATCTCAACAAAAACTTGCAACGAAAATTGGTTTGAAGGAGATCGAACCAGTAGTTTTTGAGATATTGCACATTTTTATCAACCGCAAATATAACTTTGTCTTTCATACAAACACTATGAAAAACAAAGTTATTTTTGCCGTCGCAATATATTGCGATGTTTTCGTTAAGTGAAAGTAAGTGGACCCTGTAATCAATTAAGGGTGGCACGGAACCCTCAGTGCGCGGGTCCGACACGCACTTAACCGGTTTTTTCTAATAAGATATGTAATTTCATGTAGTTTAGGTACAAAATTGATGTAGCCAAGATCAGATATTTTTATTGATTACTCCTAATATTAAAAAAAATATACGAAAAGTGATCTCTAGGTACAAAGTTGTTTTTTAAAATATTGTTTTGGATACAATAGATGAGTACCAAATAATAATCATCATTATTATTATCAGTCACAAGATTTCTACTGCTGAACAAAGGCCTCTCCCATAGTTTTATAGGACGAATAATAATTGTAAAATTATGTATTTTAGCAGTAAAATTGACTATATTATAGTATAGTAAAATACTACTTTTCTTACCTTAAAACGTTACTCATGAATCTAGGTATAACAATCTGTATAAAAAGTGTTCTCTTTCAATTGCAGCATCTGCATTTCCCTGGCCACTTTAATTTTGATACTTTCAAGAAGTCAGTCACTGTCACTAGTCGAAAATAGTCCATCTTAGGGCCAATTTTTTTATCCGTAGAAATGGTAGAGTTGAAACCAGTGGTTGACTATTTACAATTGTGTGTTTTTCGAAGAAAAAATACCTTAATCAATGGTCATTAAAATGGTCATGCGATTTGGTTAAGATAGTTTTTCTTCAAAATGTGTATTTTGAAGAAAAACTATCTAAACAAACTAACTATACAATTGTAAATATTCAATCACTGGCAACGTAACTTTACCATTACTATCGATGAAAAAACTGGGCCTTAAGCCACATCGACGCTTATTATGAATAGATGAGATTGGAGCCAAACTTATGGCATTCTAAATTTAAAAAAAATAATCACTAGTGTACCCCAAGCCTTATCCTATTCTTCACCGCACAATTGCCATTACACATGTAAATACTTAATTGAATTGACGTGTTTTCACGTGAATAGTACTTTGGTGTAGCGCTCGACGCTTGAAGTTATCTTTTAGCGCCCTCATTTAACTTTTACATAATCCAGTCTTGACACGGAATTCGTGTAGGCACTTAAAAATGTTTTGAGTACTAGAAGGTATAATGTTTAAATAAATGTTATTGAAATAATCAATTTGTGTTCGGATGGCGTACCTTAGCTAAACTTGCCTTTGTTTCACAATTTGAATGGACTATTTCTGTCAAAAGTTTAAAAAAATCATATTTTTTTAACACGAATAAAATATCAGAGTCCATTGTGAGCACTGAATAGATAAATAAGGTTAGAAATGCCCCGGTCAGTGCAGCAGAGGTGCGCTAGTTGTGAGCATATGCATGAGCAGTACTTTAGTCGCGTGACAAGAGCGTTGCAGTAATATTCTGCAAGAACAGCGATTTTGTTGCACCAAGTATTTAAAAAATACTCATTGATGACTGTGCACGCACATTACTAACAAAATTGCTACCTTAGCACGCAATGTATCGCATCCAATTTCCTTGGTTCGCTTGCGTACACAACGATAGGGATGTAGCTCACGGCACAGTAAAAATATCGATAAATGGTAATTTCCCTACTGATGTTTTAGAAGATTAAAACATGATTAATTAGTTAAAATAAATATTGTTTAGTATTTATTTATAACAAACTAGCGCCCTCCCGCGACTTCGTTCGCGCGTCTAAGTTTTACCGTTCCCATAAATCGTAGAATTTTTTATAAGCCCATACGCATTACTACTTCAATAGTCTTCCCCTATAAATATGCTATCTAAAAATGTATCTGACATATTTTATAACCAGACAAATAGTTTCTGATATTAGCGCGTTCAAACAAACAATCAAAAACATCCAGCTTTTTAATTAGTATATTTTTATATTATAGATAAATGTTATATGTATTTTACGTCCTATGACACAACACGTAGACCTGACTTAAATCGGGTCTGATTTTTTTCTTATTTTTTATGTTGCATGTCTTAGTTTAATTTTTCTTGTTTGCTATTAATAAAATAAAGTTTTTTAAACTTACACGGGGATATTATCTTTTTATTAAACAACAAAATGGATAAACTATCTACGCCTATTGTCAATTATATGTAATTCTTTCGGATGCTAGAAAGAGTAGGCTATTGCTATTGTGCCATGTAGATATCTACCCTATCATAATCAACAACTCCTAAAGGCCGTTCCCACGAAAAGTTTGCAGAAAAGTTTCACATTAAACACCCTTCGACAACATCAGAGCGTGGATTTCCACCGGCAATATGACCTTACACACACAGTAGACCGCTTGCGACCGGTCGCTGTGGAAAACTGTGGGGTCTATATAATTATTCTGTTGAAACAAAAAAATATATTTATAAGCTCTCTTCTTGAGAGCAACATCAATCACAAACATGTGTCAAAACATTTGTTTTCAGACATGTCAAATTATTTTCAAAAATAAAATAAAAAATAATTATGTTAATATCAATTTATTTTAATATTATTTTAATCAAATTATTAATGTTAAGCAATACGTAAAAGTATTAATTTTCTCTATTTCAAGTAAAGTATAGCAATACAATTTTTTTTATTGTTTTCTATCGGAAGGTAATTGTACAACCCTTTGATGCGATCAAATGTGCCGTAAAATTATATACGTAAAACTAAAATCTTATGGTTTTTTTTTTCAATTCATATTGAAAAAATACATTACACCGGTAATTGAAGTTATCGATATCGATTGACCTAAAATGTCGACTTTTACCACACGTAGTATTTTGACATTAAAAAATGAACGTAGCGGAATGATAATTGATGTTTCCACAGCTAACAGCTCTGTGATTGGTAGTTGGTTTTACGTACTAATCACACCAATCACAGAGCTCCCAGCGGAAAGTGTGATTGGTTTGTGATATTGATGCGTTGATTCATTGATTGGTGCTTTTGGCACTGCAGCAACAACGCCGTACCGCCCACCGGCGACACAGGTTCTCATACAAACGAAATGTCAGAACGTTTCTAACCTTATTTATCTATTCAGTGATTGTGAGCATGCGTATTAGGCATATTCGCCTCTGATTGATAGATAACTCTTTATTGCTCATCACATGGGTTAATTAAAAAATAATGAATCGTTTAAAGGAAATTTAAAATTTACACGATCTTATCGCTATAAGCGATCTCTTCCAAACAACGTTTTGGTCTGGTTTTAGATTTACAATTTCAATATCGAAAAGTATACTCGTAAAACTAAAATACGCCGGTTATTTGCTATTTTACATGTCACTAAACAGATACAGGGTGTAAAACTTAGGCATCCGAAGTGCACCGTTAAAGGTTCCGCATAAAATTTTCCTCTAAAATGAACGCATCCCGTCGAAGCGATAATAAAAAAGTAAAAAAGCGGGCTATAAATCTGGAACAATATACGTTGATCGCGTCTCCAAGCGACGAAACGCCATGAATATTATTGCAATTGAAAAGTAGTTAATTTAATGTTGATATGTGCTTTCGTGCTGTGACACAAAAGCAGCAATTGACGACGGCTGTATCCGATGGCACAGATATGGTAAGCCGCTAATGAAAAATTAGCGTCAACACATCGATGGTGTATCGATGGCAGCCACCGCCTCTTATCGCCAGACTCTTATTCTAAAGCTTGAAAACCAAAACAGAGAGCCTAAGGAGTTTAATCACATGTCTGTCAATGATCACTATTGTGCACTTATCTTAATAGAAAGCTAAACACCAAAATAAAATACTTATCATTGAGATAAGTATTTTATTTTGGTGTACCTATATTGTTAATTAGTAAATAGCTACTGTGTCAGACCAGCCCCCCAATTCCGCACACCATGAGTCGTTCGACTTTAGCTTTAACAGTAGTTCGGTTGCAGGTACGCTTGAAAGTATGACACTTAACGTATCTGCTATTCATTATACCAAATTTTAGCTAAACGCAAGCCATGCAGTGTTTAGACATACTCTTACTAATCTGTGGGTTCTTCTTTAGTTAACCTAGACGACAAAACCTTAAAATAATATGATTCGGCTAATTTTCGATCGATAAAATTGAGCTGAACTACAGCTGCACCGCAATTATTTGGATTTGTAGAATTGAAAAAGTTGATTATCCTCACTTTACGTTTGGTTACATTTTGACAGTAGATTTGACCCCCAGAAATTGATTCACGTGCCTTACGCTATCCACCCGCATTCATGCCTTTTCCACTCGACCACGGATTTTTGGCAAGCCTGTTGATAATGTTCGAGAACAAAATATATCTAACAACAGATTTCTTTCTTACTACATATTTTTTTTGATAAATGATCTGTTTTTCCAAATTTTT
Organism: Pyrausta aurata; assembly: GCA_963584085.1. Lineage (NCBI taxonomy): Eukaryota > Metazoa > Arthropoda > Insecta > Lepidoptera > Crambidae > Pyrausta > Pyrausta aurata. The sequence goes on along the minus strand of OY757256.1, from coordinate 12,386,118 downwards.
ATGTTACCTACAGTAGTTAAAAAAAAGTCAAAAACACCATATTCTAATCGTTAGATAAAAACAGCAGTGGAATGTACTAAATCACTCAGTGAAAAGGGAACTTTTGTAATGTATTCAGCGCCCTTCGGTCCGCGGTAATGGAAAAATACCCTCGTTAATATTCATAAAGCGAACAACAGTTTCTTGATTTATCTGACTTTTGCACATGCGTTAACATGATCGGACGGAATTTTTAACTTTTGCAATTATTGGGGCTTTAAATTTTCAAAAGTTGAGCTGTGGTGTTTAACGTACACAGCGATGAAAGGCGGAAAGGATGGATGATGCGGTAAGTCATTAAATTTGACTTACAACTTTGTCATAGAAATGAATGGGAATACAGTGTTTCTCAATAATAGGTTAACTTGATGTTACTGATTACTTGATTTCTTTCGCATAACATACGAATACTAAAGATCTTTAGTGATGCGAAAATAACTTAGTTTGAATGCTGAAAAAGAAACATGAGAGAGATTAGATTAAGATGAAAGTATTATTATTAACATTTATGTCTGCTGTATTAGGAGTTAGTTCTTGCATTATAACTTAGTGTTTTAAGATAAAACAATTCATATTTTTCTTTTAGTCCAGTAATTAAGTATACTTTTGCATCACATTAGTTGCCTTTTGTTGCCAAGGCAGCAAATACTAATTCTGTATACGTCTCAAACTCTACTACGTTAACGTCTACTATATCGATAGTATTCACCACATGTTCTCACACGGTAGAACGTAGGTATTAATCGGTGTCACTATAATGGAGTGAAGCTATTCTCAGTAATAGAATCCACTTTGTTACCCGTACTTTAAACAGTAATGCGGTCGTTAAGACCCTTTCAAGGCGCGGGGTTAGGCTATAATTTGACTTATGGCATTTAGGTAAAGATCAAGGTTCAGTATAGAACTGGATAATTTATTAGTTAGTCACGGACACAGCCCTGCGAATCAGTAAGCTCAAGTGCAGCAGTGCACATAGCGCAAAGAACTGATGGCCGTTGGGGCAGAAAAGTTATAGATTGGAGGCCTTCGACCAAAAGCGCATCAAGACGTCTACAAACAAGATGACCATTGTAAAGTTGCACTCTGATTGCAAACTAATTGCAACCGGTCGCTGGGGTTAACTTTGGAGCCCATTGTTCTGCAGTAGACGTCCATTGGCTGATGATGATAATGAGCTAACGTCGCTAGCCTTGCAAGAATTCATGCAGGAATAATTTATTAATGATTCGACGATTGTTTCTTTCTTCCCTACATACGTATTACTTAAACCACCTAAGCTATTTATATTTGAATTTACTTAAAATATAACAAATATAAATTTATTTCTTAATTTGATTATAGTTTTGATAAGTTTGATTTCCAACTAACATAGGTACAAAGTATGATAATATCAGATAATATTGTGCTCAAGTTGTTCAATAACAGAGCCTTCTAAGTATTTCCAGTAAGAACCTTTTTAGGAGTAAAAGGGGTATTGTTTGCTTAGATAATATATTTAAGAATATCTAAGAGGGCTAGATAGAGTAGTATCTAGTATCGACAACATAAACTTTACCTAGAACCAACGATTTTTAATAAATTATAAAATCAATTCAAAAATTCCTCGTTGACGTTAAGTTGCTAATTAAAATTAAATTTCACTACACAACAGCTATTAATGGGACAACGCAAACGGCTTAATAATTTGTGATGATGGGGAACAATACACAGTACCGAATTTCATAAAGCAAATCAGAAATTGCTAGGTACACAAACGTCTCGATCCAATTCATTAATGCTGACGGAAACATCAGTCAATTAACTAATAAACAAGCCAATTTGGAAATGGTTATGTTATTTCGATGGAGCAATAACCTATCAATTCTTCGGTCTTATGTGAATACTTGCTCAAAATAGCGTAAAACGTAAAAACACCGACTGGATGACTTAGACTAAGTGTTTTTTTGCACCAGATGAGTGTGAGTGTTTTAGTCAAACGTTTAAAGGACATATTTGTAGATATTTACCACGATTGGCATTATGAGGCCTTAGATTTTGACTTAACGATAGATCATGGAAACGAAAGAAAAGCGTAATTCGTTTGCTGTGTACTCAGTTATCTAATGATTCGGCGCCTTTTAAAATCAATAAGAAGTGATGTTAAAAAATATACCAAGACTGTATTCTGTACCTTCTTCTTTTTTTAAAAGTCCAGTTTATTTGTGTGATATTTAATTTCGGTAGTATTTTTAATACTGGTGGCATGATTGAGTTTCGTCAAATGGTTAAACGTGGAATGGACAGACAATTTGCAAATCCGACAAAGACCTGACAGCGCAGATAATGATTCAACTTCACAGAGATATTAGTGTGCTCTTGGCCTAACTTCGTAAGCGGGATCGGAGTCATTTGGATTTCTTAAAAGGATGTGAAAAAACCCCCTTGGAAGGAATTATGTTAAATCGTGCCCCGCCAAGTCTTTCTTTAATTCTGGACAGCGATTTCATTCGATTACGAGAGGGGCATTTGGATGACTTAAGCGTTTTATACGAGGTACAGGGAGAGATGAAATCTTCTTGATCACATTTGTTACTGTCGTACGGATAGTAAAATAAAAAATACCCTGGATCTTCTATGTTTCAAACTAACTTAATGATAACTAAATATTTTTTGTTATCCAACATGAAGCTCATCGGTTAGTTACTGCACCTACCAATTTAGTTGTGTAGGCAACGAAAATTAAAAAGTTTTGTTACTTTCTTCATTTATTTATATTTTAAACTCAATTGTAAATCTTGTAGGCCGCCCGTTCAACCTAGCCTAGTACGGGTTCCGGTATATTTCATAATTGTAAACTTTATGCTACATGATTCAGTATTTTGTATTTGTTGTGCTATTTTTTTAAAAGTCATAAGACATAATAAACAAACAAGACAATACTTAAAACTAGGACACGCATCATAAAAAAAAACTAAAAACCTTGTGGCAAGGAGGCTATGATGCTTCCTGCGTTGCCGCGTTGGATAGCTAAGCTAATCCTTTGAGGTAGGAACCAGCCATCTTTATTATTTTCCGTAACAGAATTTAATTTCTAGCAATTTTTCTAAACAGCAATTTAGTAGAAGGTCCCCACGGTCCACGGCCCCGTTTTGTTTGTGTTTTTATACCTATGTACTTTGACGGTGAAATAATGTAGAGTTGTATTTACATACATCAATCAATTATGTGCACATTTACTAAAATTTTCCACTATCATCGGTTAAGCGCGCATTAAGTGCCGATTCATAAAATGATGGATAATTATTTTGGCAGCCACTGAACGTTGGCAGCGGTTCACTAATTCAGCTAAAATGACATCATTGATTAATACAGATAGATGGTTCGCCACAAATTCTATTCCGGTAATGCATTCAACCAGAGCGATTGCTGTGTAACCGCAGCTAGGGTGCGTTTTCGTTGTTGTAATGTGGCCGAGGAAATGTCGGCATGACTAAAACTGAGTTTGATAATATAATTTTATCTACTTTCGTTTCTTTTTATGAGAGTTCATTGATTTAATCTTTTGTTTATTGTTTGTAGGTCTATTTATCGTTTTCCGCTCATGTGTATCCGGTATTTCCTTGGTGACTCCACTTAATTTGCCTTTTTTCGCCATTATAAATGAATTTTGCAACAAAATAAAAACATATTTAATTTTTAATAAGTCAAACGCAATCATAAGCTGGGTAAAAAAAACGTAAAGTTTTTACTATCTTAACATAAAAACGTATTATGATGGAAACACTTCCCGTTTGGAAAATCATAGTAGTACACAGATTGGGTATAAATTTAACTGACGAATTAGGTAAACGTCACTTTGGTGGATTGCAGTTCATCTAATTATTGATTTTAGTTCTTCACATAAACATTATTTAACCCGTACCCGTAATTATGATCCGTACACTTTTCAATGTCAATGGTCAAGCAGATTTTGGAAATTTTTCGATAAAAGTATTTCAGTAAAGGCACACTACCTCAAATAATCTATGATCTGAGCATACTGCTACTTACATAACATATTTTTATTTATTTAAACTTTATTGCACAGTGAATTGTACATTTGGCGGACTTAATGCCTTAGGGCATTCTCTACCAGTCAACCGCAGGGAAAGCAGAAAATTTAATCAGTGGCGGAACGTTTTTGATCTGATTTAAAAACTTTTCATCGAGCATCGAAAATATTATGTCTTTCTGTTTTACTATTTATTTTAAAAGGATTAGCTTTTGTCTCTTGGGACAAAAGCTAGCTTGACTAGTCTAGACTAGACCAGAGAAAATGGTTTAGTACCAACCAAAATTTACATAACCTCAAAGGTAAAAATCAAAATAAACCTAGTTTTTACCGAGTAGCATCAAACGAATGTGTCAAGTGAGCTGTTATTAACACAATTAAAACTTACTGACCCTCCGGTGAGTCCAGAGGTGTAAAGGACAATGTCAACTGTCGGCGGTATTATACTCAGAGCCCGTGGGAGCGAAGGGTCTAACTTAATAATTGACACTCCCGGTCCTGGTTTAAATAAATGTTTGGTAAAGATAAAACTGCGGTTTTCTGTCAACTATAATCTGGATGACTATAGGTTAATGATACTTTTGTAGTGTTGATGTTTAGCGAGGTTTTTTTTCTCCCCGACGACCTCCGTGGTGTAGTGGCTAAGCACGCTGGGTTTCAAGGCGTCGCCGCTCCAAGGACCCGGGATCGATTCCCGGTCGGGTCAATGTAGAAATCAAAATGTTCTATATTGTCCCGGGTCTGGGTGTTGTGGTACCACCGTTGTGTCTGGTTTCCATAACACAAGTGCATTAGCTACTTACTTTGGGATCAGAGCAATGTATGTGATTGGTGTCCAATAAAAATAAAAAAAAACTATCTGCTATTAAACGTTTTGTGCCCAGCAGTTTTACTGCTGTGTTTGTGTATTGTGTCATAAAACCTAAAGCGAAAAGCAATTTAGGAAGATGTTTAATCAGTAACCCAACATTAACATTATTGAAAGAAAACTGACTATTGAACTCTTTCTATACAAGCAACTGTTTTCTGACTCAATACATCACTTAACATTAGTTTAGTAAGCAGTCTGTTTTGGGTTGTACAACCAAACAATCATGGTAAACATTCTACTCCGTCATTTCCTGCACGCAATAACTCTGTAGTTAACAAAACTTATTGCTTACACAAAACTAAATTTTATTTTGCCGCGCAATAAAACTTGGCTGTTAGATTTATGCTCCCAAATTAATATTCTGGAGCCGTTGACAACTACTCATTAGTCAGGCTCATTGAATTAAGACATGCCAACTCTTGTACACTCGAGGGGCGCAGTCGTGGGTTGACGAAAGCAGCCAACCCATTTTGTAAAGATAGTTTCAACTCACTTGCTCAAAACGACGTTTTCATTCCACCGATTTGTGGCTCATAATCCTTGAAATTAAACACGCGTGCTTTTTCAGTATATTATTGAACGAGAGCCTTTAGTTCTTTAGTACTTACTTAGCTCACTTGTATCATAATGTTCAATTATTTTTTTTATAGCCTTTATAGTACCACTGCTGGGCGAAACGAAAGCGTCCCCCAAACGTTTCCAGTAGCCGCGGTTACCGGTCTGAGCTAGCCAGTCTTCGCAGAAGCGGACATTATAAATAATTCTTTATAATATGTTTTGCTGAATGATTTTAAAACGATAAAATTAATTAATTTCACATATCCTACTGCCTTTTGGACGTCTTTGGTTATTGTTTGAAAGTCGTGTATTGATTCTGATGTCCTTTATAATGGTGCAAAAAAGAATTATCTATCTATCTAATCTTGCTTTAGGCAAGGCATTTCTTTGATCTTTTTATTCTATTCGTAAATAATTTGTTTAGTTTTGTACACAGTATTACACACACATATATCTCAAGAGATTGCTATCTAATTTTTATTTTGTGACATAAATAGCGCGCAATATTGTAAAGCTTATCTCCGTTGCATCAAATTGCTTTAACCGCTGTAACGTTAAATCGTGTATCTAATACTTGAAAAGTATTTTTAATAGTGTAAATAAAAGTCACTTCAACGACACCGTAGCCTTGCAAGCTATTTTATTTATTTATTTTCTATTGCATCTCATAAAACTGACTGTTCTCTCTCGTACTATGGCCAAGTGCAATATACCACTATCAAGGGGAGTCGACGTGGATAGAAGTGGCTCATTAAACTGTGCGGTTATCCAGTACAGCTCTTTGTTCGGGAGAGAAAACTAGTGAATTCCCCCGGCGCCGGGCGGAATGCACGGTTTTATTGCCACGGTTACAAGGTATTAGTTGTGTTGCTTTTCTTTATTGGCTGGATGGGGAAGAACACTGGAATTAAGTTTCGAACATTTTGATACTGCGAATTGATTACTGTAGTTATGATTTGTATTCTGTTTGGTGTAAATCGATTTAAACACGTCGATTGATGCAAGTCTAATCATCTTTAAAATATTTTAGAAAAAAAATGAAAGGTAGAGTAAGTAGAACCTGAATTGAACTGATAGAAAACTTAAAATTAGTTACTTTATATGACAGAAAACCATTGAATTCATTTGTTTGTTTGACCAACTAACGTTACGTTACATATTGAACTGCGCTACAATATTTTTACTGCAAACCTTATGACCAAATATTTCCGAAAAAAATTGAGCCACAGATTTTTAGATTTACAAATTGTGTAATTGAATATCGAAAACCCTAAAGTTGTTATCAAAAGTACCATCTCTCGCTGATCAAAAATATAAAACGTTGCATCAAAAGCTGAACAGAACGCAAAACAAAACACCATTGAGTGGAACAAAAAGACTAGACGTCAAGGGTCCTATTCGGAATATCGGAATCGACGCCTTTCATCGCCGATAGAGGGAAAATATTGGGGATTTGAAACGATAGAGATGTTCATAGACATCCCTCGATAGACTAAATAATAATACTTTCCCAAACTATCTAATTATCGTAGTCAATCTAAACAGAAATCACTTGAGTTCGTAAGAGTTATATCACCTTGCATAGGTGCACATAAACAAAATGCATTCTCTGTTAACTTGGCTTTTGTATGTCGATTCTCTAATATTAGAACCTATTAGATTCAGATTCAAGGTGATAGAAAGTATATAAATAGTACAAGTGACGGACCCACTTATTATAAAACACAATGTAGAATTATTAATATATAAGATATTTTCTAATATTTCTGTGATTTAGACGACACAGTCAATCAAACACAATTGAGTTTCTCTGTAAGAAAAGAAACGACATTTAATGTTATCAATCACAATGTCGATTCCTAAATCACTTTAATTAGTTTTTAATTACTCCAATAATGACGAGACGATTTTAGGTTATCTCATTTCCATAGATGTATGAGTTGGCAAATTTAACTGTCATGTTACAGTATGGCGCGATGTCACGGCGGTGACGTTTGATGCGCGGGAAAATTTAAACTAAAGAAAAAGAATATGTTTTTCTTTACATCTCCCCTCCCGGAGTATCTAACACAATGCGTCAGCTTCTGCATACTCTTCAAGCGTAGGCAGGAGCTGGAGTTAGCTTCGAAATGTGGTAGAAGTTTGACTCTGATTTCTTATGGTCAGTGTTTATCTTATAAATTGAGCTTGATATTTTTTCTTTGATTATGTAGGGTCCGAGTTTCAATTCATCAAGTTTCTTTCTATTTAATCTGTTTCCATTTTCTACAAAAACGGTATCACCCACTTTAAAGTCTATATGTTTTCGATTTTTATCATAAATTGTCTTGTTGTAGTTATGGGATCTGATTGTATTCTCCAGAGCTTTCTTCCTAGCTTGTTTTAAATCATCCTCGGTCTTCTTCTGTTTCAGCTCATTCGGCAAGATTGTAACATCTGTGCCATAAAGTAGGTATTTTGGAGCATATCCAGTAACAGTGTGTTCTGTTTCATTGTATTTCTTTACACAGTTGTGTGCTATAGTTGTCCATGCTACGTTTCTGTCCTGTTCATTAATCTTGCATCTGATTTTGTTGACCAATGTTTGATTTAGTCGCTCGTTTAAACCATTCGAGAACGGAGAGTTCACAGCTGTAAAAATTATTGGAATATTCTTTTCGTCCAAAAATCTCTTGAATTCCTTAGAATTGATACCTGGGTATTGGTCTGAGAGTATCAAGTCAATGTTATTATTTTCTGCACAGTTTTTTATCAGTTTAATGAAATCATTTGCATTTTGCGTACTTGATGTCAAAACATATGCATACCTAGTGAAATGATCTGATAGCAGGTGTAAATATCTCTTCGTTGATCTGGAACCTCCAAAGCCTCCAATGGTATCAATAGAACATATCTGGAAAGGTTTTGTAGCCGGGCCCAAGTGGGACATCAATCCATATTTATTTTTTCCTCTTGATTTATTCTTTAAGCATACTACACAGCTCTCACAGATTAGTTTTATGTTTTTCGTCATGTTTTCTGCTGTATAAAAAGAGCTAATCATTCTTTGCATCTGTTTAATTCCTATGTGACTTAGATCTGTATGTACTTTTTTCATGAACTCAATACTAAATTCTTCTGATATAATAATTTTTTCTTTTTCCTTTACTTTCTTGTAGTAAACATTGTTTTTTCTTAGTAATTTGTCTTTTCTGCACTGTATAAATTCATTTTTAACTTGATCACTTAAGATATCTTCCAGTGTTATAGTGTTAACCACTTTTAATTGTTCATATAGGTTTTCATTTGGTTCAAGGACTGGGTTCCTACTTAAGCAATCAGCTTCGATGTTGTATTTTCCTGGAGAATATTTAATTTGAAAATCATATTGGGATAAGTAGTATGTTAGGTCACCCAACTCTTCATCTGTTCTAGATCTTATATTCATATTCTCCAGTGGTTTGTGATCTGAAAAGACAGTAAATTTCCTACCTATTAACAGATGCTGCCAATACTTAACACATTCTTTAATTGCTAGGCATTCCAGGTAAATAGCTTTCTTCCTTTTTTGCACTTCATTTAATTTTTTGGAAAAGTATGCTACTGGTTTTTCTTCATTGTTTTCTTGTGGTTGTTTTAGGACTGCTCCTACTCCAAGTATGCTTGCATCTGTGTATATGTTAATAGGTAGATTTGGATCAAAGATTGTTAATATTGGTTGAGAACATAATATTTCTTTCATTTCATCGAACGACTTTTGGCATTCTTCAGTCCAGTTAAAGGTTTGTCCTTTTCTCAAAAGGTTATGCAATGGTTCCAATTTTATGGCTATATTTGGCACGTATTTATGATAAAAGTTTATTTTTCCCAAGAATTGTCTAACATTTTTTTGAGTTTTTGGAATTGGGAAATTTTTTATCGATATTAAGTTGTCTTTCAGCGGTTTGACTGAATTATTCTGTATCACATGACCCAAGTATTTAACTGTGTCTGCTGCAAACGTGCATTTGGAAAACTTTAGTTTAAGACCTTCACTTTTAATTGCTTGAAATAGTTGTTTCAGATGTTTGACATGATCGCTGAATGACTTCGAGTATAACAAAATGTCATCGATGAAACACACTGCAAATTCTCCGAGCTTGTGCTTGCGAATTATATTACACATTATTCTCTGGAATATTGCTGGAGAGGTTTTCAAGCCAAATGGTAAACTGGTCCATTGATAATGGCCTTCTTGGGTCACAAATGCAGTTTTGGGTCTATCTGTTATGCGCAAAGGTATAGACCAAAACGCTGAATTTAGGTCCAGTGTCGAGAAGTACTTGCAGTCTCTTGTTTTTACTATTAAGTCCTCAATGAGAGGGAATGGCTGTGATTGTGGTACAACTATTTTATTTAAATCTCGAAAATCTATGCATAATCTTGATTTTTTATTTTCATCTCTTTTATATGCTAATGTGACTGGTGCTGCGAATGGGCTATATGATTCTTCTATTATATTCTTTTCTAATAACTTTGCAACTTGAGTTTCAATTTCCTTTTTGTCTTCCATTGTGCAACGATATGGTCTTTTACTGCAATATTTTTCTACTAGTAGATCAATGTGTGCTTCATAATCGGTTACCTTTCCTATGTCATATTTGTCCTTTGCAAACACAGATTTATTTTCTGATACTAATTCATCAATCACCGCCTGTTTTTGATAGTCTAGATGATTTATATATATTCTGAAGTCTTCTTTATTTAAGCCTTCATTAAAGTTTACTGAATTAACAGATTTTATTTCCTTAGAATTTATTTCACTTTGTGTAGGTATTTTCTGTTCAATTTCTAAGTTTTCGTTTAGAACTAGGTAAAATTCTTTTATACAATCTAGTCCCACCAAAAAATCGTAGTCGAAATTTTCGTTGTCTATTACAAAAACATTCATTTTTTTTTCCACATCATAAATGGCTACATCAATTGTGATAAGTCCATTTGCCTTTTTAACGCCATTAATCGTTTTTAAATAAGTATTGTTGGAAAGATTAGCATCTTTATTTTTTATCTTTAACAACTTTGAATTTATTAAGGACACATTAGACCCTGAGTCATAGATCCCGAATACTTCAACATTTTTGTTCAGTACTAATTTCACTTTGATCAATGGCGGCACTATTAGTTTTTTTGGTCTTCACATTGTAGTTCACATTCCAATTCGGAATTGTTGATCAATCTTATTTGCTTTTTATCCTTCTCACTATTTGTGTTTGTCTTAAACCAACATGAATCTTCTGAATGATAGCGTATACCTTTATTTAATTTTTCGCATATACTACACTTTTCTTTAACTGGCTTAGTATCTTCTTTTTTCTTGAAAATCTTTTTTTTGTAACCAAATGTTCTAATGTGCCAAGTTCATTAAATAAGTTCTTAGTATGTACTATTTCTTCTTTGTTAATTCTATCTGTTATATAATCTGGTAAGCCGGCAGCAATTATATCAATTAGGGTCCCTTCATCCATTGTTTTTCTGACTTCTAGTAAAAGTTTTTCTTTTTTAACCGCATATTCCAATAAAGCTCCTCCTTGATACTTGAAAGATAAAGCATACTTGCTAGTAGTCCAACCTTTGTTTGCATATGTTTGCAAAAAACTTGATTTCCATTCTGACCACGCAGAATGTAAACTCAGCTTGATCATCATTGAGGAATACCAATCAGTGCATGATTTTTCCAAAAATAATCTGAAGATTTCAATTTTCTCTTCCTCTTTTACTATTTCAAACCTTGCACATTCTTTTTCAAATACTTCCATCCATTGACATGCACTTGAATTTTTTCCATCAAATTTTTCAATCACAAACCTATCAGCTAACTTTTTTATGCTTTGTTTTTCTTTGTTTTGTTGACCTTCAACTAATTTTTCCAAAATTTTCAGTATTGGATCTTCTGAAGAGTGTTTACTAGCAATAAACAATTGTTCTTGGGTAGTTTCCTCTAAAAACTGGTTCAGAAATATCATGTTTTCATCCTCATCAACATATGTTTGTAATATATCCTGCGTTGTTTTTATCCAAACATTTCTGGTCTGATATCTTTTCTTCAATGTATTTTTCACTGTAACGAAGGTTTTCGAGGACTGGATATGTGTATGAAGTGTTACTGCTTGATGCTCTTCAGGAATAAGGAAAATTTTGTTATCTTGTGTGGCAATTGAGGTTATGGCGATAAAGTTTGACTTTCCGTCTATTGTTGGTTTTACTTGAAAGGTGAATTTCAACTTCTCCATTTTTATTTTGACAATAAATGTCGTTTTATAAGATATTTTCTAATATTTCTGTGATTTAGACGACACAGTCAATCAAACACAATTGAGTTTCTCTGTAAGAAAAGAAACGACATTTAATGTTATCAATCACAATGTCGATTCCTAAATCACTTTAATTAGTTTTTAATTACTCCAATAATGACGAGACGATTTTAGGTTATCTCATTTCCATAGATGTATGAGTTGGCAAATTTAACTGTCATGTTACAGTATGGCGCGATGTCACGGCGGTGACGTTTGATGCGCGGGAAAATTTAAACTAAAGAAAAAGAATATGTTTTTCTTTACAAATATATAATAGTGACTAAATTTATTATATTCTTAGATTATTCAAACATGAGTTACCAATCTCAATGCACTCTTGCAACTTAGACAATATATATTTTTCAAGTACAGTAGGTAAACCAAAGTTATAAAAAATATCGATATTTTTATTTAGTAATAGATATCTAGCTAGTATCGATACTATGGATAGTCCTTGTGTTAGTCATCTCTAGCATTGATCATCCAGTTTGAAGAAGCACTATGGACGTTTGAACGCTATGATTGATTCTTTACTAAGCCTTTGGTGGAATTTTAGGTCGCTCTGTTATGTTTTTAGATCAATGTGTAAAGCTTTTGCCATGTTATTCATACTTATAAATACACGGTCCGCTTAAAAGTGTGTGGTAGTAAGGATAACAAAATTAGCGCACCTGTGTTACTTCAGTAATGTTTTTGACGTGACAACGTCTTATACCTCTAAATTGGTTTGCCGGGTGACACTTCAAGAAACTGCGTTACGCTCCGCTCACGTTATGCGCTCACAATGAGAGCAAGTGAGAGGCACGCGTCCCTTCCACTCGGGCATGGTTAGCCCGCCTAAGAGCGAGAGAGACAGACATCAAAAGTCGTTGTCACGTAAAACCTTCGCCCGTATACCGACTTTACAGGCAACCAATTTTTTTTTAGCCTAAGGGCCGTTTCACACGGCAGTCCAGTTAAGTTAAAGGTTTCTGTGGGATCCAGTCAAACAGTGATACTGCAGAAAACTTTAGTGTTTTCACACGGCAGTTTTTTGTAGGCAAGGTTGTCTGTCAACTGAGTCCTATCAACAGTACATACCGCTATTCTTATCTTTCACAGCGTTGCCATGGTTACTGTGTTTGTGCATATTGACATTTTAGAAGTAGCACTGGTCCAGTTTATTACCAAAACAAGATCTGTATAAGACAGGTACCGCTTCTTCGTCCGTGTAAATATTATCATCAAAACGCGTATGCTACTGAACGGCATGCTGCAGAAACGTTACAAGTACAAAACGCGATGTATCCGTGAGAAATAGCCCTGATCTTACTAATCAGTGACAGCCCTAGCAAATAATATTACTGTTTCATCAAATAATCTCTTTCTGGTATTTACTTTACAATCTCACCAAGTTTCCCGTCGTAAGAATTACACAAAACAACAGAAAAAATAACAATCCAATCGAAAAATAAGCAAGCATCGAGTATGGAGACAAAGTAACGTCTAGAAGGGCAATATTGTTTAGAGTTGGGCCTTTCATCTCGGCGTGTGAGCGAACATAGCTAAGGTTTGATTTCCACTTCAAGAACGGGCTTGAAAAACTTTTTAGCCTACCCCGTTCGCATTCTCGGTAATAATAATATAATTTTGTGTTTAATTTAACAACGCATAGCATTTTTTGGCTTTTGACTGGCCATTAAGAGGCAGAAATCCACCGGTTTTTTAACTGCGGTGTGAAAGGCAAGAGGGAACCCACTGCACCATCTTCCTTACTATTATAAGGGCGAAAGTTTGTAAGTATGGATGTATGGATGTATGGATGTATGGATGTATGGATGTTTGTTACTCTTTCACGTAAAAACTACTGAATGGATTTGAATGAAACTTTACCACAATATAGCTTATACATCAGAATAACATATAGGCTACAATTTTTGAGGTTTCTAATGTGAGGTCGTATAAAAACACATTTTTTGCGCTACTAGACGGGACGAACCTGAAGTCCACGCGAACGAAGTCGCGGGCAAAAGCTAGTCTTCCTTATTTTGGAAATTTGGAGAACTCAACCAACAAGAGCCTTGCTCTTAAATTTGATCATCATCAAGCTTTGTTTGGGAACTTCGAGATTATACACACAGACGGCAGTTTGCAGACAAAATATCTAACTAATGGCAGCTGCTGAAAAGAGGCCGTACATCGGTGCTCATTTTCAACAAAGGCTTGTGTTATGTCAACGGCTAACGGCAGTAGGACCTCGTACCGCGTTGGACGTGAGGTTATCTGCTACAACCGTTGTAAAGTGATGCTGTGTTATGCTTTACGTTAATTCGTAGGAACAAATCATGTTTATAGTCTATAATCTACCCTCTGGCAATGGAACACAAGCTTTATGAGTACAGAAGGCGAAGGAAATCGCTTTGCTTATATGGAGAACACTGTACGGTGGTTATTTGGTATGTTTATTGTAAATGGGGGAATTCCAGCGGTTATTTTGCGTGGTGTGGTGGGTTTGTCTTTTGAATATTATCTAGTTCTAAATAGATAACAGGCAAACTTACTTAGACATTGACAATTTAATGTGGTACTCAAGTCTTTTTTGCTCGGCGAATGTTGTAAAAAATATTTGTATAGCTCATAAATAATGGAATCGAATAAAATAAAATTACTATTTGATTACCGAAAACTGACTTTTTAGTTACTCACGTTGCTCATTTGTTTTGGCACTTGCATGTTTTTAATAGCGAAAGTTTCGTGCTTTATAAAAAAACATTTCTTATTTTGGAATTTACTCTCTCTAGAATAGGTTATTTCCAAGGTATTTTGCGTATTTACCTTGCTGGAAACTTGACCTCTAAAGGTATGGGCATCGATCAAGACGTGTGTGTTTTACAAAATTTGTTTGCAAAAAATATTTGCCAGTCTTGAGTAGTTGAGTTGATGGATTACAACAATTTGCTTGATGATAACTCAACATGACTGTAGTGTTGTGAAAGGTATTTTACAAGATCTTACTTCAAACATTTTGTTTACTTCGATTACCTTTCATAAAAATAAGGCGCTTTTTTATTTAAAAGTCCGTAACATTATTTTGACATTATTTTATTTAAAAGTCCGCCGGCGTTTTATCGATCTGTGAGGCTTAGTGAAAAATAAACGAGTAGGTGCATATATTATGGTGTAGATAGACGGTACAAGTCAGCATACCTTATATAAAAATTTGAATGTTCTTAAAATTTACTTTATGATTTTGCTGTCCTCCATGATTGATGTTATCTGAGTTAAAACAATCTAAACGGGATCCATACTTACTGACTATGAATTTTGTCAATTTTAATAACGTTCTTTTGTTAATTCTACGCCATTGTAACCAGTCCCCAATAGATGCCAAAAAAATGGTTGCATAATTCAATTTACTCGTTTCCAAAAGGCCTGCTCGCTGATGTATGATATCAAAAGTACCATAAAAGAAAATGGTATCGTCATCTCCATACGGTCCCGGTGATATCGCGTCGTAAACAAAAAGTATAGGCCACAGATACCAGAGTCATAATGGAGGTGGAGTTAGAAGGAATATTATATGCAGCACTTTTTAAGATAGTGCACTATACTTATTGGTATGAAAGATGAAAGCACTGCGTGGGATATTTGAATTTGAAACTTCATACTAACAATAGCATTGGTGATGAGCTTTTGTACTGAAAACTTGTAAAAATTTATTGCAAATGTCCAATCCCTAGCGCGGTGCGTAGTTAGAAATAAAAGTTATTACTAAAAAATAATACGGCTTATCGACGATTATTATACTTATAAATACACTTATAGCACGCCATAACCAATATATAGGTTCATAATACAGAAAAACATCTTTAATATTCCTTAAGAGTACAATTATTGCTTGAAGCAATTTCTTTTAGACATCCTTAACAAAAGCATAAAAAATTAAAAGATGTGATGAAATATTTTAAACAAAAGACGATATTTTACGAAACTTTACCTTTAGTTTGCTTCTTAGTATTAATAATGATAGAGCCCTAATTTTACACACACACATTCGTTCAAAGCTGTAAAATTGTGTATTTTGCTAATGAACCACTCCTTCGAGTTAGAAACTGGATATACTGAACATTTTTCCTTTGTATGGCAGCATCCACCAATGAGTTACTGCCCACTTATCGCAAGAGCAAAGTTCCTAAGTTGCTCTATGGTAATATCATGGAGATTTATAATAATTTCGCCCTCACGTTATGCCAGTGGCCTTTTTATGGTAGCTACAATTTTGTTGGCTAATGTGCGGAATTTTCGGTGGATTCCTACTAATAAATCTACTAACAAATCTGATGTGGCTGAAGCATTGGTTGTTCTTAGAATTGTTAACGTAACAAACATTTTTTTTTATTTAAAGTTTGTATTTTATTAACAGTTTTAAAAAGTGTTACTTTAACTGAACGTAATCTTAATTTTTAGTTATTATGCTGTTTTAGCAATATTATATTATAATATTTTTTTGCTTGATACCTAAACTGTATAGGAATGATATTATTTTAATTAAAACATAAATTCATGGTTTGCAACAAATGAAATTAAATGTTAGCTTTTATACGATGCACCAACATTTATTTAAAATTATATTTTTGCAGCACAAAGTTTATACACTCATAAAACAAGATAACCCAAACGAGAAACCAAAACTCTTTGCTAGATTATAGCGCCCTAATTTAAAATCCTGTACTCATAAAGTGTACCTATCAAAAATAAAAAGCCACCGTGTGCAGTGGCGGCATAATTAGCAATGCAAATAATAAAACCCCGTGTGAGCTTGTAAAGAACTCGGGACAGGGTTGCCAGCTTCAAATTGGAAATCGGGACGCAAAGAGTTTGCTACACAGATAGAGCGGCAGTCTTTTTGTTGCGTTTTATAATTTTGCAGCGAATACACGAATTAATCTTGTCAATGTTGGAAAGTGTTAAAAACAAAGATGAAATTGTTCCCATATGTTTATGTTTTTCACCTCACCAGTTTTGAATAGACGGCTAGAAAATGTAGTTTACAATAGGATATTCTCCGAGACTATTAAAGGTGCATACTGCATATTGGGTGTCGCCAGAGTTCCCAGGACAATAAAAAAAAAAAAGTTTTGTAAGAAAATTACGTTTTACTATTTAAATAAGCGACAAGCCATAAAAAACAGACTAGATTTTTTTTTGTAAGGAAGAATGGTAAATTGAGAATATTCCTTTAAAATTTTGATCAGTAGCTTGATAAGGTGATGTTCTTAAAAGATGAAATATGAAACCAAAAATTGCGCACGGGCGGGACTCGAACCAGCAACCTTTTGGCTAACCGGGCCAACTGCTCTTCCAATTGAGCTACCGTGCTGTCGGTCCAACCGCGCGAAATTCTTGGTCTCATTGAAGGTGATGTTGTTTAATTTGGGGACAAATTTTTCAACCTAATTACCGAAATGGAATTAGAGATCTTCCAATTCATACGACAACTGCAACTGTTACTCAACAATGTATAGCAAACCTCAGTAATTTCCAAAAAGTCTATTTGTAAAACAGTTCTTTTTATTTTGAACTGTCCCATATAAGTGGGACAGATTAAGTTTTCATAACCAGCACATGAAATGCTTACGGAATTAAGACTTTGTACATCTGTGTCTATCTTAATCAAAGGAATTGCAGAATACGTGGTCGCTCGAATTTAATGGAGTTGCGGATGTTTTAAGTCCCTTGAATTTGTACTATTTGTGCAAAATTATTTGTGTAGTAAATAAATATGAAAGTTTTTTAAATAAATATATTATCAAAAAGTACATAAAATCTGAGTTCTCATCGTTTACATTAGATAAAAAGAACCACTAAGCGCTGTATGTAGACTCGATTGCAAGTATTGTATTGTATTGCACTGTGGAAGGTTGTTGACATGAATGGTGGTAAAAATACATCGTAGCCCAAGGCAAACACGGCTTGTTACCCGTACTGTTGAGAAAACGTTCCGTTTACAAGAGCTAAACACCTGTAATTTCAATTGATGCTGTAAAGAGGAAAACGTACTTACAATTTGTCGATCACATGTTGAAATTTTGCCACCATCACACAAAAATGTTGTCAGATAACTGTAACTACAGGTCATAAAAACACCTAAAATTTATATCCCCGTTTATGTCAGAGCTGAAACGTAGTAACATCACGTAATAAGGTAATAAACCCCGAAGATCTTTATACGCAAAAAATGTTCACTCGTTTTTCCTCAAAAAGGTTTTAATGTCTTCAACCACAGTTAACCGCTTGATATACCATGTAATTGCTTGATGCACGAATAAAATATTCGTCCGGATCCCCACAAAATGTAATATTTCATTGTCTCTTGCACCTCAAGCGATTTTGCGCTCAAAGCTGAAGTTTTCAAAGTTTAGTTTTGCATTTTGCTTGTGTCCAACATTTGTCAGAGTGGAGGGTAATCCGTTTGTCTGTCAGTACGTCAACACATCTCCTGTCCGAGCCAAAGTCGACGATTCTTCTTTGTTACTGATTGACATCAAGCGATAAGCGAATTGCGACGCTGATGCCACGGATTAGGGTTGAAAACCGTGTGATTGATGAAGCACTAAATACAGCTTGTGAAATGTCAGCCGTTAGTTCAAAATGCGGTTTGGAGGGATTGACAAACGAGTTGTTTAAGTGGGTTTATGAGTTGGTTTGACGTCGTGTTCATAAGGAAATAAGTTTCTCCAAACTACTATAAGATAATCATTCATTCATATTATCAATCACCTATCGCAACTCTAAGTAAAGCTAAAAAATACTCTTGATGACATAACAGAGTGTTGTATTTTTAGAACTCTTGATTTTATCATCAAAGTCTTGATATGAATATGATATATAAAATATGTATAATAAAATACACAAACAAGTTAGTTTTATGGGCAATTGTAAAACTTGAGATTTGCATCAACTTTTACCAAACCAAAAGATACACCTAAGTACCAAGTTTCAGCTGTGTGATGCTAATAGTTTCAGAATAAAGTGGCTGTGCTGTGTCATGCGGACAAATAGACAGACAGACTTGACGAAATTTTTTTTTCAAGCCGTTACGCAATCGATACACTAAAACCTAGGAATAAGTATTATGTCGTCATAAGCGGGAAAAAAAGTTCGTCCTTCAACTGACATTTTGTCCCTGAGAACATCCGCTGCGCGCTATCCATCTAGAGCTCTTTGTTATGTAACTCATAATTTCACTTCTCTTACATTTGTCTAACTCAACTAAGGATTTATCTTACTCCATTCTGATTCTGTAAGTTGCGAATTGAAAGAATATATTTTTATTTGGTTTTCTTCTAATAAACTAAAAGCTTTTGCAGGTAAATAAAAAAGCTAACACAGTTACAAATACTAGTTGTAGGTAAGGTATTTTTAAAAAAAAAGCAGATTCAACATAAAAACAGCTCCTTAACAATATATTCAACTACTGTGATTGGTTGTTTAAGCTTGGCCAATGACCACTACACTTTTCTCGTAACTAGGAAATTAACACGTTCCGGGACAGTGAACGCCTACAGGCGTGAAAACAATAAAACATCTATTGTGTCTGGAGTAGTGTCCCGGAATGTGTTAAGCAATCTGTGTAAAAGAAAATCTGTGTTAAAAAGTAGAGCATGATTTTATATTTACTGAAGCACAAGAATAAACAAACTGGCTGTTTTGTAGCGGATTTATGAAAAAATAAATAGCTATTCGATTTTCAATTTCACGAGAACATAAAACAACCCTCGCTTTTTTACCATAATCACTACCTCAGTAGCGTTTACCCCAAATCGGTACGGTATTGCCGGGGAATGACAGGGCGAAATTCCACCAGTTCCGCAAATAAGGCACAGCCCAAAGAAACTTGCTTTATTTCAGTTTGTGTAAACTATTACCATGATAACACTAGTCATAACTTAACTTTTTCTAAGCAACTGCTGTTTAGTTTGAAGGTTTTAAATCATAATTTAATTAAAAAGATAATGAGACATTACTTTAGTTTTAGTCCGTTAAACCACATAACACCCAAAATTAAGCCCACTCTCCGTAGACTAGGTACTACATTAAGGGCCAGTTTTTGATCCATGTATTAAATAAATAAAATATAAATAAATATGCGCCAGACAACACACCAATTATCTGGTTTCGTGGTAAGGAATTTTCTTCCTTGTGTTACGAAGTACCAGACAACGATTATGACGGGGGCGTCTCCCATAAATACTTAAATACATATAACATCCATGACAAAGGTACAAATGTTCATGCTCATCACACAAACATTTGCCCCCTGCGGGATTCGAACCCGCGACGGCCGGCGTAATAGTCAGGAGCGCTAACCAATACACCAAACGCGTCGTCAAAATTCGTCGTCGTATTGGTAAAGTTACGTTACCAGCGGTTGAATATTTACGATTGTGTGTTTTGAGGAAAAAATACCATAACCAATGGTCATTCAAATAGCCATTCTGACATTTGGTTAAGGTAGTTTTTCTTCAAACACACACACAATCGTTAATATTTAACCGCTGGTAACGTAACTTTACCATTACTATCGATGAAAAAACTGGGCGAGCTCTACGACTACTCCGGGTCATACTATCACGGGCTCGAATCGGGTTCGAATTGAATGTGGTCGGGGTATTTAATGTATCAACTTCATCGAATGAACTGTCTGTCCTTCCCGTCCTATGTACCCGATCAACTAGCTAGCTTTAGCGCCATTAAACGCAACACAGGACTTTCGTGCGCGCTCCTGATATTTTTGACAGGATTCAATATCGACACGAGATCGTGACGAACTTCGTACGAGAGGGCTTACAGCGTACTACCAAAATATCTGATAATCCGCGGACTAAACATAGATTTGCTTGCGATAGATTTCGGGCGTTTTTGATCTTGCGAAGTAATCCGGCTCTGTGAACGGGTTTAAAAGTTTATAATTGAAATATTAGCTAAGTACTTTATTATATTTATTTGCGTTGCCGAATTATCTATGACTTTCAAACTAATTTACAATATCGATAGGCATTCAAGTAACTTGCTTTTATCTCAATTATCTATGGTGAACTCTCAAACAGGAATGCTAGGTTACATCTACATAAACCACTTCTTAGCTTTTCTGCAATCATTCATCCCCAAACTTTTTTAATATTGCGGCAATAAGATACTTTCCAAGGCCGTTGACTATTCCGTACAATAACAGTCAATTTAAACTTTTCATCATCAGGGACGCAAGGAAATTGCCATTTGAGCGCAGTCACGCATTTAGTTTATTTTGACAACCTTACGGGCCTTGAGAATTAATGGAACGGATCAGGGTAAAACATTGCTTTGATATCCTGTTCCGAGTTTATTTTCAACCTTCTAATTTTAGGAGAGAAAAATTGTATGGTGGCGCCTGGAGCTGTTTGTTTCCTCTGTTTATATTTTTTGTATTTTATCTTATTGCTTCTTTGGCGTGTAAACGTACCTAATACCTTCAGTGTAAAATTTAATTAACAACAATTAATATAGAAGTGGCAACCAGTCTAATTCATAATAAAAAAAAAAACTTCACGTATTCAAAACTTAATTTATACGGAACAATTGTAATAAGAATAAAATAAACTCTAGTCTTTGGGCCACGTCAAATTACTTTTAATTAAACGGCTGAACGGATTTTCATGAAAACATGGCAAAGATCACTCGGTAATTATCAATGACACAAAAAAATAACGAAAATCGGTTCATCTGTTTGGAAGCTACGATAACACTCACACCACAGACAGACACGTTAATCTTATTACACCCCTCTCTTTTGCATCGTGGGCTAAAAAACTATATAAGATCACTGCTTAACTAAAACGTAAAAATTATCAAAATCAAGGAGCGCACCTGAAATTCATATCACAGAAGTTGCAGCGTCAAATGGCCGTAATAAAAGTGTAGCTGTGATATCGATTACGCGAATCGGCCAAGCGAGCGATCTCGGCTCGCAACGATAAATCATTCGATTCGTATATGCTCGATACTGTACGAAATTGATGTGGTTTTATTGCGTAGAGTCCTTGATAGGAGGAACCAAGGGAAGTTTGTACTGTGTAAGTGTCCGCTTGAATTAATTTGTTTTTAAATTTCTCGTTATTTAGTTTAAATATATTTAAATTTTAAGCAGACTTTTTATCAACCGGTATTTTCAACAACTGAGAATATAATCAAAAACATGATTATTGACAAATGTGAATATTGTTACTCGTAGGTATATTGATTTAGATATGGTCGATGGAGAGTAGATTTTAAGAACTTCCTTAATTAATCAAGAAATCTTAATGAGGGAAACAAATCGTATTCCCTAGAATGTATAACATTTTTTAAACTTATAAAAGCTCCCTTAACCCGAAACGAAGTGCGTTCATAACAAAACGATATTTCGATTAGCAATCTCTCGAGCTTGACAATCGCAATCTCACTGACACTCGAATAAATCACCGGCGTATCGAATATAGCCGGTAACGAACGGGCGCGGCAAAGCGTCGCCGCATTCGAAATTGACGGATTTAAAACTCTTTGCATAAATGCTCGAGATTTTTTAATCTGCGAAGGGCAGGATGGATATGATGATGAGATGATGAGATGATTTATGATATGAAAATGACGTTACATAATAGAATTTAGTTGGAAAGTGTCTGTTTGTCAATGGTGAAGCAGGTCCTAAGGTAGGTAAAGTTTCAGATGTAGGTACTATTTTGAGTATTCTTTTTTCTTTTTTTTTTTTTTTTTGTTTTGCTCTAAGTACCTATTTCAATAACAATAAAACCAAAATTGTGCCGTCCATTTTAACAGAATATTTTCTGTTCCATTTATGAGTTCACATGCTTTGTACTATTTTTAAATTACACGTGTTACAGTTTATCTCTCGTTTCATACAGGGCCGGATTCAGGACATTTGGCCAATATTTTCCCAATGGGCCCCGAAAAATTTACACGTACTTTTTCAACCCATAAACAGTTCAGTGCCACTGAACCTGGAATTTTCCGACCGCAAAATGTTTTCTTACCTAAGTTTGATATTCACCTATTTTGCATCCAAAAATGCTTGGCTGTGAAACGGAGGCCGCGAGCCAAGTCAAAGCAATATTACAGAATCGCGCTGGTTTTACATGATGTTTTTATTGTAATGTTCCAATATTATGTCGGCTGTTCTAGGTGTTTTAGTGGCTTTCGTCTCAGTTTCAAAGTTTATATTTGAAACAAATAAATGAATGGTTTTTAGTGTGTGAAGTTAAATTGCCACACTGCATTTTAATCACGTGCGAGTAAAGTTCCGCTTAGCCATATTTGTGTGTATAGAAAATATGAGTAAGGTTTATTGCATTCTCAACTAAATTCAACCTAGTTGGTCCTTAGGAACCATCTTGAACAGTTCAATTTTATGTTTGTGTTTTGCGGTCTTTATTCACTGCTGTAGGTAAGTATAATATAAAACTAAAACATAGGTTGAAATAATCACAACGGTAGTCGTTGTGATTTTGGCAATCAGCTTACATGTTTGCGTCTCTACATACGACTGCCTGTGGCACCGTTTATATTTAGTAGTAATGATAATACACAAAAAACGATGTAAAAAAATACAAAATTCAACCGGTAACTTAGTTGATTAAATAGAATACATTACTACAAAATTATACAGACTAACGCTTAATGTTTCGCTTCCGATCGCATATTTTCCATCAAAAGCTCTACGATTAAAAAATGACACAAAAAACGTTTAAGGAAATATAAACCGCTCATAATTATGTAAGAGCTCCATGGATATTGAGAGTTTATTCCTTCATTCACACTTTAATCCCGTATCTCATGTATTATTCAGGCGGAGTGTGTCGCGAATGATTTTCTTGTAAAGTTTTGACACCATGCATTAGGTGGATTAGGCGAAATTACTCTTGCGTAACTGTACTTGGAGTGATATCCACTTGTAAAATCGCTGGGATTACGCAATTATTGTTCATTAAGGTGATTAGTGACTATGCAAGAAACAATGGGATAAAACGTGAATACTACGTTACTTAATCTGGTAGATTAAAAATGTAGGATATTTGTTAAAAGCAGAAAAAAATATGCATTAATCAGGATAATACAGGTTTTACTGGAGGGCAATTCACTTACGGCAACCTCTCCACTGTGTTCGACGTCGAGCTTGAATTTCAGGATAGCTAAATGGTTTTAAATTTGCAGCTCAACATTGCAGTAAAAGAAAATCGACAAACTATCTTATCATTCTCGATGACAGCTTTGTCATTTGCTTAGATTGCAGTTTAAAGATTTACAAACATACAAATAAAATTATTAATTTAGAGAATTTACGTTTATTTGCACATTTTATAAAATAACATTGATTTCTTATTTAGTATTCAAATCATTCTAACCTGTACCACCCATTCACATAGCTTTATCCCTTAAAAAAATACCAAAGTTTCTTGCGAAAATCCACAAGAAATTCTTTCTTCGACTTGGAATTTCGGTGGTATAATATTTTCGCCAATCTAATATTCCAAATTTAAATATAGCGGCATCGCCTTAACGTTGCCTGTTCAGTGCCGGATTTGAATTACAAAGTCGACGCGCGCCTTTTCGCTGCGCACCTGTGAGGTTGTGACGTCAAGGATGGGCCCTACCACTAACTTTTTGGATTACATGTCTCGAGAATATCGGTTAAAATTTTCGCATGTAAATTTGTAAAAAAAAGCCTCATATTGAATACCTCAGCAGTTAAAATAAGTTTAATTTTCCTTTGCCTAATAATAGATAACAGTTGAAATGTAATTCTACAAATTTCTTACAACAATAAACATTTTGCTTTCTGTTGATCGAATGTGTGCCACAAATATTCATTTCAAACGCTTCACATAAAGGTGAGGCAAAAATAAAATCTAAATAGGTAGGTACTAAACTCGTTAATTCTAGAGAAGCCAACTTATTTAATTTAAAACTTAAATTTATTAAATATGGTCAGAGTAGTGAGTCACAAGCTTATAGTACGGCCCTGTGTGACTATTTTCGGCGCGTAAAACATGAAATATGAGGTTTACTACCAAAGTGGTCGCCGCCTACCGCGCCTTTATAAGTCCGGCTCTGGATTTAATAATGCCACGCGTACGTGAGAAATATAAATCTTGACTAAAACCGTGGAAATGAAATCGCGCGGTATGTTTGTTTGTGCAGTACTCAAAACCGGATGATGGCCGCAGATTTTAATTATTTTCGGGCCTTTGACATGAGATTTGATGTTTGGTGAGCCTCTCTGAATTTCAGTGGGAAACGTTTTAGCTACCTTCAAATATAGGTATACGACTTCATAATCGATTATTAAATGTTTGATATAACCAAATACTCCTTTGATAATCTAGCAGAGAAAATCAACAGCTATTCAATATCAAGACCTTAAAACCGTTTTCAGGAAACACTTCAATTTCTGGTACTAATCACCTCATACTAATAAGAAGTGTTTCAAAATCTTTGACTGCTACATACATTCCACGCTATAATACGACAATGTTTAGCTGACAGGATTATAACTTTCACTCCATACTGCTTTGGTGCTGCATTGATTTTCTGGATAATAATACAGTTAAATCATTCATTGCGAGTTTATTTAAAATAGAGAGATAAAATTATCCTTAGTGTAGCTACGCGCTTGTAATCCTTTGTTCGTTCGAATCCACAATTAATGACTAATGTCATCACATTAGTAATGAATGACCGTAAACACGAAGCAACCTTTACCATCCCGTAAGTCCCAGTTTAGAGAATTTCATACACTATTACGTCAGTGTCAACCGCTAAGTCTCAGTGATAAGTGCGCGTCGTCCCAGACTGCCTACCAGATCCATCTCGGATAAGCGGTGTTTGGTCTGTCAAGCCGTGGGATTCTACACCGAATCTATAATGATAGCTTGCGCAATTTTTTCGGTGGATGTAAGTAATTTCGGTGGACATGTTTTGATGTATTGTTAGTAGGGAAAAAAATGATGTGCAATTGCGAAATTGGTGTTTCAATTTCAATTTGTCGATAAATTTTATTAGTCTCTATTAGATGTTCGTTGATATTAACGGGTTAAAGGGAAATCCTAAAATAATCCAAATTTCCTGAAATGAAAATTTACCCTAAGTTGAAATATGATATCTGATTGAACTAAAAAAGAATCGTCTTGCTATGACTGCTCGCAATTTGAATTTGAATTTGTAATATATAAATACCAAACCTTAACCTAATATAATATAGGTAAATGCTAAATACCTACCAATACTATCAAATGTACATACATATATGCAACTCCCTATTTTTAAGTCGATTTAGAATGAAGTTTTTATTTATATTACAAACGTTGTAATAAGAATCAAACAAGCATGAAGTACTAAATAAACTTTGTTCGGTCATTGTTTATTAATTGTGTAATTGTCTCACGTTTCAATAAGATTATATCTTAAAAAAACCAAAGTCCACAGGAATCTAATAATTTTGTGACAAAACAGTCCATACAGCAAAATTTATGCGAGCCATGAAAAGAAACTCTGCGACTAAGTGAAAAATCCAGAACTTTACTTAACGAAAAATGTGAAGTTTCAGCTTGCAAATGCATTTTGCGTGTACTACAATGTTTATATGAATTTCAATTTCGATGGAGTTGGGTTCGAACCGTAAAATCAGGAAAAAACTTTCCTTGGACCTCGCTGGGACGTTTTGGGGGAGTTGTTAAGGTAATCTTAGGCTGTTTTTTTTTTATTTTGATCCAAAAAGGTAAAGTAATAGTTTATTTTTGTTTTTACAGTGTTTTGTCACCATAATTCCTCGTCTGTCACAGAGTCACAGTTGTCTTTTAGGGTTCCGTAGCCGAATGGCAAAAAACGGAACCCTTATAGTTTCGTCAAGTCTGTCTGTCTGTCTATCTGTCTGTCTGTCTGTCTGTCTGTCTGTCTGTCTGTCTGTCCGTCCGTATGTCACAGCCACTTTATTCTGAAACTATAAGCATCACATAGCTGAAACTTGGTAGGTAGGTGTATTTGGTTCACCGCTTTCCGATTCAGATACAAAAAGTTAGAAAAAATAATATTTAAGGGGGGCTCCCATACATGAAACTAAAACCTAATTTTTTTTTTACTCAAACCTATGCGTGTGGGGTGTCTATGGATAGGTCTTTTAAAATTATGTTGAGGTTTCTAAAACCATATTTTCTAAAAGTGTAAGGTTTGAGATATAGACGCTTCCAAAGTGGCAAAATGGGCGTCCCCCCCCATCTAACTTTTGAACTAAGAAAGTGAAAATTTTGAAAAAAAATATAATGTAGATCTCAACAAAAACTTGCAACAAAAATTGGTTTGAAGGAGATCGAACCAGTAGTTTTTGAGATAATGCACATTTTTATCAACCGCAAATATAACTTTGTCTTTCATACAAACACTATGAAAAACAAAGTTATTTTTGCTGTCGCAATATATTGTGATGTTTTCGTTAAGTGAAAGTAAGTGGATCCTGAATTTAGTTAAGGGTGGCACGGAACCCTCAGTGCGCGGGTCCGACACGCACTTAACCGGTTTTTTACAAGTGCAATTTATATTATAAAGGTAAAGTAAATGATTATGTTTACACGTTTTTCAACTGCATATATATTTTAAAAAACTTTCGATATCTTCTGCAAAAAGTATTGATTGTTTAATATGTACTGGATCGTAAAACATTATTTATGCCACAACAATCATGCATCTTAGCACGACCTTACCTAGTCATACAGGCGATTTTGGCAATTACTGACATGTTGGCAACTCTACGTACCACAAAGGTCTGTGGCATGCCGTGCTTATTTTGTAGTGAGGATAAAATATCAGTGCACCGCAAACCGGCGGCTGTGGAAGCCTCCGCCGTGAAAGCCTCCGCCGGTAGGCACGAAGCCAATTCCTCGAGACGGATAAGAGGGTAATTATCGTTAGAAAGGCCATATCGAACATTTGAATCCTAGAAAAATGTGGCGTGTTTACTCTAAATATTTTGTATAGGTAAGTCAATGACGCAAAAAAGGTCACAGTCAAGATTAAAGTAGATAAAACAGCAGGTAATTAAATAATCAAGAATTTAAAAAAAATAACAAACTTAACTTTTAATAACTTGCCTCAATTCTGCACTCCATTGTTGTAAAACTATACACATTTAATGGCATACTTACATTTGTGAATTCAATGCTATATAGTATTAAAAACTAACTCACTTGTCAGTCACTAAATTGAACCTAAATAATTTTGTGTCGGTAAAGGAGTCTAAACTAGACTGCCAGTGGTGATTTTAAGATTAAAAATGTTAACCGTTCACCTGATAAACAAAATTATATAATATATAACCCATTGCTATCGGGAGATAGCAACGTGAAAAGTCACACTTACTACATCAAAGTGGCCCGATTGAAAATTCACGTTTTCAGAAATAAAAACAGTACAAATTCCCTTTGCGGCAAAGTAAATATTTCCATGTTAAGGGCGCCTTAACAAGCCCACTCGGCTGTCTGGCAAATATTACGCTCTATTTGTGGAAATATAGAAAGGAAATGGAAAGCAACATGAAAGAATGTTGGCTCTTTTACGAACGGATTTTTTTTAATAAGTTGTAAGTGATTTCTGTCACAGGAGTTAAATGATGAAGGGTGGAAAACGACGGTAATTTATCAGTATTCATATGCGGGTAAAAAAATAAACAAATGTCCATCATTTTAGAGAGGGAATAAAAAGGTAGTCTTTTGACTTGAAGAGCGTTGCATTCACCCAAATGGTTGCGTTTCGGAAGGTTTGTTCAAAGTCAAAATCTTAACTACAGCTTGTAGACGATAGTCAAATGCCAACCAAAGCACCAAAATGAATTTCAAACAATCCCCAACTTCCCATCTCCAATGAGCAGCGCATTTTGAAATCCGATTTTTTCCTAACTCCCTTGATCGGGAGTTCAAAGAGAAAAAACACAACACATCTTCTACCGGAACCAACGAACTGGCAAAGTCAATACTTTTGCGAGAAGGCAGCGTTATAACGAGCACCTACTTTGAGACCGGCAAATATTATTCCTGGCAAAACGAATGTGCTTAAGATTGGAAACGTGAGCGAGCAGGTTTGATTAGCTGCTTTTTTTTAAAGTTGTGCAAAGTGGAGCACATGGGGAACGAGTTGAACTAATATTAGTGGCTAGTGTGTAACGTAATCATGTGATAAAATCTAAACAACTGATATGCTTCGTTGGCTAAATATAAATAAATAAATGCTAGATCACATTAAAATCAAACACGAGATAACATTGATCGTATTGCTTTTTTAGAACTGTATTTTTTTTAAATAAATACCCATAATAAAAAATACGTTAGCTTTAATAAAGATTGCAATTAAAGCCTCGTATTCTTAATAAAGGATCAGTTTTAGTTTGGTATTGCAATAAATTCTGGCTATAAATTTTAGTATTGGCTTTACGCACCAATATTGTTACTAATTTATTACTTTAGGTTAAGCTAACAAGGCCTAGGAGCCGTCAACAAATTTATTGAAGGTCTGAAATAGTAAATAAACGCAAAATTATTATTTCAATAAACTCGAGAGTTTTGGAAAACAAGATACCTATTTTGATAATAAAACAGTTAATGAACAAAAGAGAAGTTTGTTATAAATCGCGTATAAGTAATATGAAAACTTTAACTTCTTTAGAACTCAACAAAAGCAATGATGCGAATTAAAGACATTAAAAAGTTTTGTCGATAAGTAATAATTTAATGCAGACCCTCTGTTAAAAAAGTTTTTGCTAACAATGATAGAACGGTGTTGTCTGCCAGTAATAGTTTAATGGCTCACATTGTTAATGGGATAAAGAATTAAACTACAAAGTATTTTTTTCAGTTTTGAAAGACAAGATTGTTAGTTGTGCCTAACAAACAAACTTGACATTCAGAACTGAAACACAGCTGTGTGAATAGTAATTACAATTATATTAAACGTTAAAGAAAGCTTCAAGACCCTTAGCACTGATATCTATCAAAACATTCAGTATCAAAACAATCTTGAAAATAAACATTTTATTTGTCTCACAAAAGTTCTTATGCAAATCCAAAACAAATCAGTTTAACGATACACAACAGATCCCTATGATATCAGTTACGAAGTCTTACGCAATAACAGAATCCGGTAACAAGTTGATTGGTACGTTCGAGTTATACTTATGTAATCGTACTGGGAGAAACAATAGAAATAAAGCGGGTTCCGGGCACCTTACACTGGTAAAGCTTCTTGGGATTTACACAGCACGATTCCTTGTTTAATATAAATAAATATGCGCCAGACAACACACCAATTGTCTTGGTTTCGAAGTAAGTAATTTTCTTCTTTGTGTTACGAATACCAAGACAACGATTATGACCGGGGTGCCTCCCATAAATACTTCAATACATATAAACATCCATGACTCAGGTACAAAATGTTCGTGCTCATCACATTTAAACATTAAATATTGGGCAAAGGAGACATTTTTTTTGGGCCCAGTAGCAACTTGTAGCGTCTAATAATGACATTGCACCCTAAATTAACTCGTCAAGTATGTGTGAACGAGACACAATAGAAATTCCATTATTATGCGACTCCCGGCAGTCTTTTGATACCTGACTGATTAATAACTTATTTTTTTAGACAATTAGACGAAAGATAACGTTTAAATGAAACCGGAATAATAAAATCGAACTTAAAGATGCGTTGTGTTGACTATTTTTCATCACGCCATTCCTCCTTTACAAATACGTGTAAAGGAACGACGGGCTGATCAATATAAAAACAATATCAATTATTTCAAGTACGTGATTTTGTTTAGATCACGTTTTTTCTACTTTTATTTATTTTAAACAATTGGAATCTCCGAATAAAATATTTTAATTGCTTTTTTAAGATTTTTGCATAAAATGATTATCTAGTAAAGCCGTGGAACGGATAGCAACTCTGACATTTATCACTGACATTGACAGGAATGGCTGGAGTGTCATTAGTCACACTTTCCGTTTGACGTTTGGCTTTACGTCACCTTCCGTTTGTTTTGGTTTGTTTTGAATTGAGTGTTTGTTTTCTCCGGATTTTAAACGAAAAATAGAAGCAAAAAGCATCAAGTACGGACCCCCATTCCACTAAACCGTTGTTGTGTAACTGTGCAGTGAGATTTCAACGACTGTGATTTTCAGAAACGACTGAAAATGTGCGTTAACTGGTACGTGTGTGGATTTAAGTTTTGATAAATTTTAAAATATTCCCGTTAGATAACGAAAAACTAATATTGTTAATGTTTTTAAGACATTATAAGGAACAATTTCATATATGTTTCATTACTAGACGTCACAATTTATGGGTGGGCCCATCCTCCATACAAGAAAAAATGTCTCCTTTGCCCCTTGCGGTATTCGAATCCGCGACTGCTGGCAGTCCAGTCAGGAGAACTAACCACTTCACTAAACACGTCGTCAATAGAAAATTTATTTAAAAAAACTAATAACATACAATGCTTTGATCCCAAATAACGTAGCATAGGCACTTATGTCATGGAAATCAGAAACAACGACGGTACCACAACACGATGGTACCAGACCCGAAACAATACAGAAAATTATGATCCAATTTGACCCGACCAGGAATTGAACCCAGAACCTTGGTGTGGCAACGCCATGAAACCTGGAGTGCTTACGACACCACCAGGTTGTCAGTCGTCGTCTTTTTACCAGTTACGGGCACAGTGATCGTTCAGTACATACTTGGAACATACCTATCTTTTCTTCGAACCTATACATGTATAACATCCCACTTCTGGTCTTCCCCAACCACCGCAATTGATTAATTCCAGTACGAAAACAAAGTTTAAATCAAAACTCAAAATTTTAGATCAAACTCTTAAAGCAATGTTTACTCGTAAATCTTTGTTGATTCAATTGCATTTGTTTGTATTTGCATATTTGTAAAAAGCAACCGTGACTCTGTGCTGTGACAGACGAGGAATTGAACCCCGTGTCTTACGCTATCCGGTTTATGCCTATAGCTATAGGATAGCGTAGAACACGGTTCAATTCCTCGTCTGTCACAAAGTCATGGTTGCTTTTTACAAGTGCAATTTATATTATTAAGTTTGTATAATGACAAAACACTAGTCAAAATCATATGGTGTAAATACCCTATGGCTGCCGATGAGGCCTTTGGAAGCAAATTCGATCGGATGGAAGGCTTACAATGAATGTATTATGTAAGGGATCTGTAATGTAGCAAGGAGGCTATGGTATGAGAATAAGGGGAAAGCGGAATTCGCGTTTAATATGTTAATTTTATAGTTATAATTTTAGTAGTACAGCGCGAGATGTATTTTTTGATCCTTAAGTCCTTAGGCCCTCATATATGTATGAGTTAAGGATTTTGTTTATCATACGTATAAATAATACGTTTCAGATAAATATCTTACTATTTTTTCTCAATACAAAACTGACACCGATATAGAAAATAAATAATTTATTGCAGCCAGAGTTACAAAAAAAAACAGTCTTCAACTAAAAATCATAATGTATGATTATGCAATGCTCAAAGCAATTATTCAGCATTCAGAATCCATTGAGAAAGAGGATTCTAACCTGAAAGGCAAAGGTTCTATCATGAAAGGCAGATATTCGTTTAAGGTATTTTTTCTTCAAAACACGCATAATCGTAAATATTCAACCGCTGGTAATGACATTTAACTTTTAGTTGTGTTAACTATCGATAACGCACCTGGGCCTTAGATAGATTAAGTTACCAGTGATCAGTGACCAACAGGTGTCACAACAGATACTTGAGCTATACCTATTCTGTACATGTGTGTGTAAACAATTGATTGTTTCAACGTGCATTCCAATGTACAGCGATGATAAAAAATAAAAATTAGCCTTTATTGCATGATTACAACTCAGTTTGTACTACAAGATGATTTTTTTTAATCAGTTTTTCCAACAGCCTGTCTTTCGACATAGGCCTTCTCCAAAGTCTTCCATCTTTCTCTGTTTTTTGCTATTCCGATCCATTCTGGACCAGCAACTCTTTTGAAATCATCTTCCCAACGTTTCGTTTGTCGACTTTTGCTGCTTTTCCCATCCCTGGGGTACCACTCTGATATTATTCTAGACCATTTCTCATTTTTCTCTCGCAGCATATTCCCAACCTGCGAGGATGTTCACTACATAAATGTTTGAAGCTGCAGAACAAAGCTAAATCAGTAAACCGATCACTTTGACTGATGACGAGTCAGAAATACAGCAATGGTCGCACAGAGTAACCTTCCTGCATTAAGGGGTGGTTCTTGTCCGTTTCAAGAGCCCGCATTACGGGAAAGGTCGGTCTCAATCCATGTTAGGTGCTCGTATTAAAACCCCGTTTTGATATGGCCGCACTTCAACTCAGTCAACGTCTGTACAGTTGGCGTTAGAAATACATGACATTTGTATGATTCATTGTGAGGTTTTGTTATTCTTATTGGATGAAATAAGAAACCACAAATTGCTCACGGGTGCAAAAAGGTATAGTTATTTATTTGTATTACTTTCATAAAAATATATGTAATACGTCTTAGTGAAAACTAGAATTAAAACAAATATTCGGAATGTTCACATAAATACTATGTGGTCGTCACTTCCCTTAAGACCTATTTTAGAATCGACATATTATAAGCACTAACCAATGAAAAATCCAAATATAGAATTTCATTTCGTATAAAGTTTTGGACCACTAAAGTTAATCAGAACTTATAAGGACATTGTAAAACAGGCCTTTATTCTTTTTTAAGAAGGACAAATCATTCAACAATAAATACACATTAAAAGTAAATGCAAAGTCATATTTATGTAAGGTATAATTATATCCGGAACTGCCAACGCACCTCGGAATAGGTTTCAAATGATGTTCATTCATATCTAACCTAAAAAATCATTTGAAAACAATTATTTTGAACATCATCCGTAGTTAGCATTCCTATTGGTACCTATCATACGAGTATTACATTTCTGACTGTACACCGCGCTCTGACCTTTATTATCATGGTATAGAGAAAAATATAACAAGCTTTTGAAGGCTACCCTCGCTGAGTTCATCCAGTTTGAAGAGGTCATTTTGTTTTCATACGTTCGCTTTGTAACGGATTCGCGATTCGAGTGTGCTGCAGTTAAAATGTGTTGGGTTGATTTATTGAACACAACATACATTCTGAAAGGTTTTTGTTTATGGTCGTCGGCTGAAACGTGATCTAGATACTGAAAAAAGATTCATTGTTGTGATATAAATATTTATTTATGAACCTGTTGGAAATATCTATCGGAGTCATCAATGTGCTATGAAATCTTTGTCAATATGATTGACAATCATAAACCATACCATTTGACAGCAGTTAATTCTAAAGTTTCTTACTTGAAAATTGCAAATTCATCGCTATAAGTTATAACTTCTACGCTATTATCCGGAAGCGGATGGCGTCGATGCTTGCTAGAATACGGCAGAGCCCCAGCAGCATCCTTGAGAGTTACCAGAGATGTTAGGCCCATCGTGTGCGATCTTTCGACAGCCGTCTGCGGTGGTACGGACATGTTATGAGGCGACCATCCGACCACATGACCAGGAAAGTGCTAGATGTTCAATCTAAGCCCCGAAGACGAGGAAGAACCCGGATAACATGGATGTCCATAGTAAATAAAAACCTCAAAGAAGCCCAAGTTAGCCAGGATACGATCCAGGACCTAGCTACCTGGAGACGCGTGACACGGAGGGCCGACCCCAAACAAAATGGGAAAGAGCCAGGCAAAGAACAAAAAGAAGTGAGCGATCTTTCGGCACTGGATACAGATACATGTGCGGGGAGACAGGAACCGGTTTTTTGACTGATCGCTTTGTAGTGTTGTGCTATGTTCTATGTACTAACAAATAGAACAATAAGTTAATTGTTACTATTAACAACTGTCTGTATGGATCTTTATTTTGACCAAAATAAACGATTTATTGTTGCACACTATGTATTTTCTGCAAATAATATGAATATTGAATATTATTTAGTGTGTCTGTAACAGAATGTCTCATACGAGATTTTATTTTATTATTATAAGTTTAATGTAAGGCACACCAAATATAATGACTTTAAATTTCGGAAATGATGTTCTGTGTAATTCTGATTGTGTCAATTTTTGTGACACAAGTAAACATTTATGTGTAATTATTATTCTAAACTTGATTGAAATAAATTTTATGCGGAAAATGTCCGAGTCAGAACATTAAAAATCTAAATAATGTTATTCCGGTAATTTATTGAATTCTGTGTTTTTCTCTGAAACATGATTTCAATACAATTTTCATCGGAATTTTCAAAGCTACTGTGAAGCCATTTAATAAAGTTCAAATTAATTTTTCAAGTCAATAAAAATGTTTTATGCTTCTTGTAAAAAAATCTAGTAAATTGTGAAAGTTGTTAGCAAAAACTAGTTTAGAATTCGAATCCTTATTCGATTGCAATCGTACTAAAAGCAATAATAAATTGCATCGTGTACAAACTGACAACAAATCTAAAAGTTAAAACTAAATCGAATAAAATACATTACTGAGACCCAAAACATATTTTTGTGTTCAATTCTAGACTTAAACGAATTTATTATATGTATACTCAACTGAATAACTTTTGGCACGTAAATAGATTTTTTGATTATATTTTGGTAAATATATTTTTAAGAATGCTACGTGATAAGGACGTATTCAAACGTATATCTAGTAAACTATATTTTTAGTCTTAAAAGATGATATATGAAACCAAAAATTGCGCACGGGCGGGATTCGAACCAGCATCTTTCTGGCTAACCGGGCCAACTGCTCTTCCAATTGAGCTACCGTGCTGTCGTTCCGACTGCGCGAAATTCTTGGTCTCATGGATACGTCATTGCGTGACGATATATTGTGTGTGATATATTTTTAGTATTTAAACATAAAGTTGAGCTTTCGGCTACTAGCGGGATCACAGGTGCGGACATTGAACGGCCACCAGATATGGTGGTTATCTGCGAATATGTTGAATAAGCAGCAGCAGAATTACCAGAATGTAGTGTGGAGTCTAGTGGGATAAGTTATACTCAATCAAAAGCTACAATATTCAGCGACGATCCTGTGGCATGGCGAGTAAACGGCGCCATCAAATAAACGTTCCCCTGGTGTTGGGTAGCATCGGCATCAGTACTGGCTGAATATGTACGAGTAGTATATCAAGAAAGTCTTCTGACTGGGCATTAAAAGGCGGGAAACCCCCGGTTCTTATACTGCGGTAGGGTAAACTACAACACTATCTTCCCTGATTTGGGCTTTTTTTAAAAAAAACAACACTGAAAAGAGCCTAGCTCCTAAATTTGATGACTTTAAACATAAAGCTAAAACCAGATACTTATGTTAACGAACAACAATTAAAGACTGATACACCTAAATTATTTGTATTATGTAACTCGATACCATATTCTTGAAGCGCGATCTCACGAAGTTCTCAACTAATATCCGCTGGAAAAACGGAAAAAGAGCGACCACACCGCAAAGTATAAAGTTTCGTTATAAATACCTCAACATCTTTACCTGGTTAAGGGTTAATTAAAACACGAAGGCAAGTAATAAATCTCTAATACAGCGTAGACTCGCTTTACCTTAGTTTGTTAATAAGTTCTTAGACTTTATGCTTTTGCCAGGCTTCCTGCTGGTATACGATAAGATGATGAAGAGTAGAATATATTTCATCTAGATACTCGTAGACGAAACAATTTGTTTCGCTGCTAGTTTCACACTCGCGTACTACTATGTGGCCCTAGTGATTCAAAAGTGGGTAGAACCACAGTAGCACTAAGAACCAAGTTGCAAGAGCGATAGTTAAATCAACTAATAGTTAAATATCGTTTCCAGTTGTTTACGATTAATATTTATGATTGCGCATTTTAAAGAAATAGCCATTCTGACAGTTGGATAAGGTATATTTTTCTTATTTTTCGTTAGTAAACTGAAATATTAGTAACGATCAGATTGGAATATTTTTTACACGCCTATTTCTCTCATAGTTTGAGTAATTTATTATTTATAAAGAATTTTTTCGGTATTGCCTTCCAGATTGATAAAAAAATGAGTGTACCTACCGTCTTTTCTAATTCTAAACAAACGGTGTTTCCATTAAACACACATAATTCCAAATTCTATTTGCCCGTGTCAATAGTCACCACGGGTAGGTAAAAACGAAAAAACATAGTCGTTGCTAATAAAATATTCAGTATTGATTCATCCACGTCTTTTGCAAGTGAAAAACTCAATTTGGGCGGATTTCGTGGAACCATTATAAGCTGGGACAAGGTTTAAATTGAGACCGCGGAGAAATTTTTAACATAGACGCCACATACTGGTATCACGCAACATTCCTTATTCGCAGATAATATAAGTTCAAATCATTTTAAGTGATAATATTTTAACAGAGGCTTATATACCTACATCATAGAAACAGAACACTATCATTATTTTTGGAAAATCGAGATTTTTATTTTTATTATTTTCTTTAACAAAGACAATATTATTTTTTAAAACAGCAGCCTGACTAACACTTTCGATTAATTGCTTTCAATTAAGCAATTTAACACGTTCCGGGACAGTGAAAGCCTAGGCGTGAAGACAATAAAACATCTGTTGTGTCTGGAATAGTGTCCCTAAATGTGTTAACAGCGCCCTAACCTTATTTTACTCTAATCTTAGCCTTCATTAACAAAATCTGAAAATGACGGATAAAAACCCAAAGTGTTTTCTACAATAAAACATTAATATATTGTGCTGAATCGGTCTTTTAAATTTATCACTTAAAACGAGGTAACCTTATATAATATAGATAGCATCGTTTTCTTTTTTAAACTTTTGTCAGATAATCTAGGCAGTAAATGGAAAAAGCTTTCCTTGTGAGCATTTTTTAAGAGGGTTAAAAGTTTTACTAATCGTAGATGCAAAGAAAAATTCATAGATCATTGCATTGCCTTATACAATATAATAATAATAATAATACAATGCACATCGTGTTCTCATATGTACATTACTCTTACCTTGTAAATCTGTAGTCTGAAATAAATAAATACAAAATTAGTAGCAGAGGAACATTAGTAGTGACCCCCACGCTTCAAAAAGCACGATGAGCTGTTCCTCTCCCGCGCCTGATCTCTCACCTCTCAAATTCATTATAATGAAAGACTAGAGTACACTGATGGAAAATGTCTGATGAGATTGACCGATGTAGTCGGATACGATGTTATTCATCACCATCCATATAAGAGAAAAATTCTAGATTGGAGACCCTTCGACCAAAGGCTAAGCGTAGGACCGACAAGATGAACAGACGACCTTGTAATGATCGCAGGATCCCACTGGATGCATGCAGACCGCTTAAAACAAGTCGCTATGGAATACCGTAGGGGAGGCCTATGTTCAGCAGTGAACGTGGCTGATAATGATGATGATCCATATAATACCTGATTCGTCTATTAGTTAACTTGTCTGCGATGAGAATCCAAAATCTCTAGTAAACAGCTTCACCTGTGTTGACATTGGCGAAAATTGAAATGGAGGCAATAATGTTACGGCACCATTAGAGTCTGGTTATAAAAACAAATGCCTCGGAGGTGGTTACCGTTTTTTTTCTTCATCGTGCAAAGTAACGTATAGGAATGCTACTACGAAAATAGCATACTAATTCCTCGTTGAGATATTTGAGAAGAGATTTGAGTTGTGAGAGTGTATCGCCACGATAAGTTATTATCCTCTTTAAGTTCTAGAGCACTTGAGCATTACGATTTAACCCAGGATTACGCTTATCCTTTAATTAATCATCATTCTGTCTCTGTCTCTGTCAGTTTATTTGACGTTGACAGAGAAAGAATGATGATTGAATCCAGGGTTAGCATAATCCTGGGTTAAATTATCATGCGCAAGTCCCATTTAGATACTTACCTAAAATTGGTGACTTAGGTACTTGTTTACTATGACGAATTAACTAAATAAATATTAGGACACAACCATAAAATAATGTTTACAAGACCTAATATTTCTTAATTTGTATACATACATTGCTTTTTTTAACTCTTTATTGTCAATGTGAAACAAGAACATATCTACCTATGTTAATAAAAATATGGTAAACATTGTTATTCCGCGAAGGATTACCTCAATCCAAATTAGATGGCCGCGTCGATCACCCACTTGTTCTAAAATTAACCAATTGATCACTCTCTGGCTAGAATAAGTGTTGTCACGCTTCAAATTTTTTGCTGTCGATTGTTTGAATATTCATTACTAGCGGCCCGCCAGCGACTTCGTACGCGCGTAATAGTTTTACTCCGCTTGGTTCCCATAGATAGATCGTAGCGAAAATATTTATAAGCCTATACGCATTAAACTACTTCTATAGCCTTCCCTCATAAATTAGCTGTCTAACAATGTAGCTAACATATTTTATAACCGGACCAATAGTTCCTGTTATTAGCGCGTTCAAACAAACAAACAAAAACATCCAGTTTTTATATACGTAAAAATGTGTAAAGATAAATGTTATATTTTATAAACACACAACACGCAGCCCGGTTTTTAATCTGGACAAACTTACACGGGGATAATATCTTTTTATATTGGCGCCCAACTCGCGGCCTTGAAGTCCAGGAAGCTTTCATCATTGGTAGTAACCCGTGCTTCAAGCCAGAAGAATCCACACACGAATATAGATGAAAACATGACAGCGGAGAAGGTTGATGTAGATGAAACGCTGAAGGCTCAGTAAGTTCGATAGTCAACGCGCACGAAGCAGCGAAAATCGCTAGACGGTTGATTGCAAGAGTGTCATCGATCTCTCGTCCAGGGGGAGGAAGATCGCACTTTGACCACCTTGAGATAGAATAGCTAGAGAAGATTATCAACCTCAGGTGCAAACGAACCGATTTCACGAATATAGAAGGTGTAGTTGATACCTTGAAGGTCTAGCTAGTTGATACCTACTACGAAGGATAGAAGAATGAGAAGAAGACATTACGGAATAATGTCGGGCTGAAACGAAAACCTATTCATTCCCATTTTGTCCTGTCTTTCTCGTCGGGACTACTTCGAAGACAGAGGGGGAGACTGTAACACCATACCATACGAAGGCACAAGAACGACTTCGCTGGCCTATACGTGGAAGAATTGTCAACGCGCACTACTAGATGGCGCTGGGAGTAACTTTACTCGCACTATGTTCCCGTCTCTTCGTTTACTTATGACCTTTCACCTAATATTTATATGTTGTCCTATGTTCATCGTAGACCCCGTCTAACGGTGCAAACTACTGTTCCCACATCAGCTGAGACAGTTAGTTGAAGCCGTCGGCGGTAACACTTGTAGCCAGCTGCACGTTTAGCTGCATCTCCTCGGAGGTCGACTGAATCGAACGCTCGCTACGGTGCTCGGATACAATTCTGTAATAGGGATCTACCCCATCATTATCATCATCAATACCCAAAAGCCGTCCACTGCTAAACATAGGCCCCACGAAAAATTTGCAAAAAAAAAGATTGGACACCCTTCGACCACAGAAACAGCGTTGAATGTCCACCGACAATATAAACAGACGACCTGCAATCTACACTGTACACAGACCGCTTGATACCTACCCTGTTTAAACACAAAAAAATATTATTTACTGTTTTAAGGAATAAAATCTCTTCTCGAGCATTTTCTCAAGAGCAACATCAATAACAAACATGTGTCAAAACATTTTTTTTTTTTTTTTTTTTTTTTAAATACTAGTTTTACGGCCTCGGCTTAGCCATACAGCCAAATCTTCTTTTGTGTTGCCATTATAATTCAATAAGTTATTCTCAAAATAATTAAATCTTCTTCTTGTTGTATTCTTCTAATGTAATTTTACAATCATATGCTTCAAATTCTTGTCATCTCTTAAATCTCATCGAATGTAGTCATTACATATTCATAAATATCTTGATAAGTGTCTCTATTTTGGAGTAAAGATGGCAGGAGGCGGGGTATTTCTTCATTTTTATAAATCTTCAGTAAGCCATCTATGAGTACGAGTCTTTGTAAATTGAAGGCAGGGCAGTGTAAAATCAAGTGGTCCAAAGTCCCTTCTTCATTGTGTCTCAGACATGTCAAATGATTGTCAAAAATGATATACAAAATATTTTTATCTTTAGCACTAAAGAGTTTTGATATCAACTTCGAAGAAAATCACCCCCAGAATAACTTTGTCACCCTTTTTCACCCCCTTAGGAGATTAATTGCAATAAAATATAAAATAAATCTTCCGTCAATTCTGTAAAAGAATGTGTATGCAAAATTTGAAGTAGATTGGACCAAGGGATCACGTTGTTCCATACAAACTTTGCACCCCTTTTTGACCCCCTTATGGGTAGAATTTCGAAAAATCCTTTCTTATCGGATCCCTACGTCATACAAAGAACACACCCTCCCAGTTTCAGGTTTCTACGATCAGCGGTTTAGGCTGTGCGTTGATCCATCAGTCAGTCAGTCAATCAATAAGTCAGTCGTTCAGGACAAAGCATTTTATAGGTATAGATAATCCCCCCTAGCAGATTTCAACTACGGTGACCAGTCACAATGACTAACCGACTGCGCGGGACATATTATAGTGCACAAGTGTGTGCGCAAATACAGGTGCAAATTGACAGAGAGATCAAGCGCAGGACCAACATGAATGCATTACATGCTTTCCGAGGCACGGGGGTGAAACACCGCCAACTTCCAAACTCCGGGCCACCCTGAGAATTTTTAATATATTTTTCAGAAATATCCATGATGCAAAAGCATGAATATCTGTATGTTACCTTTTCACTCGATTTAGATAACATATAGAGATACCTAGTTTCAGTAACCGGGAAAGAATGGTTAGATACCATCCCAAAATTCGTTCTCTAAGGGGGTGAAAATGTTTGCATCCAATATTTGCATGAACCGCCGCGTGAAATTGCTAGTTTTTTAATAACTCGAAATAGAGTCAGTTAAAATTGGAGAGTCGTTTTAATAACGACGAAAAAACCAGCAATGATTTTTATATAATTTCTAGACTTTATTTTATTAACAATATCGATCTTTCGATATCTTAATGACAGCCCTAACGCCAATACAAAATCTTTACCCGAGGGTGATCAATTAGGCGACTGCGAGAATAATTTAATTCAACGGACCGACCTAAAAAGCCAAACAAATTATACATAATTCCTTTGCAATTAATTCTGATTTAGGCGGCCGGGTTTTGATTCTATTATTCTCAATGATAAAATATTGCGAAGTTAGTTTAGACCTAAGCTGGTGGAATTTATTAATTTTGATTTCGAATAAAGCTTAGTTGATTTTGGAAGATGAATTTAAAATATAGTTTGCTCCTTCAAAATACGATTATGTTTTTTTTTCAGGTCAGATAGAATGGTATATTCTTTAATATCCGCAAAAAACTAAACTGTTTTGTTTGACTGGCTGGTGGCAATCGAAAACGTCAGTTCACAATTTTTCGACGCGAGCTGTGAGTTTATTTATCCCCACTTCAAAGCGCTGCCTTACCGTCTAAACTATACTACTTTTTTTTGTAAAGTGGAGGTCTTAGACGTTTAACCACCTTAAGACCCAAAATTGCTTGCAACTTGTGTCAATTTCTCTTTGATGCCCGTTTTTGTATCATGTGTGCAAGCGATTTTCGTTGAAAAGTGCCTTTTATCGAAACGCAAACCAAAAAAACGTGGAATATGTATATTCCACGATTCCATTTAATATGAGGATTTCATGCTACTAATTAAATTGATACAAGCGATGTTCGCGAAAAATATCGATGGCAGTTATATATATTATTTGTTTATTCGTTTATAAATGAATATTGTTTTTAAAGCATCTCCACTTTTTGAATAGGTTCCTTTTGACTCTGGACTACACCAAACTTGATATTTGGAGTAACGAAACCATCTCTTTCTTTGCAGAACTACCGCCAGACAAGCCGACGATAAAAGCGGAGAAGGGCTGGTATGCATCAGGGGACTCCCTCAGGGCACAATGCACGTCTCCGCCCGCCGATCCTCCTGCCAACCTCACTTGGCTCCTCAACGGCCGCGATGTAAGTAGTTGCAACTAGATGGCGCTGATAGCAGTTACAATGCGATGTGATTTTTCAGTAGTCGGTTTCAACTTATTTCTTCGAATAGAAGCGTTTATAAAGACGGATATCTTGCTTTATAATACTATACAAATACCATTCTACCATTTATAATACTATAAGATAAAACTAGTTCAATCAACTGGTAATTTAGTATTTTGGCTGTCTCGTTGGTGTATCGGTTAGCTCGCTGGTTCCTGGACCCAGGGTTTGAATCCCGAGTCGGGACGAAATTTGTTTCTGGATAACCGTTATAAAGATAAAGATAAAGTATAAAGATAAAGTACGTTGAACCGTTGGTCTTGCGCCTGGTCTCTCATCGGTCATGTCGGACTGACGTCTCGCCGAATTAATAAGCGTGAAGGTACAGAGTGCACTTGTGTATTGCGCACACTTCTGGGCACTATAATATCTCAAGCGTACCTGACCTGTCTCTGTAGAGAGGGACCGCCATTACCAAAAATCTGTAGGAGAATAATAGTTTTGTATTCGGCAATATTCAGGTCGTTTCCACACAATTGTTGGCCGGCTTAGGGACTAAAACATACCGTTCAGTTAATTAATAAGTTAACCTCGTATAGTATCCAAGAAAAAGATAATTATCTTAAATCTAAAAAGGTACGTACTGGTAGCCAATACAATTTAAATTAGTAACTGTGAAAGTCTCCTACACTTAGTAATCAACAAAATCTATTCATTGTAATCTTGTTAATGATTCTTGTATTA
Organism: Pyrausta aurata; assembly: GCA_963584085.1. Lineage (NCBI taxonomy): Eukaryota > Metazoa > Arthropoda > Insecta > Lepidoptera > Crambidae > Pyrausta > Pyrausta aurata. Next base: position 12,342,352 of record OY757256.1, on the reverse strand, counting down.
ATTATGTGCGACAAGCTCTGATTATAATTAACAGAACACGTATATGTAGAACACGATCGTATCTTGTTAAGTCTTCGTACAAGTAATATACCTACGCATAGCATAATGAAAACGACACCAGTGTTCTCTACTAGCATAAGAAAATCCGCGTCCATATCGGTTCAGTCGTTTAGAAGCTACGGGGTCACAACAAACACGAATCTAGACATACAGACTCACAGACGGCTAAACTTGTTACATTCTTATTTTTGTGATGGGGTTTAAAAGAGAATACTACCAAACAGTTTAACATATGCACTCACTTTTGCTTAGTAGATTATCTTACGTGTTCAATTTCGAATTTCATTTATCAGTGTCTAATTTTGAATAATGTTTTGTTTCACGTTGTTACGTGAGGCAGAAATACTTTGATAACGTCACTTCCTTAGGCTCTTATGTGGGTAATCTCTACACTTCTACAGTGAGTGTCTCAGAAATTGATGCGTTCAAATTAACCTACTATATTTAACTAATTTGTGGTTATTTACGTCATAGGCAAGGCAACTATTTATTACTATATTATTCTATGTTTATTTGTGAGAGAAGATTACGATGGTGTTACAATTGATTAACTAGAAACTACAAGGATCTTATTTAGTGTAAGGGAGTGAAAGTTATTATTTTATTATGTTTTTATTTTATTTAATTAGATAAATACGGTGATATACTTTTGAATATTTTAAGTGATCAATTTTAATAACCAGTAAATGCAAATAAACTTCGAAGATTTAATAATGTAAATAAATGTCAGTGTTGAAATACTAAGTATTACCTACGCATTGTGCTAGTTTTGTTCTACTGGTTCTCGTTAAACCGTTTTTTTTTTTAATTTTTGAACTAAGAGTAGACGTTTTTGCATTGAAAATTAAATAAATTTTAACTGAAATTAGAAATAGGGTAAATAACGGCGAATGCAAACTATTGAAGACCATTTCGGTTAACCAATCTTAACAAAGAGTAAATAAACTGATCAGAAACTCCAGATATCCTCTAGTTTAAGGTTGAGTCAACAAAACCATGTTATCTTGGCGAGGTAAGTCGAAATGTTCCTTAGGGAAATCTGCTACAGCTTTAAACTAGTTTAAAATAAGCTGCCCCACTCCGGATTGGTTAGATTGTTAGTACGTGGGTGTACTTTAAGTAATACGAGGATTGAATGCTAAGCAAATTTCTGTTTATATTGCCCTCTGAGAGTTGTTATGAAAGGAGAGGTAAGTGCAAAAAGGGATCAATTTGTTACCAGTTGCTTTGTAGTACAAAGGCAGCAATTTTGCACCTTGTGTGGTGGCTTTGCGTGAACTTCAATGCTGGATTATTTTTATTGGTTATAGTTTATAGTAGGTATACGCCATTGGCACACCAACGCATTTGCATGCAGTTTGCGAAATTACTATTAAGGTAGACTTGCTTGAACATAACTTGATGTAATAGAAGCATTCTTGTCGGAATCGTTTAGCAGCATCGCTGACGCATGCGAATACGTTTGTGTACTCATGTTGTACATATGTATAGGATGGTCGGGCAAGATTGTTTTTAAATGAATAGTAGTCTGTTTCAAAACTATAATTGGTAAGGACGCCCATGCAAAAGCATTACAAACACACATTTTCAAACTTTTTGTTTTAGAATAAAGATTGAAAACCTTGAGGATTCAAGAGCTATGAAAATGCTACAAATAAACTTTAAAAGTAGGTACAAGTTTTGTGCAGATACAGCTATAATCCTATCTATGTGTGGATGGGCTCCACTTTATTATTTTTTATTAGACAGATACTCGTGCGTCATGAATTACAAAGTTTGCCTAAGTCATTGTAGTTCATTTACAGGAATGTATTCGCAGGATTCTTTAAAATCTAATAGAAGTAAAGTTTTTTTTGAGCAAATAAAGGGGCTTTAATTTCATGGCGAGCCATGACTTCTACGAATATAGTGTGCCGTAATTAAATAAAGTTTTAAAAAGCTAGCAGATCATTAAACACCCCAACAAATTAAAATTAGAACGCTATTTAATTTGTCAGGTTGCTAAAAAAAAGTTCCAATTTTGCCGAGGCGCGGCAAGTTGTCACTTTGACGGGACGTTACACTGTCTTGTCACTTGATGAATGAGCTTGGACTTGGGATAGATAAAGAAATCACAGAAGGCCCACAATGGTTTCAACGAGAGTGATTGCAAGAGAGTAAAAGCAAATTTTTAATAATTTGAATTTTTGGAGAAGAGTTCTAAATAGAGCTTTTCAAACCAAAGCGCATAGTAGGCCATCCACCTGCAAGATAGACAGACGACCTTGAAATATCGTAGGATCACACTAGATGTATGCCACTTGCACCTGATCTGCTGTGGAAAACTATGCAAGAGAGTTTGTTTAACTGTACACGTTTGCGGTAATTTCAACATTGTTATGATAAAAAAGCCTTCTTTATTTATAGTACATTTTGTCTAAGAGCGAGTTTTCGGCATTCTGATTGAATCATGTCCACGACGAAACAACACGAGCCTATTATAAGTATTAAAGTATTTTTGGAGACGCCCCCGTCATCATCGTTGTCTGGTACTTCGTAACACAAGGAAGAAAATTCCTTACCACGAAACCGGACAATTGGTGTGTTGTCTGGCGCATATTTTTTTTTTATGTTATATTTTGGGATGGTTTATATTTTTGCAGGTAAAAACTAAAAGTAGATACAGTTAGCCCGTAAATATCACTCTTCAAATTGGTAACACATTGGGGTCTATTAAAAGAAGCTTTATGTTAAATAAAATAATGCAAAACATTTATCCTTAAAGGACAAGGTCGAAAACCTATAAAGCCTATAATTGATCCATATCACTGTATGTTGATCAATAAGGCTGTAGATAGAGCCTATAATTTGACTAATAATTGACTATGATTGGGGCTTGCTGACAATTTATTCAAACTTCTATTATTAACGAATACTGCCTTTAAGGTTTATAAATGTCATAATAACAAATGAAATAATGAATAGGTTACCACTTAGTGAATAAGTTAACACTTGTATCAGCTAAAAAATACCTAAGCAGGTACCTAATTTTAGTCGGTTTAGCCAGTGCCATTAAGTTTATTCTTAGTGTCATAAATTTCCCTCCCAGTCTAACTTAAAGGTCATGCAAAATATTGTAGTAAAAATTTAGAGAAGCGCAAAAAAAATATTATTATGATCTGATTATGACTCCAGAAATGCATCAAACGAGACACTGCGCTTTGTTTTGCAAAAAACGAACTATTTTTCACCTTATAATCATACCTACAAAGATAGTAACCAAATCATCGATATAAATACAAGCAAACTTCAGTTTTTATGAAAAAACTATAGGTATCTCATAATTTATGATGAGATAAGTGGCATCCAACTGTAGATTTAAATGTACACAGAACCCAGACATACGCGCAAATTGCAAAATTTAATAGCTGTTCAAATTTTCACGTAAAAACTCGTCCCAAGCGTTGATCTCGGTTTAAAATTATAATGGTTGTTATGCAGCACAAAGAAAAGCACCAACTCATGTCACACACATTTTCACTTGATTTTTGCATCGTATGGCATGGCAGCCGCTACTTAAATAAATAAAAATATGCGCCAGACGACACACCAACTGCCTGGTTTCGTGGTAAGGAATTTTCTTCCTTGTGTTACGAAGTACCAGACAACGATTATGACGGAGGCGTCTCCCATAAATACTTAAATACATATGTATACCATACATGACTCAGGTACAAATGTTCGTGCGCATCACACAAACATTTGCCCTTGGCGGATTCAACCCGAGACGGCCGGCGTTTAGACAGGAGCGAACCAATACACCAAACGCGTCGTCAAATATAACTTTACCTTAGATTTCTGAGTGGGAGGATTGCGAAGATATATTCTTTTCTATGTAATTGCAGCATAAAAAACTTTAAAGAGATATCATTTGACTATCTGGAATCGCCTTTTATAATATAATATTATAAACTAGCGGCCCGCCAGCGACTTCGTACGCGCGTAATAGTTTTACTCCGTTTGGTTCCCATAGATAGATCGTAGCGAAAATATTTATAAGCCTATACGCATTAAACTACTTCTATAGCCTTCCCTCATAAATAAGCTGTCTAACAATGTAGCTAACATATTTTATAACCGGACCAATAGTTCCTGTTATTAGCGCGTTCAAACAAACAAACAAAAACATCCAGTTTTTAAATATATACGTAAATATGCGTAAAGATAAATGTTATATTTTAAACACACAACACGCAGCCCGTTTCTTAATCTGGACAAAATTACACGGGGATAATATCTTTTTATTGTACAACGAAATGGAAATACTTACTGCGCCTATCGTCAATCGTATATTTCTTTCGAGAGCTAATGAAAAAACCAGGCTATACTCCGTGCGCTTACACAGCATCACGCCACATACAGGCTTTGGGAGAAGCAAATTCCTTCAAGTCTTCTCCCGCTACCTTAAGAGTTTGAACTTGAGCTTTGTTTATAGTAGTCATAGCGAATACTCTACCTTCTTGAATTCAAATCGTGAATTCAAAGGGTTAATTTTATGTAGGGATCTACCCCATCATCATCATCATCAATACCCAAAAGCCGTCCACTGCTAAACATAGGCCCCCACGAAAAGTTGGCAAAAAAAAAGATTGGACACCCTTCGACCACAGAAACAGCGTTGAATGTCCACCGACAATATGAACAGACGACCTGCAATCTACACTGTACTCAGACCGCTTGATACCTACCCTGTTTAAACACAAAAAAATATTATTTACTGTTTTAAGTAGGTAATAAAATCTCTTCTCAAGCATTTTCTCAAGAGCAACATCAATAACAAACATGTGTCAAAACATTGTGTCTCAGACATGTCAAATGATTGTCAAAAATGATATACAAAATATTTTTATCATTAGCACTAAAGAGTTTTGATATCAACTTCGAAGAAAATCACCCCCAGAATAACTTTGTCACCCTTTTTCACCCCCTTAGGAGATTAATTGCAATAAAATATAAAATAAATCTTCCGTCAATTTTGAAAAAGAATGTGTATGCAAAATTTGAAGTAGATTGGACCAAGGGATCACGTTGTTCCATACAAACTTTGCACCCCTTTTTGACCCCCTTAGGGGTAGAATTTCGAAAAATCCTTTCTTATCGGATCCCTACGTCATACAAAGAACACACCCTCCCAGTTTCAGGTTTCTACGATCAGCGGTTTAGGCTGTACGTTGATCCATCAGTCAGTCAGTCAGTCAGTCAGTCAATCAGTCAGTCAATCAATAAGTCAGTCGTTCAGGACAAAGCATTTTATAGGTATAGATTATATAAATATGCGCCAAACAACACATCAATTGTCTTGGTTTCGAACTAAGGAATTTTTCTTCCTTGTGCTACGAATACCAGACAACGATAATGAAGCGGGCGTCTCCCATAAATACTTAAATACATATAAACATAAATCAAAAGATGGATCGTACTTTTTTATCCCTTTTCAAAAACACTATTTAATCTCTACATTCAATTAGCTATTTGCTATTGTTCTATTCACTTCTCACATTCAATTCAATTATAGAGTCGTCACTCACTCAATCTCAATCTGAAGTAGATCTTATAATATAATAATTGCTATTTTTTTCTTAGGTTTATTATTTTCTATCGGTATATCCCAAAAGCCATGTTTGTAACCAGCCAATCGACCTTTGGGTTCGGCCGTTACTTTATTAGCTGTGACTGTGAGTGGGTCGGACTCATTACTTAGTGGGCTCGCGCGAATTATTTAAAGTCACCCAACAGACCCGACGTTTAAAGGGCGGATTAGAAAATGACGTCTCCCTGGGATCATCTGGGGAAACGCCGATGGAAGTAGGCTGTTCAAGTTTTATGTCTTTGCGTTAATTTTTCTGACAGGTCGCTGATTAAAAATGCAAATCGAGTTGACGCCTGGGAAAAGGTTGCGGATTGAAACCAGAATACTGGAACAACATTCTAACGTACCACTAGTGTGTTATGTACGTTAAATGTGTACTTCTGCAACTTAAATGCGTGCAATACATATTAATAAATTATGACTCTACTTTAAAAAGTGATATGTTTAAGATATCACATTTTGACACGTAGAAAATGATACTCATTGGTATAGAGACATTAAGATGACCATCCATCAAAAGTAAGTACCTATCTTATTCGTTTATTTTTGTTTTTTTTTAAATTATTAATTTATCAATCCAGTTGCAAATTGGTTGGTACGACCCTAACTTAGTTTTCTCTTGGTTTTGACAAAGCGTTCTCAGATAAAAGTGATTAGCATTCTTAATGTCGATTTCGGCAAATTCTTGTTAAAATTGCCTCTGATACGATTAAGAACATTTTAAATCCAGTCTACAGATAAAATGAAAATAAATCTACAATTCTCGCGCATATTTATTTATGCAAATTCTCATTGGATATAAAAAAAATGTCTTTGAAAAGAAAATAAGCTGTCCTTTGTGAGTAATGCTTTTTGTGAGATGAATGGAAAATGCCTAGATTTGAAACTTTATGTATGATATAAAAGATTCCGATTAAATCAATCCCGTGATTCAATAAGTTTAAATCCAGCTTTTAGTATCAATACATTCGATTTTAAATTAAAATTGAAGCTCTGAGTGAATTTTAAGTTGAAAGTTATTTAAAACGTTCCATCAATTATTTATTTGATTGTCATTTTTACAATAAATTCAATAATGTTGAAATCAAAATAATTTGTAATAATAAAACCAAAACTAAATCTGGTGATTTGAAAGCGTTTTGTCTATAATATTTTTACAGTTTTATTTTTTCCGCACGACTAATAAAAGTAATGATTTATTTCAAACGATGAGTCCATACATTTGTTAGTAATAGAAAGGAAAAACTAATAACACAATAAAAATTAATGTAATGACGTATTCATAAGAGAGCAGAATATTCGCGCAAGCTGTACGGTGTGGCCATCAACGGTTTCCCGTTGGTTCCGTCAATGCGTCACAATTTGTTATTTTCGTTTTACTTAGCGTGTCGATGGTAAAGTGACATTAGTTAATGGAACATAATAATGTACATATTCCCCTCGCATTTACGCACGTGTAACTCATGAAAAGTGAGAGTGAGTTAATTAGTGAAGTTCCCTCAAACCACAACAAACGAAGACCCTTTTCAATTCGCAATGTAGAGCCAAATAAAAATCAAATCCCACTTAATTTGACGGATGCGTCCGTGGCCGTCCGAGTTGTTTGCAGACTATTAGCTACCCTTCCGTCACGGGAATAAAGTCTATTAAAGGGTAGCCTTTGTACCTTTGTGATGTACCCAGACTACCCGGTTTGTTTATGTCACCGCACTTTTTGACCTTAAATTAACTAGTTCTAAATGTATTTGTGTGTAATTTTAGTGGGATGATAGATAAACAGATAGATAGATTACTCTTTATTACACACAGCATTAGTGAATTTACAAATTTGTTTCTAATGTGCTCTAAATTGAGTTTTATGAGATTTGGGAATGTCTATTTTTTAGCATGTTGTTTTACCACAAAATGTATCAACCAAGCTTTTTCCTATGAAACACTGATCTGCTGAAAGGCATAACATTTATTGGTTATAAATATACATAATATACTTAATGGAATTACAATCAAATAAATAATGGCATTGCTTGGTAATCACAAATATTGTGCATGGAAAAGGACTGTTCTTTCACAAATAAAAAAAATGGTACACTGCAAAGTGATAAAAAGGTAGTGAAGATTATCTTAGAGTAACTCAGAAATTTACACCCAATTCTTAATACGGTAGGTACGTAACACCTATGTAAGTCGTTATTTAAAAAGTGAAGTGGAGTCGGTTAGCCAGAAAGATGCTGGTTCAAGTCCCGCCCGTGCGCAATTTTTGGTTTCTTATTTCATCTTTTAAGAATAAAATATAACTCTTTAAGTGATGAGAATATAAATAAAAATAAATTACTAATCTTTAATTCATGCTCAGTCCTTTAGACACTCTACAAATGCCTATTTAAATAAAATTGCTTCATCTTTTTCCTTTCCTCATTATTAAAAGTCTATGGAAGTTCTTAACCGAGACCGAGTCTACCCTTTCGGATTTGTCATAGGAATACAAAGTCCCGCCGCCTTTGTATTGTAGCCGACATTTTGCTTTACAATATCTGGGTATTTTGCGCTACAATATCTGGGCATTTTGCCGTCTCTCCATTTTTAACAATTGCTGTGACAGAGACGGGCGTGACTCAATTTTTATACCTATTTGTTTTAGCGTTATGTAATTTTGTTGCTGATTACTTTAACATGAAAAGTGAAAACTAGAGCCAATAGGTATTTCATAGGGCCAGGCTCTCGCACTGCGACATGTTGGCCTGATAAACGTACATTTATTTTCTGTGATCTATTTTAAATGTGATTAGTATCAAATATTAAAACTATAAGCAACCGAGAAACTTAAAAGGTGTGTCTATCCCAACCACAAATACTTTTGCTTGAAAGAATTCATTCCAAATTAAAACACTTCCATTTAATCAAAGTACTATAGACTTATAAATCTGTTTCGGGCTTCACAAAAGCGGTGCCTTAATAAATTAGCAGTATATCTTAGGGTAGACACCTGTAGAGTTTGATGTAATTCCGCAACATACTTTGGACGATTACAAAGGAATGGGGTCGCAATGATCGGATGATGGTCTTATCATTGAAATGACCGCTGACATGCACTGTGTTAGATCTTTAGCAATGGCAAAAAAATTTTTTTTGAAAGACTTCATTGCACAAATAATGTAGTACAAAGGTGGACTTTATGCTAAAAGCATTGTGATGATGATGGCTGAGAATAGTATGGAATTTTAAGATAATATTTTTTTATTCGGAAAGGTTTTGTTATTAACTCTAGATAAAGTCAGTCGTAATCGTAACTTAATGTACAAATACGATGTTTTTTGTTTATACAATTTGAATGTCTGGGCTTTTTAATATAGACGCAACTAAACAAACGTAGCACACCAATACAAATAATAAAATAATGTATGTAGTTGATCTGAAAAACATAGGTCGCAAATCCACTATTATTTACATTTATTATTTAACTCAGTCTCACTTTCCAAAGAGGAACGCACTAAGAAAAGCGAAACAAATTAATCAACAAACAAAGTCACTCGAGCGTAAATTCAACGGAATCACAAAGGGATAGTATTTAACTCGAGAAAAGTAATAACACCTTTTAACAAAGAATTAGTTGACACAGCAATAAACGGCCGGCGTATTACCTAACTTGCATACAATGATAAAACTTGATACTGCTGCAAATCCGTAAATCAAATGTGCGCCGTAGTAAGCGAATAGTGCTGGAAAATGGCGGATATAAGTGTAGTATAGTGTGTCCTACGACACTGCCTCGGTTTAACTGCCTCGGTGGCGCAGCGGTGAGAGGGTCGCGTTTTAAAGCGACGGCTGCGCCAGTGGTCCCGGGTTCGATTCCCGGATAGGGCCAAAAATATGTACCTAGGTGTTTCTGTTTAGAAATTCTCAGGAGAGCCCAGAGTTTGGAAGTTGGCAGTGTTTCACCCCCGTGCCTCGGAAAGCAAGTAAAGCTGTTGGTCCTGCGCCTGATCTCACTCCGGTCGTGTCAGAATGCTGTCCCATCGGGCTATGAGAGTGAAAGGAATAGAGAATGCACCTGTGTTTGTGCACACACCACCAGGCCACCGAAGTCGAATTTGGCTAGGACTATTATTAGTGTGTCCTACCATTTGTAATCGACAGTGACACAATTTTTTTTACGACGGCTATGCCCCACAGCGCTTTGACGGCTTGCCGCATATCGACGGTAGCTGTCGCAAAGTCGACAGAAGTCGTTTGTATGTCGTACCTTGACGGCAGACGCAGTTTGGCAGGCTGCGGTCACTTATGTCGTCCGCTAACTACCGTCTATTTCTAAGATTCTTTTTCCATAAGCACTAACTTTGAAGCTTTATAAATACTGTAACGACGTTGAAAAATTATTGAGTTAGTTAGGTAATCGACCTGCGGAGTTGGGTCCACTGTGCGAAGTTTAAGCTTGGAACAAACTTGTTGAAGGTGCTATTTGTGATAAGAAAGCCTTTATTTTGCAGCTTTGATTTAATAATCATGATGTAAATAAAAACTCAATAATAAGTTATAGTACGTACAATGTTTTTGATTGATTTTAAATAAAATAGTATTAAACAAAATGTGTAACTTCGCATCAATCGAGAAATTTTAAACGTATTGTACTCTACCTACTCTACACATAAATTATTTAATCCTTTATTTGTAATAAAACCCTATTTTGATCTTTCAATACTCCTCCAAGAACTACCTATACAGTAACCGGCATAAAATTTCAACGAAAAAGTAATTACGAACCAAATGTCACACGCGTTGCTTCAGTCAAAACTGTTATGAAAATAAAGTCGATATTCTGTTGCATAAGATGAACTGAAAAGTTTCTACACTGTTAGATGATGCCCATAATTTTGCGTAATCTATCTTACTCATGCATTGCCATGCTGGCGTGAGTGAGAGAGTAGGCTATGTAGAAGCCCGGTAAAAAGTGCCAGTTTAACCATGAAACGAGAGTATATAGGTATAAGTTGAAGAATAATATAGCAGATTTAATTATTGAAACAAATTTCATTCTTTGTAATAATTAGCATCTGATAGTTATCGGCGTGTACCTACATTACCCTCGTATATTTCAGTTTGATGTCACTACTAATTCAGTTTTCTTTATTCCGACTGCAGTATCGTAACTAATAGCATTAACCTGTCTAGATGCCTGGACTGTCCTAAGTCAGTACTATACAAATTATTATAATAGTCTATTCAAAGGTTATCAGCATGATTATTTATTTATTTTTTTTTTATTATTTTTATTTAAAGACTTTATTGCACAAATCATAGTGTACAAAGGTGGACTTAATGCTAAAAGCATTCTCTGCCAGTCAAACCTTTAGGTCATGCAGAGAGATGGCAATGGGTGCAGCGAAAATAAAAAACAGATAAGAAATAAAAAAGCAACAATTAACTAATATGTATAGTAAAAAAATAAACCTACATAAACTACTGCAATAACATATAGTCTATAAACATACTTAAACTTACACAAAATACATAAATTATATATAAATATACATATATACAAATATTATGCAATTATCTATTCTTTGAGGAATTGTCGGACTTTGCTCTTGAACGATAACTTCGACTCGGTCCTCCTGACATCCAAAGGCAGAGAGTTCCACAGTCGTGTTGCCGTCACTGTAAACGACTTGGAGACGTACGTGGATCGGTGAGCCAGCGTGCCTAGCCGGAGATTGTTGGAGGAACGGAGAGATCGATCGTGAGTTTGGTATAAAAACGGGAACATATCTTTAAGATAAGAAGGTGAAGAGGGGTTATTAAGAATAGCATGTAGAATGCAAAGGATTCGAGAGTGTCTACGCTGGCGGATAGTGAGCCAGTTAAGCTGTGCTCTAAAACTGGAGACATGGTCGTACTTGCGGAGGCCGAAGATAAATCTGATGCAATTGTTGAGGAGACGTTCAAGCTTATCAATAAGGGCTTCAGTGAGGTTAGTACAGCAGGAGTCTGCGTAGTCAATTAAAGGAATAACAAGAGTTTGCATAAGTAAAAGCTTCGTCTTAAATGGGAGAAAGAATTTTAAACGGTAGAGACTTCTCAGACAGATGATCACCTTACGGCTGACCTCAGCTACGTGAACAGTCCAGCTAAGCCTGGAGTCAATAATCAGGCCCAAGTTCTTGACACTAGTAGAGTAAGGTATTGTAGTATCTTCGTACACTATTGGATCCAGATCCATGAGATTAAATCTAGAGACAAGTCCCGGACTGCCTACAATTATAGCCTGACACTTTGAAGGGTTAACAGAGATTCCGAAATTGTGTGACCAGGATGAAATATAATTTAAATTATCGTTCATGAGTTGAATTGCAGCAGATAGTTCAGCAACATCAGTTTGCACATACAGTTGCAAATCATCAGCATACAGATGATACGAGCAGCGAAGGTTGAGGGTGATGAGATTTATGAAAATAGAAAAGAGCAAGGGAGAAATTATGCCACCCTGTAGCACACCAGATGATAAGTTTTACCAGTCAGAAATGGCGTTAGGAGTCTTAATTCTTTGCTGGCGACCACGCAAATACGATGAAAACCATTCTAGTGCTGGAGGAGATACTTTTAAGTAAGAAAGTACAGCTAGAAGGAGGTCATAGTCCACAGCATTGAAGGCATTAGAGAAGTCTATTAAAACAAGAAGTGTGACTTTAGAGGAATCCATCCCATCTGGTACATCTTCTGTTACCTTCAGCAGAGCAGTGGTAGTACTATGGCCTGCACGAAATCCAGACTGAAAGGGATTCAGTAAGTTGTTCTGAGAAAGATGGGAGGATAGCTGTTTAAGCACACACGACTCCATAATTTTAGAGAGAAATGGCAGAATGGAAATGGGCCGGTATTGGCTCGGTGAAGTGGGATTACGGACCTTGGGGAGTGGACAGACGAGAGCTTTACGCCAAATATCAGGATAAGTGCCAGAGTCTAATGACCAATTAACTAAATGCGAGAGAAAAGGTAAAATGATTTTGAGCAATGGCACAATCATCAGACGGCTAATGCCATCCACTCCGACCGCTTTAGATGTGATTGCAAAAATGGTCTTGCTGATCTCGGTTTCAGAGACAGGGGTAAACAAAAAAGGAGTAATGTCAGGAGCTGGTAGTGAAGCTATGTATGCTAAAGCCTTGGCTTTGGTGAGAGCGTCAAGAGCAGGAAGGTCCGTGAAATGCCGGTTGATGTCGTTAAGATCCAAAGGAATATGGATGTCGTCAGACTTTGATCTGCCGACCCCTAGAGAGTTGAGAAATTTCCAGACGTTTGAAGATGAGGACTTATGGATCTCAGTATGTATATGATGACGTTTTGCTGCACGTATCATCTGGTTGACTACATCTAGACATTGCAAATTGGATATTTTTCGTCAACCAAGGAGCCGGCGGTCGCCTAATGCGGACTGTGTGCACAGGTGCGTGCTTATCGAATAAACTAATTATATTGTTACACAGCAGCTCCACCTTAACATCGACCGTGCCAGCAGACACTATAGGATTCCAGTCTATCGTAGCAGCATCCTTCAACAGGTTTTCATTGTTGATACGCGAGTAGCTTCGCACCTGAGCTGTCCGTGCCTTATTTCTGGGAGGTCGAATACGGTAAGCTAAGTACAACAGATCATGTCTAGAGAAGCCTGGGGCCAACAACTGACCATGACCCAGCACAAACTGCTCAGACGAGGTCAGCACGTGATCGAGCCAGGTATCACGAGTACCAATATTATGATGCGTGGGAAGAAATGGAAGGTGCTGGAGGCCAGTGGAATTCAGCAAATTAAGAAATTTTTCGGAACGAGATGGATCTCCAGAAGGTTCCGTATTAAAGTCACCCATGATAATATGGTGAATGTAATCTGCGCAAAGTGGTTCGAGAGCGGCTTCTAGCTGGTTGAAGTAGTCAATTCCTGGAGGGCAATACACCACCCCGAGAATAGCTTTGACTCCACTTAAACAGATCTCAATAAATAGGTACTCTGCTGCCGCAGAATAGACAGCTGGAGATGAAAGAACAATTTTAAAAGGAATATCTGATTTTAAGTAGATAGCCACACCACCACTGCCCTTACCAACTCGGTCATTCCTGATGAGCACGAAACCAGGCAGGCTGTACGCGACTGAAGGCAATGATGGTTTGAGCCAAGACTCAGAAACTAAAACGGCATGGACAACGTCCGACGAGAAGCTATCCAACAGCTCACTATGGTGCTTTGGGATACTCTGAGCGTTAATGTGGCATATGTTTAGAGATCTTTGATACCCCACAAAACAGTTTTTGAGCTGAATACTGAGCGTGTCAATGTCGGACGTCACGGAGTCGAACGAGTCATCATTACAAGAATAGAACGAAACAGATGAACTTGTCGAGTTAAGAGACATAATTGCACAATTTTAACTGAATTTAATAATATAAATATATAATAAATATAAATAATATAAAAAAATACTATTTGTTTAAATAATGAAATCAAGGGCTAATCCCTTATGTTTACTTTCTGCATCACCCACCAGCTATGCATTGCAAAAGAAACAAAACTAACAACAACAGAGTAATTACTTACACTTTTAAAAAATCACATCAATTGACAGGAAAGATAAAGTACAACAAGTTATGCCCCGTGCATAATTCGGAACAAACAGGTTAAAAACAGTAATGGACGTAATGGTCCAAAGCGAAAGACAAGGCAAGAGAAAAAAAAAAGTACTTTGACAGTGACATTAGTGATGACTTATGTCAGATCAACGAAAGATTACGTGCACAGATTAGTAAGAGTATGTTACGTGTTTACAAACTGCAGAGATACCTTCTTAAAAATTTATAAAATTGTAAAAATTAAAAGGAGAATTTCTAACTAGATAGATCAGTAAAATTGATTACAAAACAGACTCATTTTTTCACTGCGGAGGCCTGTTTTCGAGTTGCCACCTTAGACGACGCACTCGAATTAGTGGGCTGAGGAGTAGGTCGTGTTGATACCTGCTGCGCCGGAGACGGAGATGCCTGCGAGCTGACGGTGCTTGCGGGTTTCGGGAACTTAGAGATGAGCTCTTGTAGATCTTCGAGTGTATTCACTTTCCGCCTAGTACCATCTGAGACCTTGACCATGATAACACCGTCAGAGGTCCAGCATTCACGCATGCCGAAGTGCGAGCGGGCTTTAACGAAAGCTGTCTGCCTGTTTCGGGTCAAAAATTCACACACCGATATCGATGAACCCTTGAGCAGAGTCTTCCGTTTCCAGATTAATGACTTGGAGGCATACAAGGTAAAACGAACAAGCACAGGTCTGCACCGCTTTCCCGGCTTATCACCAAGTCGGTGACACAGTGCTATTTGTGAGGCATCAAAGTCATCCAATTTCAGCTTAGTCTTGATGATATCGACTACTGCATCCGTGACGCTATCCGTGTTCTCTGGTACCCCGCTGAAAAGGAGAGCATCGCGACGGTGGCGCATTTCCAAGGCATCAACGGTGTTCATGCAGTCTGTGATTTGCTGCCTCATACTCTTCAGGAGGCCCCACACAAGATCTCGGAAGGAATAGAAGTCGCTTGCAAGCTTCGGCAGGGAGTCTGGAGCTGCGGAGGCTGCCTTCAGTTGCGCCTCGAAGTCTGCCATACGCCTTGATAACTGTGCCTCCATTTCCGCCTGGGATGACTGAAGGTCAGCGAGTTGTGACATTGCAGTGTTGAATATAAAAGTGACGACTGTGATGTGATTTTATGTGAGAAAGTACAGCTGGTAGATGAGAGCAGGTTGGTGCTATTTCATTTGAAATAAATACACTTTAAACTATTTTAAATAATGTATATTATCATTTAAATGACGTCCACTGCTGAACATAGGCCTCCACAACGGTTTTTCACAGCCACCAGTTGCGAGCAGTCTGCATCTCGTGTGATTCTACTATCGTCACAAGGTAGTCTGTAAATCTTGTCAGTGGACGTGCTACGCTGCGCCTTTGAGCAAAAGGTCTCTAATCTAGAACTTTTCCGCCCCAACGGGCATCAGTTCTTCGCGCTATGTGCCCTACCCATTGCCAATTCAAAGATATGAATCCGTCTTCGTCCTTTAAAGAAGCAATAGAAATCATATTACACAGTAAGAGCCCAGGATACGCTTTACCGCCCACAACGGACACGTCGAAAAATTATGTTACAAAAGAATTTCGCCTGTATCGGGCAAGCTAGAGCCGACAAAAGAGTGTTTGTATTGAACGCGCAAGGCTGTGTACTTTGATCTCACTCGTTATTTGGTTTGTGTTTATGATGTACCAACTTCCGCATAGTGCAAAGTTTGCTTTGAGTCTTTGAGAGAGTTTTCTGTAAAAGGTTGAACATCCAGTTTGTGTGTTCACGTGTGCAGCAGTCTTTGTTTAAAAGTATTTTGTCTATCTCGTTTGTTCAAAAAAAACAGCTGTGTCAGACACGGAATCGAACCATGTGTCTCACGCTATCCGGGCGCACGCCTTTACCACTCGGCCAACGACACATTGGCAGGGTAGTTAATTTTGAAAGCTGCGTCACCTTACTGTGATTTAATAATTAGATCGTGATTTGATTTGGCTTTTATTATGAATATTTTTTTAATCATCATAGTATTAGAAATTCTTGTATTTTACCCTACATAATATTAATAATAATAATAAATATACTGTATTGCACACCATAAACAATTAATAATACAAAAACATCTGACATGTTAAATAGGAGTACAACTCAGGCGGACTTATTGCTTCAAGCAATTTATTCCAGACAACCTATAGGTAAGGAAAAGCATACAGAATAAAAGAAGTGGCATGGCGTTGAAATATTTTAAACAACAGATTAATTAACAGTTTTGATTAAAAGAGATAAGAAAATAGTAATAAGTACACATTACACGAAATTAAAAAATCATAAAATACACATCATAAAACAAAATATGTAAGCTTATACATAATTGAAATTTGTTTGTTATAATACAACGTAGTACACAATGTAATATATATATATATATATATAAATATTATATTAAATATAGGTATATATACCATATAAATAATCAGGTAAAAAAAATGCATTATCGGTTGCAACCAGCGGTTTTGAGAGTCACTTGTAGGGAAAACCTGAAGTAATAAAGAAAAGAAAGGGGAAATGAAAGTGCAAAAAGGAAAGGGGATATAATATTATTATTATTTGGTTTTGTTACGTTATTTCGATTATTTCACTTATCAGCACATTACACCTACACATTATTTAACGAATGCTTACTAAATTCAATTTAAAAAACGTATTTCCGCTTATGGCAGTAGTAGTAGGTACCATCAACTGTAATGTTGTTGACAAGTATAAAAGTAATTAAAATTGTTTTTTATTTGCTTATTGTAACCGGAAGTTCCATCCACACAACAAGCATCTTGTCAAAGCAACCATATCTCAAATAAAATATGCATTGACGTTTTTCTTTGTCTAAACAAATCTAATAACTTCACGTCCCGTCAGTAGAGAGGCCGACCTTCATTTGTATTCCACAAACGCATTCTCATTTCTTGCATTAGCGAGTTAGTGATGTGCCGTGTTGCGGACTTTGGATTTGGACATAGTATTGTCATAAATACAGAACATGTTTATGAGAATGTCGTAGGTTTTTTTAAAATCGGATTAACAAAATGACAAGATAATATATAGGAAATATTAACATCTAACAACCACAGAGGTTTATCGTGATGCTAATGAATTAAGTTTACTTTCTAAACTTAAAATTCAGAAAGAAAATAAACAGTATAGGAAGTTATTTAATATTTGAATTTCGTGATTATTAGTTACTTGGCTGACCACATACATTTTCAACTGAAATAACGACTCAAACAAATCAAATATCCTTTAAACGAGTCTTTTTTTAACGAATAACGAGCCAAATAATGCCAAAAAAGGTCTTATATTTAGTATCCATTGGGGTTTACAAGCAATTAACTACTCGATTTACATGAATTGGGAATAAGGGCTGAGCTAGTGATGATGATGCCATGAAACAATAAATACAAAATACAGAAACTTTCATATAAATTAAATAGTCCTAGTACAAAGTACGAGATGAATCGGTACAACACTATCTCCTCTCTGCGCCAGAGTTTTCACAATTACCTATTCTATGCAACACGTCACGTGGCATGTGAAATATTATGCTGTTTTCAGTTACAGACTCAAAAGGTAATGGGAATGCGATTGTATGAATATAAATGCGAGGGTTTTTGCCGGTCCCTAAGTGCGGATTCCCGTAATATATTATTTGGAATTCATCAGTTGACAAAAATAAGCCATCAGATATTTGACGTGACATGACTTACATGTGATACCTTTCATTATCTTATCAATTTAAGTATTTTGACTTGAGATAAAAGGGCTCCTTTATAAAGGTGAACAAAATGCACACTTATGTTATACATACACCATGAAAAATTAACACTTAATTAAACGAAAAGCAACATTGGTCTTTTACTCCCATTCGTTTCCGAAATGTATATTGCCGTCTGTCATAGTTTTTTTGAAACTTAAATTTTTGGCGATATGTTATCGTGTAGTGGCAACTACTCGTCATAATTTGATTTGTAGATTTTATTAATACTGTGTACAAGTGACTAAATCACACAAAATATTTTTCCCCGGCCCATTTATCTCCCAACCTTCCTACCTTTCTTATTTGAGTCTTCTTCCACAAAGTAACTTAGTACCCATTTTATTACACAAGTAATGCTATTCTCTTATATTACAACTATCCCGAGGTTAATGACACCACAAAAGAATGAAATTAGCAACACAAAGCAAGCGGGGCCACGACTCGAATAAATTTCCCATACATGACTTTTGTATGGGGGGAATTTATAGCTTCACTAGGTGGCTGTAAAGGAATGTACCCACGCTTTTTAATTTTTCCCCCTCACTGCTTTTTGGTTATCTCGATTCTGATTGTATTATGATTCGTTGGAAAAATTGAAGCTTTTTAAACAATGAGTGCTTCAAGTATTTTTTTTTAGATTATTAGTACATTAAAATATGGTTAGGGTCTTGAGTTAATGCAAAGTCCAGTCTTATTAGACGGTTGAGCCAAATAGATCGATAGGACGCCGGCGGTCACGTAAACAAAAGTATCACAAAAGAGTGTTGATTTTAAAACATCCGTGAGGGATTAATAAAATTAATGAATTCATGAAGGAATGAAAGGTATGACTTGTAGAGAATGTCATATGGCGTTAAGTCCAGCTTTTGTACAAATTTAGGTAGTGCAATAAAGTGTAAATAAATTAATAGTTCAATTAATTAAGCTTCCTTCTCATTGTTAAGCAAACTGATGACTTGAACCAAAGATATGAAATGTACCTAAATACTCACATGGTATTAATATTTTACTATTTATATCAATTCCAAAAATAACTCAGTTAAACCCATGATAACAGTAAATGATGAATGGTATGTGAAGGGCCAGTATACGTGAGCACCATTCAATACAGAACCCTAAAAATACGAGTATTTTGCGACTAAATGAAAAACCCTTTACTAATCTCTTCACAGTCGGACAATGGCCATCACTCAGTTTGTACAGTATCCCGGTTCGATTCCCGGCTGATAGCCAATAGAGATGTGCCCGAGATGATTGAGTGTTATCATCGTTCACGGCAGACGGGCGATCGGACAAACGCTAGTGTTGGGATAACGGCTATCGATATCGATACTTTAATTGTAATAAAAGATGAAAACGTCATCGTGAATCTATGATCGGGGAACGGTGATAAAGAGAAACCTTTCAAAACGTACCAATTTGTCATTGGCTGGTTGTGTTCATAACGATATTATAAGTGGTAGTGTAGGGTTTTTTTTTGTATTCTTTTAATGAAATAGCAATGCATACCTAACTACTTGAATTTCTCAAAATGGAGTAGCAATATCCTATTCGTTAATTTTCAGTCCCTGTATTAAATTCATGTGAATTTAAAATGTATATATTTCTTATTATTTTATAATTATTTGAATATTTCATCATAACGCATGTAAAACGGTTTATTGACAAAGCATAAGTAATTAAAAATAATTCGAATCAATAAATCGCATATTTCCAGCACTTAAAATTGATTCAAAATTAATATCGTTTTAAACGGAAATAATAACCTTAACATTAACTATTATAATTAGACTGCTGGCTACCAATAATTGCAAGTATTCATAAATTGCAGCTGCACTATTAAATTAATTTTGACCTTTCATTGTTATTATTTATTGACTACTGTGTCAATTTTATCGCTGAAATTATACTTTGATATTAAAATTCATGATAACTGCCAGAGCAACAATTATCGGATGACGTAAACGGGATTTATCGATGCAATTTATGGGCGATAAAATATTTTTATCGATACATTTCAATCACTAAATAAAGTGAGAGGGTTTATTAAGATCGGAACTGTCATTGGATGCCTATTATGTGATATTGGCTCGTAAATTACAGACGATGAATGCTTTATCTTATCGCTTAGAGATGCTTGGAGTTCCGGCTAATAAACTAAGGTTCGCGTTTCCAAACCAATTTATCTGTAAGCTATGACATTTTATAAATTACGCCTCATTTATAAGATCCACTCTTTTACTGCTCTCGATTAGTACTTATGTTTTGATTCACAAGTAAGTCGTATTCACTTTTTATTAGATGTTGACCGAATCTTGATGATAATTAATAAATATAAAGCTGCGTAGGTATTTCATCTAACTAGTCGTTAAACTTGTTTTTTTAGACAAAAACAATTCTAAAACATAAAGCAATTAATTTTATTGTGTCTTCGAAAACGTGAGCTTCTTTGTAAACTTTACAAACAATCTTTTCATCACGTTTTATTTTTTAACAACAAACAAGAGGTAAAAATCTGTGTTTTGAATTGTGAAATTACATTCTGTATCTATGTTTTAATAAGAGTATCTATAGATGGATTATTATAAATTTTGTATAGTTGCGTAAACTTCAAACTCTATCTTGCGGGCCTCTAATTAAAATTAATACGCCTATAATAAGCCTAACGCAATTCAATGCTAGCTGGAACATGTTAACCGGTGACAAGTGTTCATCCAGCCAACATGTCGTGGCTTGTCGCGTTCAGAACATGTCGTGATGTCACTATGCCGCGTGATGTTGATATAGACATATGTCTTTTTAGATGATGTGAGTAATTCTGACTGTATGAAAACCATGTATGTTTTTGTCAGGACATGCCGTGGTGTGTTTAATATCGTTGTGTTGCTACAGACATTCATCTGTATAAATGACGCAATTCACTTCCAACTGCATAAAAACAAAATACAATGTTTCCATCTACCTACCCAAATAATGCATCATCATCATTATCAGCCGAAGGACGTCCACTGCTGAACATAGGCCTCCCCCAAAATGCATAGAATAAAAAAATAATTTGCTTTGTGTCTATTGAATGTGGTATGAAATGCCAAGCAGCTATAGGGCTTTAGCCATCAACGGCGCTGCACCAACCAGCGAGGAAACTAGTGCTGCAACAATCATCTACAACAGATGATGTGGCCCATCATGACAATAATCAAATGTATCACATAAAAAAAAAAAAACTGTAGAATTGAATGGCATTAAGTCCACCTTTTGTACAGTTTTTGGTTGTGCAATAAAGTATAAATAAATAAATAAATAAATGGCGATTATTATGATGAATATATTTTTAGGATATTCATATGTACGAAAGTGTTACTGAAGAGCGGTGCTTCCTGTCACAGGCTTCAGCAAGCTTAAAAGGAGGCATCAGCCACTGATATTGTACACAGTTTTTGTTTCTTACAATAAATGATTTATTTATTATTATTATTATTATATAATATTTTTGTACGGATGACTGATAGATACACTCGGCGTTAATAAACGAGCTTCAAAGTGAGTGCAGCGTTGAATAACATTCCTCGCCGATGTTTTGTTTTAATAGAAAAATACATGTGTTAGTTTCATCTATTTAGATAAATATCTGAGGATGTCGCGGTATGTCATCACGTCGCGACACCCGTGACGTCGTGGAAGTGTCGGTGTCACAGTGGCGATACCGACTGAATTCAGTTATGGTGAATTTTTCGTACATTCTGTATTTTCTTATTGGGTCGTCGGGTCATCATGACGTAATCTGAGGAGTTTTTTTTTATACTGGTAATTATGATAAGCATTTAATTATTTGGTTCTGAAGTTTACGCGAATACTCATTACAATAAAACACAATTTTACGGATTTACTTACTAAGATGTTTTCTGTTGAACAAAGCAACGAAAACCCAAAATGTTTTTGTCATGTTTGCATTTGTTCGGTAATACAGGCTATTTTAGGCACACAGATGATCATTACCGTAATAACTAACGTCACAATTACAATTTTTAAGAAGTGAATGAACCTTACCGATAATCATCATTAAGACATCAAAGGCTCATACGATGAACACAAAACACGTTACTTTATGTATCTATGTAATTAATTTAATGAAAATACAAAGTCATGACGGTTTCCGTAATGCGAGTTGTAATGGCAAGCCGATATTCCCTTTTGTTTTATTTTCGTACGTGTTCTGTGTAAACTATTAATATGATTGTTTTTAAATATCATAGAGAAAACAGTTAAAATAAAGTTTAAATTTTTAATGGTTTTTACTATTATTACAATTGTTTTGCGCCATAAATCGGTGGAACATACATCATCTTATGGTAGAAAATGACTTCAACATTTTCTTTCAAGAAATTCCTTTTTGACTTTGCCATGGATGGGTAAAAAAAGACTCTAATAAATAATAGACTCACTGAATCAAGGGAGATTTCCTTGCTCTGGCTACCTTATTGAATGCTAGCGCCCCCCTGTCAATGTTATCTATTGGCCAGAAGATCCTTGTCGCACTGTAAAATAGGCGTCCTAAAAAGTAAAACCAGACATCATTAGCTTCTGAAATATACAAATATACAAAGTCTAGTTATAATTAATATGACGGCATACGTGTAAGTAACAACTATCTTCTTCCACAGATTGAGGGCAAGCCGGTGATTCAGCAAAGGATACTGCCCAGTCCAGTGGTGTCCATAGATGCTCCTCAAGGGAGAAGTGTCTCCGCGGCGGGAGATGAGAACAGCAACATTATATTCAGCCCTTGGAAGGCGTTTGGGCCCTTCGTTGATAATATACAAGTAAGTACATTTGATGTAATATTAAAATCGAAAATTTGCGAATAATTAAAAAAAGTCGCGTGGGTTAAACTATAACGACTTTATTTACTACTCAAAGTAAGGATTATAATACAAAGTTAAATTGTACTTACAAATAACAGTGCAATAAAATTTAAATATACAGGGTGTAATAGGAGCAAAAAAATAATATGTAGGCCCTTTAAAGTAACGAGTAATCCATATTAAATGGTTTTAATTTATTAAATCGAAAAATAAATTTTATTGTTATTATCTAACAAAATAAATCAAACCAGTAATGTATTGCAAACAAATGTCTCTAGTCTAGTCATAGAACTTGACATTGTCATTTACTACAACGAGTTAGCGATTATGATATACATTGACTAGAGATTATAACTTTGGATTTCTATATCTTTTAGTCAAAGCATTTTGAAGTACTATGACCAGGTAACTACGAATACTCTGTAGAATCATTGATTAATTATTATTTTTCCTATTACAGGCCACACGCTGTATAATTAAATAAGTTAAAAGCATTGCCCCGTCATTCTATCTTGATAGCTTCGTAGCACGGCCCGTAGCATTTGTAGCGCCACGACGTCGTAGTAGCTACGACGTTCGTAGTAATCCAAATGCAATAAACCAATAACTCGCAGCAGACATGGTCACTGTCGATCTGATATTGACCTTATCCTATCTTTCTGTCACTTCTACTACTACTACTCTATTTTTTGAGTCCTACTAGATTCTTCAATTTTAGGTACATTCCGTGGCATCCAAACATTTATTTCAATTATATTGAAACTATATCGGTACTGTAGCCTAACACAAAAAATGAGTGATTTTAAAATAAGATTTATTTTGCTTGCTTACAACCTGTATTTTTGTCTTGTGAAAGACTTGTTGATAAGTACTATTAACATAATTTATTTTTAAATACAATAATAATACTATGAACACGCCTGCTAAGAAGAACAACTTACAACTAATAGCAACTAAATAATTGCAATTCGGCAACAGAATAAAAAAACTTATTGCAATTAAGTGAATACATTTTAATGACATCATTAACAGAATCACTCACATCAGATCCAAGCAAGGAGCAACAACATAAATTTAATTTTCTTCGGAAGTCTATTAGCCCCAGACAAGGCATCTGAAAGGGAGATTTACTCGGAGCTCTCACTTTAATGACCAATTATACAAAAGGCCTTGTCATACAATCTAGTAACTCCAGAAAATCGCATTTCATAAGCATTGTTCAGATAAAGATCGCTGGGTTTCGGCCGACATTTTGTGGGGGCTGCTCAAATGGTTTTTTCTTACAAAAACATTTGAGCAAAAATGTTTCTAATGTAAATTGTGGATGGTTCGAGCGTGAAACTTGTTAGATTATTTACATTTGGTTTTAATTTACGATAGTATTTTTCCAATTTTTGAGACAGTGATAAATTGTTCATGTAATAGGTTTTTTATTCAAAAACTGTTATCTTTATGTCAGCATTGTCAACTTGGTTAAAGCATGGTTGGTTAAATTATGAGTTAAAGCGTAATTTATTTCTTTAAATAGAAACGGTTTAGATGTTTCTGCATTCAAATCAAATCAAATCAAATCATTTATTTACTTTGAGACACAGTACATAAGATGGATACATTATGATGAGATAAATAATCGACATGTCTCTGTCGCCATTGTATGACATGTAAAATTTATAAGTAGATAAAGAACATATTAGTATTAATATTATTTCATAGATTATTATTATGTTATTTTAAATTGCATTATTAAAGTCATATTATTTAGTCAATTCCTTAAAAATTACATTCTAAAAGCCATTCGAACAATTTCTTTTTAAATTATATTGCATTTATGTTTTCACATTCTTAGGTTAGTTTCATTTCAGCTTTACTACTAGCTTAATGAATGTGTTAGTTCCTCATTTTGTCCCGTTTCGCTATAATACCGCCTCCTGTCCTACTTACCTTAATTAAGGACAGGGACATTTAAAGTTAGTTCTAATTAGAGTCGTTTATTGAACCACTGGCTTTCGTTCTAATTGCCATTTGAAGAAAATAAACATTCCGTACAGTAAATAACTGAACCGCGTTTGTTTACCTTGAATCAAATATACAGTACCTACTGTTTGACTCACTTGTATCTTACTGAAAATTGACTGGCAAAATTACTTGGTAGTTAATATACTAGCCAAAGTGTTGCTAACAATGGGGAACTTGTAAGAAAATACTGTGATGCTTTTGGCGAACGCACGGTCAAAGCGGATTTATTTGTCAGCGCTCTCTAATTAAATCTTTTTTAAAATTTCTTTAGAAGTTTCGTAACGCCATAGTTTTTTGCGTATATTTATTAAATTTTACCTACAAGACATTGATCCTCAGTAATCGTTGTTTGCCTAAGGGTAATAAAAGTATATTGTTGGACTTATGTGCCACTCTGTGATGGATGCAGTTCATACAGTACACAGTAGTTACCCATGGGACTATACAAAGTAACGTTTTCAAACTACCATGGTATAATTGACAATATCTGTTCGTTTCACCGCATCGCATTTCTCATTCCATTCTTTTGCTGACACGAAGGAAAGTTCTCTCAAATGCGTTTGCACCGTATCACCCGCTATGCCCTCAACACCGCTCGTAAGCAAGCTACCATTTGTCAACGTCGGCAGCCAATTACGCAGTAACGACGCTGCGATCGCGATCTGCCACGAATTTGAGCCGAGAACAAAGGTAATAAATAACAGTTCCAGTTCCGAGTGTAAATCATAAAGCGAGTTTACGCCGGTCGGGTTTTAATTATCAGTTTCGGCGATGAGATTTGTGTCTTTGAGCGAAGCGAGCGAGCGGAGCGTGCGTGACGGTACAAATGCAAACAAATCTTTAGAGAGTTTATGATCACCACAAACATTGTAAAACTTTTGAAAAGAGGCATTGACAATAGTGACTGAGTTTTTTTCGCAGCTTCTTCTCAGCACTAGCCCACAATTGTCCCAAATCTGTGGTAAGGTCTATGTTGGGACGTGTATAAGTGCCCCCAGTGGGTCTATATGCAAAAATAAACGACTTTTATGACTTTTGTGAAACTTGCATTATCATTATGAATGTTCGCATTAAAACCTATTGGGTACCTTTAAAAATATTGGTCTTTTTGTGTGTTATCATAACATACTATTAATTTGATCGGATTTGATTACGGGAACACAAATTGCGGTAGCTGGTCTTATGTATTCTACTCAAACTTTATATGAAATTTATTTACTGCCTGACCTAATTTATTCTCTTCTTCTCAGGATGGTGAGCTCCTCCCGAGCCAAGACACGGTGGTCTTACCAACCCCACGGCATCAGTTCACATCGGTTGACGAAGACACGACAGATCCAATGCCCACTTCTCAGACGTCTAATAAGGTAAGGAGAAACTTCTAGAATTATTGCTCAAATTATACATAGTTGACTTAAGTGGGGTAGGCTTTACAGTAAAATTCCGATAGTTACGTCTTATAAAGTAAGGAGAAACATCTAGAATTATTGCTCTAATTATACATAGTTGGCTTATAATGGGGTAGGGTTCACAATAAAATTCTGATAGTTTAACTCTGGGAGATCTGCGCCTACACTGGACGGAAATTTGTTTTTGCTACCTAGAGGAAAATTACCCTTAATACTGAAATAAGAAAGTTTTGCTCTTGGTAGCATTTAAAAAATCCACCATGAATATATTTAATTAGCGTTTAATTAGCACTTGAGTTCTGAGTTGTTCCAAGGGTATCTAAAATACGAAAATGTATTGTGTGATATGGTCAAGGAAGGCTCCTTAATTGGATAGAGAATGTTAAACAGTGCGGAATCTATACACTTCTATATAATACTTAATAATTCTGCATATGCAATACTTAATAATATAAATTGCACTTGTAAAAAGACAACTGTGAACCTGTGACAGACGAAGAACCCCGTGTCTTACGCAATTCGGGCGTATGCCTATACCACTCGGCCACCGTCACATTAACTGGCCTGTTAAATTTTGCAAGCGCTTCTTAACGCGTAGGCTGCGTGCTTCCTCGTCTGTCACAGGTTCACAGTTGTCTTTTTACAAGTGCAATTTATATTATTAAGTTTGTGTGGTGAAAAAACACTATATAAACAAAATAAACTATATGCAATACTTACTTGTATAAATTCATAGGTAGGGTTCAAATTTTACGGCGATTAAATGTAATTTATGACTCAAATCTTACATCTAAAAGAATAAAATTAATCTCGCACTCGAACTGCCCCTAAAAAAGGTACCATTGTTATGTCGGTTCATTTGTTTAAGGATCCAGACCCTTTGCAAAAGTCGTGACAGACATGTCTAGACTCAGACCCTAGTTTAGAACTGTCTGTCATATCTGTGATATGGGGTTCTTCTTTAAAATTGTAGCTTCATCATGTATTTCACCGAAAACATGTGTTTTATGTTAAAACACAGTGGCTTTACTGACATAATGCTAGCATTTTCTTTTACTGGTTTTTAAGGTTCTTGCTTAATAAAATAAAACGGATTGTCAGACCTGGAAAACGGATATTTTTTGCAGAGATTTATTATTATTATTTATCTCGACGTTTCGAACACTTTACAGCTTTCGTGGTCATAGGTAGACCGTTCAGTGCTCAATTTCTGAAATAAGTACAGAAAATTGTTGAAACACTTTATTTTTGCTATAAGCAGCTTATGATATTATCAATAAATTCATAAAATGGCAGAAAGGGAAGGGTCTGGGCGAAAATTTTCTTAATTATCCATACAGCCAATCTTTTCAAACCATATGCACAAAAAATAACAATCCTTTTTTCCCAAGGTTGCAATCAGCCAGCTTCTTTACGCACGTGACCTTAACAATTAACACGTTCCAGGACAGTGAACGCCTACAGGAGTGAAAATAAAAAACCTTTATTGTTTTCTGGAGTAGTATCTCGGATCGTGTTAAACTTTTTTAACCCCTGACGCAGAAGAGAGTGATATTATAAGTATTGTCTGTCTGTGTATTAGTTAGTGTCTGTCTGTTTGTAGCATCGTAGCTCCCAAACGGATGAATCGATTTTCTTCAAAACTTTTTATGTCTTGGATCATTTTATCACCAGAGTTATTAGCTATGATTCATGAAAATCTGTTCTGCCGTAAGAAGATCATCAGCTCTCTAATCATTGATGAGCACCTTCCACAATTACGTCCTATCGATTCAAAAATAGATAACCATGACTTTTAAGGTAACCATGACTTTAATATTGTGTCGGGGGGTTTATTTATAATTCTGGATTATTACCAGGTGGCGTCAATCAGTCAGCTCTCGTTCATGGTCCGGCCGGACAGTTTCGAGCGTGGCCAGCTGCGTCTGACCTGCATCTCTTCGGTGCACAGCGTGTACAGCGAGCAAGCTGAGCTGGTTATCAATGAGGAGCGGCCGCAAATCGCTTCGGTGCTCGGCACGAGAGATGACGCCAGAGGTAAGACATTTGGTAAATAAGGTTAACTTATTTATGTATTAAAACACGCGAAGATTTATTAAATTTAAGATCCTAACGTTTCGAAAACTTTGCAGCGTTCGTGGTCACGGGTAGACTGACCACGTATACCCGTGACCACGAACTAATAACAAAATTTAATAAATCTACGCAAAAAATATCCGATATATTTTTTGCGTATTCAAATTACTTACGACTCTTAACCAAATTATTTTCATGTGAAAACGTTGGTTTATCTGACATTATAATAATAACATCTTTTGTTACTGAAACGTGTCAACACGTTTCATTCAACGACACGATAAGACAAAAGGTTTCATCAATCAGTTAATTGAAACAAGTGAGACGAACATTTAATTCAATTACATACTTTCGTACCATTCGATAATTGGAGCACGCCAATTGAAAAAGAAGTGGAATTGATTTCATTAATACTAAACGAAACCTCACGTAGTAGAAGCGCTATAAATCGGCCGCGGGGGATTAAAACATTAATCGCTCGCTTCGCTCCGTTCGCTTCGCTCAAAACTGTTTGTGTATTAAAACCACGCTTTTTTCTAATTGGTTGTAAGGTGTTTTTTACACGGTTGAAATATAAAGGCTGAAACTTTTTTTTTCAAAACTTATTTTTATTTGCATTGAAACGTTTTGATTAATATGAAATATTACTGAAATGTACACTAAAATTATCTTTAAGAAAACTACTCTAACTTTCATTCATTATTATTTATTTCACATAAACGGGTTTTCAAATTGACTTGGGTTTTCAAAATTTGAAAAAAAAACTACTATAAAATATTGTAAATCAAACCTGCACAGATACATACACAAAGTCACAGCTCAATAGATCTAAAGTGCAACCTTATTTCGATTTGATCATTTTATGTTATTTGGGCCACAATAGTTAGTAATTTATGTGTTTACTTGTATGTTAATATAAGGCAATATTTGCATCACAACTGCTTAAGCAAGTCGATCACGTGGGGTATTTAGTTAACGTATAATAAATTAACGTTCGCTCGCTCCGCTTACGCTTAACTGCGCTCGAAACTGAGGTCTAACTACTCCTCTACGGACCTCAGACATGATCCATTCGCAAGCAATCATCTATGAATCCCCATAGAGATTGATTTTGTGTTCACACCTCTAGCACTGAAATATGTAAGTGAAGTTGTTTAATTCGTCCATACAAAAATATAATTTGTTACTGCTTATATTATTACCCGGTCCAAAACTTTTTTTTTAACATAAAATGTGATTAGTTAGACTCATTTAATAACTCTTTTGTTTAATGCATACAGGGTATTTCGGTTTATATTACACAAAGAAAAAGAAAATGACACGAAATGGTTTACGAAATTATTTTTAAATACAATTCGTAACAATTTGGCCTGCAGTCATACGCTTAAAATGTGCATGGCTTTTTAACTGAAGCGGACAGATTTTACGAGTATACTGCGATATTTATTCAATTCAATTTATACATATAAAATTTTTCTTTTTCGAAAATTATACGAATAGGGTATGTATTGCATGTACGTATCTATCAGTTGAGAACCTCTTTTGTTCACGGGCCAGGGACATTCAAAGCAAGCTAAAAAATACAATTAGTTTTTTTTAGGGTTATTAATGGCCAGCACCACCACAGATTAGTAAGAGTATGTCTGAGCACTACTGACTTTTTAATCGAACAACCAGCTGTACAAAATATTATTTGTTATATGCGAAGAGAAGTTACTTTGAAGAGAACTAACTTATTTTACCCGCATCTTTAGTATATAAAATTGATTGTCATTTTTTATAGATTGATTATAATTTTTTATAGATTCGAATTTTAAATTCTGGTCGGTAATCACGTTTCCGTAGGTAGGCGGTCCAATGAACGAAATTATGCACTCAGTATAGACTCATGGCTCGAGTACAATTATCTCTTTCTTTGCAACGATTTACCAAGAGCTTGTGAAAATATTTAATATTCGATGCAGTCCGAGAATTTTCGTGTGATAAAATATTACAGAGCTCACTTTAAAATGTTTTCGGAGTTAAAATGGCTTTCTGATTGCCTTATTTGTAGCAGTTTTTTTATAATGACGATATTGGGGTAAAATAACATGACCGAAGCCAATTTTATTAATAAATACAGTAGCGCATCAAACCAAACTTTTGAAGGGATGTGTAATCTATTTTTTTTATTGACTTTCCAAAAAAATGTGTTTTAACAAGCTATCCGAATATTACAAAAAAATTGCCATTTCCCTTGTGTTCTTGAGCTTTTTATGTTTGCAATTTTTTTTAATCCATATATTGGTGATAGAATCAAAGTTCAATACCTTTCTTATTGTAATTGAACTTATATCTCTTGGCCTATTGCACTCTAACTCAGGTTTGACTTTGACTTTGAATGAAATAGAAAATTGCACTCATTCAGTACAAGCAAATACTCATCAGCGAATACTTCACGGTAATTTTCCTCCAGTTAGCTATAGTATAATTAAACCATACTTTAATATAAACGTAGGTAGTTTATAACTATACTTTAATATTATGGTACATAAATGTATTTAAAATTGATTTCAAGTAAGCTTTTGTGACAAATCTATTATTAAAATACGAATTGATGACAAGTGCTGTTTTGTATATAATATGGAGTTAACTTTTGTTTACTGTTAAATTCAATGTAGGTTAAATGCTCCTTGCGCTCATTATTTAGTAAATGTAAAAAGTAAAGTTAACCTGTAACGTCCCACTGCTGGGCAAAGGCCTTACCTTAACTATGAGGTAGTTTGAGCCATTCAAAGCGCTGCCACCACTGCGCTACGAGCACCTTGATTGGTAGTGTTTTAGTTGCATAAAATACGATTGCTTGTGTTTTTTATATGAATTAATGAAATATCACGTAAAATCCATCCTGTAAAGTAAATTATAATCTGCTAATAATAATAAGGTACTTTGAGAATTTTAACGTAAACTACTACGGTAAAATTTATAAATGCATATAATTTTTTTCTGTCTTGAATTCTCAGTATTGTGGTCTGGCTGAATCCCACCAACTGTCGGGAAACTGATTTTAGTTGTATATCTTTTTATTTTCATTCCAATAATCTAAGTGGATCTCCTTCTCGGAGAAACGCTGAATAACCAATATCGAACTCAAAGGAGTTTTAATATTGATATGAAAGCTCGGATATCAAAACTTGTTCAAACTCACGATATTTCAAAGAATATTTCTATATTTCCATTCCAAATTATGGAAGTATTGAAAAATATTGTAAATAATTTCACGTAAACGTATACCAATTTGCCTGCTTTTGAGTTCGTGTAAAATGCGCAATTCTGTTCATTTATGATTAAACCTTTAACGGGACTGCAGTCAAGTATTTTTATTTTTATTTTGCATTGCATCCTCAGATGAGGGGTTAAAACGTCATAATTACAATTCAGGCTACTGTGTTACCACTACACAAAAAACAGAATTTCACAATAATGACAATGATTTCGTCTGGATTTAAAAAGATAATCTTACGTGTTGTAAGTACCTTGTTTTTAACAAGCACGACTCCTATAACCACGTACCGTTTAATCAGTGCCCTGACTCTTAAAAATACGTACATCTAAAAGGTTAATTTAATCTCTACGTAGTGCACTGTAAGTACACAAGGAGGTATTGATCACGTCATGCATTCACTTACCCTGATTGGCTACAGCGAAATAACACCTTTTCAAGATAAAGCTAACGAGATTGGAAAATAAATAGTACCTGTAAGAAACTAACGGTCAATTTCCCGTGAGCTGATTAAACAGATTACAGATACAGCCGCAAACTGCAGTCAACCGCTGTGATTGGTCCATAAGATGTTTAAATTAGTCAGTCACTGCGTAATGTCACTAAGGTTATTGATTCCAAAATATTTGACTAAAAATATAGGTATAATTTGACGAACATAGTAGTTAGTGGCTAAGCACACTGGGTTTCAAGGCATCACCGCTCCGTGGTCCTGGGTTCGGTTCCCGTTTCAATGTAGGAATCATTATTCGCCTTCCTTATTTCACGACTGTTTACAACACTGTGTTAACAACACTGACTGTTTACACTCGTGTGTCTAAGTTGTACGAGTTTTTTGACGTAGGTATTGTCGTTGTTACATAAATTGATTTCTTGTTTTGTATGCTACTTAACTTTTTATATTGACAATAATAAATCGATAGATAAAAAACTTACTCAGATTTTTGGGATGTTTGCAAAAGAGCTATTGAGAATTTTTTTTGACAAGGTTCCAGCGCATTAGGAGCTTGCGATTAAACAAAACATAATTCACTGCTTTTGGTACTCATGATAATGAAAATAGGAAAATGTTGAAGAATACAAAAAAAGCTAGTTTTATCTATCGCTCACAAAAAATGCATTTAAAATATGTTTTTGCTGTCAAATAAATTTTTCAAATAACACCGAACAAAAATGATCAACGCAATACATAAAATGAAAACATGTTCGCTATCGTCTGTACCCTCAAATTAGATTTTTAATTGGTTCGCCGTGAAGTTCCTATGAAACATTCAACGCGCTGTAACCGATGACTTCTTTTAATTAACTTTGCGAGTCGTACTCGTAGGTGAGAATAGCGTGGATTTTGTGTTTTAAAGTTTAACACTGCTGGATTTTTTAAAACCTTTTAGTAGGTAATGAAAAAATAAGGAGATAAAAAAGTCATCTTTGCGTCTGTGAACTAAAACACTTTTCTAGCCATAACTCTGTACGGCTAGAAAAGTGTTTAAAAAATTAAAATATTCTCTCTATCTTAAAAGCCAAAAAGTATTGTCACCGTGTATAAAAGAAGAGCCTTTAAGAAGAGTTTTTTTTTTAAATAAAGGTACAATAAGTACGTACATTACGTTATTGATGCTTGAATAAAATATATGTTTGTATTGGAGGTACCAGTAAAGAAGTTTGAACATACTGTACTGGCTTATATACCCCCACTGTCAAACCATACACAGTAGTTGAGCACAGGTAATGTTTGTTCTTGCCTCGGAACGATGCGCCGGCAAATATGACAATGGCTGAATTATGTCTCAAACGAACAGCATGCACCATTGGGTTTCGCGTTTGCAGTGTTTTGCCTTTCAATGTGAATTTACGGGATGTGTGCTGCGTAAACTAGACGAGTTGTTTGGGTAGAGCCTTCATTTCAACTATCGGTTTAGGTTGGTATTGCAAAATGTTATTGATTTCTAATTTTGTTTCGGGTTCCGTAGTCTAACCAGGAACCCGTATAGTTTCGCTATGTCCGATTTTTCGTCTGTACGCGATTTAGGTCAAAGATCTTATGTATGTGAATGGCATATCAAAGTGATCGTTTTGTAGTACCAATCAAGTAAGCTCACTTGAAACTTTGAATAAAACTTGCCTAGTTATTTTTACATGCACCGTAATTTACTTTAACTTGTTGCTCTAGCCGTATAAGCAAAAAACATGGTTACCAAGGGTAAAAAGCATCTGCAAACCACGCAAAGGACATTGACATTACTCGGCACATTACCGTGAGTCTTGCTTACTTAAACGCGAACGTTTTCGAATGCGTCGAAGCAAACCAATTCCGTTCGTTGCAAATATTTGCATCGCGAACTAGTGCGGATTCTCGCTGTTCCTAGATGCAAGCGTCTGGTTTTCACTCTGCGAATGGTGAAAACTTTTTTGTAAACATCATCAATATTTTATTCGTGGTGGTGGAAGCCGCAAAAACTAATCCACAGCACGGTCACGATCGTAAGCTGATTTCTATTTGCAATATTTTAAATTGTTAGCTGCATAAAACATCGGTGGTGTAGCGGTTAGCTCGCTAGTTGCTATTCAAGAGATCCCGGGTTCAAATCCCAGGTCAGGCTGAAATTGATTCAGGAGTTTGTCTTGAAAATACTCGGAAACAGCTCGGATTCAGGAAGTTGGTGGTGCTGACACCTCCCTGCCTCGGCAAGCACAGTTAGCCATTGGCCCTGCACCTGATCTCTGATCAGTTATTTTGACTGCAGTCTTACTGAATTATTAAGAGTGAAGAAACAGAGAGTGCACTTGTGTATTGCGCACACATCTGGGCACTATAATATCTCCTGTACCTGGCCCATCTCTGTTGAAAGGGGCTGCCGATACCAAAAATCAGTAGTGGAATATAAGTAAGAGGTTGTAGCTGACATTGATCTGGCTCGAGGAAATATTAATAATGATTATTATATAAAAAATAATCGATACTTAAATGATTGTGGACATAACCTTTTTAGATTTGGGTACTCCTTGCTTCTCTTCTACATCCAAAAGATACACTAGTGTACACAGCCTTCTGTTCGAAATTGATTTTAATAAGGCTACGATCCGAGCAGTTTAAAAAATCTAAAACTATCACAAACGCTTGTAAAAATAACAAACGAATGCTAAAAACTCACAATTCATTGCACAAATTCCCCGTTATTCTTCAAAAATGATGACAACGGGTTTACAACTGACGAATAAACCTACCTCTGTTTAAAGGTCCTACTCTGTAAAACCTGTTCGTTTGTATTTTTGGCTTTTAACAACACAAAAAAGGTTTGAACTTTAAGGTTTTTCTTAATTCAAAATTGAGCAATTTAATCCAAATGTATTTAAAAATATAAAAAAAAGTTTTAGAATCGACGCAGATTTTCTGACACAAAATTGATCTTGTGACGGTAAAAAGTTTACACGCGTCATCGATATAGATACAGATACAGACATATGTAGAGTAAGACGACTAGTATTGATATCAAAGGTGAGTAGAATACCTACTATTTTCAACCCCTGATGAAACCGGTATTATATGTTTAATCGCTATGTGTCTGAGTCTATCAATGTTTGTGTGTCTGTGACACCGAAGCTCCTAATCGGATGAACAGATTTGAACGCGATTTTTTTTATTTGAAAGCTGATTTTTTTGCTACCTTCATTGGCAATTGAAAATCTCCGTAAATATTAATTTTTTGGAGTTTTTTTAATTTTTGCGATAGGTTTTTATTGACGTGACAACGTCTTATAAATTGGTTTGCCGGGTGACACTTCAAGAAACTGCGTTACGCTCCGCTCACGTTATGCGCTCACAATGAGAGCGAGTGAGAGGCACGCGTCCCTTCCACTCGGGCATGGTTAGCCCGCCTAGGAGCGAAAGAGACAGACATCAAAAGTCGTTGTCACGTAAAACTTTCGCCCGTATACAGACTTTACAGGCAACCAATTTTTTTAATTTTTTACAGTAGACCCTCAGTTTCACGGCACGTTTTAGTAAACTAGTACTGGACTAGCCTGGGGAAATATTATTGGGAACGCTTTGTTAGCCGCTACGTTTTGATAAACTGCACGCTCTTTTGTATCCATTTGAATAAATTAAAATCTTTGTGAATCATTTTTCACTGGTATACGTAAATCCATACAAAATTAAAGTGTGTAAATAGTTATCAGTAACTACTGATTATAAAATTATTGGTGTTCAACGTTATTTTTAATGCTACTAAACAGATTTACTCTGTATTATATTTGATCATCACCTTATAAATAAATCTATAACGAAAATTCAGGTAGAAACAATACCTCTAACGATAAAGAATCATTACTTACTTATACACAGCCGCAAAATTGTTATGCGTCGTAAACAATACATTATTTCAATGAAACCATTTTAGTCCTTGTTGTAAGAGAAATAAGAACTAAGAACTTTGAGTTAAGAAATTAAAACTGCGAGTACATTTTCACTGTCTTGTACAAGTCATAGAATTGATTTTGCTTACCAAAATATACAAACATGATTTTTCAACATTTTATTGTTATGCATATTTTAGATTACATAACTCTATGAATTGCACTTGTAAAAAGCAACTGTCACTCTGTGATAGACGAGGAATCGAACCCCGTGTCTTACGCTATCCGGGCGTATGTCGGTACGTCTGTCACAGAGTCACAGTTGCTTTTTACAAGTGCATTTAATGTTATTAAGTTTGTATAGTGACAGAACTCTATAAAATCCAAAAACAACTACACATAACTCTCTCGTCATAGTTGATTCGGTTCCGTAAATCCATAGTAAAACAATCATTCATTAATTATGGTGCGCTTTGATTTCATCCTAATGTTTATAAAATGCCTCAGTTTATGTGAACCCGATAAATTGTATCGCCTTTGATAGGTATCACTTCCATTAAATTGATTTCGTCTCGTTTCAAAAGTGCTATACCGTTCGACATTTCGAGACAGACATTTCTATTAAAATTACTTTTCAAACTGTCAATGTACTAGAAAACGTGAAATTTCTCAGCGAATAAACCCAATAGAGAGAACGGTGACATTTTCTTACCATCTATTTTTATTTAACCGCAAAGCACTTGTTTATTTAGGGTAAGAACAGCATTATTAGTGATGTTGAAAACTGTGTTTGAAATGTCGTATCGAGGAAAACTTGGTCACTTGACTTAGTTGATCAAATGTTTAAAAATACAAAAGAGGGAAGTACAATCAAAAAAAATATTTCACCATAGTTGGATATCTCGTTTGTATAGGTGTTTTAAATAAATTTTATTTAAAACATTATTTAGGAATTTATTCACGTTATATTTAAACATCTGATTGTTGTTATTTATAACACATTATATGACAAAGATTTATTCTATTGTATGTAAGTAAAATAAAAATGCAAATTCTAAACACACTTAATGAAAGACAGAAATAAAGAAAGTTATTTTAATCGACCTAATTAAAATGTTTGATTCATTGAATTTCCCAAAACGAAAATCTGAATAAGTTCTCGATAGCAAAACACACGTTGTCCCATCACTAATCTAATCATTATCATAAGCGGGGGAGAAAATTTTCGAGAGTTCATATCTGTTGTCTAGACTGAGAATGTGATCTTGATTCAATTTAAATGTAAACTCGGCGATATACGCCTTGGAACAATAGTGCTTGTGGTTCGTTCAGTTGTAAATTAATTCAATCGGTTCGTTCCAGTATTATTTATTAGATGAGGTCGATGACCTTTTCAGCTGTTTGTCCTTCATACTCGTATAACCATGATAAGAGTTAAGGCACTACTACTAAGTAAGTAGGAGCATTATTAATGCTCAGAATACTTTCTGCTGTATAAAAACTCATTAAAAAAGGTTTTACTCCACAAATGTTGTGTGCCAAGGTGGACTTAATGCAAGCATTATCTGCCAGTCAAAACAACTAATGAAAGTTGTAACATAGTAACAATAATCTTATAAATATTAATAAATGAACTATAACATTAATCAGTCAGGTATCAAACGACTGCCGGGAGTCGCATAATAATGGAATTTCTATTGTGTCTCGTTCACACATACTTGACGAGTTAAATACGTACAAGAACATACTTATAGCCAAAATACATACGTATAATGGTAATAATAACTTTTCTCTAATACAGGGTATATTACCATAATAATACAGAGTGTTTCAATTTAAACCTTACTTTGTACATTTATTGCGTTGCAGAGGGTAAACTTTTAAGTAACAAAGCAAAATAACCGCAAATCTATTTCTCATGGAGTTAGTAGTTGCCAGAGCTGGAGCTCTAATTAATTTGTTTACACTTTGTTAATAGTAAGCGCTCCTAAACTGGGTAATGTTAAATGGGCGGTTAGTCCATGTTTTTGAGATTGGAAAATTCGAAGTCAAAATGTTATTGTGACCTGACCTTTTCTATGTATCTAAGGTTAGATATGATTACAATATAATATACTTTTTGCTATTTCTTTGTTTAAATCTATTTGATTTTAATATAAATGTAAGTAATAGATAAGAGGTTCCAAGCAAATGCGTGTCATTTATCTTAGCGCCATGTTGCATTAGGAAAACTATTTATGAAAAAAAATATGCAGAACCAAGTCATCAAGGCCAAAACATAAGTAAAAATAATTAAATACCAATCTCAGTTAGATATAAATAAAAAGCCTCTCCAAAGTAAGTGGAAAAATGTGTAAAGCAATGAATTAATTACGTAAAATTTACGATAAAAAGTTCAAAAAAAGAAAACAATAATTAAATATTCATTACGAGGAATTATCACGTTTCTTTTCTTTTTGGCGTTCCTTTAAAGCCTCGGAATTCGCTTTTAGTGGGCCAAAGAGGTGGCAAGCTGTTTTGTCGATATTTTTTTAACTGGCTAATTTACAACTGACAGAAGGGCAAAAACTGTCTTATGTTCTTAAGATGGTCATATTTTATTAATTTTACAGATTTGTTACGTATACTTATTTGATAAATGTACATTATGCTTTAAAGGTGCTTTGCATTAATTATGCACTGTGACTGTTGCGAACTTTTTATCTGTACACATGATCGAATCAATCCCGGGATTACGCTCATCTTGGATTGAATCATCATTCTGTCTCTGTCCGTTTATTTGATGTTGACAGAGACAGAAATAAGATAAGCTTAATCCTGGTATAAATTATCATTGTCTCTGTCACTTTATTTGACGTTGACAGAGGCAGAAATAAGATTTAATCCAGGATTAGTGTAGGTTAAATCATCATGCGTAAGTGGGCCTTAGTGAATCAACGGATTTATCGTTATCGACACCTTTGCATCACTGAACCATCTCTTTGACCATTAACGCTATTACGCTAATGATTCACCAGGGTACAAAAACCTCCTAATTACAAAACAATGCTTTTTAATAAAGATATTTCTTTCTGCCTCCCCTATTTAACTTTTTGTAGCACCATTATTTATGTTTGCAATCTCAAACGCGAATTTTTAATATTAAAATTTTACGTTAATCTTTGAACTCCATTTTTTCATACTTAAAATACCATTAATAAATCTTTAAAAAATTTGATTTTCAACTCGTTTGATCTATCGTTAAAAAAATTCATCAAAAAATCCACACCATTTTTTATAAATCACAGCTATATCTAAACTCATCGTCAGTTTGACGTTTTTCAAA
The DNA here is from genome assembly GCA_963584085.1 of Pyrausta aurata. NCBI lineage: Eukaryota > Metazoa > Arthropoda > Insecta > Lepidoptera > Crambidae > Pyrausta > Pyrausta aurata. The sequence goes on along the minus strand of OY757256.1, from coordinate 12,302,955 downwards.
TTGAAGCAACGAAAAATTGACACACGCATTTGAAAAAGCTTTGAAATATCCAGTCGAGTATTTTTATTATAAAAAAAACTTCAATCTCGGTTCCGACTAACCGACGTAGCATTTCAGCCGATATTTGTTTATATTGTTAGATGAGAGAGGTTGTCATTGAAGTTAAATTTGTTTTCGATTCTATGTTTTGATCTTTTTTGTAGAAGTATTTTTTAATACAATATTGATTTTGATAGTAATCACACCTTTCTTTTGGCCTTTCAAATGGATTCTGTAACATATTTTTTTTTTTATGTAACAAATCCAAATTCAATTAGGAGATAAAAGTAGTAACAAACTGTTTGATCAAGTAAAGTCAAGTGTCAAGTTAGTGACACGTAGCTTATGTGAGCCAGGCTTATAGCCTTCAATCAAAAATCACCATCGATGCTATCTCTAAAAATTTTGACTGGCAGATTTCGTCTCGCCCCACTGTGCCTATTACCAAGTGAAACAGTACGGTCACATCGCAAACAAGCAAGCAAACGATGTCACTCAATAGAGCGACCCGCACAGTGGTAAAACAGTTGGCATATGGAAGCCAACTGAGAATTAATTTCCGATGTGCGTCGCGGTAATGAACCGTTTCGGACATTTGCATCGATATTTCGGTGCGTTTGTTGAAATGATACCGCTGTGCAAATTTCGACGACACCACTCGATTGATGCTTTGCTATATAAAACTGGGCTGTGGCAACGTTTACGATGACAAAAACGTTTTTGTCAGCCAATCACATATAGTCTATCTTGTTAATTAAAATCTTCTTACGTAATAGTTCAAATTTCTAGAAATATTATACTAAGTACTATTTTATTTTGGGCCCCCTATCTCAATAATACTCGTTGGAGTTTGACGGATTAAAAATCAGCAACAACTAATTTATTTAATAAGTAATATTGCAATTTTATCAAATACAGCATTCAGAGGCCCTCACTTGCCGGATATTACGCTCTATTGTGGTGTAGAAATGCCTATTTTTACAGCCTTTTCAAATGCCAAAAGCTTTTTGTATGGCAATGTAGCGTTTCAGTGGTAATAAGCACAGAGAGATGATGGTTGAATACCAATGAATGAAGTGTAGCAAAACGTAACGGTTTAGGAATGATGATTTGGACAGCTTTTAACCTGAAAGTTTTGCGTAATGTATGCCTGAAACAGCAGAAAGCGAACAGCCAAATATATTTTTTTACGTGTATTCACACATAAAAAATCTACACATTTCTTATGTGTGAATAAACGTAAATTATTATCATTCATTACTAAAACAGTTTTCGCACGCTGTCGCACACGTGTCAATATTGACACTTTTAGGTAAAATTTCCACACAGTAAAATATTAATTGGGTACTGGATTAAATCTGTGTCTGGATTAAGATTCGGACTGAATTGTGAAAACAATCTCATGAAATTTATGAGGTGATGCAACCAGCCTACGCGTTAAAGAAATCACTTGCAAAATTCTACAGGCATGCCAATGTGTCGGTGGCCGAGTGGTGTAGGCATGCACCCGGATCGCGTAAGGCACAAAGTTCGATTACTTGTCTGACACAGTTGCTTCTTACAAGTGCAATTTATATGGATTTCCAAATAATCCACTCCCCAAATTATGTTAGTTATACTAGGTACTTGTATATACTTGTACTTTTGTAGGTAACTTAGAACCGGGAGCTTTTTGTTTACCCGACCACTTATTTTCGTCATATATCAATTTCTATAAATTGAGCGTGGTAACAACACATTCTCATTTCGGCATTCTAACGCGTAATCTTATTTTCTCGCTTGCAATTTTGTTTTTGCTGAATCATAAAGGGTGAAAATAAATCAACGTGTTTTGAAACGGCTAATGTTTTTGTCGAAAAATTGAAAACAGGGGTGAGCTACGGTTGTCGGTTTGCAATTCGGGGAAGTGAATTTAGTTACGCGTAGATCTAGTGGCGTTTTAAGTATTCTGAAAAATTTTTAGTTAACATTTTAATTTAAAGGTGTATTTACATTCTTTTAACTACTGGTCAAATAGGGATAGTTTCAAACTCGGTATTATATCCAAACTACTAATTATGTAGTTTGGGGTTTAGAGCCTTTTTACTGCATTTACTGAATGATTACTGAATTGGTTTAATGATCTCCTCATCACCGTATTTTATTACAATATGAGATCTCATCATAACTCTTAAAAAACAATTTTATTAAATAATATTCAAGATTTTTTTCACAAATAAGGTAACCAAACAGATTATGTTCTAGAACATACGACATTTTTCTGGGGAGCTGTTTGTCACTTGCCGCCATTACTCACGCTATCTTATCTGCTGTCGTGACGTCAGAGGATTGTTTGCAAATGATAAATCTCGCTGAATTTGTTAGCTAACAAATTGCATTGAACCATGTCACAGCAATAATAATAAATCAACCTGCTTTCAACTTCTGATGTGATAAAGAAAAGTAAACTTTACGTGCAATATGAGAATGGAACGTTGTTATAAAAACATGAATGTATTTTTTTAATATTATTGCATAATTATTGTTGTGATTCCCAAGAAAAAAATTCCAATCAATATATTCCTGGGATTGTACACTATGATGCCAAAAGACCACCCTCTTTACAATATTGATAACTACATAATATGTTTTAAAAAAATTTCAGAAGTACGGAAAAAAGTTTAAGTATTTCTTTCGCAAATAAAGTCTAGAACTTGAAATAAATAATAAAAAAACTCAATCTGAAATAAGTGTGGCCAAAATCACGGTCCCACGTGTATCGAATTCGGCATGGAACACTCACCTCCTGAAAAACGCTAAGGCCAACGACGGCACCTGAATAAAAATCACTACATTTGTCACAGCATAAGAATTGGAATTAGACAAATTCGACCGTTAAATTAAGGCCATTCGGGATGGCAAACGAATTCGATTTTGGGTAAATCTCCCACCCGGTGGGGTAATGGGTAAACCCGGGTGGGGAAGTGGGGTAAACTCAGCTCCGACCTAAGCGTTGCCGCGCACGTGATTGGATAAAATAGAAAGTGTATTTACTTCTAATTTGATTTTAAATTGGATACAAATGGATGGCGACTTTTTTTTTTTCTTAATCCCCAAAACGTTCTTGGAGTAAATTATTCGGCTTAGTGGATCAAGTTAGAATTAAATCGATCAGTCAACTGCTTAAAATTCCGACTGTCTCGAAGATTCGAGAACAGAGCTTGATAAATTCCTTTCGTGTGTGGAAAAAATGCCTTTTTCTTGGCCACTGCTGTTGCTGCTGTTCATTTTCTTTTTTAAGAAAAATTGTGAGTGTTTTTTAAAAGTATTTAACTTCAATGATTAAAGTAGTTTTCATAAAAATTCTCGAGATCCAAATTTACAGGGTATAGCACAAAATTTAAAGAACATAACCCAGTTGTGTTTCGTTATCTGATTTACATTAAAAGTCCCTAGTTTCTTCATAAGATAACATACACTTTAGTTAACAGTGGCTAATTGAAAAATAGTTTCGCGCACTTGATAGTTGGTGCCATATTTCAATGTTACTCCACTAGCAGAAGTATGTTTCAGCCAACGCACTAGAATAATATTCTTGGCAATGCTTACTCGGCGTCACCCTAGAGAGTTTTATTTCAATTTAAAAACTAAGTAATGCTTTCCTGGGAGCCATTTAGCCTGTATAACGGCCGTATGCCAAGTAAGCTGTTAAGAACTAGAGTTATACACGGTGTATAAACCGGAACGGGATAAATAATTACGCCTATTTTTGTATCTAGAAGTATGAAGAAAAACTTGGAAAATCTTTATAGATAAAATTAATGAATGATGTTTTTTTTTCCACTGTATATTTGACGTTCATAACTGTCATTTTATGACCTAAATTTAAATAAAGATTTTGAATTTGAAATTGAATCCATATTTCCGTTGGTCACGGCTACACGCATGAACGGTTGGACCGATTTCGCCAATTCTTTTTTTGTTGTATTTAATCTTATGAACGATAACTGATTAAACCTGTAATTTACCCACACTTAAATTATTGAAGGCTGTAGACAACTATGTCAAGGTTTTGTGTATGTAAATGATCGTTGTAAAAAATAAGATGCGCATTTCTTCGCTTGATTGCGTCAGAAAGATCTATGATAAATTATCGTCCATTTTTACTACACAAGAGAAGTTATAATAATAAGTAAATACGTTACCATTATGCTGTAATTTAAATATACCTATTTATATTTTTTATAAATATTTTATGTAAAAATACATGATCTCAAACATAATGTTTCTTTTCTTACTATTTCTCAATAGAAAATTGACTAGTATATTTTTAACTGACTTCAAAAAAGGAGGTTTTCAGTTTGACTTGTATGTTTGAATGTATAAGTTTGAGTTACATTTGTTTGCGGCTATCTCGCGTTTGTCTGAACCGATTTTGATGCGAGCAGTGAAATATTTGATGTAACAAAGGCAAAGGCGATGACTGATCGACAAATTTTACTAGATAAGTTAATTTAAACATTATTTTATATACCCGTACATGCATAGTAGGTGCTTATTAAGTTTATAGACTGTAGTGTTATAATTTTATTATTCTGATGTTCCAAGAACTTTGTCGATAATCTAGACACAGTAGACTCAGTTAAGCAAATTGAGTCCTAATCATAATATTTATCATTCGCAGACCCTTCTGAGTCCTTAATCTCTCTGACTCACTGAATACAAATTTTGCTGAATGACATTTATTTTATTGTCAGTGTGATGGTTAAAATTTTTCGAATCTAAGTTAAAATTTAAAAAAATACATAGGTAATACATGAAACTAGGTTTATTATTACTTAATGCAAAATAAATTAAAACATCTCATATCGCAGAAAAAAGATTTTCTTTTATTAAAGTAAAATCAGCAATCCTTAGGTATTCCATAAATCTACGAGTATTCCATAAAAAAACGATTCTACTATCGCGCTCTACTCACTTTCTACACGCTAGACTTTATTATAATAGTTTAAACTTGAACATGCATTTTATTACCCCACAAATAAAGTCGCGAAAACTAAAACGGCTATTTAGTTTCCACACTTAACAGTTTGTTGACTCAACGACTGCACCAACTAGAGCAATTGTGGTATGTTTATTATATCGCACTCGAAATAGTTTCGGGTCTGCGGGGCGTATAATCATAAAATAAACACCCCGCTACGATTATAGCGGTCAAGTTACCCTGTTATGGTAAAAAATGACGTCTAATCTGCAGTGCTAGTGGATGAATCTTGGAAATATTCCAACGTATCACAGCGGTGGCGCAGGCAAAAGAAATGAGACACATCACTGCTAACCTTATATTCTGTTTTGCAATTTAAAAAATAAAATTTCCGAGCTAGAGGCATAGTTTAGGACGAAGATTAATGCTGCGGCTACTCTTCTTTACCGTTTACCGTTTGTTTACCGCATTAACTATGGCAATAAATTATTGACTAAGTTATCGCGTGAAGTGAGTGATATTTGTACTTATGTAACCTGCTACATGTATGAATAAATGATTTTCTATTTTCTATTTTCTATTTTTTCTATTTAAGTGTTGTCACACTTGGGATTACCGAGATGGAGATGGATTCTTGCCTACCGTCAACGCCATGTTTACTGGCATCATAAAATTGTCGCCATAAATCGTGGTAACACAAAAAGTTTTGTGTTAATTATACTATACTAGTGGTCACAGCGAAATTTGGTTTTTAACCTGTTCCGGGCCTAGAAAAATACAACAAAGCTATAATCACAAAAATCTGTCCTGTTCTCGAGTAATAAATAGGGATAAAAATATCCTTTGTTACTATTTTCCGTCTCCTGGTTCTAAGGTTCTGCCGTTCTTGAGTTATAAATAGTATATAGATAGATATATTATTGCCCTATCACAGTAGAATGGCTGTACATTACGGTGGCAGAGCCACAGCGCCCAAGACAGGTTATTTGTTTCTTAACTTCTTAAGCCTCCGTAGATTGTCATAGATGTTAGTAACACATGAGTCGTTGTGTAGCGAAAAAAGTCCAGTGTGCCAACTCAGCTCCTGAAATAATGGTTTAACTGATATCTTCATACTGTGTCTTCATCGAGGCACGCTGTCGAGTTCGTTGAATTAAATACTTCCATAAACATAACGTCGGGAAGTTTCTAAAAGTTCACTAATGTGGCGGTTTACGGAACGCGAAAATGACGCGCCGTATTAAAAACTGTGATTAGGACGCGCTTTGATGTAAAAAATGAACGAGGATTAGTTCTGACACGAGTTTGGGGAAATATTTTGTTATCTTTAGTATGTAATAATGAATATGTTATTATAAAATGTTCTGTAAATGCTAGTAATGCTATACTCCTTTAACTATATACGGGTAAATAGTTATTTTTATTTTTATTTATAAAGTACACAAACAGATTACAGTCTTAACTAGCAGACAAAACTGTAGTCCAACAATAGTGTACATAACATGATTTTACATATCGAAGCAAAGTGTGGAAGTTAAAGATTACATCGACGAATAACTTCTTTCTTACATTTTATAGCACGGTTTCCTATTATGCTAACGTATGTCAGAATATCATTACTGGCCATTAGTTAGCAGGTATTATTTCTTTAAAACACACACAATCGGAACAATTTAACCGCTGGCAACGACATTTTACCGTTAGTTGAGCTAACTATCGCTCACGCAACCGGGCTTTGTCTAACTAAGTAACTATTGCTATTTCTAATGCATTTCAAATTACGGCTATCGTTTAACACCCACTCCAAACGGGAGGTGCCAACTTTAATTCGGAATTAGAAGTTCAAACACGTTCGAGTACAAACTAGATTAAAAGTAATCAAACAGAAAACAACGGTTTTCGCGCGTTTCCATACAAATGTTTGCGATTTTGGACCTTAAGTAGTTGATTTAGAGATGGAATTTAATATTGAGTTAACTAGACATAATGGTGTTAAGGTTTGTTGTTTGACTGAGGTTTGGTTATAAATCGTTTAAAATTGCTTTAAAAAATAAAACAATAAGGAAAGGTTAGAGCACATGGTGTGCATTTCGTAAAGCGAGTATTTTCTCATCTCTTTTAACTTTTAACTAAACTGAAGTTAGTTTGTGCATAAAATTTCAGACCATCAAAGTAAAGTACATCATCCTACTCGATCTTTTTGAATCCAAATCTTAAGAATTAACCCCCAAATGTATCCTTTTTCAGGAGTAAAGAAAACATTCTTTCTTTTTTCTTTCTTTCTAAACTTAATGTTGATCACAGAGTTCTATACAATTTTAATAATAATTTTGATAGATTCAAGCTAGTGGGTCACCTACATCATTTTCTAACTACCTGCCGCAGATAAACCCAAATGAAACAGTCAAACAGGATGCCCAATCACAGTTAGACGACATCCGAAAAGTAATACATCTCTTAAGCTATACACATAGCCTTGGCGAAATGAAATGGGTCGGCTATCTGCGTGGCCCGTCAATCTTATTGTCATTCAATTTGAATTTCCGCTTAGGATCGGTTTTTGTGCGATCCTGAGCGGGCCATGAGATTAGCGTCAGAGAAAATCAATTCTTAGGGCCTTAAAAAATGGTGTGTGGAAAACTTGAAAAGAAGCGCTGATTAGCTTCTGATGTCTGTCTGTGTCACCAAAAGCTCTTTATTTTTTGCCTATTTGCTGGTGTAACTACCAAAACCTTCCTTGTATGTTCAATATGTACGTAATAAGTTTAATTTCGATATAGCTACATACCCACACTGAAATATAATAAATGCTATATTTTAACTTTTTGTGCTGTCATCGTGAGCCATATTTGCGGAGTGAAAACTGACTGTGACTACTATAATAAAAAAACAGAGCCCTCATTATAATATCTTCTTCGTTTCATACGTAATCGATGTATGTACTGGATATTAATCATTAGCGCTATGTACCCGCTTTTTCTCTGGCCCCACACATTTGTCTGCTTGGGGCTGGCATCGAAAAAAGCCAGCATTTGTCACTGCATCGGAATCTGTTGAATTAGTCGCCGCTTCAGGGTTTAAGCACAATGGAGATAGGTAGAGTTGGCTCAGTTACGTATTATGGGTCCATTGATAAATAAGGTACGAGTAAGTAAGGCTCTGTCACATTAAGGGTGCTTAAATGTACATGGACGTTAGTAAGCTGTCATGAACAAAGCTGTTGACAAGGCCTACGTAATGTTTCGTTTGTGCCAGAGCTCTGAATGTACTGAAGTTTTTTTTTGGAGCCATCACTTAAAAGAAATACATCAAAAGATAGACAGACAAATATAATCTTCTAAATACGGACGACAGTACATCACAACACTGCGGTATCTTACGCTGTTGGAATAAGGGCTATTTTTCAACAAAAATGTATAGTCTGATATGCTGGCAACTGTACTTAACTCACCAACTGTTGGGCGTTATCAAACTAGCTGATGCAAACATTTTCTGGTGGAACGGTTACGCATTCGCGACTTTTACGCAGCGCAACCACTCTGCCTGAAAAATGCTTGCAATCCGCCATTATAATTAGCTTCTACTGGATCAACCGACTGTACGCGCTTTCATTGTACCGTAAGCTCATTTTTTCTCCCGTAAGATATAAGGTGCGTTAGACACAAGCCGTTGGGTTTTGCCAATTCACTTTAAGGCTTATTCCAAAGTGTTTATAATTACTTTTTGCGCAAGTGAATGCAATAGATTGACACCGTAATACCCTTTGGTAAAAACATAAAAATGATAGAGCTTTTATGTAAAAAAAATATGGCAAGATTACCAACTAGTGAATGTATAAATCACTTTTGGAAACTGATAGATTTACAACATATTATTTGATATTTCACATTTTAAAACACACGTTATTTTATTTTACTTCAGCATCGAAATTCGACACAGCAAACATCCATTCAAATATGAGCAAATCCAATATTGATTCGAAGATTACCATTCCACTGAAAAGTGGTAAAAAAGCTGAATTTTCACGCTATTTGCCGGACTGAACTTTTTGTAACTATACTATTGTGGTTTATTTTTGTTTTTATAGTGTTTTGTCACCATACAAACTTAATAATATAAATTGCACTTGTAAAAATACAACTGTGAACCTGTGACCTGTGTTTTCCTTCAGATATTGTGAGAGCAATCTCGAAACATTGATGATGTCACGCAGCCTACGCGTTAAAAGTACTTGCAAAAATTCAACAGGCTTGTTAATGTGACGGTGACCGAGTGGTATAGGCATACACCCGGATAGCGTTAGACACGGGGTTCAATTCCTCGTTTATCACAGGTACACAGTTGTCTTTTTACAAGTGCAATGTATATATACTATTGTGGTCACATTGAAAAGTATATCTCGTAGGGTGCGTCAAAAATAAGATTCAGGAGTTATACGATTAATAACATAATAGCGTACAGCTTATTACATTTCTATGATTAAAAATGCAACTAGCAATTCTCTGCGTCTCCGTTCGCACATACATTGGATCACCGCATTACACTTTCATTAATCATAATTTTCCATTTTGTCCCTGTTCTGGGTGTTGCGTTACCTTTGTTTCAGATTTCCATGACACAAGTGCATCGGCTACTTACTTTAGGGTCAGAGCAATGTATGTGATTGGTGTCCAGTCCAATATTTGTATTAATTTATATTCTCTTTTCACCTCCTAGAAACGATTAATTTGATATATTCTTGGTCCGTCTCCATGTGCCAACATGTCTTTACCGCAATTCATCAAAATCGGTGCGGCCGTTTTAGTGAGAAAATGGAATACCACATCTTCGCATTTACATTAAAGTAGCATTACTAGGGGTGCTAATAGTCAAACTTTGCACTATAATTCAAAGTTACTAACTATGTGCCCACGTATCCCCGAACCCTAAGATTTTGTTCGAAGTTCAAACCAATACCGCGCTCGAAATAATTATTGTATATTCTCGGAAGATTTCGCGCAAGTCAACATTATTTTAGCGCGAGTTTGCGTTCCGTTTGCTTCGTTTGCCATTTGCGATGCGAAGTTTATTTTATAATGGATAGAGGATTCAATGACTCATGAAACGAAACGTCGATGCCAGAAATTAAATCTTCCTTAGGTGTTCCGGTTTTGATGATAGAAATCAGTGTTTGTTTGTGGTACGTGTAACCTATTAATTTGTATGATACATTTTGGCAGTATGTAACAATGTTTGTGGTATGAGCCTTGCCATCTTTCACTTACACTAATCAAAATTCGATATCGTAGAAACTGTCTTACTTAAGACTTGTTAAACATGTTATAATAGGCGCGCTTAACTGCCTCGGTGGCGCAGCGGTGAGAAGGTCGTATTTTAAAGCGACGGCTGCGCCGGAGATCCCAGGTTCAATTCCCGGGTCGGGCCAAAAATATGTACCGGAGGTTTTCTGTTCAGAAATTTCCAGGGCAGCCCGGAGTTTGGAAGTTGGCGGTGTTTCACCCCCGTGCCTCGGAAAGCAGTTGGTCCTGCGCCTGATCTCTCTCCGGTCGTGTCAGATTGCTGTCCCATCGGGCTATGAGAGTGAAAGGAATAGAGAGTGCACCTCTGTGTTTGCCAGCAGTAGAATATTTACAATTGTGCGTGTTTTGAAGAAAAAATACCTTAAACCAATGGTCATTTAAATAGCCACTCCGACATATTATGGTTAAGGTTCTTCAAATCGCGGACGTTGCCGATGCGTCCAAATCCTGAGATTAACGGTATTAAATCCAAAGAAAAAACATTTTAATATTAGTTAAATTAGCTACAAGTATAATCATAAATTGGTTCATCTATAACAAGCTTTCTGTACCTATCCCGGTTCTGGCTTATCGGCAGATAAGTTCAGTTTTGTGTTTACTTTACTAACTAAATGTTGGCGGTACGTTCCCAAATTAATAAATACGAAATGTACTGCGATTCGTAATTGTGTTCGGAAGTTTAAGTCGATTGTTGTTTGTTGAATAAAATTGGTAACAAAATAAAGTAGGTAGAGTTCGGTTTACTTAGAAAGAAAAAGTAACTTCGTTCCTTTTCTTTTCCTAAGATTTGGTTGTTTATTGAGATAGATGGGCGTAATGTCCTTGGTTGTTAGTCGATAATATAATTTTGTGAATATAAAAATTAAGTGAGGATTTAAAGGTGCAATGCAATTCAATGGCCAGTTCATTTAATCTAAAACGTAGTATGTAAGTCTTTGGAATTGAGATTTTTCTGTATTCAATTACTAGCGGGTTCACCCATGTGAATCGGATCTCAAAAAATATCACAATGAATAATTGTGGCCCTTTGTGCTGTTCTGATGTATAAAACTATGTTATTGTAAAGTTACATAATAATTCATCCATTCATTCGTCCTCACAAAATTTCGCATTTATACTATTAGTAAAGATTAAGATTACCAACAAGTGTTACATTACAGTAATGTAGAGGTATATTGCAAAAAAAATCATCATCGATCAGTACATTAGTCATAACCGTTTTTTTATTAATTTGCAACGAAACGAATTATCAAAGCGACACAATTTGCGCGTCAACATTTCACAAACTGTCGTACCATAACTTGCGTGCAATTACCCGATTTCGGACAAGTCCAACTTTTTTTTAGCACGGGGAAATTCAAAATTCGAAACAGGGGTCGTGAACATTTGCTAATAACGGTTAGGGGGAAGCCGTTAGCAAATTCGCGTGAAGTAAAATTTGGAGTAAATCAACGGGGGCCAGTTGGGTACACCTGATCCCACCGCGAGCAGGCACCCCTGAATTATTATGAAACTTTTTTCACTTAGATTATTAAAAGTTGGGAGTCGCAAAGTGGCAATAATCCGGAGCTTTCTGTTCCTCCTTTTGATAAAGCGAGGTACGGATAGCAGGTCAAGCTGAACACTGAGATATCTTATGACGATGTAATAAGGTTTATTTTTTAACAAAAATGTATAGATGAAATAAGAAACCAAAAATTGCACACGGGCGGGACTCGAACCACCTCGCTGTTGCATAAACAGACGGCGCTAACGAGCTAAGATGGCGCTAACGTCACGCAATGACGTATCCTTATGAGACCAAGAATTTCGCGCGGTCGGACCGACCGGTCGGTCGCACGGTAGCTCAATTGGAAGAGCAGTTGGCCTGGTAAGCCAGAAAGATCCTGGTTCGAGTCCCACCCGTGTGCAATTTTTGGTTTCTTATTTCATCTTAAAGAATTCAAATATGACACTGTGAGTATTAAGAAACATTCTAAACTTTAAAAATGTATAGTCTGGTATGTTGGTTACAGTACCTGCTCGTTACGTATTGCTGGTCAGAGCTTGAAGATGCTTGAAAAGTATTGTAATGCTGTTTTTTTTATTCGATCAAAATAAGTATGCAACCAAATTATGGTCATTAAATTAAAATCTTTTTTGTATGAATCTTCAAGACAAGCTATTGCCTAAAAATGCTTACTTGAATTTTTCAGATCAAATTTATAAAATAGTATCATAGATATTTTAAAAGCAATTTAATTTGCGTTTAGATATTTTTATTTAGCTTCTGTTTTACCAAAAACATGTAGCTAAAGCTACAAAATAAGTAATCAACGTAACTAAAAGGGATGCCAAAAATGCTGCCTTAAAAAAACTACAATCAAAACCGCGCAATCAAATACTGGAAAGTGTACAGACAAAAAGTGTTGCCCGATTTGGCAGCAACTGCGGTGCGTAAAAAACAACTCACCGACCCTGGCAACACTTCCATTAGTGAATTTAGTGTTCTACAAACTTGGGGCCATTAGCGATTTGAGATGAGATATCAACTATTCTGGAGTTGCCAGATAGGAGATAGATTGCTGTTGATATTATAATCAGTTAAGCTAATTAGTTTTAAACTAACAGACAAATTAACAGGCAAGTAACTTTTGCCGTTTAATGTTCTCTTGTTACAGTAGCCCCAATATACAATTTTCCTTAGGTGGTATAAGTGGCATAAGTATGCCATTGACGTAGCGTACGTTATTATATCTTCCGTGGTAGCGTAATGTTTATAGTCTAAATATTAAAGTTTTCTCAATAATTAGGCTATCTTTTTTTACAATTCTCAGCTGCAGTTTCTGTAGTAGCTGGGTTTAGCGCGTTAAAACACCCTCAATTATTTTTTTCAGCTTTATGATCCTACTATCCTACTAATATTAAAAATGCGAAAGTTTTTCAGGACGGATGTATGATTGTAATTCCTTTACGCAAAAACTATAATCGAAATAACACGTCATAGACTATAATTTATTGTGATATTTTTTGTGATCGTCATTTATCTGCGGTGATAAAACCGCTGGAAACCGCTAGTTTTATAATATGAAAGTATAGCTACATCACTATTACACATTATGCCCTCTTAGCTCCGAATCCATTAGCTGCCAGCAAAGTGTTGAACTTGCTCCCATTAGTATTGCTTCCTTTTGTCTTGCCGCTAACTAACTTTTCTGTTTAACAAAGCGTTTTTATGTGCATGCTAGTGACTTGCCGGAATGATAAAAACGCGAAGGCTAAAGGTTGTTTGTGAAAAACGAAACACAGTGGTAGATAGATTTTTACTGCACACACAGTAAACAATAACAGTCTTCACGCGAGTACTTTGTACAATTTAGGGTGTCCAGATGGAGTTGGTTACAGCAATTTATTCCGGATATCTTTTCGGTCATTGTAAGATGCAGACCGCTTGTTAATGATTTTGAATAAGGTTTTATTTGAGTCGTTATTCTTGCCATAAATTATTAGTTAGAATAAAAATAAAATAAAATTAATTAATAAATAAACTTATTTTTTACTACAGGAAATGAAACAAAATATACATACGTAATACTGTATGCAAATTCAAACTTAACGTTACGGTAACCTTGAGCTTCGATACTTAAAAAAACAAAGAAAATCTAAAGTACAAAGTGTTTTTATGTGTAGGATTCCACCGAAACAAAATCACACACAAAACCATACCCTTTAAAGTTTTGTATCATAATTCACTAATCATACTACTTACTCTTTGTGGTTCCGATTCCATTAACGATTGCGAGTATGCGCAACTTGCGCCCATTATGAATCGCTCCCATTTTGTCCTTGTGTCTAACTAACTTTTTGCACCCCTCGTTTGTGGTAAGTTTTTTACATCCTACATTTGGGTAACTTTACTTTTACCGGTGCTTTCCTGCGACATGGGCTGCGAAAATTACGTATGAATATACTTTTAATTATTTTGTAAGAAACTACAAACTATCCTCTTTAATAATGTGAACAGTGATGTAAGTTATCCGTTGATATCTGTTTTTTTATTTAATTTTTTTTCTTAAAATGTTATACATATAACAGCAATTTCATTAATTAAGTCTTTACATTATATCTGCATAAGTAATATTATTTTTCATTAAAAACTATGTAGGCTTACTCAGCACATAGTTGACATCGAACGCACCAAACTAGGTCAAAATACTGATTTGTGCGTCATACCCGACTCAACCTTGTAGGTACGTCATTTAACAATTAATAAAGCAGTGTGTACTGAAACTTGATCGTGTGTTATTGCCTCCGCTATTATATAATTTAAGCAAACCTAACGCTTCACGACCTAGCACACTCAACCTAAAATTTTTATTTATAAATAATACCGGTAAACTCGATCTTAATCTACGGCCATGTGATATTAGAAAAGTAAATCATAGTTTATTTTTGTTTTTATAGTGTTTTGTCACCATACAAACTTAATAATATAAATTGCACTTGTAAAAAGACAACTGTGAACCTGTGACAGACGAGGAATTGAACCCCGTGTCTTACGCAATCCGGGCGTATGCCTATACCACTCGGCCACCGTCACATTAACAGGCCTGTTGAATTTTGCAAGCGCTTCTTAACGCGTAGGCTGCGTGACATCATCAATGTTGTGAGATTGTTATTGTTATATTGATTGTTATATTGTTTGTTGTTCCTCGTCTGTCACAGGTTCACAGTTGTCTTTTTACAAGTGCAATTTATATTATAAAGTAAATCATGTTTATAGTACCTGTAGAATCCGGTCCTTTGGAAACAGCATTTTATTTATTTTCAATAAAAGTAAACCTCAAAATGCTACCAAACTCCATAAACATAACTGGTTAACACGTTCCGGGACACTACTCCAGACACAATAGATGTTTTATTGTTTTCACGCCTGTAGGTGGGCACTGTCCCGGAACGTGTTAAGGTTGAAGTTAGTGCAGAAATAGTACAACAGAGTCGAAGTCACACAAAAAGCAGGCTGCGGTCAATATACCAGTCTACCCTACCTAGATCTCAAGCCGTCATTTCCTCAACTTCGCAGTTACAAATTCTCACAGCATTGGTGATGCATGCGGCAGCGTTTAAATTGCGAAACTATTGCAAATATGAAACATCTGCACACATATAAGTGAACTTATTTTAAGGGCAATCTGGAAATTCTTCAGCAACTGACAATTAGTTTAATGTTTCTGTGTATGTGCGTGTGTCCCTAGCCGGTTTCGACTACGGTGGCCAGTCACAACGACTAACCGACTGTGCGGGACATATTATAGTGCATATGTGTGTGCGTAAACACAGGTGCACTCTCTATTCCTTTCACTCTCATAAACCGATGGGACAGCAATCTGACACGTCCGGAGTGAGATCAGGCGCAGGACCGAGGGTGAAACACTGCCAACTTACAAACTCCTGGCTACCTTGAGAATTTCTGAACAGAAAAACCCAGGTACATACTTTTAGTCAGATCCTGGAATCGAACCCGGGACCTCTGGCGCAGCCGTCGCTTTAAAATGCGACCCTCTAACCGCTGCGCCACCGAGGCAGTTAGTAAGTTACTGTAGTGAGCTGTGGTCATTATACCAGGGTTCCTTACCCAGATCTCGAGCTGTCATCTCCTCCACTTCGCAGCCAAAAGTTCTCAACCCGCATTAACAATGGCGGAGCCCATCAACTCAGGCCGACGTTAATTTGTCAAAATTCGCCATAACCCCGCGCCCGGCACTCAGACAACTGTCTGCATGCTGATTTATGTGCTGCTCATATGAACATGAAGATGTACTGTCGCTGACGGAATATTTAGTATTTGATTCGAAACATATAAAGTTAACTTGGTCGGCATTGAATTTTAACTGTTTTTACGATATTCCTTATTATTTTGGGTTAGATTAAGAGTTGTTGCTTGTACATATAGAACTTTGCACACACAACAATAACATATACACGGGTATGTTATTATTTCTACCACATTGATAGTATCTGTAATTTTCATTTCGTAGAACAATAATGATAAATTATCTATATAAATACTCGTAAAACAAAGTAGTGTTTGTTACACCACTTATAACTCAAGAACAGGCGGACTGATTTTCATGATATTTACTTTGTTGGATATGTCTTGATTAATATTATTTTATATTAATAGATTTAATATTCAATAAGGTAGATGAAAATGATTTTTTACAAAAATTAAAAAAAATATTAGCACTTTTAATCATAACTGTTCCAAAACAACGCAAAGCCTGCAAGGCGGCACTGGTTTCGTTAACGAGAGTTTAGATTACCAAACACGTGTCGCGTGAGACAGGAGTTAAACGACAGTTAATCTCGGTTTAAGGTGATCATCCAGATTAAGGTTAAGACTTGACAACTTGTGGAAGGCTGGTTACAATTAATACAACTTAAATTTTTATTTATGGTAATGGTGGTTTGAGATACTCATCTCAAATGTAATCTCATCAACATAAATAAAAAAGGAGCAAGGCTCTTGTCGGCTTATATTCCACACCGTAGTTTAAAAACCATGGGTTGACTCGCCATGGCTCAGGATCGTCGCTGAATATTGTAGCTTTTATATAAAAGATATTCCACTATACTCTATAGGTATACTTCATTCTGGTCATCCTGGCGCAGTTTGGTCGAGGACTGCTTATTCAAAATTTTCACAGCTAACCACCATATCTGGTGGCCGTTAACTAACCACCACCGTTGTAAGTAGCCTACAGCTCAGCCCTAATAAATGTAAATAATCTACAATTCACTTGTAACGCCTTTCATGTTTCAAATACTGTACAGTCGCCAGCACATCAGACTATACATTTTTGTTGAAAAATAGCCCTTATTCCAACAGCATAAGATACTGCAGTGTATAGCTTGACGTGCTATCGTCTGTCCACTAAGACTACACGTCGACTATTACTATCTCATAAGAAGTACTATTTCCCATCTCTGAAACAGGAGAGGACATCGATAATCTATATCTTTAACTATTAGGTTGATTTTCAACTGTTTGTATACAATACTGAGATGATATTTGTATCCATGTAATAGGACCGTAATTATTTATGGCTCCTGCCCTTATTGACACAACATTACGCAAACAGTCGTATTGGTAATTAGCGGAACAGTTATGCAGCCCCACGGCAGCTACATGACGTGTAATTACTGGCTGCGGACCTTTTGGGGATAGCATACAGCCTTTGTTAGGTCTGTATTTGATAACATACTCGACTGCCTTGTTGGTGTAGCGATTAATTAGTTGGTTGCTACCCAAGAAGTCCTAGGTCTAAGTCCCGGATCTGCCCGAAATTTGTTTCTACATTTTTCTGTCTTGTAAACACTTGGAAAAAGCTCGGAGTCAGAGAGTTCGTGGTGAATACACTCCCGTGCCTCGGCAAGCACGTTAAGCCGTTGGTCTTGCGCCTGATCTCTCATTGGTCATGTCGGATCTACCGTCTCACCAAATAATGAGAGTGAAGGAGCACTTCTAATAAGAGAAATGTCATCTTAATCGTTTCCCACCTCTGTTCCCAGTCCATCGAAAGTCAGCACAGTTTTTTTTTGTTTTTCATATACTACCTTCATTACACGACACATATTGTGAGCTCACTATCATTCCGTATGAGATTTCTTTGTTTGTTTTTATGTTTATTGTTTATATTCAATAGTATCGTACAGTCGCCAGCATATTAGACTATACATTTTTGATTAAAAAACAGCGTTTTTGCTTTGCTTGACGTGCTGTCGACCGACCATAAAGTATTACTCCAATACATACTACTCGACTTTTCAATTGAGATGTATTTTTATTTAATTTTAAAAATAATCGGTAGTAATTTTCTGAATTGTATGAAAATTTATATTATTCTACAGGCAACAAGCCTGTAGAATAATATAAATTTTGAATAATATAAAAAAGTAATTATAATAGCGAAACATTTTCTATCATCATTATTCACTCCTACAATGTACCTACGCAGTCTTAGATCAAAAACCATATCTGCAAATTTCAGTTAGCTACAACCATATAACTGTTATTATCAGATTTGCTGATCCCAAATACCCTTGTATCGAGAAAGGAATCTTAAAATTACGTTAGTAAAATCTAATTTGGCGTGAACCTAGAACGTCTTATCCCAAAGCCAAATCCATTTCATTAAACTCATACGTCTCTCTAAAACACAGTCTTCCCTAAGTTTTATCCCGAAATTCCCAAACCTTCCAATTTCCTACAAAATCCCTTCCTATATTTTACATACCCGACCCCAGCGTCCCGTAATCTTTAACCACACCTCCGTCCTATATTTAAATTAAGCTATTTCTTCTCCGTGATGATACAGTATATTTCAGTTGCAGGCAGAATGCGAAACCGTGAAATATGGGAAATGTCCGCGGACTCCAATTAATGAATTGATTGTGACGCTGCAAAAATCGGTGAAACTCGATGCCATTATTAGGTAGATAATAATAGAAGCCTAATTGAAATGTTCTCACAATATCTATTGGCTATTAATTAATGTATAAGTATGACTGTATTTTACGGTAACGCACTGTAATATTGGAAAAGTAGCTTCTTATTGTACTTAAAGTAGCTTCTTATTGTAATTAATTAAACTTTAAAGTATTCTAAAAATACATCAAAACTGCTCACAATAGTCTTTTTTTTTTCAATTCTCGTAAAGAGAAAATGACTGGACTGGACTAATTGAAATAACGACAAACAAAATAATGATTTTATAAAAACAAAGTAAAGTAATAAACTTCAAATTATTACTTCCGTTATTTATCGCATTAACTCACAAGACTATCAGTGCCTCGTTCTAGGATTTTTTTAATAGACATAACAATTTCAGAACTATACAAAGCTTGCACTGCAACATGCAAATGAAAATACAACCAGATTTAAATGTGTCGCTAACTTGACTTTTTTGCGTACGCACTTAATTCTGTTATCTCCCCTTCATTCATAATTCATCCAGTCTTATAATCTGGAGCGAAACGAGAATTGAAAATCAAGATAGCTACGATGAATTTATAAGTTCA
This sequence comes from Pyrausta aurata, assembly GCA_963584085.1. NCBI lineage: Eukaryota > Metazoa > Arthropoda > Insecta > Lepidoptera > Crambidae > Pyrausta > Pyrausta aurata. The sequence goes on along the minus strand of OY757256.1, from coordinate 12,283,593 downwards.
ACTCGAGGCAATATAAAAATGAGCAAATTATTCATCAATTACATACCGGTTGGGTGAAACGGAATGTCGGAAATGGTGAGCATACTTGTAACGAAATCTGAACAGTGGGTCGGTGAAATTGGAAAATGGTCGTGCTGTTTAATCTTTAGTCCATAAGTCTGTTGAATGAGTTGAAACATGTTACGGACTATACACCTGTAAACTACAACTAATCGTAATATAAAGATTTAATGAGGTAAGTAGGTACCCTTCAAATAAAAGGAGTCCTCATCATCATCAAATTAAGAGCTAAGTTCTCGTCGGTGAAGGTTTTTCTACAAAATCTCCAAATAAGGAAAATAGTTCGGTAGATTCCTTCTTGCCTTATACTCTACAGTTTAAAAACCGGGTATTTCCTGCTCTCTTATACCCAGTTAAAAGCCTATTCTGATATACTTTATCCTCAGCATTCTGCCAGTACCAATGTTGCTGCTACGTTGGGTAGCTGGTACCTGGGAAACGCTTATATTTTGATGGCGGTGTTTACTCGCCATGTAGCTTTTAATAAAGAAGCCCTAGAAGCGCTAGACTCCTCAGTACATTTTGGTAATCTTGCCGTTGTTTAATCGGAGCCTGCTTATTCAACATATTAGCAGCTAGCTAGCATATCTAATAACTGTTTACTATCAGTAACTTGCGACCCACTTATAGCCTACAACTCAGCCCGAGCTATAGCGGTTGATTTTTCAAGAGCAACACTACACCTTCAGAAAGTATGGTTATTAAATAACTCACTGAATAATGTTAACAAAAATCTTATAGGTAGTAACTCAACAGAAGAACACAAACAAAACACGACCCAACTTCACATAACAGTTACTAATCCAACAAATTGTAATTATCCCTGAACTGGCGTTTCATCTCTCACGGACCGCCGTTTCGAGTTTCTACACAGGGATTATCCCCAATAACCTAACAAAAGTGCCTTGTGTAAGATAGAGGAGGCTCCAACAAATATAGCCCCATCTCTCGCCATTTGCGCCCTTAGACATAATTATAATCTGGGATAAAACGCCCGATCCGACATAATTACGTTGAGTTCATTCCGTCTCGCGTTTTACGTTTACACCGTGAGATTGTTGGGATAAATGGAACTCAACAATAGGGCAAAACTTTGTATTTAATTACCTTTGAAATCACAACTTAGACGTCAAAAATATCGAAATTACAGAAAACCTTAGAAATTGCACTACCTACTTGGCCACCGAGGCAAATTAATAATAAACAAAAAAATATGTGAAAAGGGTATATAAACACTGATTTTTATTTTTATTTTTAGTATTTATAATTTATGTTAACTCAAACTCTATAGTTGGATAGTGATGGTCAATTCTAAAAATTGACAATACAAATGAACAAACGAATGAATATTTACAAAAACTCAAGAGATGGACGATCAAAAGCTTCCTCCGCTTGATCGCAAAGTGTAAAGATCCCTCCCTCCCCTTATCTAACACGGGGTACGCGTAATTTTTATGGTAATCGTACTTTTATCACGATCTCTTAATTCAATTTAACATCATGGAAGTTGTGAGTTATGATTTTTGGAGCGACAACCCTCGATCTGAGTAATGCTTTCTCACTTTTATATGAATTTATTATGAAACTTATTTACTTTTACGGGCGTAACGGCTTCGCGGCCCATTTTTGTTTCGGGCCAGCCATAACTTTGAGTTTTAGGCCGATGGTTATAAATAGGGGGCGGTGGGAAGTTGAATGAAGTATGTAATTATTACGTTTAAAATATCACCTTTACGGCGTTTATTAACGACTTTTTGTTTCTAAGGTGGCCAGTTTTCAGAGCTACTTGGGCCTGACATTTAGAGGGAAAGTTTTAGATAAGAGGCCCTTTGACCTAAGACGCAGTTTAGGACGTCCAACGACAAGCTCGTAGATTTATTAAAACATTCAGTTTGCACAATTCCAGCACTTACGTAACCATATTTATTTGTATCATACAAGTTTATTAACACTTAAATTTCTACTAGCTTAGTGTAGAGTGCTCGAAAGTGGTAATTTTCGCGCGAGCTCGAAACAATTTAACTGAATTATGAATATGTTATTGAAGTGCTTACCTTGTAAATATGAGTGCGAACCGTAAGCACAGTGTAATAAATTATGGTGATAAAAGCTACGCTAAGTACCTAAATCCAAGGTGAAAAATACTATATGGCACTTACATTATTTACTAGCTTTTGCCGGCGACTTCGTCCGCGTGGAAAAGTGACTTCTTTCTCCCGTTTTTTACACATTTACCACTATATCTTTGCTCCTATTGGTCGTAGCGTGATGTTATATAGCCTATAGCCTTCCTCGATAACTGGACTATCCAACACAAAAAGATTTATTCTATTCGAACCAGTAGTTTCGGAGATTAGCGCGTTCAAACAAACAAACAAACAAACAAACAAACTCTTCAGCTTTATAATATTAAGTATAGATTAAGAACTGAGAATAATAATGTCATTCAACTATGCATTCAAGTGTAAATGTTACTAGCCGGTGATATTGCAAGTAATACATCTGCAAAAGATTAATCTCAGTGAGATAAGACTTAACGTTTGGTGCAGTGGTTACCGCTACTGACTACTGAACCAGCAGTCGCAGGTTCGAATCCCGCAAGGGGCAAATGTTTGTGTGGTGAGCACTAGCATTTGCACCTGAATGAATGTTATATGTATTTAAGTATTTATTGTCTGGTACGTAGCTCAAGGAAAAAAATCCTTATTTTGAAACCGGGCAATCGGTGTGTTCTCTGGCGCATATTATTATATTATTATTATTAAAAGACTGTCTTAATATTATTTTCAGATCAGTGTCCTTGTTTGTCACGACTATTAATATTTTGAGTGTTTGCATACTTTTTATTTTGGCAGTAGTTTATTTCAACCATATTGTATAATGTTTCAGATATTCGCATATTATCTTTAATCTTTTTTATATACCCAAACCTAGATTTGAGAAACGTTCAAACTCTGTAATTCTGCTTTTAAACGACGAAACTTTGTAATGGTGGAATTTCCCAAAACAGAACGTTTGGTTCGAGTAAATGAGAACGTGACGCTCCACCTATTAACGAAATGATTACCTGTAAACGTCGTTCATTTTATATTTTGGGTGACGATACTGTAACTGGACTCAGCGGATTTTTTGACGTTACTACCTAATTATCTATATATATACATATAATGAAACTGTAAAGTAGGTGAATTCTGTACATTGCATATTTAAAAAAAAAATTGCATTGAGGGGGCTTCTTACACGTAATAGATACCAAACATATTTATTTTGAATTTTTTGTCTGTGTGTCTGTCTGTCTGTTTGTTCGAGCTAATCTCAGAATCTACTGGACCGATTTTGATGGGGCTTTTTTATTTGACTCAACATCACTTGGAGAGTAAACTAGGATAGAAATCGATGTTAGTGTCGGTGTCTGTGATTTGACCTGGGAATCATTTTGTTTGCTGACCGTGTCTTTCCTGGGTAGGCTTTTTGCAGCGGTAACCGACATCCACGCGGGCGGAGCCGCGGGCGACCGCTAGTAAGTTAATAATAAGGATAAGTTGGCTTGAATATTCCAGATAAAATTTTTGATTTGAAAATTGAAATCCATCTCACGCTTTTTTATTTTTAAAAGCATACAAGTGATTGAAAGGCAAGTAATAGCGCTATTTGTAATGATAAACTTAAACACTTACATAAAATACTTAGATTACAGGTTTTTAGTCACGATAAACAGTCTGACAAATCTTTTACGCTTTATTTACCTATACTATCACAGTCTTTATTAAAACAGTCTTTAGTCTTTATTTTAATAAGAAGGGCGGAGCAATAAATGCCAATTATAATTATTTTTTTTACAATAATAATTTGTTTTCTTTTATTTTAGACAGCAATTTGTTATTACGTTTACAAGTAAAGTCAAATGAGACATAATTGGCATCTAACTTTACATTATTACATTGCCTTACTTTTTACGTAATAAGTAATTAAACAGAATGTTATTTACATAGTTGTAATAAGTTCAAGACTAAAATTGAGCTTGCACAAGTTTCAACCTAATTATTTTAGTCTATGGATTCATGAATGAAATACAGTGTAGCGGAAGAATATTCATACTTTGACTTCATTATAAAGTTTTCTCAAAGTAAATACTTTGTTTGGATCTAATTTAAAAATAACTGAAGATCGCTCCTTATACAGCATGTAGCCTGTAATAGGAGCAAATAAACTTATCAATGATTCTACAGAGTATACGTGGTTACCGCGACCTAGTCTCATAGTGCTCTAAAATAATTTAACATATTAAATCCAAAGTAATAATCCCTAATCAATGAATATAAAAATCGCTAACTCGTTGTAATAAATGTCAATGTCAGGTTCAATAACTTGAGACATTTCTTTGCAATACATTGCTGGTTCGATAACTATTGAAAGCAAATAACAACGAATTAAAATAATTTTTTTTTTTTTTTTTTATCCAACAAATAAATTATTTATTTCTCTCTAGCACATTAGGGTAGTAGCAAGTACATAATAATAAGTATTTACTCAACAAAAATCAATTTAAATAAATTAATATCTACATTATTACATAATCTACATATAAGCGTAATATTACAATAATTAAGACTAAAAAAATATAATAATAATCAAAACAATGTCAACCCTGGCTCTGGAGGAAAAGTGCCCATGACGCTCGCAGCATTTCCCCGCTGAATAGCTACAGCTATTCTCTGCACCAAGAATGATCCCGACCGAGGATCATTGGTCCTCATTCTCAGGCGGCGACCCAACTCTGCAACGAAACTCTTTGCTTCCGAACCCCAACTCCCCGCAGTTTCGACAGCGAAGGGAATAAAAAGATAAGCTGCCTCTAACGCACTGTACTAATTAATTAAAATAATTTAGAATTGATTACTGATTACATAAAGGGCCTATGTTTTATATTTTTGTTTTTGGTTTTTGTTAACAAACGAGAGTAACAAACGAGATTGTTTGTATTTAGAATTTATCTATGATCTATGAAAGGCAAATATGTTTCACGAGACACGGCAGTTTGCTGTTAGAAGTAAGCCATAAGGTCTTTTTTCAACAAAAAAGTATGACAAAAACCTGGTAGTTTATATAAAAAAAAAGAACAAAATCTTCTTTTATAAAATTCAATATCCGTTGCACCGCTATAGCTTTTCTCACAACGCTGTCCGCCTAAGCTTATCACTGTATTCCACCCTTAACAACCTAAAGCTGAGTAATCAAAGAAGTCTCATCAAGTCACCGCAGTAGACAGCAAATTATAAGATAAATTGTGGTCTATATTAACCGAGCCACAGGACATTATTAGACAAAGACGAATCGCTTACCTACCAGCTTTATTACACCGAAATACCTTTTAGTTATTTCAAAGGAAGCGCTTTAATGAAAATTATGACAGCGCCTTTGCTTAATTTTAATCATGTTTTTAAAATGTGTTAACTTTTTGAACACATTGAAATTTGTGTGTGAATCCAATGTGTCCATCCATGTTTAAACCGAATGACCGTGTAAGCTTAACTACCTTTTTTTGGCTTCGATGCAGTAGAGTTAAATTAATGAAATATCGAGTTATCGACAAAACTGGATGAAACTGCCAATAAACTCAAAAATTTAGGCAATGAAAACTTTTTTTATTACTTTTAAACAAATAATCGTCGTCACACGTCAAAAACATTGATTCCCGTCACAACGTCAAAAACACTGACTTCTATAGACGTATTCGGCGAATAAATGTTTTTGATTAACCCGCGTGCCAATAAAACCCAGCATAGAAATATATTTTAGCAATTTACTGCTACATCGAAAGCTTTTCAATCAATCACAGCTCGAACCAACACCTCTATATCGTTTTTAAAATATGTACATTAGTCTATGGTTCGAACCAATTTTTTCATTGAAAGTTTTTATTTACATTTCTAGATAATAAAGCGACGGAACCCTTATTTTAAGGGAAACTCGCACTTTAATAATTTTTTCGTACGCGTAAATAATTTTAGAGTTTTAACGGGTCGTAAATTAAAGGAAAACAATACAGGGTGTGGATAAATCGTTGTCACGTAAGAATGCCGCATTAGGTGCTCGTGGGGATCAGTGACACAATCGAAATGGATACGGTAGACTATAATAATTGTAATATTTTTCAAAAAAAAATTTTTTGGCATTAGACAAATATGAGTAAAGGGGTTTTTTAATCGTTTATAACTCTTGACGTTATAGACCTCAAGCAATGATTGCTACATTAATTTATTAAGTAACTCAATTACTTTTAAGTAATTTAAAAAAAATACAATGGTCTCGTTTTTTGTACCATGTACCATTTTAGAATATACTAGCTTTTGCCCGCGACTTCGTCCGCGTGGAATAGTGACTTCTTTCTCTCGTTTTTTACACATTAACCACTATATCTTTGCTCCTATTGGTCGTAGCGTGATGTTTTATAGCCTATAGCCTTCCTCGATAAATGGACTATCCAACACAAAAAGAATTATTCAATTCGAACCAGTAGTTTCAGAGATAAGCGCGTTCAAACAAACAAACAAACAAACAATCAAACAAACAAACAAACAAACTCTTCAGCTTTATAATATTAGTATAGATTACCCGAATGCGTAAAAAAACTTATTTTGCGTAAATAAAAAAATAAAGTCATTCGATAGCGTCTTTTTAATGTATAAGTTACACCAATCCGTTATCTTTAAAATACCACCAAAACAAGCCCCTACACTACTAGTGATTCTTCATTAATTCTTGACTCATTTTTTAACCCCAAATACGATGGTGGGTTTAAGTAGATGCTACTATTACCTACTGAGTCAGTGGGTAGTGGGTTAAGGCGGGCGGTATCGGGCAGGGCAATAACAGTGGCGCGCCATAGTTATGCTCTTGTTGTTATTGTGTTATTATTCATCCTGATCTCTCTCCGGTCGTGACAGATTGCTGTCCCATCGGGCTATAAGAGTAAAGGGAAAGAGAGTGCACCTGTGCTTACGCACACAGTTGTGCACTATTATATGTCCCACGCAGTCGGTTACTTGGTTAGTCGTTATGACTGGCCACCGTAGTCTAAATCAGCTAGGGGGACAATTATTATTATTATTATCCATCTTCTTGTACGATGCCACCTCGGCACTGGTGTTTCTTTGTTAATTATTCACTGTTAAACCTCACTGATGATGGCGGACGTAAGTAATGATGCTACCAGTATCTGTATCTATTGTGTCAGTGGGCAGTGGGCTGGGGCGGGCGGTATTGGGCAGGGCAATAACAGTGGCGCGCCGCAGTTACACTCTTGCTGTTATTCCGCTATTATTTATGTGCTTTAGCTATGAGGTGACACTAATTCTTGGGACATAGATTATTTTGTCTTCTTCGAATTGGGATATCTGCTGGTGGTTAAATAAAAGTGTTCTCATGTTAAAGTTTTCTTTAAAATCACTTTTAAATTCCTGGTTAAACATAGTAAAACAGTTCATAAATATTTATAATCTTTAGATTTAAAAATTACTGAAAGGCAAATCAACAGATTTCTTATAAAATGATTTATTTTAATTTAAATATTCATACGGCTATTAAACGAAAGTGCAAACATAGTATCAAATTAAGTACCTACACAAGAGAAAATTCCTTCATTCATCCTAATTGGTAGGCTGTAACCAATTCCTAAAAACGAATTACAAGACTATTGAAGCAAAAAATTTGAAAATACATAAGCTTAGCTTAACAAAAAGAACAATCAATAAACGTGAATCCATGTCTATTAATATACTAGCATCAATAAAAACATACTTAAATCAGTAGTACCCAAATACCCCACTCCACAATAAGTGTATGCAGACAAACCGCGATCGCTCGGTTGTTTGCTCAGTACGCTTGTTTAGCGGATAAGAGAGATAAAACAGTATTTATTGCGTGTTCCTTTCCCGTTGTACACTCAATATAAGTTGATATCAGTAGGCTTACGTTTAATGACGTAACTTAGGTTACAGCTGAATTAATATCACGAGGCGAAAAGTACTAGTAAGAAAATAAAAAGTGTAGATCTTTTCTTAACTCTTTAATGGACAGTAATCAACTGATAGCGATAAGACCGCCTAAATTGTACATTTCCTTTAAACGAATTAGTAAATTAAATAATGTTATGTGCACTAAAGAGTTATTTTATCTTTATCTTATCTTAATTCGGACTTCTTTTTCTTCTTTTTCTCAGCCTTTCTTCTACCATTTTTTTGGTGTAGGCCTCCTTTCTTTAATGCCAGTCTCTTCTATCCTGAGCCACCTGTATCCACATCGATCCGAATCCGGACTTAATATAAATTATATTGTTATCACGCCTTTAGGCGTTCACTGTCCAATAAAGTGTTGATCTGTTATTTAGTTAATGTTGTTGACATTTGGCTACGTATAATTATGGTCCTTTTGTCCAATTATCAAAAGTGTTTCTGTCTGATTTTTGTCTGCCTCGCTCATCTGGAGATGCTTATTGGGTGACCAACAAAAAGGCAGGATTAAAAAAATACCCGCCTGTGTGAAATGAAGAAAGACTAATCTGCTTCGAGCCTACTGAACGACTGTGTATTATGATATTTGCCTTTATCATATAACATTGGTATTTGCTAAGGCGCTCGCGGCAACTTACTCACGAAACAGTCTGTAATCACGAGATACATCGCGGAGCTATTTACGGGTTATTTTTCATACAAATCGGGGTTATACTGTTTGTTTGTAGATTTATCTTCGCAACCGCAATGTCGTTCAAACAAGTATATTGTTCCTATTGAGTTTTGTTCTCGGTATCCAGCTATTTTGAATAGATAAACAGTTGATGTAATTACTGCAGTATCATTACTAAGTATTTATTTAACTTATTACAAATTTTCCTACCTAACCTTTTCTCCAACATAAAGGTTTTAAAATTTGTAAAAATAAAACTGGGATGGGAACTCGCCTTATCGGTTTTAGAATTGTTTATTAACAAATCGATACAATACACGATATATTACGGGATAACCTATAATTCATTTTATATGAGTGAAGATGCCACGTTCTTTTTAGTGGAACCACGGAAATAAAACCAATATGTTATAAATAGTACCACGTTTCAGTTTCATACACAAAAATATACGACAATGCACAATCAAATAACGTCAAAGATAAGGAAAATGCTCTCCAAAAAACAGAAGGTCACATCGATTATGAAATAAAAAAGGACATCTAGTATCGAGTCACTGGGGCACATGTTGTGTGGTTTATTTAATAATCCCGGTCAATACGGAGAGAAGGGAGTCGCACTCTGTAAGCCAATTTCCATTTTTTTTTCTTCACTTCGCCAGGACAGCGCTGATTTTTAGCCACGATTCATACGAATAGGGGTTTATAGGAGTTTAAAAGTAATACTTAAATAGTTTAGGCGCCTTCTAATAGGTGCATCAACTCTGCAATCACAAAACATAACCTCAAAATGCCTTATCTGCTAATGAATTCGTAGTAAACCCCTAAGTATTTTTCAAAAATATTTTTGTGCTCACAACAATGATCAATACCATTGTTTAAAGTCGCATGCTGGCGCAAAACTGGGCCCATTTTCTATAAATTTTTGGTCAAGATCCTTTTCGCGGTCGCTACGTTCGCATTATAGTTTCGGCATAACAGGTGACAAATTTTTACGCACTCGCGCTATCATTTAAAATCACATGACGAATCGCCAAATCGCAGTTGTTTCGCATTTGCAATCTGTTTTTGCCGCTGATCTGGTCTTATGGATTTCCAATTTCTTTGGTTCCACTACGCTCGCATACACCCTATGTATTATTGTCTATGACCTATGTCGGCCTAGAATAATCGATGTCATTTTTTTTCAAATACAAATGTGTTTATTTGCGTATTTTGAGTGTACAATATAGGTCTTTTCTTAATAGGTACATTTGAGTTCACCAAAATTTGCTACATTTTAGTCAGCGTTTGTTTACATTTGTGTCAAGTCTTTTGAATCAATATTAAATTAAAGTTGCCTTAAATCCAGATACCTTCTTACTTTCACAGTAGGACCCCAGGGCGTATTATATTATCCCTGGGTATTGGACCGGGTCCTGATGAAACGTATTGGCTATGATACAAGTTATTGGTGTTTGTTAATAAACGATCCCTGTTTGTTACTGGAAGTGTAACTTAGCATTTCGTTCTTTACACTTTCAAATAAAGTGCCTACTTTACTTATTGATTAAAACATTTTACGGATTTATTACGCGAATATTTATTTGAATTTCTACCTGTGACCACTTACGCCGTAAGCGCGCCTTCACATTAGAGCGACAGCAGCGCGGTAGCAGCGGAAGCCTTCACATTAGCAGCGCGCCTGTCGCGCGACTGGGTCGTTCCCACTACACCCATCACCCATTCGCAGTGCTACAACGGAGATTGTATTACCACTGCTATGGGTAATGAGTATAGTAGGACGGATCCGCGCGACTTAAGGCCATCTTATCCCGTCAAATTATCTCATAGGCCCCGCCCCCTTGTTAAAAGTGCGGGGCGCTTCCCCCACCAGCACCCCCGCACAAAACTTTTTCTGTCAACTTTGTCTTACAAATCTCGTGTATAATTAAGCCATCTAGTGTTTATTTAAGGAACAAAATTTTCTTGAATAAGATACTTCATGCGCTTTTGTAAGTAACATACCCACGCCATCTAGCAGAACCCCTAAGAACTTTTACAAAATGGTTTCTTTAGTACACCATATATGCTTTTTAGTCTAAACGTTTATCGAAAGAACAAGGAACGCATAGAGTGGCATAATAATACAAAAAAAAACTCTTTTTCACCGGTTTTTAGGGTTCCGTAGCCGAATGGCAAAAAACGGAACCCTTATAGTTTCGTCCAGTCTGTCTGTCTGTCTGTCTGTCTGTCTGTCTGTCTGTCTGTCTGTCTGTCTGTCTGTCTGTCTGTCTGTCTGTCCGTCCGTATGTCACAGCCACTTTATTCTGAAACTATAAGCATCACATAGCTGAAACTTGGTAGGTAGGTGTATTTTGTTCACCGCTTTCCGATTCAGATACAAAAAGTAAGAAAAAATAATATTTAAGGGGGGGCTCCCATACATGAAACTAAAACCAAAAAATTTTTTTTTACTCGAACCTATGCGTGTGGGGTGTCTATGGATAGGTCTTTTAAAATGATGTTGAGGTTTCTAAAACCATTTTTTCTAAAAGTGTAAGGTTTGAGATTTAGACGCTTCCAAAGTGGTAAAATGGGCGTCCCCCCCCATCTAACTTTTGAACTAAGAAAGTGAAAATTTTGAAAAAAATATATGATGTAGATCTCAACAAAAACTTGCAACGAAAATTGGTTCGAAGGAGATCGAACCAGTAGTTTTTGAGATATTGCACATTTTTATCAACCGCAAATATAACTTTGTCTTTCATACAAACACTATGAAAAACAAAGTTATTTTTGCTGTCGCAATATGTTGTGATGTTTTCGTTAAGTGAAAGTAAGTGGACCCTGAATTTAGTTAAAGGTGGCACGGAACCCTCAGTGTGCGGGTCCGACACGCACTTAACCGGTTTTTAATTCTCACACGACTGGTCAGCACTTTATGCCAGCAACCTGTAACCATTATAAAAACAAGAAAGAATATCCGATAACATTTATTATATTCTTTATTGCACTTATAAGATGTACAGAAAATAGGTACAAGAAGTCACAATGTGAACAAAGGTGGGCTTATCCCTAAAAGAGACCTCTTCCAGCCAACCCATAGGTGTAGGAAATGTAATGTAATAACATTTAGGTGGTTTTTATTAAGATCCTTTTTGTCGACACAGTTATATTCTCTCTACTATCTTCCATCAGTCTTCCGATTGATGATGACTGAAGACCATTACAGATATGGCACTTCAAATTTAGGGTTCCGTAGAAACCAGTAGGTATATAAGTCAAAGTTCACCCATCACGAGAATTTTGTCATGGTATTTTTTTACACACTGAAATTCATAACATTACAAATCATCATCATCATTCTCTTGCCCTGTTCCCAGTTTATTTTGGGTTGGCGCAGTATGTTTCACGCTTCCGTTTAACATTACAAATATGGAAAGCTAAATTTAAAGCTAAAGCTAAAGACAAAGGTTTCTTTATCGTTTCAGTAATCCTTTAATAATATCAAAGTTATTTATTTACTAGTCGTCTCCTGCGGCGTCGCCCGCGTATATTTTGGATGTCCCGTGAAATGGTTCAAGTAAATTAATGGTTCAAAGTAATTACCATCGAGGTTACCCACACCTTACCACGCTTAAAATACTCGCTTAATATCAGCTTGAACTATAAAAATGACTTGACTATCATATGTTAGAAAATAAGAAAATAGTAAGCCAAAAGTAGTTAGTAGTAATCTCTCATTTAGATGCAATACTTTTTTCGGCGAAGTTCACTATCAAATAAACTGAGCATTGAACTTGGCTATCATTTTTCACATTGATGTTTTTGGTGGGATATCATAGCTTTTTATAGAAATATTTCTTTGCTTATTCAAAAATCATGAATACATATTTTGTGCAAGCTTCCATCCACTTTATTATAACGGTTTCAGACGCTACAATTAAAAATCTTTCTTTTGTTTTCAGATTTTTTCCTTCGCTTACACATTATTACCTAGCTAGATGCCATATTTCAACTGTCTAGGTCATCTGAAAGAAGGATAGATTTTTGAGCTATAAGTCAGTCAGTGAACAATTGGCGATTTTTAGACCTTCATAGCTTTGTAATTTAGGGTTATTCTTGTCCTTCTGGATATAAATAAATAAACGTAATTGTATTGTAGGGGTAAAAAGTCGTGGGTTCATGTATACACACGGCGCTGTGTAACCAGTTCTTTTGCTTGAACTTGGATTGACGACGTTTTTCTCGTTTGTTAATTAGAGCACCGCACCCACACAATTACTTTGATAAACCATATATGGTTTTGCCATGTTTGACTTTTTGTAGTCTAGCTTATAGACCTTTTTTACTATAAAACTGTAATTTGGCATGGGTTTCTTTATATCCCAATCACACCGCCCAAAAAATATATTTTAAAATATTTTTGGGACACCTCCCTACAAGGCATGAATTATGATGAGCATGAGTTCCTACACCGAAAGGGTAACACCAGGGTTTATCTCATGAATCGTGATAGTAAGACAGTTGAAATTTTCAGGAAGGATGTATTCATGTTGCCGTTGAAAAAACAAAAACTTAAAAAACAGTTTTTTCAGGTGGCTGTCATACAACTTATCTACTCTGATAATGATAATAATTAGGGGGGCTGCCCCATTATAAGGAGTTCATATCTTTTGTATGGGACTCCCTGACAACAGATATGATGTTTATGTCATTTTCATAGATAATGGTACGGAACCCTTCGTGACCCCGAAGCGCCATTTGGCGCTAACTACAAGATTAATAGAATTATTATGTGTCACAAACACCAAAGTTGTTTTGGATATTCAGTAACAGTAATTTGAGGAACGGTTATAAAAATAAAATTAAGACAGTCTCCACACATTTTCTAAAGAACAAAATTGAAAAAATATTCAGATTTGACATTTCTGAATGCAAATATAATTGGATTATACTGAGTAATCTCCATGTTCGTCGCTCAAGTCCATGTCACCAAATAAGAGATAGATAGTCAATGCATTATTACTACACGATTCAGAAAATGTGTACGTACGTACGTAAATAACATGGAAACCTGAGTTCCATACACGAAGAGAGCTAGACCGACCTTAACTTAACCTCCAATGTTTGTATTATGTCACAGTAGTCTAGATGTAAATAAATAAATAAAATTAATATAGACCTATCACCTAATAATCTTCTCCCTCCTTCAAATTCATATAATATTTTCTCGTCTCCAATATACTAGAGTCACCAGGCCACAGCTTTAGCATTTGAGATTACTGCTAAACCTACAGTTATGGTTTATCTCTGATTTTTCCAACTAGAGAAAATGTTCAAAACTACAAAAATTTGACATGAGTGTTTTATGCTTTTTGTGTATATTGTTACTATAGAAACGGATTCATCTCTACGATTGGTACAAAAATATAGTTCATTTATTCACAACATGTATATATGTCGCTACAGCCTATCTCTTTTTATTTTGCTTAACACGTAGAGGTTGGGGGTTCCATCCTCATGGCATTGAGGAGATTTATCCACATGGTGATGATGTTTTTGATACTAATTTTCTTTTTGAAATTTATTTTCATTGTTATGTAGTTTATTTATTTTAGATTTACTACTTTAAAAAAAAACGTGAAAATTTAATTAGTTTTTTTTTTATATGTTAAAATGTCCAAAAATTAATAAACCGAAATAAATACTTATTTCGTTTTTAAAAAAAATATTGTGACTATGTAGAAAAATATTCATGATACCCCCGATTTGAACTCGCGACCTTTGATTAGTATAAGACTGGTGCTGATCCAACTGAGCATGACGCGGCGCGGCGAAATTAGCTATTTATTAGTTCTTAGGTGTTTTACGTAATTAAGTACGCAAATATTATTGCAAAAATTGACATAGGTCCAGCGTTCGCAGTGGCGCCAAGGGGAATGAGGAAATGGTATCTCGTGCTTGTCATTTGAAAACAAAAGATAGCGCTATTGCTGCTTGCATGTATAGAACAGAGATGACACGACGATCAACTGTTGCGTCAAAGTCGTTGCGCGAATCACCATCGTCACATGTGTGAGAATCACTAAATCAGTGTTTTATGAATGAAAATGTTAATAAAACCGGAAAAAAACGACCGTCCGCCCTAAACATCTTTGGTGTCTAAAGTAATCTTAAAAAGACAATTGGAAGAATTTGCTGCTTGTAAGAAAGAATACAGACAAATGAAAAAAATGGACCTTTCTTTGCCTGAACATAACACCGATAAAAACTAAAAAAAAAACATTTGATTCATAGCTGAGATCTTACTTATGTGGTCAAAATGTATATTCTTATAATCCCCTGTTCCTCACATCTGTATAGCTTGAGCAAATCAAGATCAAAAAAGTCGAAATAGGTCAAATAAAGTGTTTTTAGATATTTCGTTATTCTGATCTAAATAACAAACATTTTGAAATCATTTTAACATGTATATGTGTAGAATGGAATTACCTACTAAAATATGTGATTTTCATAAATATAAGTCCAATAATTTGAAAACTACACAGAAAATACGAAAAAAAAGGGGCCCACTTCTGAGGCAATTATTATCGAGCAAAGTAATTACAATCGTGTTTCCAACGACTATCCAACCTTCTAGTAATCTTCTTCTATAACATATAAAGAATCGAGATTTAAATAATTATTGTTTCCATGTTTAAACTCAATCGAAACATCGTAAAAATATCTGGGCCTTAAGCGCTGCTGCCACGCTGCTGTGTAAGTACGAAATTAGCGGCAGCGCGACTGCCGCGCGTAAGTTGCGCTACTGCCGCGTTGCTAAAGTCGCCTTTATGTGAAAGCGGTCTATAGCATTCGAATCGCCAAATATTTTAAAACTCAAATAAATGTGTGCGAAGTAAATGCGCCAAGTGTTTCAACCAATCAGTAATATTTGCGTAAAATTCTGAACCAAACTTTACTCCCCGTCTTTCTCCTACTTTACATAGGATTATAATTATTATCTTTCAGACTAACTATCGGTGTTATGCTCTTATTAAACAGGGCATCCTTGGTTTTGTATTTACTAATAATTTTATCTCCTTTGTCCATAGGTTTGGGATCGTCACTGCTGCTAACCGCACTTTGCTCTACCATCGCACTATGTGACGTCATACTTAGGTGAATAAATAGCACTACAATCTTTGATTAAAGTAAAATAGCGGAAGATACGGCATGTCATACTAATGTCAGCTAAAAAATTGGCACTACTCACAACTACATACAAGATGACCAACAGAGACAAACCCATTTCTTACGACGGTAGTGCGAGCGAAACAAACGCGCGCTTTGAGATGTCTCTTGAATGCAATTAGGCGTCGGGGGCCTGATTTTAGCGGTCCACGTTCGAATGGCGCGTCACCTATCTTCCGCTATTTTACTTTAATCAAAGACTACAATAATAGTAATTAATTCCACTACGAAACATCACTATTTTCTTACTTCTAAGTACCTACTGGCATTTTTGATGGAATGTGAGCTGAATTTTTTTTAAAACCTTCTTCTTGGCATACAAATAAATCATATATTTTTGTATCGAATTTAAGGATTATGTATGAGATGATCAACTCTCAATAGCTTATAGCTCCATGGTCGTGCCTATGTCGCATCTAATCTAGTCCAGAAACAAGAGCGAACACATTAAATAAGTATAAATAAGCTACTATCTCACTCTTGCAAAAAAATATAATCATCCCTACTTTATATTTTTTAAATAGACCTTTGCACAAAATCACTAAATATTAAAAATAGAACGTAGAAGATGCATAATTAATCTCTTTTTAATTTATTTACAGAGATATCCTGCGATGATGTATGGCCGGTTGATTCGCACAGGAGTGGGTTTAATGTAAATAAGAGTTTTAATTAAGAACGTAATAAGTAAGCCGAAACTACTATTAATATAGGAAATGTATGAATCAGGTGAGTTTTACGGACATGGTATTTTTTGAATATGTTTTTTTTGCAAAACTAGTGTTTTGTCACAATTGATTAAATAAGCTGACTTTGTTTTTATTAGGAAAAAAAGAATCGTACCTTGGATTGTGCATAGAAAGATAACAACCTAAAACTTAGAAGTTACTGAATGTGTTACAATAAAAAATACTACGTTTTCTTATTACTTTTGACACAGCTGAATCTCAAATATCTTTTCGCATGACATACTTGAGTATATTTCTAAAGCATTTTCATGTATAAAATATTGACCTTCCAATTTAGAATAACATGAAATGTATAAACTAATTTAATTATTATAATTTCTATACTTTGTACAACGAATACATTTGTGAATAGAGAATATTTATTTCTAGTTCGAATTATAATTTTAAACATTACCAAAACTGCAATTAAAGGAATGTACATAAAATAATGTAAGGTGAATATAATAAAATAATATAATGACGTCTTTGTTATAAATTGTGTGATTGTAGATGAATAAAATAGTAGAAGTTAGTTGATTAACTTTATGACTGTGCGGTGCATAAACACCAGAATTGTATAAGTGGAGAAAGCCACAAAAAATGTTGAATTTGTGCAAGTTTATTTATGAATAATTCAGGCGATACTTTTTTTATAAGTGCTTTAAATTCTATCTTCGATTATTCTACATGGCTGTATAATAATTAATAGCATACAAAAGAGAAAAATAAGATGAAACAAAACTTATGAGACGCCGTAACCACATTTATTTAGTTTACAATAAATCCTACGTGCTTTATAAAATTAAAATACGTTCTTAATAGATTCCACAAAAGTTAAAAGAAATAAGATTATGAATTGTTAAGATTTCGAACGTCGCGTTGTGCTAAACCTAATTATGTTTGGAGTAGCTAAAATATATTCTCAAGTGGCAACAGAGAGTTTTCATATTAGATGTTTAATTAATGTAAAGATATCTAGGTCCCTTTGAGATCAAAGAAAAATACATTTACGTCAAAAAAAATACTGAGAACTTTCGAGATGAATCATCTTGAATGAATTCACTTCAGTAGTTTTATTTCATTGTAAATGTAACAATAAACAGAATTAATAACGAGTAAATGCTCGTTACAAGGTGAGTTGGAAAAATGAGTTCTGTAAAATTAAATAAAAATGTAACAGTGTTGTGATATTTAATAATTTTAATTTCAATATTTTCACAATTTTGTTTCGTTTTCTAAACAAAACATACATGTTTTTAATGTATTGTTCATTTATAGTTGATTTTTTGTTTTTGTAGTGTTTTGTGACTATACAAACTTAATAATATGAATTGCACTCGTAAAAAGCAACTGTGACTCTGTGACAAAAGAGGAATCAACCCCGTGTCTTACGCTATCCGGGCGTATGCCTATACCACTCGGCCACCGTCCCATTAACAACTTGTTGAATTTGCAAGTGCTTGCTTTTTAACGCGTAGGCTGCGTGACCTCATCAATGTTGCGAGATTGAGAGATAGCGTAAGACACGGGGTTCGAAACCTCGTCTGCCACAGAGTGACGGTTGCTTTTACAAGAGCAATTTAAATAAATGTTCATTTGTCTCAATCAGTAAGAAAGCATAATGTGTACTATGTGTGCAATGAGTCATAATATTATAATAAATATTGTATGTATGTATGAAAAAGTAGACAATATTAAAATCTTGTAAGTGGTAAAATGGTAACAACAATGCCCTACTATACTTAGCTCAAAGTCTCTTTTACATAAAATCGTTTTAAAAACGTGTTTCGTTGACAAATAGCTATTAGAGTAGAAATTTTGTTGATTATGGACTAATAAATTTTATACGATGATGTTTCAAGTGTCTACGTTGATTTGCTCAATGATATTGTATTTTCTTTTAAATGGGTCTGTTAAATAAATTACTATGAAGAGTTCGATGTTTTATTTAAGCTTAGACCACTAGTCCCCCGCGACTGCGTCCGCACGTTTTGAGTTTGCCCCCTCCCCTCCCGTCGCAGCGTGATGTTTTTTTGCCTAAAGCCTTCTCTCATAAATAAGCTATCCAACACAATTATTTTTATTTAAATCAGTCCAGTATCGTGAGGTTAGCGCGTTCAACCTAAAAAACTCTTCAGTTTTATATAATTACATAGTAAAGATAGAGATATATAGCCTTTATTGAGCCTAGGGATATAAAGATAGCCTTGGGGAGGCCTACGTCCAGCAGTGGACTGCAACAGGCTGATTGATTGATTAATTGATAGTAAAGATGTGCGTGCAGTTTATTCCACTGTCAAATTATAATGTTACAAGTTTTTTTAAGAGAAAAGTTATAAGATAACTACTTAAACTTAATTTTTAATAAGATAAAAACTGTAAGAATATTTTTGTACGCTAATATCAGAAATGTTTTATAAGGCAGTATTTTTAAAACTTAAACAAATTAGAAGGAATGAAATCCGGCAGATTATTGCCCGACGGTTAAGCCCCTAGCAAGCTGCCGTGTAAAATCTTATGCCCCATTTATGCTGATACACAGTACAAATTCTGAAAACACAGTAAACACTCTCAAAGCAATAAATCCACACTTTAGGGATTTGATATTACAAAATACGCCATCGCACACGATTTTTCAAAAAATTATTCAGCAGACAAAATAACTTCATTTCTTTACACTCTTTTTATTGCTACGAACATAGACTTAGTTATGAATCTTTTACACAATGTAGTTTAAGTAGGTACTCGAAAATCTTTTGTAGAGTAACATTTTATAATATGGTATACGCTACATAACATTTTTGGCATTTTAAACGAACAAATAACCATCAACGACGGTTTTATGGAACAAAAAATACAAGAAAACACCAGTTTGTGAACATCACATAAAGACACTTCACTTAGCGATTAATTTCAAGTTCTGTGATGTATCTGCGCAAATGAATTTTAAAATATATTTTTTATTCACAGTCAAAAAAGGGCGTAACAAATTTTATTTCAATGGTGTGTGACATTAGTCTTTATGCTACTGTCAATTAAAATGTACTGTGGGTATAGGCGTCCAACAAATATAACCTCACAGAATTACAGGTATTAAGCTGTATTACGGTTTTACACCGGATATCCTGCGTGGAATTACAACGGTGACAGATAGGGACTTACTATTAAGCATGAGCCACACCGTGGAGAGAAACCTTATAAAGATACAGTCACACTACATACATCATATTAGTTACGGTAAGTTCCAAATAATGTGGACACGTCTGGTTAGTGGTTAGAGCTCTTGACTGCGAAACGGGCGGTTGTGGGTTCGAATCCCGCAACTGAAAAATGAGCCTGAGTCATGGATGATAGCCCGGCTGACTTTGCAAGGTGTTGCCAGATTTTAGGTGGTGAATGAGACCATCAATACGTACAACTTCTACTATGGTCTAGTCTGGAGACAAAACTTTAACCCATTTCTTATGAAAGAAAAGTTTTACTGTAGTTGCGACTAGGAAATGTTTATAAATTACGTCATCATCCCAAGACGACAAAATTATAACAGTGAAGTCTTGCCCTAACTCAAGAAATTAAACTGTATACATGAACTTCCAAGGATTTCCCGGACAAGGCGGTTTTGTGAATTCCTCATTTCTGTTGAGATGAAATCCTAATGAATTTCACACTATATGCCCTGGCAAATTTCGTGAAGCTAGTTGACAAATTATTAATTATAAGAAAACTGACACTTCTTTGAAGTTGTTTGTCGGATATTTTGGTAAATAAAACTATCTAGAGCCAGACCATTAAACAATATTTTATTGAGGTATTTAAGACTGAAGAAAAAGCAGGTGGAAAACCTTAACAATATAAAAACACATGTAAGTATAATTTCGTTTAAAAATAGTGTTTTTCCTGTTAAAATTAAATAAGTAATGGTAAGAGGATAAGTAAAAAAAATACGTCTAAACATGTTTCTACGTAGATATTTAATTTCTACTAGGCTGTTTTTTTGTGTGCTAAGAATAGAATAGAATAGAATAGAATAATTATTTATTTGACACACAAATTAAAAATTACAAAGACAGAAGAAGACAGAAAAAAAAAACACAGATAAAAAATAGTGTGCCAAAAAGGTCCCCGCTCAGTTTAAGTCGCGGCAGCAGATGACAAGCATGCCGCGACACTGATTTTCAGCGGGAACCCTTGTGAAGAAGAAAATAAGAAATATCTTTTCCTAAGAATCGTCGGTTGATTTTTTCACAGCAATGACTAATATGTAAAACATAATATTTAGACAAGAATTTGATAATTTACAGATGAAATTAACTAAGAATATTATTTCGTATTAATCAGTCAGGAATCAAACGACTGCCGGGAGTCGCATAAAAATGGAATTTCTATTGTGTCTCATTCACACATACTTGACGAGTTAAAAGTCAAACGGGAAAAGCAGAAGGTAGGGATTACCATACAGTTATTTTAATGGTTCTTAATTATTCACAGGCTCTTTGCGAACTGTTTGGCTATTTATGAAATAAAAAGGATAACGAGTAAAAAAAATATAAGTATACGAAAATAATTACGAATGATCGAGATCGAGTGTAGCGAAATCTCCCTAATCTTACCAGAGATTTTCCGATTTTCCTTTCTGTTTTATTTTCGTACGTGTTCTGTGTAAACTGTAACTATTCATATGATTGTTTTTAAATACCGTAGCTATAAACACCTAAAACGAAGTTTTAATTTTCAATGATTTTTATTATATTAAACATACATGATATGCATCGTATGGTACAAAATGCCTTCAACGAAATTTCCATCCAAGAAATCTTTTCTTTGGCTTGACTTTGCCATGGATGGGAAAAAATCTCTAATAAATAATAGACTCCTTGAATAAAAGGGAGATTTTCTTGCTCAGGATACCTTATTGAATGCTAGCGCCCCCCTGTCAATGTCATCTATTGGCTAGAAGATCCTTGTCGCACTGTACTAGATGTGATAATTGCATCCTTATCGGCGTTCTACCCATAGAAAGTATTTCTTTCTCTATGGTTCTACCGGTATTTTTGACGTACGATTACGTTTGCAATATGGTCTTATTTTGACGCGGAATGAAAGTTCGCATGTGCTTAAGTTCAGAGAAATGGCACCCGTTTACTGGTATATTTGGACAAGTGGTGTGGCTGACGGGAAAATACTGCCAATTTGAGGCTACGTTTGTTACACGGTGACAGTATATTTTTGTAAACCATTTTAGCATAAACTGTAAATAAGGATTTGACACACTGGTGCGATTTGTGGTCCGGTCCATACAAATTTGACCAGATGCAGGCATTTTTTTTTTGGCAAATTAACATCATTTATTGGTCTCCTAAAGAAGTGCCCAATAATGATTACTCTTTGTAACATGTCAATTTTTTTTTAATATTTATTTATTAGCAGGAGGTGCTCGTAGCGCAGTGGTGGCAGCGCTTTGGTAGAAATACCGAAGTTAAGCAACTTACGGCGCGGTCGGTGTTTGGATGAGTGACCATTCCGACCATATAAGTGGCGTATATCACAAGCATCTCCGTGCTTCGGAAGGCACGTAAAGCTGTTGGTCCCGGCTAATATCGATTGGTATTAGTCGTTAAGCCTAGTCAGAGGCCCTATGGGCGGCTTGATAAAATCTGACAGCAAGGTCGGTCGCTTGCCTTGCAAACACCCCTTCGCCAATCCGCACTGAGCCCGCGTGGTGGAGTATGGCTCATACCACCTCACATATGAGGTAAGGCCTTTGCCCAGCAGTGGGATGCTTACAGGCTAACTTTACTTTTTACTTTTTTTATTTTATTTATTAGCAGCTTACGGGGGCCTCTAGGCTAAACTAATGTACTACAGCAATGACTGTATATAAAGCGCATGTGGATTCTTTTAAAAAAGTTACAACTAGAAATACAACTTCTGTTACTTAATAATAAGTATTAATATTTGTTTTTGTTAAGTGAGTTCGAGGGTGTAACCACAAAATACAGATAGGTAGTACAGAAGCTAAACTACTTACAACATGCGCTCAAACAACGCAACAATAGACTTCGCTCACGGCCACGTGATCTTGGAACGTCTCGGAACAGTGTGTTATGAGGTCTACATGTTGAGGTAAGTCTTATAGGCTGAGTATATTGTTTATTCAAAATTTCAAAGGCCATTCAAAACTGTTATTCTTCTTACGATAAAAAGTTCAATTTATTTAAAACTTCTCATCTTATACAGTATTTTACTTACCCCTGACTCATCAGCGTTCTTAGAACAAGGGATATCATCGTAACATCGGTAGTTCTTCGTTCCGATCACTTCGCTCCGTTCCGCTAGGACCTAGCGGCTAAGTTATTACATAACTTCACTTGCAACTTGCAAGCGATCGCAACGTGAATCCGTGCTGATATAACCAGCAAATGTAAAGCAATAATTGTAAAATTATTACGCGATTGTTGGCTAAATCTGTGCAATTTTCGTTTTTCTTCATGACTAGTCTGTCGGGGATGGGCGTCTGTTTTGCATTGGTCATGATAACTGATAAAGTTGACTGATGTTTTTATTGTAATGGGCGCCTTACGTGTATCGTTGGTTTTTGTGGACGGCTACCTGACACCAAGTTGCGCAACACTACGCCTACGCCTACGTAAAAATTGGGAATTATGAATTATTTTAAACCTTGTCTTAATTAATGCTTAATGTAATGTAATATGTAGCCTGATTATAATTAATAAGTTAAAAACGGCAAAATGCGAAGTACATAGGTAATACCTTTGCAGAACTGCGATGCAAAGTTCCAGGCAGTCGGAACTCGAAGTTCAGAAAGGGATCTCTGTCGCTCCGTGTTTCAAAGCAATATTGTATTGCAACATAGTTTCTTGGAGCGCTATTTGTTCGCAAAATTGATAAAATTTACTTACACAGACCTATGTACCTTCATACCTATAGATAGTGCCATCCACGAAGGCGCGCGCCTTTTATTTTTGATTGAGGAAAGCGCGGGTTGCGAGTTGTGTGGCAAATATTAAAATATCAAATAATATACATTTAATAATGTTATTCATTATAATATAATTAAATATTGGCAAAAACTTGCACACATGTACAATAAACGTTAAGGACGAGAGATGGCGCGCGCCTTCGTGGATGGCACTATCTATATGAATATCATATTTTCACCCACCCTAATACTTCAGTCATTTGGAGGAAATTAAGCGTTACCTGAAATGTTTTCCAGGAGTTTTGAAAATGAGTTATCTCAGAGATTTTGATGTGCACTTTTTGAATTTTAACTTTGCCACCTCGTATCTCAGCCGCTCGAACCACCATTACAAAAGATTGCGTTTAATAAAACATTTGAGATTATATCTATTTGTCGGTTCATTTTACGATACGAAAATCTATCCATTTAATTGAATGCCAGCGTTTAATAAACTGCCTGGGCAGCCAATCAACTGGCTGATTTAACCAAATGGCTGCGACATACTTACATAGTGTACTTATCAAACATTGTCAAACAAAGTTTAATTTGTAAGAATGTGGTAAAGCTATGACAATTAACGAATCCCAGCAAATAATATTTTTCATTTATTATTATTTCACAAAATGTTGTATCATCAGTTTTCACTTGACGAAATATATTTTTTTAACAATCTCTTACTTCAAATTAGTTATCGTTTATACACCAAATCCATTCTTGGTACAGGGGTGGAGGAACAGAAAAGTTCATTGCAACATAAAGAGTGCAGTTTCTTTGAAACTCGGATGTTTGTGTTCATGTAGCATTCTATTGAGACAGCAGGATTTATAAGAACAATTTTGTGTTCACTGTCCTTTCTTTGAACTATTTTTGTATCTTTTTAAGAACGTATAAATCACAATGAATGAAGAAGGTAATGGTGAGTGTGCATTTTAATAGTGTATCTATCGCAATGTTTGTTTGCCAAGTAATTAGCAAAATTTTGATTGATAAGAGTTTTGATTCTTGGAAAAGAGCATGAGGAAAGCGGCTCTGTTTTATATTCATAAGCTCATTGACCGTGTTTTCCCATATTTGATTTTCTAACGCGGTAAGACCCGACTTATTGTTTTCAGGTTACGCAAACATTTGCGTAACAAACAACATAGTAATAATTACATCGAACAGCGTTCACCGCTTCGAACCTTGTTTGTTGCATTATCAACTGGAGGTGATGTATATTTACGTTTGTGTTCAGCCAATATTTGGATTGTTATCGCGATGACATTACGATATCCTCCGTTGCACAAGAGCAATCATACTCATCTCGTTCTCCAATCATGGTACTGGCTGAAGAGGTACCTCTGAAAACTGCGACCACTCCACCGAAGAAAAATACATTGAAAGAAAAAATCCAGTACGTCAAAGACAATATTACTTTGGAGCCAACCCTAGCATGTTACGTTATACCGAGTGTTCTTTCAAGACTGGCCACACAGAATTTGAATTTGGATAAAGCTTGTCGAGTGAATAAGAACTACACGGATCATGTATGCGACGCTCTGCTCATCAGACAAGGGACCAAGTATTTGGCGGAGGAAACGTCAGTCCAAGAGCTGATAGCTGGCATGGAAGGTTGGAAGAATGTTCTTTTGACGGCAATCCCAAGTTTTCTGATACTTTTCTTAGGCGCATGGAGTGACCGGACGGGAAAGCGGAAAATATGCATACTCCTGCCTATCATTGGAGAGTTGTTGGTTTGTCTGAGCAACATTCTTAATGTGTATTTCTTTAAAGAAGTGCCAGCTCAAGTGGCAATATTCTTCGAGGCGTTCTTCCCTGCTATAACTGGTGGATGGATCACGATGTATATGGGAGCTTTTAGCTACATAAGTGACGTATCCAATGAGGAGTCTAGAACATTTAGAGTGGGTATAGCAAATCTGTGCCTTACAGCTGGCGGCCCAATCGGATCAGCTCTTAGTGGAATCTTGTTGAAGCAAATAGGTTACTATGGAGTGTTCAGTTTGAGTTCCGTGCTGTATATTTTTAGTATCAGTTATGGTTTCATCAACATAAACGATCCAAAAAGACCTGTGACGGAGAAAAAGGAAAAGGTAATAACTAATTACCAGTAACTTGTCTATGTTTTGGTTAATATACGCAAAAGCAAAGTAATAAAGTCCGAACCCACTTCATATAATTTAACTTTAGATAATTAAGAGTCTGTTTCACTATCAAAAATGTATGACCAACTCAGATAAACAACATCTTTTCGTATGAAGTATTAGACAAAGAACGCTAACAAGAACTAATAAGGACATTGTGAAACAGGCCGTTATAATACCAATACACAAAAAATATAAACAAGCTCACTAGCGATTACCGAGCTTTTTAAACCCATTACGAGTACTACCGTAAGCCCAGAATTATAATTATTCAATTTTTATCGTACCGTATTTATTTGCGAGCCTGACATCCATTGTATGTAATTACAGAGAGAATCCCCCGGCGTACGCGGCTTCCTAAAATCCTTTTTTGACATGAAGCACGTTAAGGACACTCTCCAAGTGACATTCAAAAAGGGACCCAATCGTCGACGCACAAAGTCCATTCTAGTTCTGGCATCCATCGGGTTTATATATGGGCCGGCTTACGGTATGTTTATATGTAGCATATCCTAATCCTAGATGATATTAATAAGAAAGGGATGTATGTCTGCTACTAAACGCTACGACCATTGATCTATGTAAACAGGGAGGGATAAACATGGAATCGGGTCCTAATCCGATTGTATAGAGCCCGGGGAATTGTTTAACAATGATTTATCTAGCAATTCAATGCGAGATTATTCTAATGGAAATAACACTGTCCATGATTTTTATTTAGTATAATGTTACCGCTGATATTCAAAGTTTATTTATATTTAAGTTACAGGATTCATGTATTGATAGAGACAAAGGAATTTGAGTCGTGAATCACATCTCAATAGGGTATTCCTACACCATGCAGCGATAGATCTTAGACCTACTTAGATCTTAGACACACTGCGACTTTTAGCATTGATTCAGAAGCGCGTTAGTATCGATGCAGTCGCCAATATGCAGTAGGTTCATAATTTGTCAAAGTCAAGCTTCTGCATCGCGACTGCTTCGATACTAACGCGCGTTAGCATCGTGACTGAATCGATGCTAAAAGTAGCGCAGTGTGTAAAGAAAGGTTGACATTTTGTGACTGCATCGATGTTGCATGGCTACTGCATCGCGTTTGCATCGCTGCTAAAGGGTCTTAGATTTCTAAGCTATCGATTGGAATAAGCTCGAGTAATATGTCAAAAGAAAACAACGAGCGTATTTGCCTCAATTCCAATTTCATAGTACGACTTTTTTGTGCTGCATAAACACAGTTACCCTTAGTAATTAAAACGTCATTAGACGCAGCGCCCTCGGGAGTTAAGTAGCGTCACATAGACAAAGTGTAAACAATTTGCTTTGCAGGAGAATTCACGGCGCGATACCTGTTCACCCGATACCGTTTCAACTGGGACGCTCTGAAGTACAGCTTCTATAACACATTCTACATCTGTGTGCACTTTTTAGGTAGTGTAAACCTAGCTTTATAGAGCCTATTTAAAAACTTTAGGTAGTGTACACCCAGTCATAGAAACAAGCAATAAGTTTACTGTTTAATTCTACATTTTGTTCTCTGGTGTAAATCTTTGAAATATTTATTTATTTAAACTTTATTGCACTGTAAATTGTACAATTGGCGGACTTAATGCCTTAGGGCATTCTCTACCAGTCAACCACTTAAAATAAGTTTTAACGAATAAGTATTAAGTAAACTAATGAATATCGATTATTGTAGACATAGTTTAACTTAATCGCGCCAGTTTGAACTTTAATTTTTAAATGTTCCTAACAGGTAATCTCATACATAAATAAGTTAATGTATAATATTTTAAAATCTTGAATATATTTTCAGGTGCTCTGATATCAATAAGCATTTTCAGTCGTCGGCTCAAATGGCATGACTCGATCCTGGGTATAATTTCCAATGTAAGCAAGATCATCGGTGGACTGGCCACAGGGTTCGCTAGAAATAGTATGGAAATGTATCTTGGTATGTTTCAAAGCACTTTTCAGACATATTAACAAGTAGATCTTACTCTTCAATTAGGTTATTATTTTCTTTACGATCACAATACAATGCTAATTTTATTATTGATTAATTTTATTTCATCAAATTGTTAAGGTGTCATAGTTAGCGCTCTGATAGTTCAACACCTATTTGAAAAAAATATTTGAAATACTTTGTTACTGTTAGAAATATGACCGTCAGCTACCAGGCATTACGATTTTTGAGAAAATGGTTTGTAACACTTTGTTATTGATAGTTAAATGACAATCAGCTATCAGGAATTATGAAACCACGTCAATATAAATTAAGGTATATGTTAGTAACTTCCTAAATTTTTATTGCAGCAGTTGCAATCGAGATGTTTAACGCCACATCCTTCACGGCGCTGAGGTCGATCTCATCTAAATTAGTTTCGAGCGATGAACTGGGTAAATTATTATTTGCATACAATGTTGTGTTGGCCACCGAATCCTCTATTGTGACTAGAATGTCCAAGGACTGTGCTTTGTGGGTCCTACGTATTTGATTCGATAAATTATTCAAACGTAGAACAGCAGGAACAAATAAAGGATTTGGGTGAATGCGCAAGCGTCCAAGCAACTTACGGCGATTAAACTTTTTTTTTACAGATTTTTAAATATGCGCCAGACAACACACAAATTGTCTGGTTTCGTGGTAAGGAATTTGCTTCCTTATGTTACGAAGTACCAGACAACGATTATGACGGGCGTCTCCCATAAATACTTAAATACATATAACATCCATGACTTAGGTACAAATGTTCGTGCTCATCACACAAACATTTGCCCGTTGCGGGATTCAAACCCGCGACGGCCGGCGTAATAGTCAGGAGCGCTAACCAATACAAACTGAAATGAAATACTGATTCGCATAAAATTATATGTAAAGAAACAAAAATGCTAAAGTCGATGCTAGGTGATGATAGCTAAACACCCATTTCTAAGATTTATATATCGCCGCTTCGCTAAAAAAGTGTACAATCTCAAAAATACCAAACTTTAGAGGAGAGCGTTTTGAAAGTTTGACAATTAATAAAAGCGTCATTTAGAAAGTTAAGAAGTAGATTTTTTATCTAAAAATAATCCAATCCTTTATCTTTTAAAATAATATTTTATTGGATAATATAAAGAAAACGTAGATATGAAAAAAAAACTTTAAAAAATACTTGTTTTGACTTTAGCTACTTTTTGAGAAAATATCTGCTCATAATTTAGTTAAGTGATAGTTTATTTATGAAGAAAACATAAAAAAGATGGCGTTTTTAAATGAAAAAAAAGCAACAATGTAACATAGCATTTAACATTACACCGGTAAATTATTAAAATCTTCTACAAAATAAAGAATTAAACATTATTACTAGGTATGACTAAAACTTTTAGACGTTTAACATCACGGCACACTATTATGCTTTTAATAAAACAACCATTTTTTAAGTTTTTCCGAATAATAAAAAGATTATAATCTCTGAGATTTTTACTTTCTTCTTGACAGAAAGTATCTATCAAAATATTAAAACAGAGCTACGACCCGCTAGAACTTCTGAGCTGCTATAGCATAACAGCTAAGATCACTCTACATACTGGAT
Organism: Pyrausta aurata; assembly: GCA_963584085.1. Taxonomy (NCBI): domain Eukaryota; kingdom Metazoa; phylum Arthropoda; class Insecta; order Lepidoptera; family Crambidae; genus Pyrausta; species Pyrausta aurata. The sequence continues at coordinate 12,254,201 of OY757256.1, read as the reverse complement.
AGGACGAACCAAGTCCAGAAGATCTCGTCATGGAATCCAAGGGCTAGATCACAAGCCTAAAATAGATTAAAACTGCGGCTTCCTCGATGCAAAACGTGGGAAGAGAAGTGCAACGTTGCGAGATACATCTTCTGCGACGCGAGGGAAGAACCCTACGCGACGGTTGCACATTGGAAGCTCACCTACAGCAACAAGGAAGTAGAAGAAGTACTGGTGGCATCACGCGCGAAGGTCCCTGATTGGAGCTACAAGCAGCATTGATTGAAACAAGGTTTGCGAAGGCCATCGAGCAAGAACACTGACTTCGCATTAATGACACTGTCTACTGGAGTGACTTGCAGACAGTTTTACTTATGTTGGCTGAGGAACGGAAGTCGACGCTACACGACCCTTGTAGCACACTGGCTCGGCAAGACCACCCAAGAAGCGAGCTTAGCAGACGTGGCAGTGGGTTCCTGCAACTCACCAGAACTTAACTGATGTGGCAACACGAGCCGGCTACGTGCCAACGTCAAAATAAGATCCATGGATTGGAGTCATTTCTAGAGAAGCCTAGGCGAGACTGGCCACGCCCAGAAGAAAGCAGCGATGACATCGCAACCGAACTGCTATACGTTATCAGTTCTGAAGAACAGAAAAAAGGGGATGCAGCACAGCCTGATATCAGCCGATTGGATCCAGGGCAAGAGTACTGCAGTTCGTGGACTATTGCCGCAAGAAGAACACTGCGCCACGACGATATCGAGAAGGCAACGAATGGCTGCGACGAGGACAACAAGACTCGTTTCCTCAAGAAATAGACTGCACGAAGAAAGGCATTCTTCATCGCTTCGACCTATTGTTGGACTACTACTATACTTCTAAAGCTCAATGGACGCGCGAATAAGGCAAAAGTACCTAAAACAACTAAGCGACCCATACTACTGGACGGTCGTATACAGTATACAGTGGTTGGGTTATAAAAGTGCTCAACAATAAATCCATAGTAACAGTGAGTAAATTAAATCAGTGCAGCAACAAGTACTTAACACGTTCCGGGACAGTGCCCGCCTACAGGCGTAAAAACAATAAAACATCTATTGTGTCTGGAGTAGTGTCCCGGAACGTGCTAAGATCATTCTACAGACCATTCGCTCTGGGCCAGGATGTGATCTACTCCTCCTCCATGGCCTAACTCCAATGGAAGTAATTTCGAAATAGTCTTATTAGATTTGGCATCTTTCCCATTTCTAAACTATACAATTTAAAAAAGTATCTTCTATTTCCACATATTTTTTTGTCAAAACTAAACAATTCATAAATAATACAGTTTATTAGTTCAATATTTTATCGTAAAAACTGCATAATTTTTAGTATGTATTGTCTTTCTGAAAAGATTTGGCTAAATGTGAGGCCACTTTTATCACGAATACCATTCAAATACGATATAATATAGTATTAAAGAGAATTGTAACTTACCTTTAGGTTGTAATTTCGTTATTTTTTACTTTTTATGAGAAAATACTACGTTGATTCTACGGATGCTTTGTCTAAACTGAAAAATGATTTCTTTTTGTGCGAAAAAGATGCAAAATCGCGCCAATTCAAAACTAAACATTAGATCCCCTAGCGGCGATTTTGCGAAGTAGCCTTTTTAGTCACTATTGAAGAGAAACATTAGGTGATCCTGAGTATTTCTGTATATACACCGTGCTTTTTTAACCGTCTTACACCCGAAGCCCACGTAATGTAACCATCTTAATAAACCTCTAGAACATGTTATTTTTTATATTACACTCCACATAATTTTGGTGTAAAAAATATCTAATAGTAATGTTACGTAATGTATCATCCTGTTCATAATGTTTACCTTTTTTAACAATGCATTCCTTGACCTTGCCGCCTCCACGCGTTCCGCACCGTAGCCAATCTAAGACAGTCCACGTGGACCTCTAACCAATCATGCGCTAGCGCAATCCTTTGTGACGCCCACCGCCTCGCCCCTTTCTATTCGTGCGTAAAATAAGGTCATTAGTGCTAGACAGCCGAGTGAATGACCCGCGCGTAGTGCTCGTTACAGGATGTTTCGTACTAAATTGTGCTGATATCTTCTTTAATGTCTTAGGCTTTGAAATCTTAATAATAACCAAGTTTTTTTTAACGAATGGCATGTAGTTATTGGATACTTTAAGTGGCCTTCGGCTGTAAGACGGTTAAAAAAGCACGGTGTATAACTCGATTTCGCAAAAATTTCGTTTTTGTATACTTTTTGTGAGAAGCGGCGATATGGATATGGATTTTTTATAAGGAGCTGGTTGATATAAACTGGCATCTATGAGTTTGAAAATTTAGTGAGAATAACAGGAAAAACGATACGGCAGAAATGGCAAGAAACGGCTCCACAAAATCAGAAATTAACAATTCAGTGTTCAGTTTTATAATTTTAACGTATAAAATAAATCACTGTTGTGAAAGTAATCTCGCAACATTGATGAGGTGATGCAGCCTTGCAAAATTCATTAGGCTTCGTCATAGCCCGGCGTAAAACACAGGGTTCAATTTCTAGTCTGACACATTTTTTTTTAAAGTGCAATTTATAACAAACTTATATTTCCACCTTACAGGCAAAATGACAGCAGTTTTCAATCTAATGGAGGTTCTCACTTCGATGGTGTTCGGTCCTCTATACTCATGGATATACATGAAAACCCTGAAGATTGACGCTGGAATTATGTACTACGTCAGCACAGTACTTACCATACCACCTATACTTATATTTTCGTGAGTAATGAGTGATTTTATGAAATAACAGTAACATTTTTTTAAACTTCACACTTTAACGGGATTTTATGCAACTTTCACTTGTTTAAAAGGTAAAAATGGTGTTTACCTTCCCGACGTTTCGACCCGGTTACACGAGTCATGGTCTCGGGGCGACTGTTGAAGCTCGGCGTCGTCTGCCTGTGCGCGATGAAATATTGTCTTCTACCCGCACACTTTGAATATTTATTGCACTGGTACAGTCAGCTCGACAAACAACACTAACAGTATCCGGATTATTTACTGACGGCACAACACACAATTTGCACTTTGTTATTACTGGATTCCAGGTAGGTGACAAATGAAAACCATCATCCCGATTGAAAATTTTATACTTCTCAATTTCAATTGCTTCACGCACTAACCTAGTGTGGTAGTAACGATCAGTGGAGAGGATTTTTGGATCATGAAGTTCCATCCAGTGATTAGGGCCTGAATTAAGCAGATGTTCGGCTATCGGGCGCACAGCTAATGTGATTCTGACCATATAGAAGGAGAACTTAACCATGTAGCAAAGGTACTGGACAGGAACGGATACAATTTGACGAGACAGCAAATGGAGAAGAGGTCTAAGAGAGAAAAACTACCGATGGTGAGCCGAGAACCTGTTTTTCTACCGTATGTGAAAGGCATAACGGACAAAATTGGAACAGTACTAAACAAATACTCCATCAAGACTGTATATAGTCCTTTGTCTAAAGTAACAAAGTAAATACGCTCACCAAAGGATGTGATACCTCTGCAAACGTCTGGTGTTTACAAAATAGATTGCAGTTGTGGTAGTGCCTATATTGGACAAACCAAGCGACCAATCGCTAAAAGAGTCAAGAAGCACATTTCAGCTGTCAAGAATCTACAGACGGGTAAATCTGCGATAGCCGAACATCTGCTTAATTCAGGCCCTAATCACTGGATGGAACTTCATGATCCAAAAATCCTCTCCACTGATCGTTACTACCACACTAGGTTAGTGCGTGAAGCAATTGAAATTAAGAAGTATAAAAATTTCAATCGGGATGATGGTTTTCATTTGTCACCTACCTGGAATCCAGTAATAACAAAGTGCAAATTGTGTGTTGTGCCGTCAGTAAATAATCCGGATACTGTTAGTGTTGTTTGTCGAGCTGACTGTACCAGTGCAATAAATATTCAAAGTGTGCGGGTAGAAGACAATATTTCATCGCGCACAGGCAGACGACGCCGAGCTTCAACAGTCGCCCCGAGACCATGACTCGTTTACCTTCCCGACGTTTCGACCCGGTTACACGTAACCGGGTCGAAACGTCGGGAAGGTAAACACCATTTTTACCTTTTAAACAAGTGAAAGTTGCATAAAATCCCGTTAAAGTGTGAAGTTTAGTTTAAAAATGCAACAAAGTTTAAAATCTTATATAACAATTTTTTAAGTTTATTTAAAACGTTCAAAAGCAACCATATTATGCGAATCTTCCGCATTTTCGAACTAAAATCTAGAAATGTGATTAAAATAATTTTTTTTATTGTTCCTTTTCAGATGGTTCTACGTACAGCACAAAAGAATTATCAAACAAACAAAGGAAAATGCGACAAATGATAAACATTTGGAACTTATGAAAGAAAATGATTGTAGAAAGAATTCTCTGCTTAGTAGCATTGAGTGTGTGGAATAAAACCACGTTTATGTACCTTTCATGATCTCATATTATAAGTATTTAGTAATTTTAAAATCATGAGATAATAAGCCAAAATCATTGGGAATATTAAAGTATCTTTGTACCTAACTTAATTGCACTTACTCATTGGTTTAAGAATCAACTTAAAAATAGGTACACATATTACAACCAATTTGTGTCAGTCATTTTACCTTCGTGATACATTTTAAAATGTTATTTAGAAATATCAAAATCAAACACATTGAGTCACGTACTCGTAAAAATTCAAAAATTAACAATTTTATCGCCTATTCCGATGGACCAGTTATAAAACGGAGTAAAGGTTTGGACATAAAATTTTACAATCCATGTCCGAAGTTGATTTGATTAAAATCTCATAATAGTACTCGTACAAGTATGAGTGTACCTCATTTTAATTGCACAAATAATATAAAAACAAAACATTATTAAAAAATAGTAGGTAGGTATTTTTTATTGATCGTTACACAGACAGGTCACAGCCAGTGACATGCAACGACATACAAAAACATACAATATAAAACATGTAAATGAAACTAAAGAACTAGACTATAACCTGTAAATACTGTTTATAAAATTACATTCCGTATTACATACATTATTTACGATCGCAAGAATTTCAATGAACAATCCATCCATCCATAGCAGCCTTTATTTTACTCCTTTTAGGATAAAGGCCTCCTCCATATTTATCCATTTTAGTCTCTCCCGTTCCACTTTCAACCAGTTCCGTCCTGCGTGGCGCTGGATATCGTTCACCCATCGAAGTGGTGGGTGGCCTCTACCGCGCGTATTGGCCCATGGACCCATGGTGATAATATTCTACAATTAGCGGCCAAGCTGTTTTTTAAGTTTAAAGGTTTCGTATACATTGATCCTACGAACGAAAGTGCCATCCAATAAAAACAAATGCTAGATTCTATAACATTCTGACACCCATTTCATATTACGACGACAACATTCTACAATTAGCGGCTAAGAGCAGATATGGCAATTTAAATATTTCGTAATCAGTCAGGTATCAAACGACTGCCGGGAGTCGCATAATAATGGAATTTCTATTGTGTCTCGTTCACACATACTTGACGAGTTAAAAAACCGATAGTGCCGGCCAAATAAAAAAAAGATTGAATATTATAGCTGACATTGTAGCGATCATTTCTTATTATTACAGCGACCTTCTACATTAAGCGGCCAAGCTGTTATTCTATACAAAAAAAAAACTTCGCGCCCATAAATGAAAATAAATGCTATATTATTATGAAAAACATCGTGACATCAATTCTCATAATGACCCAAAATGACGACTTCTCTCTACGGTCAAAAACCACTGATTCAAAAACGACAAATAAGTTATGTCAATGTCAATTTAGTCGTAACAAAAATGACTGCCACACTTATTGTATCTATAATCAGCCTAACCTCACTTTGAGTTATGTCAAAAATTGCTCTAGTGGATTATTTCGATTTCTATATTTTTCTAAACGTCAATGTTTTTTGACAGTTTTTATGCCCAGCCAGCAAAATTTATATCAACTATCACCTAAATGAACGAATTAATTGAACGAAAATGCGATAAGAACCTCGTTTGAGAACGTTATGTTTTTAATGACACTCTGACATGACATCTGCTTAGATGACATTTTAGATAAATCAAATAAATTTCTGATTTTCACAATTTGTTCCTATTAAAAGATTAAAAGAACGATAAGCTAATTACAATAAAAGGAAAATATGCTTTAAAGAAGGCGCGGAGAGGAGAATATCAAAAAACTGAGAGGTATGGTGTGATCTGGTGTCAGAGACCAAGACAGTGAGTCTTCGTTGAGTCGTGTGTAGGATGTTTCACAACAAACTCTAAGAATGAATATTATCAGGATTATAGGTCGAGTCATTAACTACCTATCTATCTTGTATCGTGGATCGTGGATGATGTCTATTAATACTAATGTATTTTCATACGGGGGTCTACTCTCCATCTTCTACCCCGGTATGTACTCTCTAAGTTGTTCCTAAATGATGTTTATCTATAAATAAGATAGTGGTAACATGGAATTAACTTATTTTGTCATTGTTTTCAGCTACAAAGAGTGAAAGGTTGGAGGATCTGGTTCGGGAAACTTGGGCGGCGCACTACATAGGCCATAGCATAGCGACTGCGTAACTGAGAGAATTATATTATAGTGTGTGCATTGGGGTGCGTTAAGAATTATTACCAAAATAAAAGCTTTAGACCAACGGCAGTTTTATTTGGGCATGACATCGATAGTATTATGTTTTGTAATTATATGATAACTGTAGGCAGGCAAGTATCGATTAAATAATATCGATTAGTCACTATCGATTTCTGTAATCGAGTGGTTGATATCGATAACGAAAATATCGATTAAAATTATTGAACAACACTGAAAGATTGATTCAACGAGACGGTATGGACATCACTAAAGTTAGCTCACTCCGTTTGACAAGAAATCTTTTATTTTCCGTCGAGGAACAACATTTTGAAACTGATGACAACTATTTTTTGCTATCGGCCAATGTATGGATGTCCCGTATCTAAAAAAGATTACATGATCAGTGTCTATAATGTTCAAGCAATATTTTTTTCATTACTTTGAGTTTTTAATCTGAATGAACTGCTTGGCCGCTCATCGTAGAATATTGTGATCAAATCTAGAATGTGTAAATACTACCTACAATAATCGATTATTTGTTTTAATTGTTCGGCACTTTCATTCATAGGACTCATACACGAAACATTCAAACTTGAATATCTACTTGGCCGCTGACCGTAGAGAGTAGTCGTCATTATAAGAAATGATCGTTACGATGTTATTCACAATAATCTAGCATTTGTTTTCATTTTAATTGCAATTAAATTTTCATATAAAGATTACTACCACAGTACAGGTGAATGCCAAAGAACAAATAACAAGCAGAGGGAATTCTGGAGCACCTCTCAAGAACTCTCTTTCTCTACACAGCCTTTATTGAGCTTCCTGCGAATTCGACTAACTAGACGACTCGGTTCCGAAACTTTCCAATCGATTGGAGGTCTGTAGTTTTCAATTCTCAGTATAAAACATAGTAAAATATAAAAGTAGAAGTCCTGTGCTTACATAAAATATAAAAGCGTTGTAATGTTTGCAAAAAGTCTGTTAGAAAAGACGATGGAAAAGGTATGATTGAAGTAAACTATTCCATCACACTTCAGTGCCCGCATACTTCAAGACCATATCAATAATTTTGGAAACTGCATTTAAGAACAAAATAGATTTGTTTATATTTACATTCGAGGTGCTCGTGGCGCAGCGCTTTGGTAGTTACCGAAGTTAAGCAACTTACGGCACGGTCATGTTTGGATGGGTGACCATTCCGACTATATAAGTAACGTCACAGATAATATAATACTACTAGGTAACGTATATCACGAGCGTCATCGTGCTTCGGAATGCACGATAAGCAGTTGGTCCCGGCTAACATTATTATTAGTCGTTAAGCCTAGTCAGAGGCTCTATGGGCGGCTTAATACAATCTGACAGCAAAGTTGGTCACTTCCCTTGCAAACACCTCTCCGTCAATCCGCACTGAGCCCGCGTGGAGTATGGCTCATACCACCTGATACTTGGAGTAAGGTCTGTGCCCAGCAGTAGGATGCTAATAGGCTGACCTAACTTTATTAACTTTTACATTAATTGAAACACCCGAAACAGCCCTTGTATGAACTACTAAATATGTAAGTAAATACTTATTGCAAAAGTTATTAATTTTATCTTTTTCGAGTTTGACTAAACAATACGTTGCTTCTCAATGAGAAGGTTTTAAAAGCATTTTACAATGTTTTTAACCATAGCAAATGGCATAAAAAAACGGTTGTCATATTTTTTGTGCACAGTGCAATAAACAGAGTTATTATGTACTTTAATTTTAGTGCTAGGTGAAGTCCCCAACAATTTTAATAATTTGTCCGACAAATTTGTTATTTGCTATTTCATTTATTCACGTTTGTAGCCACGTTATTTACTTTGTAAAGGTACGAAACGATCTTATGTATAGTTTGATACCAGATGCGGTTGATTATAAATATTAAAATGCATGCATGCATGCATAATTATGTCGCAGCTATCTTAGGTTAAATCAGCCAGTCAATTGAACGCCTAGGCAGTTAATGAAACGCCGGCATTCAATTAAATGGTTAGCCATTGATTTATTCGACTAGAAACAATGTTTAACAGTACATGGTCTTCAAGGCTGGTACCAAGTGCCAATCTTCTATACCACCCATTATTTTAAATGGCGATGAAATGGACAGAGTTTCCCAATTTAAATACCTCGGGCACTGGTCAACTGTTGTCCTTTTCAATAAATAAATTATTATTATTATTAACATCTTGATGTATAAAAAGTTAGCGCCTTTAAAAATGACTGACTGAGATTTAGCTAAATGATTTGAATCTAGTTCAGTGTTTGTCCAGCGCATCGCCACAAAACAAATATAGCGTCAACGCCGCAAATTGCAAAACTCATGTTTTTCACTCTTGTGTACAATTTAAAGTGAAATTTAGTTGTCATCAGTATGATCTCTACATTTATTAATAAAATAGAATTATATAATAGAATATGGAGATCCCGATTAAAAATCAGGATGCTTTAGTCTAAACTTAATAAATATGATCAACCACATTAAGGTTACTTAGTTTACTGGTGTATGAGTAATGTTCGTGCTAGGTACATTTCTTGCGTTGTTGTGTACTTTATGAACTCATAGTCACTCCAACCAAATATTACAAATTAGTAAATACTTTCTTGTTTATCTATTTCTTTTTAATGCTTCATTAACTGCCTAGGCGTTTCATCGACTGGCTAATTTGAGCAGATGGCTGCAACACATACATTATTTATTGAACTACACTTTGTTTTGGAGCTGATGTATTATAACAGCTGTTTTTTAAATATCTTAAGGGTTGCCAATTCGATCACGACCTTTAGCTACTGTAGCTACTCAATAAACAAAACAAGAAAAAGTTAAAAAATATGTGAAAGTGATTTGTTTTAAATTTGATAAATCTATCTATCTTGGTCCCTCGTAGATATTTACGAAGTAACTTACATAGTACCACTGTAATACTCTCCTAAAGTGTTTGTTTTTAATCCTGCAACATGTTTTAAACCTACATAGCTATAGCAATTTATTTTCATTTTTTTTTGCGCGTTTTAAGTTTTTTTCCCTCCCCTTCCATTGCAGCGTGATGTTTTATAGCCTAAAGCCTTCCCTGATAAAATAAATAAGCTATCCAACCAAAAATATTTTTAAATTGGTTGTTGAGATTAGCGCGTCCACACAAACAGACAAACAAACTCTTCAGCTTTACACTTATTATATTATAAATATAAAGTAGCACATTAACCGTATGTCGGAGCAAATATTTTCAAATTATTACATACGAATATACTTGATATCAGGAATGCAAATAAAAGAATTGATTGTACTGTATACCCTCCTTATCGCATCAAAGTGGATGCAGCGGCTGTGTATACGGCTTGTGTCAATATTAATTACTTCATTACCACAATTAAATGCTGATAAAATGGCTGGATACACAGGATGTGGCGAAACGATGAAATATTTAATTGTGTATCGAAAAATAGCATTCCGATCAAAATTAACAGCGTTACACGACAATGCTTCATTGAATCAGTGATCATCAAACCAACGCTAACTGAGGTAATAATAAACCTGTTTACTCCTGATCCCTATAAAACTTCATACAGTGTCTGTCAAAACTTATTGACAAACCATAAGTTTGACTTATCTTTTCTCGATATTTTTTGTAGAAATTATCTACACAATAATAAAAAGTGATTCGTTTACATATACAACGGCCTACATTTATTGTGAGGACAACTTTGATATAATTTTAAAACAGATCTCGCAAAATCATACTAAAATAAAAGTATCAGACACAACTTTGAATACTTTTTATTCTCAACTTTTGATGAGATAATTGTTCCATCTGAAATTAGCATTACCATTTTTACATACAAGTGCAATAACATCTTGTATTTATTTATCATTCATAAAAGAACCAGCTGTACACACAAAATAAAAATGATTGATAATACCACCTATGAATCATAAGAACATGCGTAGTTTAGTGCTCCACTAGTTTTTCGACAGATCGCCGCTTTAAGAAATATGTCAGCAAACGAAAAACAGCCAGAAGAGAGGCCTTTTAATAAAAAAGAACAAGAAAAAGAAGATTTTGAGAAGAAGTCGTTCTTCCAGAAACTATGGCACCTCAAGTCAAATATAACTGTGGAGCCTATATTAGCAGGTGTGATAATACCTTCAATGTTGTCAAGGCTAGCTGTACAAAATTTGAATTTGGATAAAGCATGTCGAGTCAAGAAAATGTACGGAGATCTGATTTGTGATGCATTACTTGATAAATCTGGAAACTACACACACCAAGAAGCTGAGGTCCAGAAGGTGATATCTGCCATAGAAGTATGGAAGAGTGTGATTCAGACGGCAATACCGATGTTTCTGGTTATATTTATGGGAGCATGGAGCGATAGGACGGGGAATAGAAAGATTTGTATCATCCTCCCTTTGATTGGGGAGCTGTTTGTCTGCATAAGTAATATCGTGAGCGTATACTTCTTTTATGAGATATCTGTGGAAATAACAATGTTCTTTGAGGCTTTCTTTCAAGCGATTACTGGTGGATGGGTGATGATATATTTGGGGGTATTTAGCTACATTAGTGATATTACGACAAAAGAGTCTAGAACATTTAGAGTGGGTTTGGTCAACTTGTGTATGACAGCGGGGGTGCCTGTAGGGACAGCTCTGAGTGGGGTGCTTTTGAAATTGTGGGGGTATTACGGCATATTTGCGGCAACAGGGACGATGCTTTCCATGAATATTGTCTACGCTTTGTGGTACTTGGATAGCAACACGAAGCCGAAAGAAGAAAAGGAAGAACAGGTAAGGTTCAGATATTATTTTTACCGTCTCCGTAACAAAGAGCCTGATTCTTGGTGTGCAATGACTAAAATTAAACCGTGTATCTGATTTTCTTATTTATAAATGAAAAGAGACAGTCCACAATTATTTAGAAAAGTCAGTGTGAGTTAACTATCGACCAGGGTACCTCCCATAATGGATCCATTTGACAGTTCTAGTTACTATCTGTCCATTGTGGTTCTAATAGCACTTAAAATTTCACAGATAAAATCTGTATCTATAAGACATGTGGCATCTATGGTGAAAGAAACAGTATTAATGGCTTTCAAGAAACGAGAAGGCAACTTCAGAATAAAGATCATAATGACACTATTGGTGGTTGGGATCATCTATGGACCTAATCATGGTATGATAACATCGTTACTATGATTTTGAGAGCTTACAGTAATGCTATAATATAATATTAGTAACGGCTAAGTGCGAGTCGGATCCGCGCACTGAGGGTTCTGTGCCACCCTAAACTGGATTCGGGGTCCACTTCCTTCCAACTAACGAAAATATCACAAAATTTTTGACAGTAAAAATTAACTTTGTTTTTTAAAGTGTTTGTATGAAAGACGAAGTTATATTTGCGGTTGATGAAAATGTCCAATATCTCAAAACTTTTGGTTTGATCTCATTCGAACCAATTTTCTTTGAATGTTTTTGTTGAGATGTTTTCATGAGTACATCATGAATTTTTTCAAAATTTTCACTTCCCAAGTTTAAAAGTTAGATGGGATGGATGGGACGCCCATTTTACCACTTTGGAAGCGTCTATGGTGGACGCATAGGTTTAAGTAAAAAAAAAATAGTTTCATGTATGGGAGCATCGCCTTAAATGTTTTTTTTTTACTTTTTGTATCTGAATAGGAAAGCGGTAGTTTCAGCTGTGTGATGCTAATAGTTTTAGAATAAAGTAGCTGTGACATACGGACGGACAGACGGACAGACTTGACGTAACTATAAGGGTTCCGTTTTTCGCTATTCGGCTACGGAACCCTAAAAAGAGGTACATTTTGGTGATTATTCCAGTACCTTTTTCGCGCCGCAATTTTTTCAGACTGCGACGCGAATCACCCAAATGCTGTTTCATAGTCATTCGCACCGCCAGTGGTTTAGCGGTGCAAATCACCCAAGGTATCTTTTGAATCGACCCATTTCATAGACCACTACGGTGCGAGGGCTTATTCTGAAACAGCAACAGTTAATTGTTAAGTTTATATCAGCTTCATTATCTTATCAGCATCTTCATCTTCTTTATGAACTTTCAGGTGAAAGACTCATTATGTACATGTTTGTGAGATACCGATTAAAATGGGATGCAATAAAGTATAGCATGTACTCTACATATAGCATTATCACACACTCCATTGGTGAGTATATTTCAATAATAATAACTGTGTTGTCTGAATGTCGTATGGTAATATATGAAAAATAAACATGTACAACCATTATTTAAACCGTTACAAATAGTGTATGTGGGTTAAGTAATTAAAATATGTACTGTTAATAAAAAGGTACTTTGATGATGGCGCAATCGAGACTTAGTATTTTCTGTTGAAAGACTAAACCGTCATAACAGTTTGATTGATGAGATTTGTTCTGTTACTTGTGTCATACGAAACTAAGTAGGTACCCGTTTAAATATCAATAAACAGTACCTGGCTGGTAGGTAATTTCCTTGCTAATCCCCTCCATCAATCCGCACTGAGCTCGCGCGGTGGAGTATGGCTCAAATTACCTCATAAGCTGAGGTAAGGCATTTGCCCAGCATTGAGACGTGACAGGCTAACTTTACTAACCCCCTTATTCATAGTAACTCAAACGGTCTTTTAAACCTATTTTAGCTATTACACTGTTTTGTCACTTTCTGTCAAATGATGACAGCGACAAGAAAGAAAGGTAAGTCTGTACCTGCCATTATAAAGCTGGTATTAAAATAATGATGAATAAATTCTAGAATGAATTTTAACAAAGTGTTTTACATTAGTAACATATTATTATTTGTCCCCATAATCTGAGACTTCTAAAGTAAATACTATTATCTTTTACATGGTTTTATGTTATCTTCATTGTACAAGTACTTAAAAATACAATCTATTAGGTCGTAAACATGTTCGGTTTCCATAAAAGAAAATCAAGAAAACAAGATGACCAACATTTGGATACAAATTCTCTCAACTCTATTTGTTTGTCGTTGTTAAAGTTGATATGTTCTGTATTTGTAGCTGTACGAATTAACAGTTTCACCTTGTCTATCAAATAAACAAGCCGGTTATCAATATAATTTTCTATTTCAGGGGCATTATTCTCAATTAGTGTGTTCAGCAAGAAACTCGGCTACCACGACTCTACCCTGTGCCTTATTTCAATCGTCAGCAAGCTGATTGGCTCCGTCTACATTGCATTCGTGCAAACTGATCTTCAAATGTTTATGGGTAACTATATCAGTGCTAAATAAATAAATAAAAAACGGTATATATAGTTATACATAAATAAATTGCTATTTGTGTAAGTCTCGCTAAGACTCGAGAACGGCTGAACTGATTTGGCTGGTTTTAGTCTTGAAATATTTGTGGAAGTCCAGGAAAGGTTTTAACGGTTATGAAATATAGGATAGTAAATTAACTATGCAACAGGAATGGGATTGGGCCGGTCATGTCAGCCGCATGCCGGAAGACTTCTGGGCCAAAATTTGTACCCAGTGGATCCTGGAATGGAATACGGCCACGTGGTAGACCCAGAAGACGATGGCGTGACGAGTTAGACATGTTCGACAAAGACTGGGAAATAAATGCCCAAAATCGTGGGGACTGTTGAAAGGGTAGGGAGGCCTTTGCCCTGCAGTGGGACACCACAGGCTCTTTATAATAATAATAACAGGAATAGGGGCACCACCGAGGGCAACGAAACTAAGTTCACCGGAATCACTATAGGTCGAACGCAAAACTGAGACGTTTCTGACGTCACTTTTATCACCTTTATTTTCATTTCCCTCACAATTAATGTACTCCTCATCATGACTATAAATTAAATGATCTTTATTTTACCTTGAAGAAGAACATTTAATTCATAATAAAAAATATGGAGTACATTATTTGGGAGAAAAATACAACAAAAGTGACGTCAGAGACGTCCCAGTTTCGCGGTTTACCTATAGTAAATAGTAGGTTAATCACTCGGGCACTCCGGAGTTAATATTTTAAAATATTTAATAAATAGATAGCAACAGAATGATAATTTAACTCAGTTCATGCTATTCCGGGATCGTACAATTGAAACTCAGTGTGTTGCTATCGCTAAATAAATATTGCAGTTTGAAGTGGCTAATGATTACCAAACGCGTTATATATTTTTTGGGAGATGTCGCGCACGACATGACAACAAAATTAAGCATTTTTGCTGATGATTTGCCACGCGTCTTGGACTGAGATATTCATAAATAATTTTATCTGTTGTCAATTTTTAAATAAATGCCTATTCAGATAGCAACTACTATAGAAGTATAAGTTAACCGAATGGTGGGAATCACCGTTGCTATGGCACTGGATGCGACTGCACACCCTCAAAGGTGTACAGGCAGGCGCACCCGAGTGCGTCAATTATTTTAATAATATTATTGTCAAATTAATTAGTACAAACTGACACTCTTCAATGAAACTTCACTTGCGGGGTACAGGTTCGTAGGGGGAGGCGATAGCGAACACCCGCTCCCGCCGCTCACTAACCGCGCTCTCGTCTCTCCCCGCACCCCGTCGCCCCGTAGGCGAGGTCTCAATTCCGCGGTCTACCTATAGTTTTAGAATAGTTTTATATTTCGTATACTACTAACACGCTATGGACCAAGTCCGAAATAAAAATATGTTGAATTTAATTTAATAAGGGGTTTAGATAGTACCCAAAGGAAATGAGATTGGTATTAGGAAAAATGGATCAAGATGGTGTTCTAAGGAGAACAAAATCAGCAAAATGGCTGGGCTTAAGTTTTCAGTATTAAATACTTTTTTGATAGTTGTAGAAGGATTAAAATAAATTTAATTTACAAAAATCCAAGTTATTTTATTTTGAAAATTGTATCTTTTTCAGTGCCCATAATCGAGATTCTGAACGCGACGACATTCACCTCTCTCAGGTCGATGGCTTCTAAATTGGTCCCGAGCCACGAGATGGGTAAGTCTTACACTCAATGACAGAACCAGCAGTTGAATAATTACGATTGTGCGTGTTTTGAAGAAAAAATACCTTCACTAAATGTCAGAATGACGATTTTTTACAAAAATAACTCTTCAGTGTTTTGTCCATTTTTAACCAATCAAACCTTATTTTTTTTAAATGCTGACGTATAAGCATAGCTTAGGAATTGTAAAAACGAATGAGACAAAATTTGTCTCGTACCATACAGGTTTACGGGTAGGAAAACGTATTCGCCTGCAAGCATATTTCGACAGTTGTAGGTAAATTCGAAATGTAGGCAATTCCGAGCTGCGCTCCGCCTGCACACGATCCTCTCAATCTGTGTATTTTATCTGTTACAGGCAAGATGAACTCTCTCTTCAGCCTAGTGGAGACAATAGGAGCGTTGTTGTTCGACCCCACGTACACGGCACTCTACTCCAAGACCCTGGAGACGTTCAATGGAGCTGTGTTCCTGTACAGTGCCAGCATGACAATACCGCCTTTATGCATTTTGATGTAAGAAGTTTTTTTCCCACCGAAAATAATCCGATACTATCGATAAGTTTGGGCAACAAATACTTTATACATAGATAAGGCATAAATTATACGTAACGACATAAAGTTAGTTAATCATAATTTCGTCGACTTGTTCTTGTCTCTCGCTGTCATCGTGCCTTCGGCATTACGGAGGCAAATTCTCAAACAGTGGATTGACGGCTACCGTAATTTTTTTGTTCATCGACATGTCAACGCCAAGCTGTCGGTATAATTTGCCGTGGTCTAGAGCTGATTGCCAAGAGCTCGAGTGTCAGAGAACTAAGGCACAGTATTGGGCTGCATTTCCATAGAAGCGGAGCTGAGCAAAGATGTGTAAAAATTTTACAGTGATCTTGCTCAAAATCTCTGTTAGTATTAGTAGACTAAAGACCGGTGTCTTGATCGGAGGTAAACGACATAAACCAATGGTCAGACAAATAGCATAATACTCGTATTCTGATAGTTGAGTTCAGTATCGAAAAAGTAACCAACCCGTACCGCTTTTTGTGGTATTCTCTACTATTCAAAGCCTTTTCTTGCAAAACTTTACAACTATGTTGTGTAGACGTAGGTACAGATACCTTGTCCTTTATATTTTGTCCTCACTCCTTTACTTTGTCAGTTGACAACGACTTATGAAACAATGTTTCTTTTCAGGTGGATCTTTATACAGCACAGGAGGGAAACTAAACAGAACCGACTCGAAAATGTTGCTGAAAAACTTGAGAAGGAATAAAGTTTACGTTAGTATTCCATAAGTTTTTTTTTTCATTTTAAGATTACTTACCACAAATGTTACATGCAAAATCGTCGTAAGATATTCCTAAAAAAAATTTACACTTAAATTAATAATTAATAAAATTTTACGGCCCAATCAAATTCAATTAGAACTCATAATTACTGTTAGTAGTAGAAGTAGAAAATTTGTTATTGTTTTTAATAACTTCGGAAAATATACTACCTACCTACTAACCGCATTCTTGAATTTGACAGCGTTAGTTCCGACTGTCACCGTTGGCCAGAAGATCCGTGTCGCACTGTAGCTTATCTTGACACTAGTTACAGTTGGTAGTTTAAGTTTTTAATCAATAACAAAGTGAGCTAGGGTAGGTACCTGCAGAAAGGCTTATGAATATAATTGTGGTTACTTACATGACTGTATCTGTTTCATTTAGACGGCTAGGTTTGCTTGTCAAAACTATTACTAAGTTGGAAGGTAGAAAATAATAACTTTTGTAGTGTATTGAAAAATAATGGTTAGTTAGTTGTCAAAACGATTCAGATCGGTGAGGAGCTGGGCTCCGCGGTTTTCTGGACAAATATCGTCCATTTTTGGTGGTTTTTGTATAAACGGCAGGTTAAAGAAATTATTGGGTGGGACATAATATTATATATATTATAATACTGCGATCAGTGGACTTAATTGTGTCTGAAGTGCTGGAACCAACGGGGCGCCCCCTCCAAGACGCTGAAGAAGCCGCAAGGTATTTGATGTGATTAGTAATATTATATCTATTTAGACCCTTTCAATTAGTTTAGGTAGCTTCGCGTATCGCGAACAATACAGTATCGTTTGATTGCGTTGGCATAGAAGTTTAATTTTTTTACAGCTCCACGGGACAGTAGACCTGAGTATTTGGTAAATAAAACAGTTTGACACCTCCGTGTTCCTGAGGAAATGGGTGGGACATACAGACGAACAGACTACAAAGTTATCCTATAAGGGTTCCTTTTTTTCTTTCGAGGTGCAGAACCCTATTAATATAAATCCTCCGACGAATTAAAAGACAAACGTGTTGTTATGCTCCATAGTGTTTAGACGGACAGACAACTTTTTAAAATATGTCAGCAAACGAAAAATTGCCTGAAGAGCGCCCATTTTTTAAAAAAGAACAGAAAAAAGAAGGTTTTAATTTTAAGCAGAAGTCGTTCTTCCAGAAACTATGGCACCTCAAGTCGAATATAACCGTGGAGCCTATATTGGCAGGTGCGATCACATCTTCAATGTTGTCAAGGCTAGACAGAATTTGAATTAAGATTATGCATGCCGTGTCTAGAAAATGTACGGAGATCTGGTTTGTGATGCATTACTTGATAAATCTGGGAACTACACACTCCAAGAAGCTGAGGTCCAGAAGGTGATATCTGCTATAGAAGTGTGGAAAAGTGTGATTCAGACGACAATATCGATGTTTCTGGTTATATTTATGGGAGCATGGAGCGATAGGACGGGGAACACAAAGATTTGTATCATATATTGTTTTAAACTTTCATGGTCACTAACATTAGAATTGTTAGATACGGGATTGCTACCATCATTTTGATTGCTTGCAACAGTGCCGAAATATCGGAAGCTCATAAATAATAAGGTATAGGTAAGGTATTATGGTAGCAATCCCGTATCTAACTATTCTAAGATTTGTATCATACTTCCTTTGATTGGGGAGTTGCTTGTCTGCTTAGGTAATTGTGAGCATATTCTTCATTTATGAGATATTGGTGGAGATAACGATGTTCTTTGACGTTTTTTTCCAAGCTATAACTGTTGGATGGGTGATGATGTATTTAGGGGTATATAGCTATCTCTGAGTTAAAGCATTTTAGAGCACTATGACGAGGTCAAGGTAACTACTAGGGTTGAAAATTACAAGTAAAATACATGTAATTTTCAATCGTACTTTGTATTTTTCAGTAAAATACAGAAACTTTCAATGAGTTCTTAAAATGTATCTTTCGAAAGTTTCGTTTTTTACATGTATTAAACGTTGTATTTTTCGTTGTTTTTTTAAGGACTTGTAGTAATAAAAATAACTTTATGGTTAAACCATCCTCCTTTAGAGGAACATATAATTTAAAATCATTGAATTGTTAATAACATAAAGAATGTCGTGTTGAATTTTGAGTAATCCACCATCATCAGCCGCTAGTGAGAGAAATTGGTCTTTGTTTGGGCGGACACACACCAAAGATCGCAACCGTTTGACAGCTGATCGATTGAATAAATTATTTTTTGTTAACTGGAATCTGAAATTTGTCAATTCTAAAGACGGTATCAATCATAGAGAAAGAAAAAAATCTTCGCTTTAAAAAGAGCGTGCGACTTAGTGAAATTCTATAGGATTTGACAGCGAAAGACCTTATGACAGCGAGACCGTTTTCTAAGAAATAATGGATTTAGTGGATACGTCAAGTTTCCGTCGTTGGAATTTTTGAAAAATTATGAATGGATATAATTATAATTTAAGTTTTGTATAACAATTTCAGATGAAATGACTTGTGCTTTCAGCAACTGTGAAGTGCGCCGAGGATACAATCCCGAAAATCATACTTTCCACCAGTAAATATGAATCATTGATAAAAATTTTAATTCTAAATTTTACAAAATTTGTAAGTGAAATCGACTCCGATGCCAAATTGTACAGTAAATTTAGGACTTCCTTTGTGATTTGCAGCCATATATCAAAGTTTCCAATAGATTAATTCAGGTATTTTCAGTAAAATAAGAAACCGTTTCTTTACACTAGGGCTTGACTAAATGATGACGTCATCAGTATCGATAAATTTTTTGACTGATTTTTTTAGGTAACCGTAATACTTGCACAGCTTCTTCTCAGCACTGGCCCACACAACTGGCCCGAAGCTGTGCTGTGGTAAGGTCTATGTTTGAACGTGTATAAGTGCTTCTAGCAAGTCTTCATACCTAAATAAATAAATATGTAATTTAACAAAAATGAGGTTGTCTTGTTTATCAAATAAAAAGTATTATGTAATTAAAAGTGCATTAATTTAATTATTTTTGTTTCAATTTACATGATTTATCGTCACCTCGTCGATAAAACTTGGACCACCATAAGATACACATCACTATTGAACGCACACATGTAAAGTAACTTTTTGGTTACGCTGAAAATCCGCGTTTGTCATTCTATACTATACTACTTTCTATGGTATCAATGATGTTTCTATTGACGAACCAGAAGAGGTTCAGGTTGACGATTGCAATAGTGATATTGAATTGTAGAAACATGTTTTTGTAAATAAACAAACTTTTCTCCTAATATAAGTATAATAAATAATTATAATAAACCATTATCATCGTTTTTTTTTTCATTCAATGTAAATTATGAAAAATACATTGATTAATACACGTTTTATACACGTTTTTACATGTAAATTCGTATTTTTCAAATAGCCTTCAATTTGTATTTTTCCAAAGTTACATGTATTTTACTTGAAAGATTCAAAGTTGCGAAAAAAACAAATGAGTATCTTTCGCCATTTTCATCCCTAGTAACTACGTATTTTCTATAGAATCATTGATTCAATTTTTTGCTCTTATTACAGGCCACACGCTATATAAGGTCAAATCATTTAAAGAGATAATATTTTAACAGTGGCTTTGTATACATAATAGAAACAGGACACTATCATATTTTTTTGGAAAATCCAGATTTTAATTTATTATTTTCTTTAACACTGACAACATATTTTTTTTAAAACAGCTCCCTGATAATTCAAAAAGTTATCTTTCGTCATCGGTTTCGCTTTGGCTCTCTCAGTTCAAGTGCCCAAACCTTCTTTTTCTCTGATCTTAGCCTTAATTGATAAATGATAAAAACCCATACCATACCATACCCAAACCCAAACATATACCATATTTCCGGGACATGCTGTATAAATACTTTTTGTATAGGGATTTTTCAGAAATGTTCTTAACACGTTCCGGGACACTATTCCAGACACAATAGATGTTTTATTGTTTTTACGCCTGTAGGCGTTCACTGTCCCGGAACGTGTTAATTAGAAAATAAAATTCCATTGCCGTTCATATGTGGGCGGCAAACAACAATAATTAGTTAACGGCTGCCGTTCGTTCGGATTTCCTCTACTACATAATATTCTTTTGGCGCAATGAGCAATTTTTTTTTGTCATGAGATGTTTTTATCATCGATAGATGGCGCTAGCGTCACTTTAGGAACTAACTTTTTAAACTTCGTTTAAGGTTTTTAAAAGAGGGTAATTGGTTTTCGCCAACGTAAATAATAAACATTAGAACATTATTAATGTGAATCTTTAGTACATTAAGGACATAATAATGCAAAAAAAAGGATCCAAATTAATCCATAATCATTTAATCATTAACGCATTTTACAATATTTACTCACGCACTTTTTTTTCTTCGTCTATGGTTTTCCGTCAACGTCAAAAAAAATGTTCCTAAAGTGACCCTATCGCCATCTAGTGAGAGCTGTAAAACGATGGGAGAAAACTGCTCATTGTGTTAGGAATGCAAATTGTAGCGCTTCCTACCGACTGTGTGTTATGGCCGAGGACCAAGATCCTATGTTCACTGTCTTGGTTTATTCATATGTAGTTAAGTCCTATCTAAATCTTAAATATCGCGGTTCAGTCTACATACATTGACTAACAGCACCATCTAGTCGTGTCGAGCCGAGGCAGCGATGATTATGTACAGTACGACATGGATCTTCTGGCCAACCCCCCCCCCCCCCCCCCCATCTAACTTTTGAACTAAGAAAGTGGAAATTTTGAAAAAAATATCTAATGTAGATCTTAACAAAAACTTTCGACGAAAATTGGTTTGAGCGAAATCGAATTAGAAGTTTTTGAGATATAGCACATTTTTATTAACCGCAAATATAACTTTGTCTTTCATACAAACACTATGAAAAACAAAGTTATGTTTGCGGTCAACAAAATATTGTGGTATTTTGGCTAAGTGGAAGTAAGAATCCCTAATTCAGTTAAGGTTGGCACGGAACCCTCAGTGCGCGAGTCCGACTCGCACTTGGCCGGTTTTTTTTTTAATACCGTAGAGCTAAACTCCTTAAATAAAATTTTAATTTTCAATGGCTTTTATTGATAATACAGTTGTTTTTCATCTAAAATCAGTGGAACATACTTGATATGTCTCTTAAGGTAGAAAATGCCTTCTACGACATTTCCATCCAAGAAATCTTTTCTTTGACTTTGCCGTGGTTGGGTAAAAAAAAATCGCTGGAAAGGTGATAAATAAAAATGCCCTAATAAATAATAGAATCCCTGAATCAAGGGAGATTTTCTTGCTCTGGCTACCCTTGTTGAAAAAGCGCCCCCCTGACTATGTCATCCGTTGGCCAGAAGATCCCTGTCGCACTGTAGTGACAGCGGTGCAGATCATAGGTTATGCTACAATTTTATTCTTGTCCTTACTTCTTAATTTTTTTAGGAACGACAGTAATGCATTGTGCATTACCAGTTGACAACGACTTGTGAAATATTGTTCCCTTTTTTTTCAGATGGATCTTTATTCAGCACAGGAAGGAAACTAAAATTGATAAGGAATAAAGTTTACGATAGTATAGGATGTTTTCTATTTTGGTTTTTGTTCTGAAAATATTAAAAACATATCCAAACTAGAGGCGTTTAACTTGTATGCTTTTCAAAATATCATTTTACATTTTTGAAAAATCAAATCATTTTCAATCAATAACAAAGTTAACCCTTCGTACCTATGTACAGCATAGCATATGATCGTGATTGCGTCGCAGGGGCTGATAAAAATAATTAAAATTAAATGCGGTTAATCCACACAATATAGAAGGATTACTGTTTATTACTTTTTGTTGTTTATAGACCCCATAATACAAAAAATGCTGATGTAAGCATATTTTTAATTAGCATTAGCTAAGCTGATGTTTTTAGGCGAACGAGGTTTGTTTATGATATTCTAGCATGGCTTGGAAATTAAGTAATACACTAGCATCATCGATAAGGAATGTTCAAATGGATAATCTCAAAGCTTCAAACCTTTATTTTGATTATTTTTTTAAATGAAATGAAATGATTATTTATTCGTCGTCATAAACATCAACAATAATATCATGTTTTGCTTTATTGATCGCAATTGTAAAATATTTTTGTTTTCAGTTATTTCTTTGTTAAAGTCTATATTCTGAGCTCGATCATATAATGTTTATCGGTAAGACGTTTCATTAAGTGATCGCCTATAAAAGTGTGTTAATGCTAAAACTTTGT
Source organism: Pyrausta aurata (assembly GCA_963584085.1). NCBI lineage: Eukaryota > Metazoa > Arthropoda > Insecta > Lepidoptera > Crambidae > Pyrausta > Pyrausta aurata. Next base: position 12,230,968 of record OY757256.1, on the reverse strand, counting down.
CTTTGTTTTATTAGGAGACGCTTATCAATCAAACAACATATGAATTAAATGCGGATAGTTACCATCTAGCACATTTTTTTATTGTAATGAAGATGATTATGACTATACCGTACTCATTTAAGCGCTGAAAAAGCTGCCGAAGATGCTGAAGATGCAGAGCTTCCGATTCTGAAAATACGAGAATATCGTCGAGGAATCCGTAGCAAAAAGGTAAGCCTCTGAGTGCTTCATCTATGAAACGCTGAAAGGTTTGGGCTGCGTTACGTAGCCCAAACGGCATAAACGCGTATTCGAAGAGTCCAAATGGCGTAGTGACTGCTGTTTTCATAATATCCTCTGTATTTACCGGTATTTGGTTGTATGCTTTAACGAGATCAACCTTGGAGTAAATCGTACTGCCTGTGAGCTGGTAAGCAAAATCCTGAATATGCCTGATTGGGTACTTATCGGGAATCGTTCGGGCATTTAGACCTCGGTAATCGCCGCAGGGACGCCATCCATTATCTTTCTTGGGTACGAGATGTAAGGGAGACGCCCAAGGGCTTTCTGACCTTCGAACCGTACCAGCTGACAGCATATCTTCGAACTCTTTTTGGGCTATTTTCAATTTTTCAGGCGGAAGACGTCGTGGACGAGATGTGACAGGCGGGCCTGGTGTTATTCTTATATAGTGGACCGTTTGATGCTTAACCACTTTCTCGATACCGGCTGGCCTGGTTATGTCTGGGTACTTACGTATCAGCTCGTGGTATTTGGTGTTACCATTTACAGCTTTGACTGAGGCCACGTCCGCTGTACTCGATTCAGCTGATTGGGCTGCTGTTGAAATTGTCGTTAGGCCGTCGATCAACCTGTAGTTTTTCAGATCTACAAGTAGATTATAAAATCTGAGAAAATCTGCACCTATGATCGGCTTGGATACGTCAGCTACTACAAACCTCCATCTGAATACACGGCGAAGACCTAGGTTTAGTTGCAGGTGGATCCAGCCATACGTGTGGATACGAGAACCGTTGGCAGCGAATAATTCGTAATCCTCTCTTGGACGCGGTTCTCGGAATGCCGAACGTGGATACACGCAGAGGTCTGATCCTGTGTCAACCAAAAAAGACATTTTAGTGGTATGGTCTTCAACAAATAGGCGGCCTGATTGTCTTGGGCAGTCGTTAGCCGCTAGTTCCGGCTGCCATTTGCGTTTAACGCCGATGGCGCAGTGTTAACGTACGAACATGGCGTAGTACATTTACGAGCTTTCGCGCCGAATCGGTCATGGTACCAGCAAAAACCGTTACTTTTTGAATTTGAATTTGACCGGCTGCGATTTCGGTTTGGTGTCGCACTTCGTCCTCGGGGGAATCTACTTCTATGACTAGAACATACCTGCCCTTGTAATGAGGATACCTGCCGGGTCAATTCTTCAATCTGCTTGCTCATCTCACTTAAAATGTTGTTGCTCGTAGCTGGCCCGATGCTAGCCAACACTGGAGTAGGTGGTGCAATTTCATACACTTTGTCTGCCAATTCTGCAACGGTTTCTAGTGCCGTATCGGGTTGCGTAGCTATCACTGTTTGTATATTATGTGGCAATCTGCTCGACCATAATGTCCTGAGGAAGTTCTCTGGTATACTTTGACCAGCTAGTGTCTGTAGGTGTCGCAAGAATTGTGATGGCTTTCGGTCGCCTAGCTCTTCATGTACCAAAAGTTGTTTCACTTTCTTTTCTTGCGATTCTGATAGCCGTTTGATCAATTCTTTTTTAAACTTTTCGTACTTGTCTTCTCTGGGCGGGGCCGTAATTATATCTTTTACCTCGGCAGCGTACTGATGATCCAGCTTTGAAATAACGTGGTAAAACTTCGTAGTATCCGCCGTTATACCCGAGATAAAAAATTGCCCTTCTATTTGTGCAAACCATAACGCCGGTTCTTGAGCCCAAAACGGTGGAATCTTCATGCCAACCTTGCAGACGGCTTCTTGCGATGGAATACTGCTGGCAGTAGCCGTAGAATCGGTCCTTGCAGCCGACGAATTACTCGCAGAAGTATTTTCTCCAACCATCGTGACGTTGCGATCTTGAAATTTCTAGACCGTTTTTTTTATTTTAAGTTCGCGGGTAGGAATCGCGCGACGCGTTTAACGGCCGAAATATGTAACGAACGTATGATTATTCGCGTGCTTCTACTTAGGGTCACCAGATATGGGATGCCCTACCGTGAATATAAATAAAATACGGAAATAAATTATAAAAGTCTTATTCACAAATAGAACAGTTCCACATATAAAACAGTTAAACGAACACAGAAGGTTAAGTAAGACAGAAATAGATAAATTAAGTTTAGATTTGAGAAACCGAAATACTATTTTACGGAGATGTTGCCTGCGCGCGCGATCGTAAGAAATGAACGGTGCAAAGATTGAGCGTGTATTCGCCGTGAGATACCGATTCCGACTGCAGCGCGATGCGCTTGCTCCGGTGCCTCGTCTTGGACAAAAGGCTACGGATCGCGGGCGTCAGCAGTTTTGCTAAACTAGCTGTGCGCCCGACTTTACTCGTGAATTAAAGTTTTGATGCGATTTTATTATGAATATAAACAAGTGATTTAAATAATGAAAATGAATTGAAGTTAAATTACAAAGCTTACAATTGAAGTTAAATTAATTATTTATAACTATTATGTATACTATAATTATATGTGTGTGCATGCCACCACAAACATTACAAACTTTCTGCATGAATACATAACTCTAACTAAAGGTATGACTGGGCGAGAATACTTTTAGCAATAAGTCCTTTTGTTAACTTTGTACGATAATTTTTTTGAAATGACTAGATAAATAAATAACTTACATAAAAAAACCTAAGCTAGCTTTTAATGACTAACCATAAAATAATTTTTCCCTACTTAAGTTATGTAGGTAGGTGCATGAATTGACTATGTCCCGGCTCTAAGGCGCTGGCTCCACGAGCGAGAGAATCGCGGCGATATTATCGTCGTGCCACGTATTTCTATACACTCTCTATGGAACCGTCTCCACACGGCGATATTATCGCCGCGATGCGACGAGTGGCAATGAGCGCGCGAAACGTCATTACATCGTCGCTATCCCGCCGTGACTAGCAGCGGGCCCGCCGCGCGCTCGCGACGTACGCGCAGCGGGCGCGCTGTCAAACGCAGCGTCATTTCAGCGTTGCCTCTCGTTGCACGTATAACAGATTTTTTTCTTTCGCAACGCGTCGCCGCGGAAACGCTGCGATCCGTAACGATACGCGGCGGAATTATCGCTCGTTCGTGGAGATTATCCGACGATATAAGGGCGGTCTCGTCGCGATTCTCTCGCTCGTGGAGCCAGCGCCTTAGGCGCTGGCTCCACGAGCGAGAGAATCACGGCGATATTATCGTCGTGCCACGTATTTCTATACACTCTCTATGAAACCGTCTCCACACGGCGATATTATCGCCGCGATGCGACGAGTGGCAATGAGCGCGCGAAACGTCATTACATCGTCGCTAGCCCGCCGCGACTAGCAGCGGGTCCGCCGCGTGCTCGCGACGAGCGCGCAGCGGGCGCGCTGTCTAACGCATCGTCATTTCAGCGTTGCGTTCGTTGTTGCACCCCACAACACTATATCCATAATAAAGAATTATTTTATCGACTGAGACACTACTTATTTCGCTCTCGTCTGGCACGTAAGTAACGAATTTTTTTCTTTCGCAACGCGTCGTCAAGGAAACGCGGCGATACCGTTACGAGTCGCCGCGGAAACGCTGCGATTCCGTTACGACTCGCGACGATACGCGGCGGAATTATCGCTCGTTCGTGGAGATTATCCGACGATATAAGGGCGGACTCGTCGCGATTCTCTCGCTCGTGGAGCCAGCGCCTTATATAGACGTTCAAGTAGATAAATAGTGTATTAAAGTGACCGGAAGTGACGAGCGAACAAATGGTCAAAGGCAGTGCATTGCTCACAATTTACTCTGAATTGGTCGGTGCCTATAGATGGAAGAAACTTTGGTGACTACGTATTATAAATTAATTATAAATTACATAAGCTTATCTACTGATTTGGACATCGTTCTACTGAAAGTGAAGAAGTACTAAGGTATTACTGGCAGATAATGCCATTTGGTGTCCTCACTACTGTTATAATTTTATATTGTACTTTATTAAGCTTTGGTGCTTTATATTCAGTACTTTCACATGGATATAGATTTTCTCGGTTATTGGTTTTCATAATAAAACTCTCATATTCATCGCTACTTCTGAGCTCACTTTATTGTGATATAAAAGTGATAGAACGGTATTCACATAAAACTTTGCTAGAAGTGTAGTTTAAGTGTGCTCAGTCAATATTCTTATATAATATTCTCACCTGAGTTCTTAGAAGTGGGCTTCATTAAATAGGTACTCAAAGTGATTGAAGCATATAAATGTCAATCAAACACATGCAATACACCATACACCACACGCTTTTATCGTGTCCAGTCAGTATAAATGTTTATTTTCATATTTACTACTTACGTCAATAGATATTTCTAAGTGAACCTGATGTAAGCATAATTAGCGAGATGTCAAAAATCTACCACAACATCGAAAAAACCAATGCACAAAAACCGAAATAGTTTTCGAATTGGGAATCCCCTGCATGAACCGACTAGAAGTACACACAACTATTGACAAATTCACGAGTCACTTTCGGTTACTGCCAAAAAAAAGGATGTAAGTATTGAGGTAAGTAAGCCAATAGAGTATCCGTCTCCCTATAACATTTAGTCTCACAACTTGTATACTAATTGTAACAAAAGGAAAACCTAGTATTGGCTTACTATTTATTATTACATTGTATATTAGTATAAGTAATTTATAGCTGTTGGTTTTCTTAAATAAATAAACAAATAACATAATTTTTTTCTTGCGTACATTTTGTGACCAAGATAACGGTGCTGGTTTTAGGTAGACCTTGTGACCTTGTCTAAACTGAAATGACGCGCCCCACTAACGCACAATGACGCATTAACGCACACTTAATCTAGTCAACTGTGACGTAGGCTGCCTACGTCACCGTCGATTTATAATAATAACTTAAACGGTCTTTTAAACCTATTTTAGCTACTACACTGTTTTGTCACTTTCTGTCAAATGATGCCAGCACAAAGAAAAATGAGACAAAGCAGTGTAATAGTTAAAACAGGTTTAAAATACCGTTTGAGTTATTATGAATAAGGGCTGTGTGTAATTAAGAATTACGGTAGGCATACAGAGACCTTAGTGTGAGTTGGAGCGAGGCTTTCTCGATCAAACGCATCGAGCGCGTAAACGTGAATTTATATGGCTCTGATCTTAGTTCGCGGAGCAGTCAACTTTCCCACACAGATGAGTGTCGTTATTAATATTTGCACTCACACATCAAAATAAACTAAATGAGCTAATGCAAGCTCTACCTAATTGATACCCAAAAGCCTTGAATCCTAGGATATTGTTGTCCCAGTTGGTGTGTGACCATAAAAACATCTGTTTAATCGAGGCAGAGCTCCACGTGACTAACAAGTTTTTAAAACCTTACAGGTTTTACAGGTTTTCATTTTACGCAACCCGTGTTCAATACGTATTCGATGGGTACGATAAAAAGATTACTTACCCACTGATCACTCTCAAATTTGAAAATCTTAGTCTGGATCTTACGTGTCTGGAAATCGGATCGAATACATATCGGATACCAGAGTGAAAGCGCTATCGGCAAATAGCACAATATCCTAATCTCATCTTTATGAATAACCGTTTCTTATTCTAATAATAGTAGGTATTATAATTTGCCTTTTGCCTCACTTCCTCATACTGTCTCTTTTACACGGGTCATTGAGTTCAGGCAGTTCAAATTGACGAAATGAGATATTTGACCGCAAAGAGAAAGTTTTGCTTGAATACCCAAAGCATTTTTAAGAATTGGCATGCCTTTTAGTTCAACTAACAATATGCCTAGCTTTATGCTTCCGTAAAATAATAATGGATCCGAAGATGACCGCGTATTATGTATTTTAAGGAGAACTCTTCATTTCGGGAGGTTGTAGAAGTATGAAGTTCAAATCAATATCTACTCCTACTTATTACTTATAATAATAAGGTGCGCAATTCTGGATGCACTAAAAAATATAGCTTAACACGTTCCGGGACACTACGCCAGACACAATAGATGTTTTATTGTTTTCACGCCTGTAGGCGTTCACTGTCCCGGAACGTGTTTACACATAAAATGTGCGGTTGTAATATATTTTATTCAAACCGAATGGTCAGTTAAGTGCGTTGTCACGTGGACATCATGATTGTTTAAAATCAGTAGTGTGGTTATTGCAGCCTAGTTTGCTATTAATCAATTTACTTGCTCATCCCGCGTGACAGAGACGAGGTAATGAACAACAAATAAACGTACAAAATGACAACGCATTTGTTATTTTAGAGTGTGTTGACAAGCAATTTTGACTACAAAACGTATTGTTTCAATCTGAAAATGTAATGTTAAAAAAATGGCTACTGTAAAAAATCAACGCATTTTTTGTAATAGTGTGTTTTCTTTGCCTGTCAATAGTCAAAATTAGAGGCTATATTTTTTCATAGATAGCTGTTTGGTTAGATGATTTCGTGATTATGTTGTGCCCTCATTGGGATATGAAAATATTGGGTATGCTAAATGCTTTTTGCTCTAAAGTGCACATATCCCTTCGCCACAATACTAATTATGTTTAATATTTTTTACAACTTCATTTACTGATGTGTTAGTAAAATAATATTATAGTATGTTCGCGTAAAACCTTGGACGAAGCGTAAAACTAATAATAGTAATGACAACCATCTACATGGTTTTCGTGGTAACCCGATGATATTTTTTTTAATACTTCTTTGAATCTACCTTATACATCCAGCCAAATCTTAATTGACGGCTCCATAGTGAGAGTAGTAGTGTGCAAAATTGATGAATTTTCATCTTACCGTAATGTTACCATTTAATTATATGCAGGATATATTTTGATAGTTCCTGTTCTTAGAGAGCTTTCACACTTAGGCGACTTTAGCAGCGCGGCAGCAATTTCATACATAAATGACAGCAGTAAGCGACGCACTGCTGTCGCTCTAATGTGAAAGCGCACTAAGACTAATTATATGTTTGCACGTCGCGCTCATGCACGATAGCATTTTCTTGCGAGTGAAAGAGAAGGCTTTAATACAAAACTATCGGTCTTTAAAAAAAGGTCTCAGAATACAGAATATAGTTGAAAAGATATGCATTCGAAGTCTCTCGCGCCTATCCACCTTAACAGCGAAAGTCGCTTGCATCTCGCGTTGTCCGTTATTTGACATGACTCCCATTTTTACTGTCGTGCGTACAAGTGGTATTCGTTGGAAAGTGTTCAGGCGTGAGAGACCTAGAGCTCTATTTTGGAAAGACTCGCTTCAAGATGGCGAGTGATTTTCGTTCGAATACGAGTTATTTTCTTTAACTTTTAATTCATCTTCAAACGAAAATCACTCGCCATCTTGATGAGAGTGATTAAAAAATAGAGCTCCTACTCCGTACATTCACAATAAATATTGTGGAACTTGTCAAATGTCGGTTATAAAAGATGTTAATTCTTTTTTCCTCTCTAGGACAACCACTTCCACTTTTATATGGCTATTGTGTGCTTGTTATTGCGTGTCTATTCAAACAGTTTCATCACTGGTATGTTTTTTCCGCTTGTTTATAAAACACAGCTATCCTGCCATTTGCCATTCGTATTTTTAAACAATGTGTGCGAGAGCAGTGTGACTTACAAAAGGTAATGGTGTTTAATTTAACAAAAACAATCGTAGTTTTAAATATAATAAATATGCGCCAGACAACACAACAATCGTCTGGTTTCGTGGTAAGGAATTGGCATCCTTGTGTTACGACGTACCAGACAACGATTATGACGGGGGCGTCTCCCATAAATACTTAAATACATGTAACATTGCCCCTTGCGGGATTCTAACCCGCGACGGCCAGCGTAATAGTCAGGAGCGCTAACCAATACACCAAATGCGTCGTCAAAGTTTTAAATTCCACAATATTAGCTTTGTATATTGTGAGATTATTGTTTAAAATCGAAAATAAAATATTTAAAAAATATATTATAATAAGTTTCTCGTGCCTACTCGTCAAAACAATCATTTTAATCATCTTGCGAGTAATTTATTACTTAAGATCACGATAAACATCATCTACAAACAAATGAACATTACATAGTTGTCGCAATAGTCTGCTCATATTATTTATCGTATTTAATTAAGTATTAGACTGAACTGGGTTTGAAATATCAACACGTGTCTGTGAACGTTGATTTCTTCAATTAAATACATCTACAGTGCATATCTGGAAAAAGACAAGGAAGATGAGATACGAAAATAATATGGCTACTAGTGTAATTTCATGACACATGACTTGCACACTCGTGAACGATACGTACTTATTTATGCTACAGTTTAAATAAAAAAAAAAGATAATTTCATTTTACAAAAAAAACCTATCAACCTACTTTTAGTTATGTTAGAAGTTAATTATAGTCAAATAAATATTTGCTAATGGTTAAATGGGCTGACATAAAATTATTTGTTAACCTTCTGTGTATCCCATTTAAACACAAATAAATAATTATATTCTATAAAAAACACATTGACCATGATAAGTATTAGAGTAATGACTAATCATGTAAGATTACTTCGAAAGTATTAATTTGTTTATTTACACTATGATAACGATTCGTTCACAAAAAGTTTTGACAAAACGATTTTCTACAATTAAGTCGCGACAATTTGCAAACGATGTGTGCTGTAAACTGCCCACATTAACCGTCATTACTGTAGCATTCAATAGTGGTGCTAAAAAATAACAATCATGATCGAGCGAATCCTGCGCATGTTATATAAGTGGGCTATTGTACCGGTGGTCAGTCGGGCCCGGCGCGGACTCGCAGCCACTCGCAAATAGTCGATAATCACAAAACATACATTAACCCAAATTAAAATCACCCAACAAAGACTATTATCTCCAAATTTATTCAACATTATCACTATCTATGCTTAATTGATATCAAACAAAAATTATCGTGCTCGTAAACTGAGCATTCGTAATGTTGCAGCGATCAACTCACAATATATCTTTTATTGCAACAGCGGCGTGTGTGTGAATAGTTATTTCGCAAACAATGGAAAGATTATTTGATTAATCTAAGTGAATTAATGCAAAATGGCTGACGAGAAGAAAGAAGCTGCACGGATCGAGGAGAATCCACTGAACAGAAATGTCCCTGACGAAAAAGTGAAGAAAACATTTTCGGAAAAGCTAAGATACGTTCGGAGCAATGTGACTGTGGAGCCGCTACTTGGAGGTCTCATCATACCCAGCGTGCTGTCAAGGTTCACCATGGGGAATCTGAACCTTGATAAAGCATGCCGGGTCAACCTTCAATTCGGGGATGAGGTATGCGACGCTCTGATACAGAAAACAAGCACCAACTACTCATCTTACGAAAAGGAGGTTCAAGCTCTGATCGCATCGATAGACATTTGGAAATCTATCATACACACGGCCCTGCCATGCATCATCATCATGTTCCTAGGAGCTTGGAGTGACAGAACGGGAAGAAGGAAGATATGCATCTTACTCCCAATCATTGGAGAACTTTTGACTTCTTTAAGTAACTTAGTGAACGTGTACTTCTTTTATGAAATCCCTGTACAAGTGACTGTGTTTCTTGAGACGTTTTTCCCTGCTATAACCGGTGGATGGGTGACCATGTTCCTTGGAGTTTTTAGTTACATAAGTGATATAACAACTGAGGAGTCGAGGACATTTAGAGTTGGTCTCGTGAACTTTTGTATGACTTCTGGGATTCCTATAGGAGTTGGTCTGAGTGGGATACTGCTGAAGCAGTTCGGATATTATGGTGTATTTTCTATGACAGCTGTGATGTTCGTCTTAGTCCTGTGCTATGGATTTATATTTCTGAAGGAACCAGACCGTCTTTTGAAGGAGCAAGGGCTACCTCCAGTAAGTACTATGTTTATCTTTATTGCTTAAAACATACGACATTGTTTACAACGTGCTATTTATATTTAACACTTTTATCTCATCACGTTTGTAATTGCTTGTTATTGATATGTTTGATGTTAGATGTATGTGAATTACTAGTATTTGATATCATAAAAACCAGGTTCTTTTAGATTCCGTATAGCCAATACAACTCGCCGCCGCGCTATACAAATATTTTTTTAATTTATTTTACAATTTGGTTATTTCTTGCGTATAGACCACAAAAGATCCAACAAAAGGCGCAGCTAAATGTTGAGCTGTGACGAGCAGCAGACTCACAGCTATAATAAGCTGCGCCTCTGCGCTCGCCAACCCACTTGCCAAGCGTGGCGAGTATTGGCAAATAACTCCCCAAAAATGGTAGGACACAAGAAACAAAGCCAAAGGACGTCCTCTGCTGAACATAGGCTCAGCAGAGGACGTTCTTTGGCTGATAATGAGAATGATGATAGACCACAAAAGAGTTAACTACTTCCTCTCCTCGTTTTGGATTACACAGTTATTTAGGTATATTATTATTTTTACTTCCTGCAAAATGTCTAGACTCAATTATCAAGGTGGATAGTTAACTTAATGATACCATCTTGCTTAGATACAAGCAAGATAGTATCATTCAGTATCATAATAGGAAGTTTTGATAAAAATCGGACTACAACAAAATAATAATAATCACAATAACTGATACACAACAGGAACTACTCAAAAATACGATAGTAATTGTATAAGTGCCAAAATAAACAATGATACTTAACAAACCCACGAAAAGGACAATGTTATGAGGATTTTATTTATCAACCTTATACTATAATTACAGAAAATATTTATACCAACACCGGCAGTTAAAACATACGAGTACAATATTATTTATTGCAAAGACGACGACTTACAGCTATAGCTGCAATCAGCTATAACAAAGCAGTAATCTCAAAGTTTGATGAAAGCTACTTATTCTAATTTAATCAGTCAGGTATCAAACGAATGCCGAGAGTCGCATAACAATGGAATTTTTAATGTGTCTCGTTTACACATACTTGACGAGTTAATAAAATAACTATAAGTATTAATTACTGTACCGTAATAAATCGTACAGTACTTCTATCTCGAATCCTATATCCTAAACCTATATACGATTCATGAATCGAGATAGAAGCACTCTACAGTGTCATAATACGAAGACTTACACATAAATGCATTGTTTTCTAATCACTTGAGATGTGTCGATATGGTTAATGGGTCATCGAACTGACAACAGTTAATGATTATGAAGAGCAAAGAGCATTATCATAAAGTGCAATGCAAATAATAACAGCCTATCTTTACAATGTTTTTGACACGCTAACACCTATTTGAAAACAAATACATTAAGGGCTAAGCACAGGGTGGTATCAGAATGGTCGCTGTTGAAAAGCATAAAGGAGGCCTTTGTTCAGCAGTGCTATCCCTTGGCTGTTAATGATGTTAGTAGGGCTAAACGGTTGAGTGCATAATTACTCGATATTCAAATTCAAATTCAAATTCAAAATCTTTATTTCAATTTAGGTCATGAAATGACACTTATGAACGTCAAAATATACAGTGAAAAAAATAAAAATAAATGTGCCCTGAAAGGGCCGAAACATGTCTCCTTATCTTTTGGGCCCTACCTATTAGGTATTCTTTATTACACACATAGAAAAAAAAGTTTCCTTGACTGTTAATTAGCACCTTACGACTCAATGGGACGGCGGCCGCGTAAAAGAATGTATAAAAAACATCCGTGAAAAATAATGTTACAATTTTACTAGACAGATTATGTATATATCCGCGATTACCTGACGAAAGCAAATGTATAGAGTGACCCTGTGCCTCATTGGTTGGTTATCATAAATTATAGCCATTTGGCGGTGAATTAATGGCTCAATAATATAATTAAATTATTGATATCTTATCACTATAATCGTGTCGGCTCAAAACCAATTTCGCAGTGTAGAGTTAATATTATTCTTAGATATAATTATTCAAACACTTTAATAAAACAAATACAGGAAGTTAGTCTTCACTAAATTGCCTAAAAACAAGGGTCATCTATATTTTGTTCAATGTTATATTTAATAATTAATCTACTAGGTGGTGATAGGATTCACAGGTCCCCAGTCGGTTATGATCTAATATCAATTTACGTTATACAATTATTACGAGGCGCCTAATTATTAATTTTAAATATTTACACAACGACTTACATAAATATCTCACACCGTTTTCTCAATGATACATTGTTTGACCGAGTTAACCGTAAAATAATGTTTTTTCTACTCTACAATCCTAGTTTTAATTTGTCTAGATAAGCGGATTTAATGCAGATAAGAGAGCTTAAGAACAAAAACATTGTACGCTGGTACTACCGAGGCCCCTGATAAAAAATACACTGTGAAAACGCGATGACTACCTATTGTTGTGGTAATTTTATCAACGATTCATATAACATTTATTGCCAAATTCTAAGAGCATATTATTATCATAAACTTTTTAAAGTTGACTGTCCATAACATATTAATGTTATGTAGCATATAGCATAATTACAATTTTAAAAAAAACACTCACAAGGTGCATTTAGAAACTTATCAAATTACCCAAATCAGACTTTCAACTTCCCTTTGAATTTAATGATTAGATTTTAATTCACCAATGCTCGATCAAATTATACAAATACCTCTTTAGATTAATACTTAAAGGAGCTCTAAAAGTAACTATCGATAGTTGTGTTTTGTCGATTGTGCAGTAAATGCAACACACACCCTTTAATCTTGAGAAATACAATGATTACTCATTGTACTCTTCACGAATACCTAAATGCTACGAATACCTAAATAATCTCTTTTGTCGAGTAAATGCAACATACACCCGCCAATTTTGAGAAATACAATGATTACTCATTATACTCTTCACGAATACCTAAATGCCACGAAAACCTAAATAATCTCTAGCTAATCAATCGGCACTGAGCGTGGTATATGTTACTGGCTCACACGGTTATGTACCCAGTAGTGTAGAATGTAGACCCTAATAGCAGTAGTAGTCCCCCTAGCCGATTTTGACTTCGGTGGCCAGTCACAACGACTAACCGACTGCCCAGGACATATTATGGTGCACAAGTGTGTGCGCAAACACAGGTGCACTCTCTATTCCTTTCACTTTCATAGCCCGATGGGACAGCAATCTGACACGACCGGAGAGAGATCAGGCGCAGGCGCAGGCCTGAACTGCCTCGGTGGCGCAGCGGTGTGTTTGGGTCGCATTTTAAAGCGACGGCTGCGCTGGAGGTCCCGGAATCGATTCCCGGGTTGGGCCTTAAATATATAAGTGGGTTTTTCTGTTTAGAAATTCTCAGAGTAGCCCGGAGTTTGGAAGTTGGCGGTGGGACACCCCCGTGCCTCAGAAAGCACGTAAAGCCGTTAGACCCTAATATTATAAATACAAACACACTAATTGTCTTAGTTTCGAACTAAGGCATTTTTTTCCTTGTGCTACGAATACCAGACAACGATAATGACGGGTCAATATGCGTCCATCCGTTGCAGATAGAATGCTAACGCAACCCTTGCATTCACGGTCGCTCAAGAAACATCTCGTTCTTTATTTCCAGATAGAGCGCAAAGACAGCGGGAATGTATCTTTCTTCGACATGTCCCATGTGGTGGACACAGTCGCAGTGGCGTACAGACGACGGCCCACAAACAGGAGGATACGGCTGCTGCTGACGTTGCTTACGGTCTTTATACTGTACGGGCCTGCTATGTGTAAGTGTCATGTTTGGTATATTTAATTAAGATTAACATAAACCATAAATCAAATCAGTGCTGGAAGTCTGAAGCAAGATTTTTGACATTTCGCGCAGACAATTTCAATATTCAGATTTTCTGATTTTCTTAAGCTAAATCTTTGATAAATCTTGAAAAATATTTGTAATTTTTAAGCTTGATTTAAACATTGTTCTCAATCAATAAATACACGAAATTACCAATTTTGTCTTAGCATTTTCCAAGCGCCACCTGGTGGTTTTACAGGGAACTATGTCGAGACTTCCGCGCCAGCGGCTCTTCTGGGAGTCTCGACATAGTTTCCCTGTCGAAACACCAGGTGGCCTCACAAAAACGCTGTGCCAAATTTCGTGTTTTCGTTTGTGTATTTATTGATTGAGAAGATTTTTTGAATTAAGCATAAAAAGTATAAAATTTGTTTTACGATTTATTCAAAATATAGCTACGTAAGTTAAAAGGATAGGTACTATTTTGAAGCATCAGAACATCAGAAAATTGAATTTATAATATCGTAATTAAAAAAAAAAAACTTGAGCTTCAGACTTTGGCCACTATCTATACAACCAGATCATTATCACCTCCCTAATTATCTTAAAAATCTATTGCACATCAGTGGGCAGCATACAGTGTGATCTTACAATATTTCTAAATCATCCAACATGGTGCTGGTAGCCACGCTGTTAGTCAGAACACCTAAGTGTTCTGACTAAATTTAATAATATTCTGAAAGTTTTTCACGGAATCATTAACCACGTATAGATTCCTCAATTAAAAGATTAGTTTTATCTCTTGGTACATTCCTATAGGAAGCTAAAAATTCTTCTGTAGCCTGACGAATGTTTATCTGTTTTTTTACAGCTGAAATGACAGTATTCTATCTGTTTGTGCGAAATCGCCTGAACTGGGATATGGTGAAATACGGCCTGTACGCCAGCTACTCCATTGTCCTACATTCCTTCGGTAAGTGTTATTATGGAGCCATTGTCAATGATTAACTTTTCAGATCATTGAATCACGAGGGAACAACGCATGTTGATATTTCATGAAAAGCAAACATTTTAGATGTATTCCTTGTTGAAAGAAGTTAAAGTTGTTTGCTATTTCAGGCATGTGATTGTTTTGGAACCTTAATATTATCATCATAAACCTCAGGCACTGCTACTGGTTACCCAAAGCCTTGAATTGATTCGGTCAAAATTTTCACTGATAATTTGCAAGTGTGCTACCATGTGTGTACATACTTCAGCCGTTTGATTGTTTTGGAACCTTAATCATCATCATGAAACTCAGACTGCGACTGGTAACTCATAGCCTTGAATTAATTTGTTCAGATTTTTCAACTATAATTTACAAAAGTGCTACCATGTGTGTATGGTAAGAGCTTGCAAGTGAAATGAAAGACACACCCTCAAATTCGTTCAAGTACATTTTTCGTCATCGCTAAAACCCTTTACACTGCGACTTTTAGCATCGACACTAACGCGCATTTTGGAAACGCGATGCGCATCGCGAATCACGCAATGAACAGATTTTGGCATCGATGCAGCATCGCGTATGCATCGCTGCTAAAAGTCGCAGTGTGTAAAGGTTCTAATAGTAAACGTTTCTTCGGTTCTTAAAGAAACAGTCATGACGTCTGTTGCAATTGAATATTTCAATACGAAAGCAATCATGTGATTGCCTGTACGCAGTGCAACATTCTCTGGACGTTTTCTACTACAAAAACATTTCGATACATCGTTTCAATTAATCTTTCCCAGGTGCTATGTTCTCGATAACGGTGCTAAGCAAACGTCTCCAGATAGACGACTCCATCCTCTGCATCATCTCCATCGTCAGCAAGTTTGGTGGCTCCATCTGGACGGCTTTCGTGACGACTGACCTCGAAATGTATTTAGGTATGATGATAAAAAGTCCTATGGGAAAAAGTGTTTGAAGATTTCAAAAGATCTAAAGAAAGTAGATTTATGAATAATTAATATAATTACTCATATATCAATTTTAACGGACGAAAACGTTAAAAAGCAAGAATCTCATCTTAAGATGTTTATAAAAAAAACAATTGGACTGATTTAATTTTAAATTGACTACTATATAGAAAACTTCTTTGCACCATAATTTACCTCAAGTACTTGGGCTCAAAGTCATAGAAATCATGGCATTTTTCGCTTATTATGAAAACGTAAAAACATTATAAATAAATCGTCAATATCCATAACCTTGACTTCTGCGTATATTAAGTAAGTAACAAAAATATTCATCATCATCATTATCAGCCAAAGGACGTCCTTTGTGGAATATAGGCCCCCACGGCTTTCCACAGCGACCGGCTGTGAGCGGTCGGGTCTGTCTGTCCATCTAGTCGGTGGACGTCCTAAGCTGCGTTTTTGGTCGAAGGAAAATATTCATAGCCATTTTATTTTTAGTTCCAGTTGCCGAAATCCTGAATGCGACGACATTCACATCGCTGCGATCAATCATCTCTAAATTGGTCGAGAAACAGGAAAACGGTACTTATTCTTCTATCATTGTTACTGCCTACGTCAAAGCAGAAGCATCTTTGCTATGCGTGTATGAAGTCTTTATTAAATTACTTGTGTTCCTGGAATATTTTTAAGCTACGCTGTTGCAAAATCATGGTGAAAACTTCAAATTTATCAGAATATTAATAGTTATTTTCAACAAAGCCGTACTCTTTGATTTTCTATATCCAATAATTTTATTCCCTGAACAATATTGAGGTATTTCAAAAAATACACTATGTACCCATTTAGAGGAATTTACTATCAAAAGCATTCTACCTTAAATTATACTACATTAAAAGTGGTTCAAAATAATTTATGGTCTGTAGACAGTATTTTATTTGTAAATACATCTAGATTACTTTCAATCAATTGCAGTCATATTTGTATCTCTCTACGTCCTTTGCTGAAGCTATGAAACATTTAATAATCTGTTTTAATTGTGTATTATGTACCTATACTCAGTTTTTAAACTGTAAAATTCTTTATTTTATCTTCAGCGAAAGTGAATTCTCTGTTCTCTTTAACGGAAACGGTAGCAGCTTTGATCTTCCACCCGTTCTACTCCTGGATTTACATGAGGACTTTGAACATCTTCTCAGGGACTGTCTTCATCATCAGCGCCGTGCTTGTGATACCTGCTTTTTGTATCATAACGTAAGTGTCGCGTTTCTATTCTGTATAACTTTTCTTGTAAACCTACAGAATAATTCAAGTATCATTCTTGAGACCGCTAAACGGGACCACCTACCTAAGACTGCATTTATAAATATTTTTATCAATGTAGTTTTAATTTACTTTTGTTTTTAATGATGATTGAAGGTCCTTCCGTTTCAAATATTTCTGTATAATTTATATTTCCTTACAAGAATTTAGCTGCAAATATCTTTCTGCACGAACAATAACTTATAAAAACAGATTGTAATTTTCCAAACATATAATTGATAATTAATGGCTTGCGGTTTGCGATCGATCTTTGAGCATGTTTCATTAGAATGTATTTTTTTAGCTGGCTGGCCTAATCATAAAATATAATTATCAATTTAGCGACCCGTCAGCAAAACGGGATATAAAAGAAAAGTTACTTATTTATGAAAATATGACGAAAATTGGCATCAATAATTTACAATCAGAATATGTTTACAGGACATTCTACGTACAGCAGAAAATATCACAAAAGAAGTCCAGGAAACAAGCGCTCGAAGACGAAGAGAAGAAAGAATCAGAACTAAAGAAGGATGGACCGCTCACTTTCTACCCATCCGACAAGCCTATAGAACAAGTACAAATTAGTTAATAAGCCACCTAAGACAAGAATAACAGTAAAATCCTATCAAAATGTAAGCACGTATAATATACGCTACAAAAAGACTTGCCCTAATATTATTTTCGTATGAAAGTTGACCAGAAAAGACAAAAATAATTTTAAAAATCAAATTGTCTTCCAAAAACTGACCTGCTATAAAGCTGCTGATAAAGCTTAAAATTTCGCATTCGTCTTCTATAGAAGAAACAAATTATTTTGCATGATGTGTGTAGATGTAAGTATGGACGTAAAATAATTTACATACTCAAATTTTATCCAATTCTAACGATACGTACAGGTTGAATTGAATACCTCCTTTTTTTAAGTTGGTAAAAACGCAAGTTGCTGTGCTAGTGAGCTGATACAAGATACTGTAGACTGGATCTCGAACTCAAAATATCTGCTCAAATTTTGACAAACAAGTTAGAAGGCTTTATTCACCAATTGTAAAACATTTTTTTAAACTAAAAGATGTGTGTAACAGCTGAGCAGGATGTTTGCATTTTAATAAAGAGCGTGATTTCTACGTATATCACATTTACAATGCCAGCCATGTAATGTATATTTAGGAGTATTTTGAATACTAAGACAAATAAATTTTATTAAATATAGGTATATCGAATCGGCTGTTAATATTATTGCTGTTGGAAGAACGTTGTAATATAGTTTTATTTGCGTGTGTTGAATGAAGTTAACATCAAGTTACTTGTTGGTTTAGAAATTATTACTGTATAAAAAGCGTGACAATAAATCGCATGTTATATTAAAATACAATTGATTAAAACCCAACTTTATTTATTATAACTTTATCTGTTATATACCTTATGCTCTAAAACAGATTTGTGCTCAGAAAACTATAGTGAGATCGAATGAAATTAAATCAAGAACAAACATAAAGTTTTAAAATATCGCTGACAGCTGAATTGAAATATTATCAAAATAAACATGACGTTATAGGTACTAATGCCAGGAAAACATTAACGTATCTCAAACCTTTAGAATATTATCGCTGACGATAAGATTTACTACTACAATGAGTCAAAATCGTACTCCTTCCGATAGTATCATTAAGAGGTATATTTGTCTGCTTATTACTCGCATTCAATTCTGAGTGTTTTGCACGTGCTGTTATCATAATGATTAATTTGTATATGGATTACACTTCCCAGAAACAAGCCCAATTATTTAGAATTCAACTTGAACTTTATAGACTCAAATTACATACGCAACAAGTAAAAAATTGTATAAATACTCCACACACTGTTATTTTTCTGACCAATGTAGTACATTGTGAGCTGTGACCTAAATCAGGTTTATTTTTCGATAAAGATTAGATAAAGATAAACAAAAAAACTGCTAGGTCGTTAATACGAGTTATGCAGTGAGTGATTTGAGCGTGATATTATTGGACAAGATGGTTGCGCAAAGGCGTGATGTTAATCAAGAACCCATACAAACAGAGATTGAACCTCTCAATCCAGACGATGATAACGTCTCAAAAGACTCAGAAGTTAAGAGAACGTGTGCTGAAAACTGCATATATGCATTCAAAAATGTAACTGTTGAGCCAACTGTTATGCTGTATATCATAGCTTACATGATAGCTAGTCTGACGACATCGAATCTGAGCTTAGAAAAAGCATGTCGGGTAAATTTGAATTTTACAGATGAAATCTGTACAGCGATGAGAGAGCAGACGTTGGACAACCAGAACGAGTTCGAGAGAGAAGCGCAGATACTACTGGCAAGAGCGCTATCCTGGAGGACATACATCACCGCAACTGTCCCGTGCTTGCTGGGACTTTTCGTTGGACCCTGGCAAGATAAAACTGGCCACAGAAAGATATTCCTTATCATATCCATTGTAGGCCAAATGCTCGGATGCATCAACAGTATGCTCAATGTGTTATTCTTCTACGAGCTTAATTTGGAGGTGTTGGTATTTTCTGAAGCCGTGTTAGATGCTTTGAGTGGAGGAACGGCAATTTTCACTATAACCGTATTCTCATTCATAAGCACGATAACTACAGAGAAGAACAGAACCTTCAGAATGGGGCTGGTCAGCTTCAGTCTGACTGTGGGATTACCCATTGGGATAGCATCGAGTGGATTTATGTTAAGAGGTTTAGGATATTATGGACCGTATGGTTTTTCGTTCGGCATACATCTGGTCAACGCGTTGTATAATATATTTGTGTTGAAAGATCCAAAGAGAACACCAGAACAGAAGAAGGTAAGTTGATTTTTTAATACTATCATACACGATTTTAGGTTAAGATTTCATTCATTACAATGACTTAACCAAACATTATAACTACTTTCTAAGTGAAGGTATAAATAGCAAGTAGGTATAACATAACACAAATTTTTACTGCGACGGAAAACTTGTAAGTTGAAACTTCAGAAGGACTTCGATTACAGTACAATATGTTTTGTACTTTAAAGATGACTTTGAAGACACCTTTTTTTTAAAGGCTTCACCTGCACAAATATCGGATTTTCTTTGCATACTTTTAACCCATTAGGGGATGATTTACAGATAAAGACTGACCTATAGTTGATTTTTGTTTTTATAGTGTTTTGCCACTATACAAACTTATTCATACAATTTGCACTTGTAAAAAGCAACTGTGACTCTGTGACAGACGAGGATAGCGTAAGACACGGGGTTCGACAAGTGCAAATTGTATGATTAAGACTGACCTAGTCAAAATCGGATCATACGTACCTTTCTTCATAGATTCCTACACATTTTTGCTTTCAGAGGACGAGAATATGCAATATATTATTATTTAATAAATCCTTTATGTAAAAAGTATTATTCGACCAAAAATTTACCCAATGGATCGATATTCCTATAAAGGAATTAGTCACGTTAGGATAAAAACAAAATAAAACAATAAATCACTAGGTAAAGTAGAGCAACTGATAAAATGTTTTCGGAATAGCCTATCAAACATTTTCTCAAATATTTTCCTTTAACATATATCTACCTAGTATCGTTTTTATTATAATGATTATAAAGATCAACGGAATGTAATTAATCGTTATCACACTATCAATGAAACTATATTGCTTAAGGTTTGAATGTAACGCAGTATTACTGTATCTCGGGAACACTGTGGGTGCATTGATGATTAAATTCAAGTTTGCTAATAACTACGAAAACAATTATTATTGACTGGAAATGGCGGAACAGAACCAAATAAACAAAGTTGACGGTGAAAAAGCGGAGTATATGGAAACGGATCCGCTAAATGGCAACCAAATAGAAGGCGCAGAGAATTTCAAAGACAAAAACTTTTGTGAGAAATGCCAGTACGTAGCAAAAAATGTAACATTCGAGCCAACGATGATGGTCTTCATGATGTCTGTGATGACCATGATGACCACAACGCAGAATCTGAGTTTAGAGAAAGCGTGCCGCGTAAACCTTAACTACACAGATGAGATCTGTCGGTCGCTACGAATGCAGAATGTTGACAGCCAAAACGAATACGAAAGAGAAACGCAAAAGTTGCTAGCGTCTGCTTTGGCTAAGAGAACATACATAACCGCAACTGTGCCTGCCTTCATGGCCATTTTCATAGGAGCCTGGTCCGATATCACTGGACATAGAAAAAACTTCGTCCTCATGAGTATAACTGGACAGTTACTTATCGGACTTAGCAACATTCTCAACACTTATTTCTTTTACGAACTGCCTTTAGAAGTTATGGTATTTTCTGAGGCTGTTTTAGAAGCAGTCACTGGGGGCTGGTGCGTGTTCTTCATGACTGTGTTTTCTTATATGGCTATTATAACTACTGATGAAAATAGAACCTTTCGTCTCGGTATTGTCAACTTCTGCTTTACCGTCGGACTTCCGATAGGCACCGGACTAAGTGGTGTGTTGTTGAAAAACTTTGGTTTCTATGGCTGCTATGGTCTCGTCGTTTGTGTACAGTTTCTGAATCTTCTTTACACGTCTTTTTGTGTGAAAGACCCAAAGAGAACACCTGCCCAAAAAAAGGTAAAATTTCGCTTTTAGTTTACCTAACTGCTTCCATCGCATACACTACAAATTTTGCGTAACTTAAATAATAACATGTTATATCAACCAAAATATTATGTTTATTGCTTTTCAAAATACTCTCCTTTACACTTTAAACATTTTTTCATGGGATCGATCAATTTTTTAAAACAGGAGGACCACAGATCTGAAAGCATGTTTTCTACGTACTGATTGAACGCTATCACTGCCTCTTCGGGGTTGGTAAAAGCAAAAACCACTCATCAAATCTTTGGGGCTATGAGTTGACGAGTTGTATTTTGTCGGAAGCTAAAAATGACTTTGTTTTATTGGGCGTGTGTGATGAAGCGTTGTCATGATGTAGGAGAACGTGGCTTTTGGGTCATCTTTCGCGAACTTTTTCTAACACCCTGAGTAAAAAAATGGAAGAATACCACTCGGCATTAACACTCTAATTGATCTTCAAATGGAATTGTACAGATGGGACCAGTAGCTGAGAAAAAAGAAGCGATCATTTTTTACCAACGTTGCCTGCCTCACTGTTCTCCTTTTTAAACACCCATTCACAAGATTGCTGTTTTGTTTTTGGGTTCAAACAACACGTATCGTCTCCTGTAAAAAAGTCATAAACAGCATGTCCGTGGTCCTACTTCAGTAGCATCTGTGAGCACCATTCCACGCGAGCCCGCTTCTGCTCCGCTGTCAGTTCATGAGGGATCTAACGACAGCAAAGTTTCCGAAGTGTAATTTGGCCCATACCTACCAATCCCCAATAGTCCTCGATTTGTCTCAGGCAATCCGCGGGTTTTCATTTATTAGCTGCTTAACAGTAGCCACATTATTTTCGTTGACGGCAGTTGAAAGCCACCCTTCACGAAATTCGTCATGTAAAGAAACTCGACCGCTTTCAAATCCAGCAAACTATCGCCTCATGGTTCTCAAACAAGGTGCTTCCCTCCCAAAAACATTTTGAAGACGAGTGGCACAGTCTCGCGGAGAGAGAGAACTTTTAAAATCATAAAAAATCATCGCTCTAAAATCTTTTTGACTTAACATTTTCTTTGTGTACGTAGAACCACGTGGAACTTTGATAGTATGTGATAAAAACAATTGACAAATCGTTTCCCGCCAATCGTTTTTTTTATCACCATCACTAAGAAGGTTGCAACGTAAAAAAAATATAACCTACAAAATTCAAATAATTCCGATTAGCTAGAAGTGCAAAACTTTAGTGTGTCCCATGTAACCATACCACATTTTACGAGTATCGAGTTACTATAAAAGTTAAAGGAAGTAAAAAAAACAACATTACTTAAACACTATATTTTTCTAGGATAGGAATTGTCTAAGTAAAATCTTAAAACATCAATGTACCTACATCTATGCTATTTACATAGTAGGCACTTAGTTTATGATCGTTTTAAATCAACGTGTATGTCGAAGATTATAATATTAATTTACACACATTACAAAATGATAAATGAACTGAACATCACTTCATTAAACAAATGTGTTGACATCAAAGGAGATTACAAATAATTATTACAGAGCTAACTAATTAAATACTATAACCGTCTTATCTTGTGATTCCTATTGAAGTCAACAAATAATATGCAGTTTGTTTAACGCAGTGTAAATTAATAACACAGTGTAATGTCGTTCTATTTACTTACATTTATTTATTGAAAGGTTTCATAACATGTTATTAATCGTAAAAACTAAGTGATTTTTGCAATTCCGAGTGTTTTGTATTTATTTTATTTTTATTTAAAGACTTTATTGCACAAATCATGGTGTACAAAGGTGGACTTAATGCGAAAAGCATTCTCTGCCAGTCAAACCTTTAGGTCATGCAGGGAGATGGCAACGTTACCGCACAATATTTCTCATCGGTACAATTAATACCTATTTTATTTACAAATTGATAATACTTTGTAACTTCTCCTTTTGTGTTATTGTAGTATCCAATACAATTAATATTTTTTTATGTAAGTACGATAGATTTATTGAAAGAAAATACTTTTTCCATTCAAACTAAACTTGCCAATTTTTTCATTGTTCGTATAAATCAGAACGTATTTAATATTAATTTATTTATTTACCAACTCACTAGTTTTGAACTATAATAATAAATAAATATTATAAAGCTTTATTACTAAATTCGAAAGTATCATTAATGTAATCAGTATATAGGTACTGGTAGGTCATTATATTTAAATTTCGTATAATTATGTATATGATAGAGAAACAGAAAGGGTAACGAATAACTAATAAGTTATGTTCTATACCTTTCTTTAATAAAATGAGCCAATTGAGGATACTCGAGCTAATCTGCCACAAAAACTTCCACATCCTTGTCATCCCCTAATATGTGATTTCTGGGATGATAACTATCGTTGGCCGTACCTGTAGTCCAAATTTTATTTGTGTGTGAAAATTTCATCAATATCGTTTCAGCCAGTTATACGTGAAAACAGAACACAATATGTATAAACAGTATCGAGGCTCCCGCTGAAAATCAGCGTCGTGATAAACATTACACATGGTTATCACGACGACTAGTGCTGAGTGAGCTGAGGGAGCATTTTTGATACACAATCATGTTTTTTAAAGTATTATTTTTATTATGTCTGTATTGTTTTGTGTCAAATAAATGTTTCTTTCTTTCTTTCTTACATAGATACACACCTTTAAACTTTCTCACACTTTCGCATCCGTGTAATATACGTAAGGATACATTTAAGTGACTAGCATTCTCGTCTTCTTGTCTTCAGCATGACAACCAAGGAGTCAAGCATTTCTTCCGCACTTTCTTCGACCTATCCAACGTGAAGGAGACCATCAAAGTGGTGTTCAAGAACGGGCCCAACCGGCGGCGGCTGCGGATGATCATCCTGCTGATTGTCGTCACATTCCTGTTTGGACCCATGTTTGGTAAGACACCTTTTATGAAGAGTAATATAAGAGAGACGGTCAATTTGTGTGATTATTGGGACTTATATTTCAGTAAGATCCCTTTTAAAAAAACCTCTTCTGGTACGTACTCACGGAATCCTATTTGAAGACAGACAAAAAATGTTGTTCTAGTACAGCGTTTCCCAACCTGTGGTCCGTGGACCCCTAGGGGTACACGAGTATATGTTTGAGGGTCCGCGGTGTCATCCCTGGACCATATTATGCTTAATTTTTCGTAATCGCTACGCTTACTTACACTACTAACAAATACCTAATCCGTTTTATTTTGCTGTTGATTTTATTAAGGGGGTTCGTGAAAATTGTGCTTGATTTCCTAAGGGTCCGTGGACTGAAAAGGCTGGGATTCATACACGGATCTCGAAACATAAACAATATTGGTATTCTATTCTAGCTCTACTTATACTAATCTAATTTCAAATTCAGTTATTTCCATATCATAAGTGGATATAAATATACATGCTATACGGTACAATAAATAAACTTCTGCTTCAATAAAGCAACTAGTCATTGTGATTTGGCACAAAAAGCTATGAAGCTTTATTACCCTGACTCCAGTCTTATACGGATTAATGAAGTGTCACGTGAATGTTACATTTCGAATTTTATCAGCCCCCTTACTCTGGACACAAAACCCGATCCAATTAATATAGCCATCTCTGTCACACGCATTCACGGCCTGGTATGAGTGACAGGGATGGCTATAACCATTGGATCGGGTTTTGTGTCCAGAGTAAGGCCTCAGCCAAACTAACGGATTAACAATACGTTTCAAAGCGATTATTATCGGTAGAAAACTGAAGAGCGACCAATAAGATGCCTGACACTTATGACAAAAACCAAAATTGTTACACCACTGATGATTATCTTTATCAAAGGAAATATTTACCAGCACCCAGTTACAGAAAACATCTGTTTAAATACCCTTTATTTATTATAACTAGCACAAATGAAATAAAAAAGTATAGGGTTCAAATCCCCAATCATAATCTAAAATCTGTCTGGAGATATTTTTTTCCTTATTTACAACCCATTCAAACTTCTTGGCTCAATTAGATTAGAAGTTTAAAAGCTGTATTTATATATTACGCGCCTTCATATTTAAGTAAATATGTTCATTGTTCATTTTAAATGAAAATCAGAAGAAATGTACAAGCAAAAATACAATGAGCTTTGTCTAGGTCGTAGAATGCCATTCATAAGCCAATCCTTGAGTGAAATTAAGTTATTTCTTTACAGGTGAAATGTCCGTCATGTACATGAGCACACGATACAGATTTAACTGGGATGAAGTGAAATTCAGTCTTTTCCAAGCGTACAACTTCATTACTCATACCATTGGTAAGTACCTACATTCCTAGATCAGCAGCTGAAAAGCAGAATCCAAAATGTTCTTCGAATGGGGTGGCGGGTCGAAATCGTAATATTTTTTCATGTCCAAGGAATTTTGACCTCTAAATACAAATCCAATTCTTTGATATAACAGTGATAGTAGCTCTTGTTTTTCTCATGTTTTCCGTAAATATGAGTATTTATAAATTCTTACTTACGATTCAAGTCAAGTTAGCCTGTAACGTCCCACTGCTGAGCAAAGGCCTTACCTCAACCATATGAGGTAGTTTGAGCCATACTCCAGCACGCAGGCTAAGTGCGGATTGGCGGAGGGGTGTTTGCAAGAAAATCGACTAACCTTGCTGACAGATTTTATCAAGCCGCCTTTACTTATGATTGTTTTGGAATTTTCCAGGTACGATATTCTCCATAACAGTATTCAGCAAGTACCTCCAGTGGCACGATTCCATGCTTGGCATAATTTCCACAGTCAGCAAGATATCCGCCTCATTTGTCTATTGCTTTGCCCCCAACGAGACCATCTTCTTCATCGGTAAGTGTATATTCAGTAATTTACGAATAACAAGCCAAAATAAAGTAGTATTGTGGCCTTAATTTTATAGCATTGTTATTGTTTTGATTCTTGTTTAAAAAAACACCTCAATCCCTCCATAAAAAGATTGGCGATAATCCCACGTCAAGCTTCGTCGCATCGATTAGGGTGAAAGAAATGAAAGTCACTTTGAGAATCATTATCTCCTTGCGTCTTATTGCGTTTATTCTTTACTCAACATGTTAAATACTTTGATCTAATTGTTTCACTATCACACCCAATTTCTTATCTT
Source organism: Pyrausta aurata (assembly GCA_963584085.1). Taxonomy (NCBI): domain Eukaryota; kingdom Metazoa; phylum Arthropoda; class Insecta; order Lepidoptera; family Crambidae; genus Pyrausta; species Pyrausta aurata. The sequence continues at coordinate 12,204,073 of OY757256.1, read as the reverse complement.
ACATGCAGCAGACTAAAAGAATTGCAACTAAAACTCTGGTGAGATAAGATAATAGAAGATTACTTATATGTCAACCGGATTAGTGCTAAAAGAGGTCAAGAACATACTATACCGCATAGCTTAGTCATTGGTTTTGAACACACCTGTGAGGCGTGTTGTGCTAATGCAATTTTTTTTTATATTTAGGAACTTAAACACGTTGCCAGACTTCAGAGAAGGCTCATTTCTCTCAAAACATGAAGTCCTACACTCGTGCAATAGACTTTCAGTATCTACTTCATACAAAAATGTTATTCTTTCAGCACCCATGGTGGAGATTCTTAATGGGACATCAATGTTGGCTTTGCGATCAATATTCTCAAAATTGGTGGCACCTGATGAGTTAGGTAAGAAGATAAGCTAAAAACAATTTTGTATAAGCCTTTACCCGTTAGATTTTGACTAGGTAAAAATATGATGCAATAATCTTTGGTACACCCATAATTGTGTCCAGCATTGATAAATTCGTTATCGTATCTGTATAATTAGTTTTAATCGTATAACTCAAGCCATAAATTTTGTATTCATTTGACATAGTATTTTTAATCTGAAACCTTATACGCAATGTACTTTTTGTTTGATAGCGCAATAATGATTTTGAAATAAACATATGCAGATGGTGTCAAACAACTTTAGCAAATATAGCGCTTACGTTTTTTTTTATATAAATACATATAATATCCTGAAATTCAAGCAACCAAAAAAAGATCTTATTCATAAGATTCATTCATTTTTGCATGTAAGCTCACTAGAAGCACACATACCACGTCAGCCATCCCACCAACAAAGATCCTATTATAAGGAAAATTTACTAAAAGAAAAACGAGAAGATAGCTACAGTTGTTAATTAGAACAAACCATTACGCTCATTTTATGCCACGCTAACGATATCATTATCGTAACGTTCAAATTTTCGAGAATTGCAGACCTTTCATTATCCGACGACTAGACACGACCAACTAATAATTTAAATATGGAACGTCATATGAAGTTTTTGCCAGATAATGCTAACCAAAATTTATTTTAACATTTTGTAACAGGCCGCAAATTTACTTTCTTCTGTCTTTATCAGGGAAAGTGAACTCTATCATAGGATTGACAGAGAATCTGATGCCCCTAGCATATGTTCCTCTGTACACCCAAGTGTACACTGCGACAATGGAGGTCCTGCCTGGTGCGGTGTTTCTGCTTGGAGCCGCCATGACACTACCAGCTGTGGTAGTTTTCATGTAAGTTTATTGCACTACCGTCTAAGTTCAAGCTGTAAATGTAACAAGAAACTAGACTACTATTCATTGATTTAAATACTTCACGGATTGATTTCGCGAACATATATTAAACGCCTGACGTTTTGTATGCTTTACAGCATCCGTGGTCGCAGGCAGACTGAACTATACATTTTCCAATAGAGGACCTTTAACCATATACGCAATGTACTTTTGTTTGATACATTTCACATGTCTTCAAATTTGACAATTTGAATTAGTCCTTGCCAGATCAGGGTAATAAATTCTAGGGAACTGTAATTTACATCAAAAATAAATAGTGAAATCTTCAAAGATAACTCACTATTCTGTATATAAAAAACATAGGCATTATTATTTTTTTACACAAATACAACTTCCTAAATTATCCTCTGTATCTTTTCAGATGGCTGTTCGTGGAGCACCGGAGAGGATTAAAGAAAATAATCGAAAATGGAACTGAGATGAAGCGGATATAAATTCGTTCTAGTCAATTTTAGTATTAAACACTTATTATAAGTAGTAGATGTACTCTTTGTTTAACTTTGACCATACTCGTATTATAAAGTAAAGCAAAGTTAGCCTGTAACGTCCCACTGCTGGGCAAGGACCTTATCTCTGTTTGAGTTATCCTCCACATACGTATTATAATTATACAATAAAAGCTATAAAGCGTGTCGTAAAATCATGTTATCATTCTTCATTACCTTACAAAAGAGATCGCAATGCAGAAAAAGACAAATAAAGGTTTTAATGGTAAAAAATAATAGCGATGTTATATTTTTCACCGTTCATATAGAGGTAATATAGCTTGTCAGATTCAAAAATCTAAGATAAATAAGTAAAAATGTTGCAATTAAGATATATGATAAGATTGTTAAGGTTATATAACGTAAGCAATACTATAAATACATTTTTAAACACAAGACTTGCAAACTTATTCACACATTCAACAATTTTATTAGTCATTTTCTCTAAAGATTTATCTCAAGTGGTAAGAAGACTCACCAAGGAATGTAAGATATTATCAAGAGCAGACTCATTTTGTTAATCTGATATGAGTGTTTTCATCAGTTATTACAGCATCATTGATCTGATAAAAGTGGTTTGAAATACTACAAAAGAAAAACTGTTTTCATCTCTCCTGTTCGGAAAATAGAACTTTCCTGTGTAGATAGCCGGGTGGAAAATAGCTTATCCATCCCTAGGGTGGAAAGTGATTTAGTTTTAATTGACATGGCATAGAGTCAAGGCCTGCAGTCAAAGCTTGGACCAAAGATAATTGAGTCACATCATGTTATTAAAATAACAAACATTTTTGCTTAGCTATAAATTGAAAATCATATTGTGTAGGTATTATGTATAATCGTTGATAAAAAATAAACAATTTCTAATTTTAATTCAATTAATAATTAAAATATTTGGCTGCCCGCCATAATGCCAAGATGATTTTTTTTTAATTTTATATTGTCAGTGTTATTTCAGGAAGGATTCGTCCAAAGCCGTTAAAACTTTTATGAAAAAAAAAGAAATTATTTTTCGATTCTGTTATTATCTGTGGAAAAAAATCGATCGATATTCTTTACAAAGATTTTAATTATTTGATATTTTCTGCTTCTTTGTACTCTGTTTTCATGTATTCGTGCCGTTATTCTTTCTAATCGTGTTAGATGTTGTTAGTACTGTAAATCAACTGTCATATTTTGTTCAAAACTTGAGTTTTCCTTTCTCGCTGAACTACATAATACCTCACCAAGACATCTACAACCACTTTTGAAAATTTAATGTTTTCCTCACAGTCGAAATGAAAAATAGTATGTTTAACTCGGGTGAAAGCATCCATTTCACTCTCGAATTATTTAGAAACATCTCGAGTGAAATGGGTCGCTTTCTCCCCTTGTATAACAATCTACTATTCATTCGTTTACCTAAAACAAGAATAAAATGTTTTAAGAGTTTTTACTTGCTATGTATTAAACAAAATAAGCTTAGTCGTCGAATGAAATAGCCGAAAACTATTTACATTGTGAAATGTTTAAAGAAAGCATGGGCGTTTTCGTTTTTCTAGGCAAACCGTTATATAACCGATATGTAGTTTTCATATCGATATCAATATCCGTTTTCAGATATCGATATCAGATGAAAGGGTTCTTTTCACTTATGGGTATTTCTAACTAATAAGTTATTCAAAACTTTCAAAACGCAAACTACTACACTGCTACTACTAAACTACGAACGCACGCTACGAATGATTGATGTATAAATAACTATTATTACCTAATATTATTGTCACAATTACGACGATTTTCCTTCATGCTTTATCTAAGCTTAGGACAAGCAGAAAAATTATAGTAGATTGTTATACAAGGGGAGAAAGCGACCCATTTCACTCGAGATGTTTCTGGCGCTCGAACGAAGTGAGAGCGCCAATAATTCGAGAGTGAAATGGGTGCTTTCACCCGAGTTAAACATATTATTTTTCATTTCGACTGTGAGGAAAACATTAAATTTACAAAAGTGGTTGTAGATGTCTTGGTGAGGTATTATGTAGTTCAGCGAGAAAGGAAAACGCAAGTTTTAAACAAAATATGACAGTTGATTTACAGTACTAACAACACCTAACACGATTAGAAAGAATAACGGCACGAAAAAACATGAAAACGGAGTACAAAAAAGCAGAAAATATCAAATAATTAAAATCTTTGTAAATAATATTAATCGATTTTTTTCCACAGATAATAATAGAATCCAAAAATAATTTCTTTTTTTTTATAAAAGTTTTAACGGCTTTGGACGAATCCTTCCTGAAATGACACTGACAATATTAAAAAAAAACATCTTAGCATTATGGCGGGCAGCCAAATATTATACATAATACCTACACAATATGATTTTCAATTTATAGTTAAGCAAAAAGGTTTGTTATTTTAATAAAATGATGTGACTCAATTATCTTTGGTCCAAGCTTTGACTGCAGGCCTTGACTCTATGCCATGTCAATTAAAACTAAATTACTTTCCACTCTAGGGATGGATAAGCTATTTTCCACCCGGCTATCTACACAGGAAAGTTATATTTTCCGAACAGGAGAGATGAAAAATAAATTGCGCTGTGCATTGCATAATTTCAATGAAATGAATTGTTAAATAATACTGCACTAATTTGCAATTGCATTAATAAACAACAAAGATCTTAGCAACAAACAAATCAACCGCAGCACGTGCCACTCAAGGTCAAGGACACGCCAAAACAAAAAAATATTAACCTAATATCACCAAATACACCAAGCATTAATAAACATTAAAAATTACAGAGAAAACTCAACTTCACTGCAATGTTATTAAATTCATTTTTGCAAATACACTTCTCGTGATCTTAATCCCGCCAAACTAAAACGTCGTAATATGGCCGCATCTACCTATTAATAAATTGAACCTTCTTAAGATGTAATAAGAAAGTTGAAAAACACCGACCGACCAGCGATACCGATATCTTATTTATGCATGCGTGTGTAAAAGGGACGGCGCGAATATAACGAGAAGAGTGAAGTTTTGAATATGATAATTTTGCGTAGTTTCGGTTTTGTCATACCGTCATGGTTTTTCATAACTCGTATCCGAATATAAGTTTTGCGTTTGCATCGGTTTGATAGTTTTTATAATATTTGTTACGTAGTTAAGGGTATCGATATGATATCGATACACCCAAATCGGTTTCAGTTACGTTTTGATATAACTCATGCCTAGTTTAAAGTGATTTAACTAGCAATAAACAATGTCTGAAGAAAACAAAGTTTCAATGAAGTCAAACGAAGAACTCAAAGCAACGATTGTCCATCAAGAGCCAGAAGTGAAAAGGACTTGTTTTGAAACTTGTGTGCACGTGTTCAAAAATGTGACAGTTGAGCCTACAGTGTTCATGTTCCTCATAGGCTACATGATTGCCCTCCTCACCTCATCAAACTTGGGTTTGGAGAAAGCATGTCGTGTGAACTTGAATTTTACTCATGAAATCTGCCAAGCGATGAGAGAGCAGACGTTGGAAAGTCAGAACGAATATGAGATGGAAACCCAGAAATTAGTAGCAAGAGCAACAGCCTGGAAGTCTTACATCACTGCAACCATACCATGCGTCATGGGGCTTTTTGTTGGCACCTGGCAAGACAAGACTGGACACAGGAAGATATTTATATTGATTCCCCTAGTGGGGCAAATGCTTGGCTGTATTAATAGCATGCTCAATGTATACTTCTTTGATAAACTGAATTTGGAGATGTTGTTTTTGACTGAATCTTTCCTGGAAGCATTGAGTGGGAGTTTGTGTGTTATAACCATAACTATATTTTCATTTATCAGTGCAATCACCACAGAGAAGGAAAGGACATTCAGATTAGGGTTGGTGAATTGTGCTTTGATGGTGGGGCTACCTACTGGTACGGCATCTAGTGGAATCTTATTAAAAACCTTAGGGTATTATGGCGCATATGGAATCGCATTCAGCGTGCATTTCATCAATTTAGCGTACAATTTTTTTATATTGAAAAATCCAAAGAGGACAGCAGAAAATAAAAAGGTAAATCTGTTTTTTTTTTTTTGTTGTTGGTATGACTTGAAGTGACTCTTTAGTCAATTATCTGCCTGTGCAATCTCACACAAAATAGATGTTTATCTTCTACTTTTTCAACCATTTCTCTCCACAGCATGACAAACAAGGTGCTCGTCACTTCTTCCGAACATTTTTTGATCTATCCAACATAAAAGAGACCATAAAAGTGGTGTTCAAGAAAGGGGCCAACAAACGAAGACTAAGGATTTGTTTGCTTTTGGTGGTTGTCGCCATTTTAAATGGGCTTACTTTTGGTAAGAATCTTATCATATCAGTCCATGTCTTTATGATGCAGAAGATTGTATCGATAATTCATATCCCAATTATTTCTTATTTGCAGGTGAATCGTCTATCTTGTACATGTCAACCCGTTACCGGTTTAACTGGGACGAAGTCATATTCAGTCTTTTCCAAGCCTACAATTTTGTCACTCTGTTAGTTGGTAGGTACTTATTTCAAACATTATTGAAGTTTACCTACATAATTTAGTAACATTTTGTGAAAAATATCTACCTTTACAATCGCAACATTTAACTGTGATTAATCACTAAGTCACACTTCACACTATGACCAAAATATAATATTCCCTGATAATAGAGAAAAACTCATTTATCGATTGTTTCGACCAACCAAGGATCAATTTGTTAGTCATGAAAAAGACTTAATAACTTTTCCTTGAAATTTGACTTTAGAATTATGAATTTGTACTATGGGTTGATTCATCAATTCATGGAGCACGAAATTTGTTCATGGTATCTGTTCCTTAAGCAAGTAATAGTAGTTCAATGTATTTCATACAATTTTGTATCTTCTAGGTACTCTATTCTCCATTACGGTGTTCAGTAAGATCCTGCACTGGCATGATTCCATGTTAGGCATCATCTCTACCGTCAGCAAGATCTTAGGCTCCTTAATGTATGCATTGGCTCCCAACGGGAAGGTATTCTTTATTGGTAAGCTTATTTATTATCTTATCTGCCTCGTTGGTTTAGCAGTTAACTAGCTACCCAATAGGCTAGTTGACTAAATTTCAAAAACTAGATAATGCCTTAACTTTATACATATGTATCTTGATTAAATACCAACCCTGGTATTTTTGAAAATATTCACCATTTACATGATTCTTTAGGATTTAGAAACTTAAATTTGTCTCAAAAACTCTCGAACTGTCATGGCGTACTCAATGACGTCACAGCGGAAGTTCGAAAGTCTTTTTGACAGCAAAATACTATGAAGAGTTGTCAATGACAGCAAAAAAGCCCGCCATCGCGCAAGGCATGACGTCACATCCTCTGATAGGCGTTTGCGGTCACGTAGCCAAACATGCGTTTTGGACAAACTAAATTTTTAAAATATTTATAGTCCTAATTTCAATTTATAAATTAATTCGTATTATGATATCTCCAAACCCTAATTAATCACGAGAAACTACCAACATTGTGATTTGTTCTTAGTGAAAACTAGCCTATTGCTCGCAGGTAGCTTGCGCACACATTTTGGCGTTATAATGTATGTGTACTATGGCCAGGTCCGAAGGTTCTCTCTCATCTCTGTAGAGAGGGACCGCCGTTTTTGAAAATCGGTAGGAGAGCCTAATTATCGAATCTTCTAATAGGGCGAAGAACTGCTGGCCGTTGGGGAAGAAAAGTTATAGATTGAAGACCCTTTGAACAAAGACAGCGTAGGACGTCCACCAACAAGATGAACAGACGACTTTGTAAGGATCGCAAGATCAAACTGGATGCAGACCGCTAGTATTGGTCGCTGTGGAAAGCCATGGGGGAGGCCTATGTTCAGCAGAGGACATCCTTTGGCTGATAATGATGATGATAATATCTTATCTTCTCATTCTCATTATAATAATAAAACTACAGCTTTTTGGAAACAGTTGAACTTAATCATACGTCGTCTCTTTCAGCCCCAATAGTAGAGATACTGCACGGATCGGTTATGTTGGCGTTGCGATCGATACTATCAAAATTAGTAGCTTCTCATGAACTAGGTAAGATTCATATGAATAGTATAATAATATCAATTTTAATCAATTACGTGCTACATTACTCGTAAAAAAAGTAAAGTTAGCCTGTAAGCATCCCACTCCTGGGCAAAGGCCTTACCTCAAATGTGAGGTAGTATGAGCCATACTCCACCACGCGGGCTCAGTGCGGATTGGCAGAGGGGGTGTTTGCAAGGTAAGCGACCAACCTCGCTGTCAGATTTTTATCAAGCCGCCCATAGGGCCTCTGACTAGGCTTAACGACTAATACCGATCGATATTAGCCGGGACCAACGGCTTAACGTGCCTTCCGAAGCACGGAGATGCTCGTGATGTACGTCACTTATATGGTCGGAATGGTCACCCATCCAAACACCGACATCGCCGAAAGTTGCTTAACTTCGGTATTACTACCAAAGCGCTGCCACCACTGCGCTCGAGCACCTCTCACATTACTCGTATACTCTTAAAGTTCGCAGTGTGAAATTATGTAGTCGCATTTTTTTCGAATTATGACTACAACATTCAAAAACAAAGTAAATTTAGTCTGTATACATCTCACTACTGGGCAAAGGCCCTAACCTCAAGTATGAGGTGGTAGGAGCCATACTCTTATGGCGTAACGTGCCTTCAGAAGCACGAAGATGTTCGTGATATACGTCACATTAATACACGTCAAAAAAATTACGATCATTGAAAATTCTAAATATTTTTGTTTCAAATTTTTTGTTACTTACAATAATTGCATTTATTAATTTAAATCAGGATATTAATATAAAATAAGCATAGTATTAATAATTTCTCATGTAAGTGGATTTTGTAAACTTTTTTGAGAATATTTTTTTTAAACCTAAACCTATATTTATAGAAACCACACAACAAAGATTGTTTCCTGATAATGTTAAATTATAAAAAAAAAACAGCTCCTGCTATAATTTTAATGTGTTTATATGGTCGGAATGGTCACCCATCAAAACACGACCGCAACGTAAGTTGCTTAACTTCGGTCTCACTACCAAAGTGCTGACACCACTGCGCTACGAGCACCTAACAGTAAAACATATTTTTTGGCAGGCAAAATAAATTCCGTAATCGGACTAACAGAGTACTTAGTGCCGTTGGCCTATGTCCCGTTATACACTCAACTGTACATTGCGACAATTGAGGTCTTTCCTGGAGCCGTCTTCCTTCTTGGAGCAATCATGACAATACCGGCTGTGCTTATTTTTGTGTGAGTGATACTACCTACTTTTTATTTCGTTCATAATCTAATCTAAATTAAGATTACAACAAAGAGAGCTAGTTAAAGTCCGGTATTTTTTGCTTGTCGAATATTGTAAACAATCTTTTTTTTTTACTTTTAAAATGATATCAGTAAACATATTACCAAACCATTGGATTTTAAGACATCTCACAATCTCTACATCTCACCTATGCATATTGTGAGATTTATGCGTATCTTATTTTAAAATGAATCATCTCAAAAAGAAAGGTCAAGTTTTTTATTATTATTTGAAATGGGTTCGCTCTTGTCTCCAGGCTAGACCAGTGTCATAGACAGAGATGACGATGGAGCAAGCTTACCCAGAAAAAGCCTGTTCACTGTAACTTTAAAAATTAACTTTTAAAGATTGTGATACTTGTTCAAATTCTAATACATGGGGCAAAATATATTATATATTGTTGAGAACAGGAATAGATTGTTAACAATATTCAAATTATTTCCTTTAAACTATGGAGTTTTTTTTATATTTTTTTATTTATGATTCCAGATGGTTATTCGTGGAGCACCGAATGGTAGCGAGGAAAAATCGAACTGAAAGTGGAACTGAGTCGCCTGAGCTGCACAAGTAGCAATTAAAAACAAAAATAATGGATCAGATAGATAAAGTAAAACAATAGTTTTTGCACATCCTATAGGCAGTTCATTCAGTTTACAAATCCGATAAAAGTTTTTTTAAATAAATATCTAAAATATATTTGGAATGTTTCAATTATTTTCCGTTTTTACCGTCAAACACTACACGGAAATGACTGCAAGGTTTTCATACTTATATTATATGACGTACTTATATATGACGAACGATTTGGCGCAGTGGTTAAGAAATTGGCTACTGCGCCAGAGGTCGCGGGTTCGATCCCCGCACATTACAAACATTTGTGTGCATGAACATGTCTGTTTGTAATGGTCTGGGTGTTTTCTATGTATAATATGTATGTATTTACAAAAAAAAAGTATTTAAGTATGTTTATAACCGTTGTCTGGTTACCATAGTACAAGCTTTGCTTAGTTTGGGACCAGATGGCGCTGTGTGAAATGTCCAAGGATATAATTATTATTATTATTATTATCGACAAAATGTTTTATATTATGTTACTGTATCATGTCATTGGTATTATGCATTAGTTACGTTTAACTTCAATCACTTTGCACCCACAGCCTTAAAAACTTTCCAAGTCAGCTGTTCTATCTAACTTTACCGGGCTTGAGTAAACACTTTTAACTGACCCATACTTACTTTCCTCCAACCACAGCTCGTAAACAAACGTTTTTAAATTCAAATATCTCAACATAATTTAACGAGTTCCCATATACCATGGCCTTTGAACTTTGCAGCTTAAGTCTGAGCACTCAAAGTAATTATGCCAGTACGCAGCAAAAACTTGGCATAATCCACGCCACGGTCCAGCCCAATTAACAGCCCAGAACACAGCTTATGGCGCGTACACAGGAAATTAACTTGTTCTTAAACCAAACCTCTTCGAAACAGGGTACATTTTCGTCTGCATCCAGATTTCCAGGTCTCGCACAGCTTACCTTTAAATTCGAGCTGGAATATGAGCCTTAATCAAATCTATATAGAGACCTTTTTCCTGGGCGTAGAAAAGTCTTTGCCAGCGCTCAGTGTATTGCTAAAATACGACTGTTGTGCACTTAAGATACCTATCGTTTAGGGTTGAACATTTACATTTTATTGACTTTTTTTAAGCACCGTACTGGGACCTTTAAATGTGGTAAAATGTGTAGATATTTGTGTAAAAAGTAAATTTTAAAAAATACGTGTGGTTAGCTTATTAGTCATATTTAAAGAAAGAGAGACATTCATATCTTATAAGTGTATTAATAACATACAACAAAAAATTAAATTAAGACAAACAATATAAAAAATAAGACCTACTTATCGAAGTCTTTTTAACAGCAAAATACTATGAAGAGTTGTCAATAACAGCAAAAAAAGCGTGCAATCGCGAAAGGCATGACGTCACTTCCTCTGATAGGCGTTTGCTTTCACATGACCAAATGTGCGTTTTAGGCAAACTAAGTTATGTAAAATATCAATGATCCTAATTTTAATTCATAAATTATTTCGTTTTATGCTATCTTCAAACCATAATTAGTCGATAAAAACTACCAACATTGTAACTAGCCTAATAGAACCAAAATCCGTTTATTACATTACGGATGATAGAGCTAAATCCTACTCCATAATAATGACGATTTGTATTAGTAGGATATGACTATTTCAGGAATACTACTTAAAGTTAGACTACGAGATTTGACGGCAATGTTGGAAATCCCATAAAACAGAAAGTGACTGGCACCCCTATGGGAATGGATTAGTTACAAGCGCGCGGGTCTAGCGCACTGAGCAGTCTCTTACGAACTGCATTCAAGTTTATTATCGCCGGCGGTGCATTTATACTTCGGATTTAGATGTTAATTTGTTAGTACTCATATTTGAGTTATGAAGATGCCATGTAAATGTCCATTTGCCCTGTCTCACTTAAAGTCCATTTTTCTGTGCCAGTCGAAAATTGTAAACAAATTTGACACAACCTATAAATTAAATGATTCATTTTAAAATGAGATAACCACAAATCTCAAAACCAACAAAGGTATTTATCGTTGAACACTGAGATCTCTTTAAATCAAATACATAATTAATTGTATCTATTGACATTATTTTAAAAATTATATAAAGTTTGTTTACAATATTCGTCAAGTAAAGAAAAGCGGACTTTAGATGAAAAACAATCATCAGAAATTAGCCAAAGCACGCCTAATGTACTTCTTATATCTAGTTTCTCAAATTATTATACTTCCAAGTGATGTTCTAAACTAACACGCCTTTAAAGTAGGTCGTCGCCGGCATTTCTGTTATTAAATTAAGCGCCTTTGATGACGCCAAGCCGGGTGCAAGATGTGGAAAAACTTAAATGTAAATATTATGCATCAGTGCTGTGCGTTGTCGATAATTTTGATAGGTGTCGAGTCGCTAGCAGCTAAATTGCATCAATATAATTCATAGGTAAGTTAAGGTTAGTATCTAAATGGGGAAAAATTAAGGCTAGAGAAGGAAATGTATTATTTTTAAGGCCCGTTCCTTACCGAGACGCAATACCGACGTCGCCGGCTACGTACCCATGGAAAAATATCGTAACTTAAAACGTTAATCGATTTTTTCTTCCTTCCTGTAAAATAAGCATAGGTACCTACAGTAACAGTTAGAAGGTATTTTCACTTCAACGACGATATGTAATTCCTTACTCTATTAAACTCTTCTAAATGTAAGGTACTTGTGTACCAAGCAAACCCAAGCATGGATTGGTAAATTGTGGATTAGAACGGTCATTTTAATAGATTATATCTAACAAACGACACGCTTTTTTTTAATTGCCTATTCCTAATTATATCGTGGACTTCTTTCTCATTGGAACAGATTTAATACGCTTAAATTATAAGTAAAACTTGAATGTACAGTATTGCTGCAATATTTATGTTTGAGATCTCAATAGTAGAACTATCTATTAGACAAAAGTATCGATAGTTTACCTGTCATCTCACTAATATGCATCAGTCGGTCCTGCGCTGGAAGTCTTGAGTGCCCTCAGTCCAATAGTTTTTGTTCACCGCTTTGTAGTTACTCCAGCGAAGACTGCTTCACTGAATTAACTGTTTCATGTGACTGTGTGTGCTGTTAATAAACACTCGAGTGATTTTAGATTATACTGTTAGGTACATAATCTATTAACACGTTCCGGGACACTACTCCAGACACAATAGATGTTTTATTGTTTTCACGCCTGTAGGCGTTCACTGTCCCGGAACGTGTTAAAAAAAACTTAAAAAAATCAATAATAGAAAAGAAGAACGGCGAGATCTACATTCAGCTATAGCAAGTTGTCATAAACAACCCGGAATTTTTTATAGGCTAATAGGGTTCACACATTTTGAGTACCTATGTAATTCATTAATTTTACATTCGTACTGAAGTACGTACCTACTTTAAATATACCTATTTACTTTTCAAGAGATACTAAGGCAACATTATTTTATCATTTTCACAAAGTTTTGAAAAGATGAAAGATATTCAACTTTCAAATTGATTTAGTGATTAAATTGTAGTCGCTGCTTACATTAAGTTAAGTGGCTGTGTCTCTCTTGTCTATGAGTTGTAAAATTATGCACCCGTTTGATGCACTAAGTGAATTCAGGGGCCCTACTCTATCAAACCTTATTCATAGACATATTACGTTTCGAACTACCTTCTTTGGTTGCACTATCTACTCCTAAGGGCTGCCAAATTATCCATGCCTGCTATTGGTAGGTAAACCGCCTCATTCAAACCTCGCCTGCGGGATACAGGGGCGCGCGGGGAGGCGAGAGCGGGGTGCGTGAGGGGACCGGGCTGCGGGCACAGAATATATAATAGTACTACATACAGAACAGCCACTCACCTCCCCTCCCTAGTCTGGCTTACCTCACTATCGCGCCGGAATTAGAGTTCTAATTATGCGGTCGCCTAGCGGGCATGGCACGCGCATGTTCGCGACGTTAACGGAAGTACAAAGTTTTGGGTACGAGAGATGCCTAAGTACCTACCGTGCAGTGTACGGGTGCCTTTTTTCCTCAAGAAATGACTCCGATAGAAGCTTTTTTCGCTTCCCAAAAGATGAGAGATGGTAACTTCATACAAAATATGCAACCATAACCTATTCTAACTATTCAGTTACAGTGAACAACTTTAAAAACGTTAGGTAAAGGCAACATTCTTTAGAATTATGTGTAGTTAGGAAATTATAATTGTAATATTTATGCGATCAGTGAAATCAGGTTTTGCTTAGGTAGATACTATCTTTTTATTTCTCCACGACACCACGTGAATATGACATTACGAAAATTAGTACTCGTTACGTTGTTAACTAAATTAAAGTAAATTACGTTGTTAAGGTATCTGTTTATTCAAGTGAAAATAGCTATGACCCGTGTCAACAAACTTTGTCAACCCTTATAGCACGCACACAAATGCAGCGTCTGTGCGACACGCCGTCTGTCAATGTATGGCCAAAATGAAAAGTTTCTTCCGAGTGTCCGGGGTGTGCTGCTGGGGATACACTCATTGTTGACCTCTTCTAAGCGTGTCATCTGTTGTCTGAGTTATTATAGATCGTAAACGGTCCCCCGCGACGTTGTCCGAGCGTTTTGTTGATGTGGTTAATAAACGTTTTTATTATTTTTATTTTCATTTTACGCTCTTCCATATAAACAAGCTATTTAAAACATTTTTTTTTTTTCAAATTGAACCAGTAGCTTAGCGCGTTCAAACAAAATTTTCAACTGTATAATAATTAAAGAATAGAATAAGAAGATTGATGGCAGTTTTCGATATGTTTTCGATAGATGAAAAAAAATATAAAAGTCATTTATTTTTGGAAATAGTCTCAATAGAAACCATAGATTCATCTATCGAAAGCTGCAATCGAGCTTGCCACTTTTAGTCCATTCAAAACTGGGGGGTAGAGTTCAGTCTAAAATACGAATGTTGTCTTCAAGAGTAGGGTATCTCTGGTTTTTGTGGTCGCCAGCCGCTTCCTAGTTTATTTGTGATGTTGGCTTATTAAAAGTTTCTTTAGAGGTTAATTGTTTCAGGACAATGTAAAGGAAGTTCTGGATGAAACAGAGATTATTTATTATTTTACTTCTTGGTATGTCATGAAAGCCTGAACGTACTAGTACTATCCTTTAAGAAAGAAAGAAAGAAAATACATTTATTCGACTCACAAACACATATAAAGCATTAATCGTGGCAGCAAGATGCATTTAAGGTTTTGTTCATATGAAACTATATAGGATGTGGCCTGTAATAGGAACAAAAAATTTAAATATAAGCCCTTTAGGTCACCAGTAATCAATTCTAAATGGCTTTAATTTATTATAATGAAAAATAAATTTATTGATATTTTCTAACAAAATAAATCGAACCAGCAATGTATTGCAAACAAATGTGTCCAGTCATAGAACTTGACATTTGTCATTAACTCAACGACTTAGATATACATTGACTAGTGATTATAACTTTGGATTACTATATCTCTGAGTTAAAGCATTTTAGAGCACTATGACCATGTCAGGGTAACTACGTATACTCTGTGGAATCATTGATTTTTTTTTCTCCTATTACAGGCCACACGCTATACATTAAATATACAGGCAAATTGAACATAATGCAGCATTTAATACTGAGGTTAGGCCCTGGTTAAACATTTATCTGTTAATAGTTCAAGGTAAATAAATGAAACGGTCATTTTCAAAGTCCTCAAAAACACTCAGTTTCGAGTAAAAATATCACAAACAATAAATCTTAACCCACCAACTGTCCGAAGCAACACAAAACCCCGCACATTAAAACTATGGAGTCCCTAATCGGGCAGTTTTTATTCCCCGCGGCGCGCATCAATTAGTAGCACATGCCACTTGCTTAGATTTTAGGAGGTGCCGGTAATCCGGCCGAGTTATGTAGGCTCTGGGGGAGTGCGGAGATCTAGCGCGATGGAAGAGATAAATAAATATCAGAAAAGATATCAACAAACATACCTTTAATTTTAAACAAAAATCTCATAACTAAACGCGACGTTTTTATTGCTATATTACGTATTTAATCAAATGAGATGAATAGGAATTAAAATAGAGTTTATTTTAACACCGCTGCACCGGTTGTGGTCGATTTACCCTTAGAGGGGAAAGCAGAACGCAAGCTCTTTGTCAAGAACTGAATAAATGTTTTTCCCAATTCTTAATAGTAAATAGCAAACTCATATTTTTTCCAAAAGTCTTACGAAAAACTTATAATCTAAAAGAAAAGTGTCAAGAGTGTCAAAGAAGCAAACCGCCTGATGATAGGTCACGTTTATGACGAGAATAACCTCTCGACGAGTCTAATTCTCATTGTAATGCAACGCGAAAGTTTAAAATCTTCCACGTTTATAACTTTAAATAGCCTAGCTTGGCGAACCTCGTTTCCCTCCTCGATGTTCTATTCGGTGCAAAGACAAATCCAACAAAGTAAAAATTATGAAAACCGATCCACCCGTTCTCTAGTTGCAAATGGTGTAACTAACTCGACTTTATTTTCCCGAGAAAGTACTATTACAATAACAGCCGCAAGTAAACCTAAATTCGAATATTATTTTGCCATCATCAAAATATCTATGTAATGATCACAATGCAGAGATACCTTACATACAGTATTACCTGGCAAGCTACTCAGGTGAACGATGCTCCTATTTTCCTATATTCACGGCTTTGTCCTCTAAATATGCTTTAGATTTTAGTATGTGACAAGGTAATCTGCACACAGTGGTGTCTCGTTGGCATCTGAAAGCAGAAGTGTCGTAATAATATAGTGCTTGCACAGTGGAATGAAATCCAGAATTGCTTTATAAGGGAGAAACTGGCAGTACATAAAATAAGATTTACACGTATACTGCAAGACTGGAGCAGGCTTTTGTTTTGTTAGAAGTAGGTACATATAAAACGTTGCTTATGACAAGATGTTGTGTTACTTGTGTGAAGTTGCAAATGGGGAGTCTCGTAGATTTATCAATTAAGAGGATTTACCAAGACCTACAAATAAATACTATAATACTGATTTATTAATAGTGTGTTGAAAATAAAAGTTTTGTAGAGCTTTCTACCGAATGAACTCAACTAACATGGGTCGCATGTAGTCAACTATCCGGTTTGAATAAAAACTTCCAAAAAGTACACTTAGTATGGAGTTACGTCGTGTTGGCTGTCTATAGCTCCTATTTCTAGAGTCAATAATGATCAGTAAAACTGCATGAAATGTTTACCACATGATTTAAATGAATGTAAGAACTTCATGGTCCGGACCATATCTATCGGCTTTAGGTCCAAAAGTCGCAGGTTAAAGGCGACTTATTAAAACGGTCGCTTTAAAATATGTCACGTTAGGGCGCTCCGGCGTATAAATAATGTCTAGCGGTCGGCGCCGGGATGAGACCAGAGGTGTTACACCCGGTATATACGGCTTCTTATAGTTTAGTGTGGATAAGACATTGGACCTCAGGTTTGTGACCCCTGGGTTTCATAGAAGGAGTGCTGTCGCGTATGGATTCGCCGCTAGAGGCGCTTGTGTAGTGTGAGGTCTTCGAAACGTCAAATGTCTGTTTGTGGGTTAGATGTGCGGGTTTCTTTCTATTTAAATTAATGTTACAAATATTTTGCAATAATTTCCATTAATTATGGCAAATACTAGTTACGGATCAATGACTAAGAGTGTTTTAAAAGAAGGACTAAGAAAATAAATGTTAAACCTTTAATAACTTGTGTACTTACTCCTCTTTTCCTAACAAAGCTGGACTGCGGCCTGCCCGATTTATTGTAATATTATGATTTAATGGCAAACTTGATTTTTTATCTCTCTATCATGACAATTACACACCATAAAAGCTATATTCTGTACTCCACGCGACAGTGGCGCCAACAAGTGAGCACGAATATGGTAGCCCTCATTGCTGCAGATATTGTCCCCTAACTAGACAGTATTTATAGCGTACTACAGCCAACGACGCGCTTGCTGGTACGAGTACTCGTGATTGCAAACAAGATGACAGATGGTCATCCCTGTCTGATAGTCAGCAGTTTGACATTGACATTTTGACAGCTTTCTGCAAACAAATTGACAGGAGCTGCATTGGTTCGTGAACCCTGGTTAAATATAATTACGAATAGCAAAAACATTATATTAGTGATAACTTACTTAATGCATTATATCGCCAACAAGAAGACAAGCAATCTGGTGAGTTATCCTATATTTTTATAAGTATAACGTAGCACCCACATTGAAATTTACATTCGAATATTTGTACAGTCAACAATTATTTGTTATTTTCATATTTTCTGGTAACTTTTCAAGTATTTTATTGGTTCAATAACCAGCGTAGACAAAATCTGGCGCACAAAATTAGCCAGACTCTGTAAAATAATTTCATTCGTCATCTAGTGGTAAAAAATATTCTTAAAAGCCTTGTTATCTAAAAAATTTAAAAAATACTAGATCTTTACTCGATAGATTTACTTAGAGCATGTCCACACAATTCGTACCCCGTCCTCAGCGACGCGAGTGCGCGCAATGTCCACGGCACGATTTACACGCTCCGCACCGGGCGCCATTACATAAAATTCGATCCCCTCAAGTTATGGCCGGTGTTAGATAACCTCTTCAATGGTGATTCATGGCCAAGAACTTTTCGGCCAACTGATATATGGGATTAAAATTTAAGTGACCGTAGTGGCGTTAAGTGAATCTATACTTAATATTATAAAGCTGAAGAGTTTGTTTGTTTGTTTGTTTGTTTGTTTGTTTGAACGCGCTAATCTCCGAAACTACTGGTTCGAATTGAATAATTCTTTTTGTGTTGGATAGTCCAGTTATCGAGGAAGGCTATAGGCTATATAACATCACGCTACGACTAATAGGAGCAAAGATATAGTTGTAAATGTGTAAAAAACGGAAGAAAGAAGTCACTATTGCACGCGGACGAAGTCGCGGGCAAAAGCTAGTTGTCTCTACTTCTGCAAATGTATTTATGGCATTGCCTTGCCTTGCATTGCCTTTTGCTTGCATAGTAGTGCCTTCTTGAAACAGTATACTTGGAGTCAATATAATGATTTGGATTTGCTTTGTTATCATCTTGTTGCTGTCAGTTTCTTTAACGTTGATTGAGGCAGAAAGACGGATTGACAGTTTATCTTTGGTTACTCTTGCCCGATAACCTGAATCTTTTTCATCTTTGCTGTGGACTTTTGCCGGACAATCTATTAAGAGACAAGCTATATAAATTTTTACTTTTTTGAAAATCAAGCAAATATTAACACTGCTTGGTTGCTGTCTACTGCTGTACATGACTCCTGTTCAGCTCCTGTACTCGTCATTTCAGTGAATGACGAGAATTAGCCTCTACCTTTACCCAAAACAAAACTGTACCAGCGAATCCCGTAATCATTAAGTACGTAAATATTTGTCAGCGGTTCCGCCGCCGTTTCGATGATTTACACGGCGGCTAAGTGTTTAATTTCGAGAGGAAACATTTCATACCCTCCTTTCTCTCCCTCCCACACCCTACCGCTGCAATTTTTAATAATCGCACCAAAGTTGACCAATTTCAGAAAGTGGAAATTGAAAAAGTTGTAAAACTTCTAACATGGGAATGGGGCAATAGAAACTGGCCGTAGGTAGTTGAGGGAAACATTTTGTTCCCGATTTTAGAATCGATTGGGACGATATCGATACTTACTGGTTTGTTGTTGCATATTAAATCATGGAAAGATGAAGAATCAGTATTTATTTTATTTTATTACTCCAAGTATAGCAGTTTTTTATAATCAGGTATGTCAATTGAATTATTTAAGTAAGTAAGTACTTGGTATACAATCGGCCACATTTAAAAAAATCGGTACTTTTTGAAGAAGAAATCCTCTTCCATATTATTATATTTGGGTATTCTTATGATTAAACCTAATAATCATAAATTGAAACATTTGGTTTATGTACTAACTTAGGCAATATAATTAATTTAGCTTCGTCAAAAAAGTACTATCTATTCATCCAGTCTACCATAATTTTAATATCTCAGTCCGAGAGCAAATTAACTAAACGACAACGTTTACCTTTCAGTGCAAACAAACATGCATTAAGTTGCCCTGCGATGGAGCCCGCCTGCCATTCAATTACGAACCTTATTCCTTAGGGCATACGGGCACATGTATTGAAGGTACACCTATCAAGCTCAGAGCAAACTCACTCCAGGGTTTGGAATTCCGTCATCTTACCTCTGAAATTGCAGGTGAATCTAATTTGGACCTTGTTTCTATGATCTGTAGGATAAAAGTAGACTGTATTTGAGTTACTCTTAGTAAATAATTCTCATAGAGACGCGTATGAGCTAGGGGTAAGCTAGTTATGGTACCTTAGGGCACTGGGTAGGTTAAATCCGAATGTAGACGATCATTCTTAAGTAGACTAGTAGGGCTCGATTTAACGACTATAGCGCCACTTTGACAACTTTGCGTATTCAGTGCAAAAATTTTAGGAACAGAAAGTAAAAAGCACGGCTTTAGTAAAATAAAATAATATCCACTTTTTATATGCATTACAAGATCATTAGCTGAACAAAGATATGCCCGCAAAATTTTCCACTTTACCGCTCTGGTTTTTGTAAACAATTAATGTTATAATTACAATGCTTTTTAAATACAATAACTAACTAAGCAGGTTAAAGAAAACACATGCAAATACTAAGAACTCATAATAAAACCGTGTCCGTGTCGGTTTATATAATATCATGCCGCAGCTTTTTCTTTGTAGCTCTACATTCCTTTATTTATTTATTGTTGTTATTACAGGAAAACAGGGTTTTTAAACTGACACTATGAGATAGTATAGTAAACTCATAAACCTCTAAAAGGTCCTTACATATAGAAATAGTATGAATTAACATAAACAATCGATCAACAATACTGCCAAGCAACCAAACCACAGAACACAAATAGAAAAAACAAATTCCTTTCATTCCTTGATATTGCACTACTACTTGAAACAAATTTATCAGCTGTGATAATCAACAAAGTATCTTCTGGGTATACTCAAAATAATTTTATTATTAAAAAAGATTTCGACACAAAATCGTAATGCTCATCCATCGTCCGACTAATCAGGAATTCGAGCTCCATCCAAAAGGTATACAGCACTAACACGATTAACTAACGCTATGATAAATTACGATCCCTCGGGAAGACCTAAGACAATAAAAGGCTTATTCCCAATAAACCTCTAATAGATGAGGTACTCCACCGCTGTGGACATAAAACATCCAAACAAAATGTAGATACAGTTAGAAACATGAATACGCAGTTGTAACACTTTATCCCTTACGATACGATGATACGATGTGATTATCAACTGTCTGTCTGTCTTCCTGTCTGTTTGTTCGAGCTAATCTCAGAATCTACTGGACCGATTCTAATGGGGCTTTTCTTATTTGACTCAGCATCATTTGGAGAGTAAACTAGGATAGAAATAATCACGCCGTTAGACTTAGGGGGTAGGCAGAAAATTGAATCTCAGCAACTACTGGACCGATTTTGATGGGACTTTTTTCATTTGACTTGGTGTCACCTGGAAAGTAAACTGAGATATAAATAATCACGCTAATTGACTGTGATTTGACCAGGGAATCATTTTGTTTGCTGACCGTGTCTTTCCTGGGTAGGCTTTTTGCAGCGGTAACCGACATCCACGCGGGCAGAGACGCGGGCGACCGCTAGTGTACTAGTATAAAGTATTAATCAGTAAAATTAACAATGCTTATTCTATCAAAAGAAGCTTCTATGAGATTATCAACACAGTCGATATTATTGAAAGTTTTGTCTTTACATCTTCTCAAACAACAAGATTATGCAAAAGCGGTAATAAGTTTGACATGTAAGAAACAGCAAGTTCTTACATGTCAAATGTATTACCGCTTTCGCATAAACTTGTTGACATTCACAAATAATTATTTACAACATTGTTTAAAGGTTAAAGTTAGCTTTAGA
Source organism: Pyrausta aurata (assembly GCA_963584085.1). NCBI lineage: Eukaryota > Metazoa > Arthropoda > Insecta > Lepidoptera > Crambidae > Pyrausta > Pyrausta aurata. The sequence goes on along the minus strand of OY757256.1, from coordinate 12,182,289 downwards.
CTCCCCTTCATTGACTCTACCCCCGGTGGTCAGTTTGGGATCTAATTAAAGTTCTTCTTTTATTTTTTCCGTAACGACTGTACAAGGCCAGTTACACATGAGTGCGGCGTTCGGCGATAAATCCCTTGAGTATCCGCGGCGTCATACCGACGCAACAAGTTATGTGCGTAGGAACCAGGGTTGACAAACGCGACGCTGGGACGGACCGACGGATGGACCCGCATACTTGCTTATTGACAGATTGCGGGGAGTGCGATTACGTGTGTTGCGATAGCGAAAATTGCACGATTATTGCACACAAATTGCTGAATCGTATCACCTCACACACACATCGCACGAAAAAAAACAAAGATTATTAATATTTTACACTACAGTATTAAGTGTATCTATTGTTTTGTAAATACTTTTAAATCTCTTAACTCGATTATCTAAGAGCGCTTTCACACTTAGACGACTTTAGCAGCGCGGCGGTCGCGCGACAGTCGCGCTGTCAATTTCATACATAAAAGACAGCAGTAAGCCCTTCACATTAGAGCGACGCGCTGCTGTCACTCAAATGTGAAGGCGCAAATACCAAATGCTATTAGTTTTTTAGCTTATACATGTTCGCGTTTTTTTCACCAAAATTGCAAAAACAACTATCGAAAGATTCTCTGTCACTCCGAGGGATGTCAATGTTACATGTAGCTCGAAAGATGACGGCTGAGGTCAGGTCTTCCGATTGAATATTTACTGCCTACACAAATATAAGAACTATTAATGCCAGAATTGGTTTATCATCATCATAGACATCTGTGGCTCATATTGCCACCCATTTAGGACCGTAAAATATTTGCGTAACTTAACCAGGGTTGACAGACGAAGGAACGAACGGATGAGTGGACTTGCAAGAATACTTAACTGGGATGTCAACGAAAGAAGTCAGTTACTTGCAGAACAACCTGTCGAACTCGGTGAAAATTTAATCAGTAGTGTTAGACGGATAATCGATTATAGCATTACTATGGTAGACAACACTAGCACGCATGGTCAGCACTAGACCTGTCAGATAGATAGTTTTGACATTAGATCGATATTGATTGTATTGCATTATCCCGCGCATATTTACAGCATTGATTATTGTATAAATAATTGTTATGTTACGGAAATAGAATTGTTATCAACACATGGAGTTTATCCCTAATATCTCAGAAGCGAGATCAGAACAACAAGCCCACTAGTGGATTTTCACAATATGAGAAACGTTGGAATACCTACCGGCTACCGGCAAGCAAAAGGAAATGTTGGTTACGTACGAGTCGCAAATCTGAATTGAAAATCAGGAAATCAAAGGAAGTTACCTACTCCAGAGTCCAAACACAAGGACTTTATGTGAATAATGTGAAGACAGGAGGATTTTTTCGAGTATTGTCATCAAATTCACTCAGACATCTTGTGTAGTCTTCAAGATCACCTAGAACTCTAATGCATCATTATTGAGTCTTATTGCAATGTAAAGACAAAAGAAATATATCCTGTGTGCTACTTGGGAAGTCATGGATATGCACTTGATATGGCCTGCAAAGCACATATTATAGACAGGCATATAAACATGGTAAACAATCAAAATTAAGTTGAATGAATACAAAAGTGCTAGGAAGCAATATGCGAATTCTACCTGTTACCAAGTTAAGTATACTGAGTTTTATTATTTGAGTGATTCCTAATGTGTGACATGTTCATTATTTCTAACATTTATGACTAACATGGTTGAGGTGTGATACTCAGTGAATTAAGTGTAAGATTAATATAAAAACTGAGCTCTTGTATTAACTAGCTTGAATAATGTGCTTAAGAGGTGGTGAGAACATGTCATCCTTAGCCGTTGTTTGAAAATTGCTATTGAATTTTACTTAGAGTTTTACACCAAAAGTATCATACATTTAAATTGTTTATGCAAGTTGACATAAGAAAATCACTGAAGCATAATTTAATGGGTTAATAATAACATCAAAATGATGCCAGTGAAATAACAATATGGATCTTATTAAATTAATGCGGAGTAATAGCAATTTTAACATCTCATCTCTGAAAATATGTTAGCGACTGACTGAATCTTTCTTGGATGGATCTTGGCTGTAGCTATCATTTCTTGATAATGTTTAGATTATACAGTACTTAGAGGTATGCAGTGGCATGTCATACTATGATTGGTTTCATCAGACCATGGCCAATTAGGATAATGAAAATTTGAAAAGAGTTTTGCTGTTATCCAAACATGATATATTTCAAGATAACTAAATATTTAGTTTGGCTATACCTAAGGGTTTCAGAGTAAAAAAAAATAATAATAATAAAAAAATGGTAACATTAAATGTAATTCAATCACTGAGTAGAAGTGGTTGGTTGAGTGAGAATTTGTGATATAATGTACAATAACTTAAATCACCACTAATTTAAAGTTATGGTGGATAGTTTTCCAATTATGTAATAATTGCATTTAATAAGTGTGAATGTAAAGTTTATGTTCAACAAGGAATACAAATTCTATACAGAACCGTTTCCAATGTTTCATGGTTGTTTAGTTAAAACAAATTGTTAATTGTGTTGTTGTTAAGTTCTAACCCAACTTTATAAGTTTTAGCCATGCATGAAAATCTTGTGAACTGCATCTCCTATGAGGAAGGGAGGCACAAAAGCACATTTGAAAAATCTGGAGTGAATTATTGAACTGTTATTGAGTACTGAGTCATGCTTTTAAAAGGGACGGTGAAATCAAGCCAGAGAGAAATAAGGGTTGTTTGTCACAGCAGCATTGTATCCAAGGTGTGAAGTATTGGTAAAAATAATTCTAACAAGTAATGGAGGTAATGACCTGTATTCCGGTGAGTAATTAATGCAGAATATGATTTGAGTATTTCAACATAGCAAAATTCATCCCAGTGATGGTAATTTACCAATGGTTAGAGTATGATGATGATGGTGATTTATCAATGGTTATGATGATGATGGTAGGTAATCTATCAATGGTTAGAGTATGATGATGAAGGTCATTTATTAATGGTTAGTATTCTTGTATATCTGATCCTAATTGAATCTGAATTAGTTATTCTGTTGCCGCTCGGGGCTCACTTGTTGCTTGATCTCTGATGCCGCTCGGGGCTCCCAGGCCGCTCGGGGCTCACTCACTGCTAGAGCTCTGTCGCCGCTCGGGGCTCACTCGCTGCTAGAGCTCTATCGCCGCTCGGGGCTCCCAGGCCGCTCGGGGCTCACTCGCTGCTCGAGCTCTGTCGCCGCTCGGGGCTCACAGGCCGCTCGGGGCTCACTCGCTGCTCGAGCTCTGTCGCCGCTCGGGGCTCACAGGCCGCTCGGGGCTCACTCGCTGCTAGAGCTCTGTCGCCGCTCGGGGCTCACAGGCCGCTCGGGGCTCACTCGCTGCTAGAGCTCTGTCGCCGCTCGGGGCTCACTTGCCGCTCGGGGCTCACTCGCCGCTCGGGGCTCACAGGCCGCTCGGGGCTCACTCGCTGCTAGAGCTCTGTCGCCGCTTGGGGCTCACTTGCCGCTCGGGGCTAACTCGCCGCTCGGGGCTCACTCGCCGCTCGGGGCTCGCTCGCCGCACGAGGCTCATTCTCAAATGTTATTTTATAGATCTGTCGCCGCACGGGGCTCCGTCGCCGAGAGGGGCTCACTGCGGAAAGGGCTGGTTGCCGAACGACTCCAACTGCCGAATGGAGTGTGCTGCCGATTGACTGCGCGTAAAGACATTGCACCAGGAGTATCCTTCGAGGACGAAGGGTTTTGCAGGATGGCCGAACTGTTAGACGGATAATCGATTATAGCATTACTATGGTAGACAACACTAGCACGCATGGTCAGCACTAGACCTGTCAGATAGATAGTTTTGACATTAGATCGATATTGATTGTATTGCATTATCCCGCGCATATTTACAGCATTGATTATTGTATAAATAATTGTTATGTTACGGAAATAGAATTGTTATCAACACATGGAGTTTATCCCTAATAGTAGGTACCTACATTCTTACTGATTGCACTGACCTCGGACCGACATCACTGCCAACAGCTTTTAGCAATTATATAAATTTGTTGCTTTTATTAGAATTATTTCAAGGTAAGGGCGTTGTGCAGGAATGTATGATCGTACGCCTATGGCCACAAAGTTATAAAATCAGACCGATGATTAGAGTGCGCATTGCGATCTTGCTTTGAAAGTTTGCTTCTCAATGGATTAGCAAATTTCGGATGGCGATGTCTCAATTCCGATCAGATCCAGTTGGATCGCAATACCGATTTGACAACTCAGCTAGCTGAGTGGGAATTGAACTGCCTGAAACTTAAACGGATTAAAGCCAGATCGCATTCGCAATACACCCTCTGTACCTAGCTAAGATATATTTATAACAACAGCGTCACAAGATAGTTTTACTACACAACTTCTAATTCCGTCTAGATCACAATATCAAAGAATTAGGATGCAGCCTTACTAACCTGTCTCCAAGTAGAGATTAGACCTTAGAGGTGACACACATGATATGGGGTATCACGAGCTTACTGACGTTAACATAATGCTCTGCCTAAGTTCCTCGACTTAGGCACCGGGAAACTAAAGCAGTTTGTAATCGTAGTTGCTTAGGCGAAATTGAGGACCTGTCTTAAACCCTGTCTTCATTAATTTGAGATGGTTATTGTAAGATTTTGTCTTATAAAAATATTTCACTAATTATTCGATAAAATAAGTTTCACCATCAACAAATCAACACATAATTCAAGAAACGTCATTTCGTATGAAGAAGTAGACAGATAACGCTAAATAGTAACTTATTTAGACATTGTAAAATTTGCCGTAATAAAAATAAGTTTCGATATTACTTACGGTTCATGAAAAACCTTTATTCCCACGAACAATTCTAAGTTTTTCGCCTAGTCTTGTTATTCTTGATAATCATGTAGCGTTTGCAATAGTCTATACATCCATTGTCACATCGCTTTAGAAACCTTCCCTAAAAGTTAACCCACTAATTGTCCCAAATTGACCAACCTGACTTGAAAAGTTAAAGTAACCTCAAGGAATCAGATCCGAACTTTCAATTCTGTCTTATAAAATATTCACATAGTTACACATTTTGGCAACCCTACGTCGGCTTCAGTTAAATCAATAATCAGCTTACCGTGCGAATTTATGCCGGGAATTATTTACGAGTAGAACGAGCGGCTACTAAGTGGCCGAGCTAAGCGAGCGGTGGGAGCGAAGCGAGCGGTGGAAGGGTTGCTAATATCAGTGTGCACTTATTTTGATGCTCCGTTAGATGATCGCGTGGTAAAATTGATGTGTTGCTTAAATTATAAGTGTCTGGTGTACCTAAAACTAGGTAATACTTATCGTATGAGGACTAAATAGTGTACTATCTTTTACGTTACTTACTACTGACTTACTATCAATTGTAGACGTTACGAAATCTCTCAAGAGCAATTGTTAGCGCTCGTATCCGAATACTCAAGTCTACTCGAAATACTGAAGATGTATAAAGAATGCAATCGAGATGTCATCATTATCATAAAATTGAAGTGATTTAAACGTCAAAAGCTGTTAAATTTCATAGCAAACTAAGAACGTTTCGCTGAAGAGAAGGTGTTGTATTACCTAGACTACTTAAGTTGAAATGTTAAAAACCATCATTATCAGCCAAACGACGTCTACTGCTGAACATAGGCCTCCCCATGTGTTCCACAGCTACCGGTCTGTATCCAGTGTGATCCTGCGATCCTGATCTTCACAAGGTCATCTGTCCATCTTGTCTGTGGACGTCTTACACTGTTCCTTCAGTCGAAGGGTTCCATTACAAATATTTACACTTAAATTGCTAAGGCCCGGTTTCGTGAGCATTAGGTAACTCATTAGGTTAAATGTCGGTCGGTACCCGCGGTTGGATATTTACGATAGCGCATCTGTTGAGGAAAATATATCTTACCCAATGGTCATTAAAATAGCCATTCTGGTTAAGTTTTTCAAAACACACATATATTATTCTCCAGCTGGTAACGACATTTAACCCTTAGCAGAGTTAAGAATGTCATTTAAATTGAACAATCATTCAAGAATCGAATTAGGCTGAGTAAGTGAACTAAATAGGCATTTTCTTAAATTTTGTTCGCGATTATATCTTAAATCAATCGCGTCTGATTACTAAGCTAAAGTTGAGATTTACGGGTCTAATGTTCCACTTAGAGCTTTTTTGCAATGTTACGAATAATCGAGCCCGCTTAATCTTGAGTAAGGGCATATAATATCAAGCAATTTTTAGATAAAGAGTTATCTTGCTTAGACTTGGCATCTAGGCACAAAATATTAATAGTACTACCTAGGTACATATTCTCGCAATAAAAAAAAGTATATGCCTGCATAACTTTCACTACTGGGCAGTATAGCCGTTCTATAGTTTTTTCCGACATAAAATTTTACCGTTACAGATAATATAAAGTTAGAAAATATTTTACATCGGCTTTCTATGGGTACATAATATTTCCTTGACAAGTGATTATGGTCAAAGTAACTAAAATACTACAGTAATTTACGTTACATTCCAACTGTCACTTATTATCAAGTCTGCAAAAACTACACCTCTCCAGCCGATGCGGGCCGGATCGCCAAACCGATCCCAATATCGGAATGGAGCCGCATGAAACACTTAGCTAAATGGTTTATGGTTACAGGCCACTCCACCTGCACAAACACGATACTAGCAGGGCTGCGCCAAATAGGGTAAGTTAGTAATCCTTACTTATAACACCCCTTCTCAAAGGAAATTAATTTTAATACCACACATAAGTAGGCTGGACTGTCGCTATATTAATTACTGTTGAACAACCTGCGCACGAGTTGTGCAAACGTGTAAACAGTTATAATTTTTCATAAAGAAATAAAATGATCTATTAGATACTAACTCGGCGAACTTTATCAAAAAAAATACCGTCTTCAAAAAACCCACTAAAAGGACTACAATTGAGTTATAAAAAATAAAAAAATATGCGCCAGACAACACACCAATTATCTAGTTTCGAAGTAAGGAATTTTCTCCTTTGTGTTACGAAGTACCAGACAACGATTATGACGGGGGCGTCTCCCATAAATACTTAAATACATATAAACATCCATGACTTGGGTACAAATGTTCGTTCTCATCACACAAACATTTGCCCCTTGCGGGATTCGAACCCGTGACGGCCGGTGTAGTAGTCAGGAGCGCTAACCACTACACCAAACGCGTCGTCAAAGTTATTTCTAGTCCTATTTAGTGGGCTTTTTAGTCACAGATTTACATAGCAGGATGGTGCATTCTTCTTTTTCTTCTCCTTAATTTAAAAGCTTGTGCTTTTGACTGTGTCCATTTTTCTCTGTTCCATGCCATCTCTTTGATCTTGTGGTATGACACGACGCCCAACTTTGAGTATCTGAGTCATGTACGGTTTTCTAGATTCCTCACTCTAAATAATTAATTACAAAGACCAGTGGCAACCCTAATCTGCGGCTGTTTGCATCCCGTTTGATATCGGGATGGGGAAAAACGGATTTTCCAAACTTTACTTTATTGCCATTTGGATTTTGAACGTTTAGTTTGCGAAAGTGTCTGCTTTACAGAATCTAGGTAGATAAATACCAGCAATTTGTGTAAAATGTTGTGTAATACTGATGTACAATATAATAATAGAAGTGTTATTAGTTTGACCGCTATGTGTATTTGAAAGCTATATTTTAGCATTTTTATCACTTTTGTGTTTCTTTTTTTATTGCGACGGAGAAATTTTTAAATATAAAATTTATTGAATTTGTAATTAACCTATTTGACGTGCAGTAAAGTGTTATCTTATCTTATTTTATCTTAATGTGATAATTATTACGCACCTAACTGAACTGTTTGTTAGAAATAAAGTAAATTGGTTTAAAGGTGCGATCTCGAAAAAAACGATGTGCATTCAATGGTCATATTGGTTGCTGCCACTATTTATATCTAGTAAATTCAAGATAGCTATTCGTTTTAGATCGCCCTGTGCACACTAGGAAGGAGCGCGTTAATTTCAGCCATCGTAAACGCGGTTTACGACGAGCGGACTCTGGACACGGCCGTAAACTACCTGCGATATGGTTCACTTGCTTGTGGTTATAGAAGAACTAAAGAAATGATAGACACTAGTCTAGTTACTAAACTAGATTTAGATTTGATCTAGCAGTGAAATTGAGTTGAGTAGGGGGGTTTAAGTGGACTGTATAACGATAATTTTCTTAATAATGATTAAATACACAAAATATAACCGCGAACAAAGATAGGCTAAAATCTGTTGTAAGAAGCACTCTCCTTGCTTGTCTGCTGTTATTGAGGCAGATTTCGGTAGTAGACGCTGGGACAGGCCGCCTAGACCCTTGGATCATTCGAACTCACCTCAGATACAAGGATACCTTTTACCAGCAATGTTACCGACACATAGCAAATCTGCACTTCCCTCAACGGACCAGCCTTCTCTTGTATATTTCGTGATTTATGCGACACAATCTTTGGTATTAACCAAATAACGACACGATAATTTTAAATAAACGACAATTGCGCGATACCGCGCCGACAGACGATACGATTCGATCAGGTGACAAAGTGACGAGACAAAATTGAATCTTTCTTTTTTAAAACAAGATGATAATGTTGCCAGGCGAAAGTTGAAAATAATTTACACAAGTTTCGATTCTTAACATAGTATTAAATTGATTGTTGGAAATAGAAATGGATGCGAAAATATAACAAATAAAGATTTATCTGGTGATTTCGTATAATACTTGAAATAATTAATAGGGAAAATTTGAAAACCACTGGGCCACCCAGCTGCGGAAGACTTTTCAAATGTTATAATTAAACTTCTTTTTTTTTTTTTTTTCCCTAGCATTGTGCTTTATTCAAATAAACTCCTTAAGAAATAATGTTTTGCACACCGCACATGTTTCATTCCACAAACAAAACTTGATTAATATTGACGTTTTTATTTTAACGTCTGCATTATTCGTTGTCAATATGACATATGTCAACTGGATGACATGCAACATATTAACAGAAAAAAAAATAACCTAAAAACTAAAATATATTATTAAAAGAAGTCCCTATAGGTAAAGTACCGAAGATACTGGCAGCGTTTCCCCTTTGAATGGCCAGACTTATTCTTTGTCCGAGGTAGCTGCCAGCTCTTCGGATTAAACTTTAGATTTCATAGTTAATACAAGACTCTTAAAAAAGAATAAAACCAAGATACCTTCTCTTAATTGAAAATAAAGATATAAACTGTGATGATAAAGGTGAACGTGTACCCCGCTTAACAAGGAAGTCTAGATCCAATTTCGCAGCATTAGTCTAGTTGCCTTAATGCGGGCAATTGAAGGTCCGGCCCTGTGTTTGTGCCACTGCCGACTGCCACACTATTAAGTGAATTGGACCGCAACGCTTTCGCGAAACCCCGACTGTGTCGCCACGGTTTGGTGGTGTGTGGGAAAGCGCATTTGTTTGTACAATGTGATTAGATAATCAATAATTACATTAAAAAAAAAACTAATTAAGCTAAAAAATCAAACGATTGTAAAGTGCTCAAGAAAATAAACTTAACGAGCTTACACTTTATTTATACATATTTTATTTATTTTACGAGTTTTATATTTTATTGCGTTGTCTCGTCAAAAACCAATATTTGAGTACATTTGTACCCGAATGACGTTAAATAAATGGGTAACTAGATTTAAAACACACAATGTAGTTTATTTTTGTTTTTATAGTGTTATGTCACCATACAAACTTATTTATATAAATCACAATGTATATAGAAAAAAATATGGTTCTGATTAAATAATTAAAAACTTGTACCTGAACTTCCTCCTCTCCGCGTCATCTTGAATTCAAAAGAATTAGTAAACTAGTTGATTTCTCCTCTAATTCCTATTTTCTTGCAATTAACATTATTTTCAACGGTCCGACAAGACTAATTTACTAATCCGCTACGATGTGCTACGATGCAACTACGAAATGGGATGGTAGCACATTACGACGCTACATTTGACTGCGCTACGAACCGACTACCAACCATACATAGGAATTCAAGAAACGGGTATTTAGGTACATACCGTAAACAGAAGTACAAAAGGAAAGGGTTAAGTTTGTGAAACACTAATAGTGATTGGTCATTATCTCTATATCCGCTGTCAAGTGTTGTGATTGGTTGACGCGCTACCGTTTAAACCTATAAGGCCGCGGCCCCATCTCTACGGCACGGCGCCGTACCGTACTACGGCGCGAATTCGTGCCGTAGTACGGTACGGCGCTTTGCCGTAGATGTGGGGCCGCGGCCTTATGGGAATTAATTTGACATTTGATCTGTTATTTACGTAATCAATGCATTAGAAATTAGGTCATCACCATTAAAAGAGTTTTAGTTAGCCATAAACGAAGAAATTAAAAGGTGTTCGGATACTACTTACCTCTATAGGTCATTTTAGAGCTACGGCAGAATTCAGCTTGCGTTCAAAGCAAAAATTAGAGCACGACTCGCTAAAAGGATTGTTTTCAATTACAAAATTGAAAATGACACCCTGTTTAGTAGCGGGTTCGATACCGCCTTCACAAATGGTACACGGACCTAATAATAGGACGCGACGTGCAATACCGCCGAAGAATAAGAGAATCGCTAACCTATAAATATCAAAGTAGAGACGAAACTGTAACGAAACACATTTACAGGAGTTGGTTCCGTAACATTTGTTTGATTTTCAACCGACTTAAAAAATAGTTAAGGTCTCTAGGTCTTATTTTGGATATTTGCTATTTTTTTTGTATTTATTTAAAGACTTTATTGCACAAATTTAGTGTACAAAGGTGGACTTAATGCTAAAAGCATTCTCTGCCAGTCAAACCTTTAGGTCATGCAGAAACCTCAAATCTTGGTCACTAATTACAAGAAATAGTCATATAGACGGATTTGAATGTTTTTTCGTTGATCTAGACATCTTATTTATAGGTAAAGCATTATATTTTTTTAACTACAGAACATTTTTTTTGTGTTTGCTATATGTTCTTGAAATTATGTTTGTACAATTTAGAGCACTCTTTTTGAGTGTTTAATTAATTATAGTATGTACATTTTCTTGCCTGATTTACAACCTGTTTGTAGTACTTATCTTATACTAACGTTAAATCCTAGCTTTAGTATACCTTTCTCAATTTCTAGTGTCTACTAGTCATATAATGGTACAATACTCGCAATTGCCATAATAAAACTATTAACCAGGATTGTTTCCAGCCAGCCATAAACTCAACCGTTTATTACGTCCTAATATACCAGATACAGCCGGTTATGTTCAGTTTACAGGTAATAACCGTGACAGACAGACAGACTGCGCCATCTACGTCATAGTTACGTCATGTATGAACATAATAGGAAGTCGTTTTGTGTTATGGATAAGCATTGGGATAGTTATCAGACTGACAGGCAAATTAGTTGATATTACTGTAGTGGTTATACGTATAATTAAAACTATGAGAAATAGTTATAGGTAAACCGCGTCATTAAGACTACCTGAGGGCACAGGGGTGCGGGGGAGACGGGAGTGGGTTCGGATATAACTGAACGGTTTTAAAAATATTTTCTTTTGTTTAAAAGTGTATATCGAAGTGGAAACTCGAACTCTTTAAATTCAATGATCTAACCTGTTACTTTACACACCCGTTCAATGCGTTCCTTTGCAACTTTTTGCGGGCGCATTTTCTTTTACAACTTAACGCAGACAGATTCTCTTGTTTTCTTTCGCGAACATACATTAGTTAGGCCCAACTTCTTCATCGATAGAATGGTAAAGTTATGTCACCAGCGGTTAAATATTTACAATTGTGTGTGTTTTAAAGAAAAACTACCTTAACCCAAATGTCATTATATCTATAAAAATGTTAAGAATGTATTATTTCTTCAAAACACACATAATCGTAAATATTCAACATCTGGTAACGTAACTTTTCATTACTATTGATAAAAAATTTGGGCGTTAGAAAGTTAAGTTTTGTTGTTGACTTTCAAGACAAAAGAAGTATACGGAACCCAAAAAATGTGTCCGCACACCGCGCACAGGTGACTAACGAGGTATAAGGTCACGCGCGCGCACATTCCGCCCGCGAGTTGCGATAACGAACCGACACCAATTTGGCGGCGAATAAACGCTTTTACGTGAGTCTTAGTTGCGAGTACAGTTCGCTGGATAAATAACTCGTATTTTTGTATTAATTACCTTGGCAGAACCAGGGTTAAAAATAGAGAAAAAAGGGAATCTTAACTGAGAGATAACTCTTAGCTGGCTGCTACCTTTTCTGTGAAACTTTAATGTAATTTTATTGAAACCAAGTCATCATTCGCTTGCCTTGTTCCCAGTTTATCTGGGGTCGGCGCAGTATGTTTTTTTTTTTTTATTGAAACCAGGTGAGCGACAAATTTTTAAGAAGTGATTCTTATAACGATAATTATGTAGCTTTTAACAAAATTGGCGTAATACACGGTCAAGAATAAATATGATTTGATGGAAATTATAACATGATATAAAAATTGCTCCCTGTATAATGAGGTATTTACAAATTAAAACCGGTTAAGTGCGTGTCGGACACGCGCACTGAGGGTTCCGTGCCACTCTTAACTGAATTCAGGGTCCACTTACTTTCACTTAACGAAAACATCACAATATAATGCGACAGCAAAAATAACTTTGTTTTTCATACTGTTTGTATGAAAGACAAAGTTATTTTTGCGGTTGATAAAAATGTGCAATATCTCAAAAACTACTGGTTCGATCTCCTTCAAACCAATTTTCGTTGCAAGTTTTTGTTGAGATCTACATCATATATTTTTTTCAAAATTTTCACTTTCTTAGTTTAAAAGTTAGATGGGGGGGGGGACGCCCATTTTACCACTTTGGAAGCGTCTATATCTCAAACCTTACACTTTTAGAAAAAATGGTTTTAGAAACCTCAACATCATTTTAAAAGGCCTATCCATAGGCACCACACATGCTTAGGTTTGAGTAAAAAAAAAATTTTAGGTTTTAGTTTCATGTATGAGCCCCCCCTTAATATTATTTTTTCTTACTTTTTGTATCTGAATCGGAAAGCGGTGAACAAAATACACCTACCTACCAAGTTTCAGCTATGTAATGCTTATAGTTTCTGAATAAAGCGGCTGTGACATACGGACGGACAGACAGACAGACAGACAGACAGACACACAGACTTGACGAAACTATAAGGGTTCCGTTTTTTGCCATTCGGCTACGTAACCCTAAAAACGAGCAATACCTCATGAAGGCTACCGTTGGAATCCACACCCTGTTTAAAAAAGAAAAGAGTAGGTAATAGACAACATGTCCCTGGTCCCATAGATTAATACAGGGTGTAAAAAAGTGCGAGCCAAATTGAAGTCCAAGTGGTCAAGAGTCGAGTATGAAGAACAGGGGAAAAAAAGTTTAAAAATAATGTTCCTGTTTTCTTTTCTAACCACTCCCTTCAATTTGGCTAGTACTGTTTTTTACATCCTGTATACTGGCCAAAAACTGATTAGATTATTATGTGAAACAAACGGCAAGATATTTTTGTTGCTGACTGTATGATATTGGTATAAGTTCTTTTCGTTATTTAGTTGGGCGGCTTGACGGAACTTTTGGGATGTTATTTAATAAGGGAAAGAACTTTGCCGTGTGTCCACAATGAAAGTCTTCAAGCAAAAGTCATATTTTTGTACCTTTGTATTAGTAACTTACACAAACGAGATACATTATAATAACACTAAACTAGGAAATGTTTGCAACTAAGCTTTTGTTTTTTTTTTTTAATTTAACTTTCAATCCTTGATCAGGCTAAAAGATTTTCTAAACTGTCAATTACTGAAGTTATACCAATAAGATATATTTTACTACAGAATAATTGGTGGTCCTGGATGTTGTATAAAATCTAAACTATTCACAAGAAATTATCTTTTACTTTACTTACTCTTTGCCGTGACCTCAAAAGATAATGGCGTGTTTATTTTTATGTTTTCTATATTAGTAGAGCCTTACATGTTTCGAAGAGACAGTTTATTTGGATAACAAAAGGTGGATTACAAATAGAAACCATTTCATTTATCTGTATTATTTTATGTATCAAATACTTTATAAACCTTACACACGTCACGCTCACGGTGCATCGTCACAATCGCTCGACAATAGTGCAACAACACGGGTGATTGTATGATTGCTTTTGTTGAGTTTAAATCATCGTTGAATGTACCGAGTTCATTTGTTAGTCCGAGATAAGCCTGATGAATGGGAATATGAATGAATGCGATTTATTGCGAAAAATATGGAAAATTCCAAACTATTTCAGTACTGCAGTAGTGCTGAATGTATATTTTATAATATGATATAACAGTTTGATGAAGTATCTAATCAATATAAAACAAAAGATTTTATAAGTTAAGAAATAGGTAAAGGTTGGGCAACTTTAAGTTACTTTAACCATACGGTAAAAACTACCCCAAAAAGTGTCACGTTGCATTGAGTTTAACAGATATATTTATCTTAACTTCAGTTTATAATAAGAGCTACCGTGCAGCCAGTCCAACATTAATAAAGAGGGCTATAATTATCGAAAAATACAAATAACTATTACGTAGTACAAATAACTGTTAAAAGATGAAATATGAAACCAAAAATTGCGCACGGGCGGGACTCGAACCAGCAACTTTCTGGCTAACCGGGCCAACTGCTCTTCCAATTGAGCTACCGTGCTGTCGGTCCGACCGCGCGAAATTCTTGGTCTCATTCAGTCTCATTGATACGTCATTGCGTGACGTTAGCGCCATCTACCCGTCTGTTTATGCAACAGCGGGCCAAGTAGTTATTCTTTACAGAATAAATTCAACTTGGAAATGATAACGCTTCGCTACTCATGGTTTTATAATTATTTTTACACTTACAGTGTCATATTTTATTCTTAAAAGATGAAATATGCCCGCTGTTGCATAAACAGACGGGTAGATGGCGCTAACGTCACGCAATGACGTATCAATGAGACCAAGAATTTCGCGCGGTCGGACCGACAGCACGGTAGCTCAATTGGAAGAGCAGTTGGCCCGGTTAGCCAGAAAGTTGCTGGTTCGAGTCCCGCCCGTGCGCAATTTTTGGTTTCATATTTCATCTTTTAAGAATAAAATATGACACTGTAAGTGTAAAAATAATTATAAAACCACAAATAACTGTTATTAAATTTGCTCTTGGACAGAAATAAATTACCATCAATGTAATTCCACCATGTCACGTGAATAAGTTTCTGCAAATAATACATTAAAATATACCCATTTTATATACTTTAATAATAAACATTGAACTACTATTACTACGTATGAAAATGACATCCCGAAGGAACCTCGTGCGCGATGAGTTGATGGTCACAGACCATCAACGCATGCGCGGTATCACAGTCACTCACTCCCGCTCGTAGCGTTAACCAATGTGACATTTGGTCAATTAATTTGTCAAAATGCCGTCTTGCGTTTTTAAGACATGCAAAAATAAAACCAACAGGAATCAAAACGATACCGGCGTTACTTACCATCGGTAGGAAATTAAAATGTTAACTTAAACCAACATAAATATTTTTTCAAAATGTTATAAATGTTTTGTATGAAATTGCCGCCATTTTATTCGAAAATCAAAGATTATAAAAAGTGACACGCACAGAATGGAAAAGTAGGTAGGTAATAAATAGAGGTTAGACAATGCGATGTTGTGATATTTCTTTTAAGGTGTTTTGCATTAGTAATTGTATTTTTCTAGAATTATCTCGTATGAAAAATTAAAATGATAAAAATCATTAAAAAAAAATAGTAAAAATCATTCGAGTTTTTGACCTACAGATTTTTATTTACTAAACTTTTATTTATTTAGCTCTTTTAAATAACTATTGATCAAAGTAAGTAACGATTAAAACGTTTTGATAAAATAATATTCATTCAATACAATTAAGATAAGTAGGCACAAAGTCTGTGTCACTTCTGCGGTTTCATATTAAAAATTCAAAATTTATGGAATACGTCAGTCTGTTGACAGTTCACGTCCAAAAAATGCGCACATTTTTTGCTTGGCATAGCGTCTCTATACGTAGTAGTAACAGCTCACTGATAATAAACGTGACACAGTGGTAACAGTCGTACTAGTCCTTACAGCTTCATCCGTTAAAATTCCAACAATTTATTTTTATTTTCTTAGACCAACTTTCTAAATATAAATTTACTCTTCTACATATTAGAACATTCACTACACTTGAAGATTGAGTAACTTAGTTTAGAGAAATTGAAAAAAAAACTCAATCCCAAGTCATGTTATGATTGTGACCAAGGGACATATTAAAAATGAATATTTTATTGATAAATTTCGTCGATTTTACGCATTTATTATACATGTTCTCTAAAACATATCCGTTAAAAAGTAATACTCAGGAATACGTATTTAAGTAAAATTGACACGGCAATACGCATTGCCGTGTCAATTTTACTTAAATTTCATGACATCGTAAATCAATGCAGTGATACTTTTATCTCACACACTGTATTGAGCAGTGATGAATGTTATTTTAATTGCATTTGAGTTATGTTACCGATAGCATAACTTGAAATTATTACGATTGCAGTGAGCACATGGAAATAAACTTCCACTCCACATTATGTACCAAGTTGTTTACGGAACTGTTCTGCAATTGTATTGTGTACAATAGTATCTGAAAAATAACAATATGACTAAAGTGTTATTTTACATATCTCTGGCATGTCTAGAAGCATTAATTTTCATTTTCTTAGAGACAAATATGTAATATTCAGCCCTTAATTCAGTGCCAACAATCGACAGGCCGAGGGCAGTTAGGCAATAGTTTCGCAGTTCCCGGCGGAAACCATTCATATTGACTAATGTTTCCTCCACCCCACATTACGTACCTTCGCACATCCACCCGCCTCTCAAACTACCAATCTCTCTTTCACCCCCAACAACAATGAGCTAGACAGACATACACCTCCAACTTACATATCGGCAGAAACTTGTCGAATTTGGGACCTAAATAACCTTGGTTACGCGCTGACAGTAGCAATTACCGGTGAATTATTTTTTCCTGCCATTACGGATGTTCATAAAACTGTATATCACGTCGGCTTTTCACGACACACGAAACTTTTCTGGAATGGAAACATCGAAAACGCCCACGCGCGCGTACCTTGACCGTGTGTTAATAACATCACTCTTCGTACCCACTGTTTCATGTAATGACAGCATTGGTCTAATGGGATAAACGGCTACTTATCACAAGGTTGTGACGCTCCGACCCGACCGGCATCCACTCTCGACAGGCCGCCGCCGCGAGCACACACTACGCCCGCCCAATTGCCTATAATGATACCACTCGAACGTATATCCGTCCGAACCACTCCTAAGACAATAGAACACAGTCTGCTCCCGTCTTGCGACATCGCAGTACTGCCCAGCAGAGTCGTGGGAACTGCGGAGTGATCACGAGTGATGTGATGATGTACCCGTGACGCGCCACCACACCCGAACAATGACGTTTAAAGAAACCTCAATGGACCTTTTGAGAACTGGCACAGTCTCAGCGACAACGATGATTGATTAATTAGCAGCGCACACAATTCGGGCATCATGAATGGAATAAATGCGGCTGCGGATAAGCCCGCGACCACGGTGGAAGCATCCGTGAAAAATGAGCCCAAACCCAAGAGAACGGGCGTCCGCGAGAAGCTCATGCAGATCAGATCGAATATCACCGTGGAACCGATCATCGCGTGCTATATCATGTCCAACGTGTTTTCAGGACTTGCTGTGCAAAATTTAAACTTAGAAAAAGCGTGTCGTGTGAACTTAGGGTACAGTGATGAAGTTTGCACGGCGTTAAACAGGCGGCAAACCGAAAACTATACCATGGAAGAGGCGGAAGTGCAAAAACTGACTGCGTCAGTGCAAGCGTGGAAAAACATTGTTCAGACTGCGTTTCCTTGTATTCTTGTTCTATTCGTGGGCTCGTGGAGTGACAAAACCGGGAAGAGGAAAGCGTGTATACTCCTACCCATAGTCGGGGAAGTGTTGTGTTGCACTAGTTTCATCTTGAACACATATTTCTTCTACGAATTGCCTCTGGAGGTCACGGCCCTCTCAGACCTGTTTCCGTCGTTAACCGGTGGATGGATAACTGTGTGCGTTGGTGTATTCAGCTACATAGGTGACGTAACAACGAAAGAAATGAGGACATTTAGAGTTGGGGTGGCCAATTTGTGCATGTCCCTTGGGATTCCTCTCGGAATGTCTCTGAGCGGGATTCTGCTGCAGCAGATTGGATATTATGGAATATTTTTCATATCAAACTGTCTGTACTTCACCAGTTTGATATATGGGTACATCAGGCTGAAGGATCCGGTGATATCAGAGGAGCGACAACGAGTAAGTTATCAATTCTGCTTTAGATAGCTTAATGCTCAAACTTCGTGTAAGCGTTCTGTTGCGTGTGAAGGAGATTAAGTGGTTCGCTCGCGTAGGTCGCAAAGTTGCGTGTAGCAATTTGGGATCAAAGTCTAGGGTTAATAGAGTATCGGTAGGTGCTAAGATAAGGCTCACAGTGCCATACATCATTCGCTGCGTACTCTCGACAGCCAGTTAGTCCTATGTCTAAGTGATAAATTGCTCGGGACCACAACGCAAATTCGAACGGAGGGGGACATCGTAACGCAATCAACGATTTTACGCGAGGCTCCGATAGGTGTCGCCTCGGATTTGTATTCGGCAGATCTTCCCGGATATCCTACCTTTGCCACTGTCACTATTCTTTATTTAGAGCAAATTATATTGGAGATTTTTCTCGTGACTGTTAGGATATTGTGCGAAACACGATTTTTGTGATCGAATGTTTCTAAAAATAAGTTTAAAAGAAAACCTATTTATTGCTTAAGACACTTTATATAGCTAGACTAATATAATATAAATGGCATTATTTAACACATATCAGTAATATTGAAATCCTATGAATTTTGATCCAAACTCGGAGTCCATTAAGTTAGCGATCGCATTTTCGCATGATGATATTAAAGGTTTTTTTGTGTAATTTGAACACTTTGACTGCCATTACTACCATGCTCGTAATTGTTATTTAAACACATTATTATTTATAAGGTTGACAAAGCAAGCAAGCAAGAGATAAGATAAGATTGACAAGCAAAACACGTAGAATAATCTAATGGCAAAGATGACGTGATTGCTTCCTTAGAGCTCTAATAGTTCATAGTGCCTTATTAGTTTAGTTTAGTAAAATTACACCGGTAGTACCTCTGTGAAGCTTTGTGATTTTTCAAGCATCTTTATTAAATTCACATAAAATACCTCCATATGTGGTTTGCTGTCTATCTAAAGAAAATCTATAATTTTTAGTACGAGGTACATTGATAGGTTAGGTTTAAAGATATTTATTCTTATAAAAGGCAATATACAGTCACTTACATGAGAACAACGTGTGCTTATAAAATTACATTTGTTTCGTCCGAGCTTAACCAGATAAATTAGAGACAATTAATGAGAAAAAACAGTAAAATCAATCAAAATTTAAAAATACTTTTCGACAACATATTCGGCCAGTTTTGATTTGAAAACATTATCAGAGGTTTCATTTTTTATATTAGACGGTAGCTGGTTATAAAGTTGTGCTCCTTCATATGTGATCATTTTTCTATCATAATTTGTTCTTATCTTTGGGGTAAACAGAAAGCTAGCGCGCCGCGTAGTTGATATAAGATAGTGCCATCCACGAAGACGCGCCCCACCACTCGTCCAAATCGTTTATAGTACATGTGTGCAAGTTTTTGAATTGAATTTGGAACATCATAATGACTAATGAATGACAAGCACACTTCAAAAAATACACTCTACTTGGATATGGTTTTAAGTAGGTATGGTTAGTTACTAGAAAAGTAATATATTATTTTTAAACTGCACAAGCATCATTTTTACTATTGACGTAAACGAAATACGTAAGAACGTTTTATAACATTTAAAAAAATGTTTAAAAACTTTCTTTATAAGAGAATCATCGATCCACCGGGACTTCATACGCGTGAATTGTTTTTTCTTCGTACACGTAGGTCCTAGCGTAATGTTTTATAGCCTTTCCCGATAAAGTACATCCCTGTAATATTATAAGTTACCACATGGTTATTTTTATTTAAAATTGTTTATGGTGTTTAAGTTTCCATTATAATTCTTTCAGTAAATTTAATAATGACAGTAGATTATACCAGGTTTATATTTTAGTACAACACACTGGGTTTTCCTTGACATTTTAAAAATAAATTAAGCAGAGCCACTTTCGTGACGAGTCTGAATATTTGAATGACGGCCGGCTCGCAACTGACACGCGTGTCTCCCCCCGCACCCCGCACCTTCATCAATCAAAAAAAGAGTGGGGCGCGCCTTCGTGGATGGCACTATCTATATATCTGGCTTTACTTTTCCAATGTAAATCCTTCGAGGTAACGTGTCAATCAATATAATAGGTGTTAAGCGTTATTTTTCGCTTTATCGCTTTATTATGAACAAAAAACACATATTAGAGCTCATTAGATTTGGACTAGTATTTAATGAAGTTAGTGAAAAAATTGAAAAGTATGATTTGAATAATTTTCCGACGGTGCACACGACAGGACTTTTATTTTATTTTATTTTTATTTATGTCAAATAACAGTTGTACAATCCTCTTAATCAGTAATGTAATCCTAAATAAAGTGTTATACATTATTGCACAACCAACAACTTTATCTACTTAATGTGTGATTGAAAAAACAATCAAGTCTAGTTCAAAATATTGTGCGACTCTGCAGTGCGCCCGCGGTACCGTGAATGCTAAGTAGGCTCGTATAAACTAGATTATACCCGTGTTTTGAGTTAGCGGACTACACATGTAAGAGGTCATTCTGAATAGAGTCTGAAGGAAATACGTTTTACTCTCAGAGATAGGTTATAGGCCTCTGCAGACGAAGGCGATCTCCAGCGTACTTTTTGTATTTCAATGTTCTACAAGGGGTTTGAGTAGCATCTCATGACACGAGCGCCATCTTAAATCTCAAGCTCTAGGATGGATTGTAGATTACTGTAAAGCCACAGAATATATAATAGTACTACATACAGAACGGACACTCACCTCCCCTCCCTAGTCTGACTTACCTCACTATCGCGCCGGAATTGGGGATCTCATTAGGGGACCGCCTAGCGGGCATGGCACGCGCATGTTTGCGACGTTAGCGGAAGTACAAAGTTTTGTGTACGAGAGATGCCTAAGTACTGTACAGTGTACGGGTGTCTTTCTTTCTCGAGAAATGACTCCGATAGGAGCTTTTTTCGTTTCCCAAAAGATGAGAGGTGGAAAGTAACTTCATACAAAATATGCAACTACCTATTCTAACTATTCAGTTACAGTGAACAACTTTAAAAACGTTAGGTAAAGGTAACATTCTATAGAATTATGTGTAGTTAGGAAATTATAATTGTATCATTTATGTGATCGGTGAAATCAGGTGTTGCTAAGGTAGATTCTATCTTTTTATTTCTCTACGATACCACGTGAATATGACATTACGAAAATTAGTACTCGTTACGTTGTTTACTAAATTAAAGTAAATTATTTACGTTGTTGATGTATCTGTTTATATTAAATTGTTATGTGAAAATAGCTATGACCGGTGCGGTGTAACGGACTTTGTCAACCCTTATAGCACGCACACAAACGCAGCGTCTGTGCAACACGCCATCTGTCAATGTATTGCCAAAATGAAAAGTTTCTTCTGAGTGTCCGGGGTGTGGTAAAGCCACGCCACATTGGCATTGTGTTGCGTCACCGTTGCGTTACGTCGGTTCGTCCGCCTATATCGGTCGCATGCGCGTTTCGATATTATCTTTATATATTTTTTTTAAACTAGATAGGAGATTTCCAACCCCTGTAATATTATTTTGTCGAAATATGCCGTTAAAATTTGTATATAAATCAACGGAGCTGCACCGCTCCGTCGTCCCAGCACCGACGCATCGCAGCGCCATCGTGGCTATGCTATAAGGGACAAAAGTCCCTCGTATGTAAGGCCTTAATAAAACCTCTTTTCAGGACCAACCTGTGGGTTGTCGAGGATGGGTCTGCTCATTCTTTGACGCGCGACATGTCAGAGAGACCTTAACAGTAGCCTTCAGGAGTGGGCCGAGGAGACGAAGGCTGCGGGTGTCGCTGTTGATTGTAGTCGTCTGCGTCATATTTGGCCCATTGCATGGTGAGCACTGCTGAACTGACAATATTTTAGTAGCAGTACCTTGAAGGTAGCCTTCAGCAAAATATGAGTAGATTGTTTTAACCGTGTTTTTATTTGCAGGTGAAATGAATGTACTGTACCTGTTCATGAGGTATAGATTCAATTGGGATGAAGTGCAGTTCAGCATGTTTTGCACTTACAGTATCATTACTAACTTAGTTGGTAAGTCTTTTAATATTACTTGATGTATGTATAAATAAATAAATAAACATGCACCAGACAACACACCAATTCATTCTGGTTTCGTGGTAAGGAATTTTCATACTTGTGTTACGAAGTACCAGACAACGATTGTGATGGGGGCTATTATTATTATTATAGTGTTGTGTCTTTTCCATTCTCGGGACCTTGGGGTCCCGGACGGACCTTTGGAAGGCGTACTCGTCGATGGGGCCGAAGCTAACACGCAGACGTTTGACAACATTATTCTAAAAGATGTGTGGTACATACACTGTGTGGCTTGGTTTGGCTATTCTTTTTAGATAAATTATTGTAAGAGGCTTCATGGAGGAATTTATTTAGCTAGATGTATGGTTCGTGTCTACACATTTGTTACATTGGTTTCCCACCAAGATCTTTGACTCTTAAATTAGGCTCACTTCCGTGCACTGATGTTATATGAAACTTCTGTCTTATTTTCTCCATAGACTATTTAACTTAATTTTTCCAACAGGCACACTATTTTCAATAAGCATATTCAGTGACTTCATGAAGCTGGATGACTCGCTCGTTGGCATTATCTCCTGCACGAGCAAGATCCTGGCATCCTTCATATTCGCCTTCGCTACCACTACCCTGGAGATTTACATAGGTAATTTATAAAATATATATTTATACTTATTAGTTAGGCCGACCGTTAGATATAATTACTTAAAATGCTATAATTACTAAGACCCACAAAAGCAAGCAGCTTTCTATAATTAGCTAGACCCGCAAGAGCAGACCAGAAGCCCTATTTTGAATCACGCGCCTCAATATGGCGTGTGATGGTCGTTGATAAATGTTTGATTTTCGAATGAATACCGGATAAAATCCACACATAAGTTTTTAAAAAGATAAATTTATTTTGTAAGTGCTTGTGTCAATATTTTACGTAATTTTAATTTATTTTCAAATGAGAATCACTCCTAATATTGACGCCAGTGATTCAAGCTCCGAGGCTACCTAATCCAAGGTTAAAATGCTAAACCGTCGTACTGTCCCTACCAACATCAAAGATACTGACAGTAACAGTAATGATCTGGCTAACCCAGAGTTAGCTAACCCAAGTCTGCGCAATTAGGCCTGCTATACAATAAAGAAATAAGGAAATCTTTTCACTAGACACTGGCAGCTACACGTTAAAAAAACTAACATTTCAATATATTATTAAGCTTTATTATTGTTCATTGTTACCTCAAAACCAGCCAGTGAAGTTTGCATAATGTATCGCTCCAAATAAAAACAAAACTTTTTTTTCGAATTGGCGGAAATTCAAAAAATAAAATTGCGAATGGAGACCTAGCTTATTCATCGCCGCTTCCGCACTGTTATTATGACTACGTGGATACAATAGATAATATTTATAATCTGTCGCAGCTCCGCTGGTGGAGATATTCAACGGAACGTCCTTCATCGCGATGCGGTCTATTGCATCGAAGCTGGTCACTAGCGAGGAGTTGGGTGAGTGCAAATCCTGTGACAATTATACTTATAAATGGAAAAAAAAAACTCAATTTCGCCGAACACTTATGTCTTTTGCTTTGGTTTTGTGTAATAGAAAACTATTATTCTTCCATAGTCTGTATAAACAACCACCCTAGACAAAGGGACATAAAGACATCAATATTAATTATATGTTTTGTAATAACTAAATAATTGAATTTTTGCACGTCTGCGGGCAGACTGAACACATGTGTTAATTACATTTAAATGTGATATTTATTTATTTTTTTCTTGGCAAATAAACGCTTGAGTTTGTGGGTTTACATAAATAACATACACGTATGACAGAAAGGGTGGGATAAATTAAAGAGCTGTCTACAGATCCAGTCTCTATAATCAACTGAGTTTATACTACAACAATCATTGTTAGTACTGAGGCTACGAGCTACGTGCTACGGTTTGGGTTCATAAATCTAATTACTACGACCCATGTACTTTGCTACGAGAGGCTCTAGCATTCGTAGCATTCGACACTAGTGGACAGGAGCATAAAGGAGTGAGCCAATCCAATTGAATAATGAGATAGCGTTACAAATAATTTTTAAATTCACCCCTTGTACTTTGATCGTTATTAAAACAGAGTACGATAGTAGGTACAAAGGTCGTAAAATACACGGAATTCTGTTTGTGTTTTTTGAAATTTTGAATTGATTTATTTACATTACTATGCGCTTTACATTTCCATCATTTAATATTATGCGCAATATGTCGGTACATATTGCGGTATTAATCTTATATGCCTCAGCTGATTTGTAATTTTTTTACATTACTTGCTCATAGCTTCGTCTTGCATACTCTTTCAATGTAACATGCCCTTCAGTAACTGTTATAAAGTTTCAATTAGTTGCATATAACTTACTTGTTGCAAAGTTTTCAAACGACTAGGTAAAACTTATTTTATTTTTATTTTATTTTATTTTATTTTATTTTATTTTATTTTATTTTATTTTTACTTGTTGGAAAACAAACAGCAATAAGTTACATGTATAATGTTAACAGGAGTTTTAAAACTAATAAGCCTATCGAGTTTTCACTTATAGAACGTATCGTACATACATAGCAAAGATATACAACAATGTTATAGAAAGGAGATAACATCGTGCAATTAAATAAACTAGCCAATAAATTTCAAAGTACAATGCCAAGTATAATAAAAAAGTTAAGTAGAAGAAGTCATACCAAGCCAGAAATATTTTATGTCTAATCAAAAAAGTTTGAGCTTACATGTTTTTTAAAATGATTAGGTCTCGCAGTAAACAAATCTATATATTGAGTATAGTTTTTATTAAAGTCAGTCGGCACTCTATTAAAGAAAAAGTTTTTTCTATAATTAGTGATCGGCGGTGGTTCCACATGGAGGGTCAGATAATTTCTTCTAAGATTGGCACGAGAGGGAACCTGAAATTTTAAATTTGAGAGAAGTTCGCTGGAATCCAGCCTCCCTAAAGCCAAATTATGGAGATAGATCAGGTCAGCTGCTACTCTTCTCAGAGAAAGTGGGAGCAAATGGTGATGTTTGCAATTAGCAATGTAATCGTTATCGGATTTTATTCTTATCTTGTAGTTAAGAAATCTTAAAAACTTTCGCTGAATTTTCTCTATCTGATCAATGTAAATATTGTAATGGGGATTCCATACTTGGCTTGCGTACTCCAGTTGACTCCTTACCAAAGAGCAGTAAAGAATTTTAAAAGACTTTGCCATCTTGAAATTTTTTGTAACTCTTATTATGAAACCAAGTGTTTTCATGGCTTTAGAAGTTATATGGTCGACGTGTTTGTCAAATAGTAATTTATCATCTAGGATTACACCTAGGTCACGAATGTGATCAGTGCGTTGAAGTGATTGCTGGTTTATTGAATAATCGAAGCTAAGTGATTGATGTGATCTGGTGAAGGTGATGCAAGTGCATTTCGATATATTCAAGTCAAGCTTATTAGTAAGGCAGTAGTCATGAAATCTATCAAGATCTTGTTGCAATAGTACGCAATCCCCTATAGAATTAATCTTTTTGTATATTTTCATATCATCTGCGAATAACAGGTAATTTGAATGATGAAAACATTTGTGAATGTCATTGATAAAAATTATAAAAAGCAGCGGACCAAGAATCGAGCCCTGGGGAACACCAGATGGAATAGCAGAGTAATGTGGATGTGAGGAGAAACCATTTAGAACGACTGTTTGGCACCGATCTGTGATGTAGGAGGCAAACCATCTAAGCAGATCTCCATGTATACCAGCGTCTTGTAATTTATGAAGCAAAATCACGTGATCGATTCGATCAAATGCCTTGGTATAGTCCGTATACACGGAGTCAACCTGGCCCCCAGAGAGCATGCCAGAAGTTACATCGTCCGTGAAGCACAACAGATTACTCACAGTGGAGCGACCTTTCAAAAAACCATGTTGTTGCGATATAAAGGTTTGTTTAAGCGCTGCGTAGACCTGGTGATGGATAATTTTTTCGAGTTACTTTCGCTAGGACACATAGTTTGGAGATATCAAATCTTATAGGCACATATCAATATCATCATCATTTCCTTACCCTTGGTTCCTTGCCCTATGGTGCTCGTAGCGCAGTGGTGGCGCTTGGATAGTAATTCCCAAAGCTACGGCGCGGTCGCGTTTGAATGGGTGCTATTCCGACCGTATTAGTGACGTAGGTACGAGTATATTACAAGCTTCTCCTTGCTTCAAAAGGCACGTAAAGCCGTTTGTCCCGGCTAATATCGATTATTATTAGTCGTTGAGCCCAGTCAGAGGCCATATGAGTGGCTTGATAACATCTGACAGCAAGGCTAGTCACTTTTCCTGCAAAACCCCTCCACCACATGCTCTTACTACTTTTGTCCTTGCTATTTTTTATAATAGGAAGTTGATGTTTGTCTTACCTCTTGTGTATCAAAAAAATATTCATTCATTCATTCACCACTCCGCACTGAACCCACGTGGTGGAGTATGGCTTAAACTACCTCATTGTTGAGGTAAGGCCCAGCAGTGGGACGTTACAGCCTACATTTCCTTTTTTTTCTTTCTTACCCTTATTCTCTGTCTGGGGTCGGGACTCCCAGTACATAGACATATCGCTTCTGATCACACATATCATTCGCAATTGAGAGACTATTCTAGGTTTTTCTATCGCCAAATCTCTCTGTGATCCTATTGGACGCTGCATCTCACCGAATCATAAGAATGAAAGAGTAGACTGTACTCTTCGCACACAGTTGGCCACTATAATAATATATTCTGCACTGAATATTTTTTTTGAGATCAATCGGCATGATAAAGTACCGTTTAATGCGTTATATTCTCAGGTAAAGTGAACTCCCTCTTCGGGCTGGCAGAAGCGATGATGCCGCTGGTGTACGGACCACTTTACTCCCGAGTGTATATGGCCACTCTCAGCATACTGCCAGGTGCGGTGTTCCTTCTAGGCGCCGCGATGACCGTGCCCGCTGTCGCTATATTTGCGTAAGTTTCACTTTATTTGTTTGTTCAAGTTGCCACCCTGTTTTTTTCTGCGTAGGTAGCTAAGGTTGACCAAAAATATGGGAAGCCAGGTTTCTTGGAGCCAATATATTACGCAAATTGATGTTAGTCAGTGAGCGAATGAAATTTTAGAGTACCACCTATAGCTTTTTCGCTCTACCTATATTGTTATTTTTCATTGGAAATGTTCTACACAGCCTCAGAAACCACCATCGAATGACGTCACTCGCTTTAATTTAGGACTGCTTGTATAGAACCTGGATTTTTATCCAACGTAGCTGCTGTTATTTCCTAATTGCGTACTTACTTCTTACTAAAAGCACATAAAATACATTATTTAACATGAAGATTGCTCTTTAATGTACTCAAGACCAAAAACCTCTCAACTGTACCGTTAAATAAAGAAAAGCAGTTATCGTAGCTCTTTCTTCACAGCAGTATTCTAGAATTCTGAAAAGCATGCTCTCGCAAATTAATTTAGAAGTGAAGACACTATGCGCCATTTTAAAACCTGTTTGCGCTCGACCGCAAACTACGCTTAATAAAGCGTCCAAACGTCCTTTTTTGAACGAGACTGTCCCTTATTTCAGCCTGGTGTCCCATTGTCCTCAACCAAATATCCGGACATAAAATAGCCCTGTATCACGGAACATACGTTCTTCTGACGTAACTTAATAACGTTTAGTCGTTCCATTTACGTTATCGGATTTTAAAGAAGTATATAAGGCGCGTCTCGTGGATCTAATGGGGGTATCAAAAAAAAAGTAAAAACAAGTATGACCCCGGGTTTCACCTTGTAAAATTTTATCAAAATAGGTTGAATGGTTCATGAGAATCATGAGTGAATACGCAGACAAACTGTATTCACCTAACACTATGGAGATCCCGTTTTGAGTAAAAAATAATATGGTCAGTTCACGCTTAACTAATTTGAGGAAACATTCCAAGATGCGGGAGGTACTCATTAACTTTTTTAGAGTTAACACAATAATGGCCCGCCTCGCTGGATTTAAGAAAAATATTTATTTTCTTGAGCGCACTGCGCAGAAGCAAGCAAAAAGTATACCTCGCTCGGATATAAATACCTCAAGTTTTTCATCCTGCAATTTCCATCTGCATTATATCTTTATGAGAATTAAATTATGTTTCAAGTACCTATTAGCCAAGCCATGTTAAAAACAAAGTATATTTTTCTGTGGTTAGCTTTAGTCCTGTAAATAAACATACAGACTGCAATATTTCGTAGTTTCAAATCAAAGATCAAAAAAGCTTTGATGTTGTTTCCTAGTTATGTCGGCCTCAGTTAACTTGGGACAATGTAATTCGATCTTCATAATCACCCCTAATTTTCACTACACCCCGTATATTTGCTAGAGTATTCTCACATAATCTAATCATCTGGAGATTATATATCTTGTCGTGAGAACGAACCGTGAACCAAGGTATATCAATTACAATATCCTGTATCAATATGATTATACCTTTAATTACTCGTACATCGCTTACACGCAACATTATTGACAATGTTTTATGTATGCTAAATAATGGTATTTCTTTGAATTAAAATTACTGTCGGTAAACCCGAATTCAGGTTTAGTAAAATCGTTCACTGGGATAAAGTCCGTTTTTCTATGCTTGTCGGGTATTATGTTATTATGTATTAGTATGTACAAACTAATGAGGGCTACCGTTTTCGTGCTCACTAGTTGGCGCCACTGTCGCGTGAGGTCTAGAATATAGCTTTTATGGTGTGTATGTAAATTGTCATGATGGAGAGATAAAAAATCAGGTTTGCCATTAAATAATATTAAAATACATCGAGAATGCCGCAGTCCAGCTTTGTTAAGAAAAGAGGAATTAGTACCCAAGTTATCAATGATTTAACATTTATTTTCTTTGTCCCCCTTTTAAAACACTCTCATACATTGATCCGTAACTAGTATTTGCCATAATTAATGGAAATTATTACAAAATATTCGAAACATTATCCAAATAGAAATAAACCGGCACATCTAACCCACAAACAGTGACATTTCGGAGACCTCACGCTACACAAGCACCCATAGCAGCGAATTCATACGCGTTAGCCCTCATTAACTATTTGACAGTGTTATTTTCTGAGGGTATTTTTTTTCAAGATCTCTGAAAAATGTATATGTTATATAAATTTTTCAAAGATCAACAGTTATATTATAACAATTATAGCGTATGCTATAAACTGAATCACTGTCCGTGTTTCAGTAAATATTAACTAGACATAAAAAAATAACTATCAGTCGAATGTAAAAAATCATAAGTATCGAATCATTATTCATGAACATGATGTCTAAATGTGATGACGATGAAGGCCGCATTAAAAATATTTAAATGACTGTTTATAGGTAATTTCTGGCATTTTCGCAAATCACATGTATTCTACTCATTATAATGTAACAAAATAATATAATCTCTAAACGTGTCGCTCGCATATAATCTGTGTGTAAACAGCAATGTGTGTTTGTTTGTAATTAAATGCACATTTCACAAAGACACATTGTATTCATATTGATAATGAGGGAAACGAATCGTTTTATTGAATATTGTGTAACATAAACTAATGTTTTGAGCTTAAATTAATTAGTCACACAAATCCGTTGTCTTTATTTTTCATATTTTGAACCGATTTTTTTTCCAGACCGATTTTTTTATCAGAATCAAATTATTATACGTCACTTGCAATTTATCAAGTAAATTTCAAATAGTACTCAAAAACTTCACCCAGAATACTTTAATTATCCAAATGGCCTCTTACGGAAGAACAACAATGTTTAGACTGATTTAAGTCCAAACCCCAGGGAGGAAAACCCTAACAAGAAATAAAATTAAAGATAAAAAATTCAACAAAATCCCAGTAAACAGATTTTCGTTCCAAAATAAATAGCGTAAGTTCGATTAAGAAATGTATTTGTACGGAATCAGATGTATCAATGCCAATTTTACTGTTTCTATTTTGTTCGAGACTTCGCAAGCCACATTGTTACGACTGAACTGAGAGAATACGACATTACTTACGTATCATATTTATACGTTTGCTTTACACCTCAATTATTAGCGCTCTTTCACGTATCAATAAATCGATTGATAAATATCCCATAAAGAAAGATAAATGATCATGCTAATAGGTTTGCCATGTTCATTGCACACTGTTTACATGTCCAGTAAACGATGTCCTTAATTACGTAATCAAAGACCAGTGAATCGCGTCACATACTTTAGTTCGCTTAACATCATGCATTATATCCTTGACCGCGCAAGCCGCCGGTCGCAACGCTGTGGCGCCCGCGCCCACACTCCCAGCTTTCGATAATTTGTGTTCACTCCACATTACAGATGGATGTACTTTGAACAAAGGGAGGACAACAAGCAACAAGAAGAAATGGAAAACGTCAATAAGGAAGTTTAATTCTAAACAAATTGACTATTTAGAACGAGCATTCATCTATCAGTGAACGTGTCGGACAGTAACATAATAAGTGTTTTTGGTGTGTCAATTGTAATAAAAGTTATCGAGCAGACAGTTGTTTTTGTACATAAGCAATAATATTGTGACATCGGATGATCTGATATCGGCTGAGTTGTTTGAATTGTGCGGCGAGTTTATTTTCGATTCCTGCGAGTGTTTGTGGACGCATTAAAGACTGATATGGCAACACAGGAGTGTTTGCTTACATAAAGGCGAACAATAGCACGCCAGCTCCGCCGGGCGGCTCAGCACTCATTCAACATCAGATCGTCTATTTATCTTGCTGTGTGGATGTGGCTCTAACTGTATCAACAATGTGACGATACTTACAAAGATTTTCCTCGGCTTCTAGAGTGCGGCGAAGTACTAACCGATATTTTTTCACAGCATATACAATTGTCAAGGAAACACAAAACATTTCGCGTAACAAAATGGACAAGTCGGGGAAATCGGAAACAGCCGTGTCCCAAGACACGGCCGAGGAACTGCCACTGAAGTCGGAAGCCAAAGAAGTTCCGAACATGACATTTGTAGAGAAACTGAGGTATGTTAAATCAAACGTAACGGTGGAGCCAGTGCTGGCATTGTTCGTGATGCCGAG
Organism: Pyrausta aurata; assembly: GCA_963584085.1. Lineage (NCBI taxonomy): Eukaryota > Metazoa > Arthropoda > Insecta > Lepidoptera > Crambidae > Pyrausta > Pyrausta aurata. Next base: position 12,150,557 of record OY757256.1, on the reverse strand, counting down.
CGTGCTGGCGATGTTAGCGACGCAAAACCTGAACTTAGACAAGGCGTGTCGGGTGAATTTAGGGTACGGGGATTCGGTGTGCACCGACTTACGACTGCGGAGACGGGCCAACCACACTTTTGAGGAAGACGAAGTTCAGAAACTGATCGCGTCCGTGCAGGCGTGGAAGAGCGTCGTGCACACGGCCGTGCCGACCTTGTTGATGTTTTTCATCGGAGCGTGGAGCGACAAAACCGGCCGGCGGAAAATTTGCATGTTGATGCCGATCTTCGGGGAATTCATGACGTGCATACTGAACATGGTAAACACGTACTTCTTCTATGAGGTCCCAGTGGAGCCGACCGTGCTCATGGAGGTCATATTCCCCTCGCTGACGGGTGGTTGGTATACAATGTTCTTGGGAACATTTAGCTACTTAGGAGATATAACATCGAGAGAAACTAGGACTTTCCGACTCGGTATTTTGAATTTATGCATGACCGTCGGATTTCCTATAGGTATGGGGTTGAGTGGAATTCTACTGAAATACTTAGGTTACTATGGAGTGTTCTCTATTTCTGCATCTTTGCAGTTTTTGAATTTCTGTTATGTTTTCTTCATGATCAAAGATCACACATGGCTCGAGAACAAGGAAAAGGTGTGTATTTACTCTTACGATGGAATTTGATTTTATCATTTCTATAATACTAATAAAGGTGATTATTTTTAGGTGAAGCGAACTGGTTGCACCGGTTTCTTTTTGGAGTTCTTTGACTTCCACAGCCTAAAGGAAACGTTTGAGATTGCGTTCAAGAAAGGGCCAAACAATAGACGATTGCGGATATGCCTCATTTTGTCAGTGGTCTGTCTGACCTTTGGACCTATGTGGGGTACGTATAATTTAAAACTTTTTCCACCTATCAAATTATGATTTCATAACGTATTACAACAATTACTGTATAGTTTTTAATTGTTAGATAAAGTACACTTCCGATAGGTTAAACAAACATTTACGCACCGTTGATTGTGAGAGCCAATACACCACTTTACTAGTTGATAAGGGCAGGAATAGTACTAGAAAATATCTGTTGTTATATGTTTAGGTCAAACAAACTTCATAGTTATTAGAACTATGTATTGAAACACGAAACACTATTATTTCACTTAATGCAACGACCTCTGTTCATTAAAATCAGCTAGTCTTAACTCTTCTATGTATCAACATTATTTAATTTGAGCCTAAAGCATCCTGCTGCGGGGCAAAGCATGCTTATGCTTTATGCATAATTGCTCCTAATTAATCAATTTGCAAACACACAAAAAATATCCAAAAGTAAAGTACATTCCCCCATACCTTACATATGACTGTGGTTGAAAATAAACCAGTATCAAAATGCCTTTGTTTTTGGATATACACAACCAGTGAATCTGTCATTTATTAGATTTGTTGATAGTTTACAAACAATTAAGCATAATCCAATGTTCCCAATCCATTTGCGTATTATTTACGGCTGTTTGCGTGTCATTGATACCTAAGTATATCTGGATATAACACCTATATCTTAAGCCATCAAATTTTTCAAATGGAAAATATTGACTGAGCGTCTGCGCAATAATATATCATACGTCGATGTTAGTTAAAGTCAATTATTCTTTGCGCGGCAAATAATGTTAACAATCTTTTCCAACTTTTCAAGAAACACTACCTACCTTTACCAAATGTCAGAATGGCTATTTTAATTACCATTGGTTAAGGCATTTTTTCTTCAAAACACACACAATCGTAAACATTCAACCGCTGGTATGGTAACTTTACCATTACTACGTATCAAAAAACTGGCCATAAGTACCAAATGTCAATTTAGAAATTTCACAATTAGTTATTTCAATTGTCAAGATTGTTTACAACATTCGCCAAGCAAGGTAAAACAGACTTTAGGATGTAGTACTATTATATATTCTGTGCTTTCGGTAAGTATATTTTTATCAATAGCAAGTGAAACAAATATAAAAGAAGTCAAAAACAATAGTATACCACTTTGAGGAAAACAAGTTTTTCTAAGATTTAATGAGTTGTGGTTAAAACCCATTGTTTGGTTACTTGACTCGCAAATTACTTTACGAGTTAGTAACATAAGTAAACAAAGCCAAACACGTTTTTCTGTGGTTTCTAAGCTACTCAATAGATTATCTAATATTATTATAGAGCTGTAACAAACAAAGACCACTTTAATAATATTTTCATTGAACTAAACACGTCCGATGCAAATATGTAAATTCAAATATATTTCTGTGTTGTTTCGACACTAAAAGATATATCAGAATCGGCAGTTCTGAAGTGTTTCAGTGTAACTATTCAAATGGCCTTGTAATATCTAAACGATAATGCTATCAAACATGATGTAAGTTAATCAAACAAGGGGTCACAACTCAAACAAGCCCTTCATAAGTACACACCGCCCAAAATTTGCCAAATCGGGGTCGAAGAAAACTAATCACCCGCCTTTTAGGGTTCGGCGCTGTCAAGTTAAATACGTTGCATTACGTAATGTACTCTACGTGAACTCTACGTTGCCCTTTTATTGCAAAAAATATAGAACCAGACTAGGCTAACCGACCGACACCGACTACAATGCAGTCATTATGACATACTTTTTTAATTTGGTATGTCAATACCTTCGTACTGTTCTAAGCTTAGTACCAAGTTATATTCACTATTGTTATTATTTTTTAAAGTTTTGGAATTAAGAGGTTAGTGACTGCGGTAAAAACCATCCGCATCGATGTCTGTCACTCGTTAACGAGTGACAGACTCGGATACGGATCCGAGTGGCAAAAACGGAACCGTAGTTTATTCAAGTCTGTCTGTTTCTTGAATATAGCACATTTTAAACTACCGCAAATATAACTTTGTCCTGGATATAAGTGGACCACTGATTCAGTTACAGTTGGCACGGTACCCTTAATGCGCGAGTCTGACTCGCACCTGGCCGGGTTTTTTTTTAAATGCTTACAATTTGACTGCAATTTTACTTTTACTAACATAAATTACTGTAACTCCATAAGAATTTCGTTAGCATGCAGTCTTATCACGCTGTATTAGCATACAGAAGAATGGAAGGGTAATGTTAGCACGTTACCCATCCATTCTTCTTCGGAGGCAAAATGGTGGCTCATCTATGCGTACCCTTACGCCCTTTGTCCCCCTATGCATTCGCATGCGGCAGCGATGCGAAACTATTGCTAATATCTTTGATTAAAGTAAAATAGCGGAAGATAGGTGACGCGCCACCCGAAAGTGGACCGCTAAAATCAGGCCCCCGTCGCCTAATTTCCATTGGATTGCGTGTGCGGGTGACATTTATCAGACGTGTGACGTAAGGAATGTGTAGTGCCATTTTTTAGCTGACAATTAGTATGACATGCCGTATCTTCCGGTATTAAAACCTTTTAACACACTGCTCTCTCTATTACCTATTCCGAATTCCATTTGCGTCAGTGCAATGACTATTTCGCATTTGTTTGCGGAACGACACTGGCAAGATGTGGCTATATGTTAGACCAAAATACAGCATATGCTAAATGTCGCCATACAATTTACAGATTTCCGCAGTGCGGCAACAGTTTCGCATGCCGCATGCGACCGCGGCGGTAGACTTACGGCGTTACGCTGTGGCTATATCGCTGCGTTGATTTATTCTTGTCCGAACAATGTCAACAGTCGCATGTGGACACCGTACGTCATACAAGAGCGAAAACAATAGCATTTGTAGCGCGATTAGCCAGAAATAGTGCTTGTCCCACGATCCTGCCACAGTTTAATTTTCTATGGCAACACTGGGCTTGAATCCTTTTAAAAGTTAGGATCTTTTGAAATTATCTATTATATTTAATACCTACTAAGTACCTCTATTTTCAATTTCTGTGTTCGCAAAATTATTAATAAAAAAAACACTAAATGCGAACTTTCATTTGATTGACGTAATCGAAGATTACAATAGCAGTCTCGTTCAATGCAAAGATGTTTATAAACTAAGACTGGAATGCTATATCCGTTTTACTACACAAATTTTTGCTGGAATGAGTAACGTATTAAAAAATTACAAAGCAAAATAGTGTTTAATAGACAACCACTGGTACCCTGCAGCTTCGCTCGCGCTAAGTTTTCGTTTAGCGCGTTTCGCACCATGAAGTTTTTCGCACCGCACTGGTCAATGAAATGGGTCGTTTCATAAGATACCTTAGGCGATTTGCACTGCTAACCCACGGCGGTGCGAATGACCTCATTCTGAAACAGCACCTGGGCGATTTGCACCGCCCCACACCGCACCGTATACACACCTTTGATTCATGCTTATTACCCTACATGGGGTGATTTCAAACTAATATGGTACCTTCTTCCAGCAAAACCACTTGTAGTGTGTTTCAAACTTACAAAGCGCGATTTATTAGCAGGTCGGCTTTAGTTTTCCAAATCATTTAATTATTTAACTCGTATTGCAAACGGCTAACAAAATGTTGTTTCAAAATCCTTACAACTATAATACAAGTATGCACGCACACCCCGGAAGCGGGTGGTGATAAATCAACACTCGCGTAACAGCTATAAATTAACACATTGTCTTTCTTAAAAGATTTATTCGGGTCCCGCCGTAATAGAGACACACTGCAACGATATAAATACAGTTTTGATGTCGAAAACGGCTTTAGATAAGTGGCAACGTTAACGCTAACGAAAACGCTCAATTTTGCCGTAAGTAATGACGTTTCATGTACTTTCGTTAGAACTTAACATTTCTGTGCGCGAGTTGTTCACTACTATTCTAGAGGCCTGGAGAATGCACGATAAGGTTAAACCTATCTAGAAGTCGATTACACAAATTAGACTGACCCTATACTCGTATTTGAATGGACCGTCGTTTTTAATGCATTTTAAGTGTTTCCGCACATTAGAAATATTTTTTATAACGACTTGTCATAACAGGTGATTATTTCCCAACGTATGCGTAAAGGTGGGTTTAGACCAAACAAACCAAGAACTAGAGCTAGAACAAGAACATTCTTTCTTGTTATTTTATTGTTAAAGAAAGCTCGATTAGATACATGGAATAAATAACGAATGCTCTGTTTACATGAGAATAATTTAATGAAGCGGGGATAGAATGAGCATTCGCTCGTCTGATGTAAATGGGCCTTAATGTAACGTTTCGTATTAGTTATTTTCTATGCTAATTTGGTAATTATGTAATTGATTTTTAAATACTTTCATATAAACGGCTAAATAGAAATAGGTTTGTCAAAAAAAACATCTATCATTTTCTATCCACAGCATTCAATCTTGTAAAACCTCGTCCGTGTTTCATAGATCGATTTAGTCATATATGGCACAATAAACGTGCAATACAGTAGTCTAATTCTCAGTATGACCAGCCCACCATAATGAAGACTGAACTCTACTTTATGATTTATTTGAAGCTTCTTCTTCTTCTTCTTCGATCTTCGAATTTGAAGCTAAACCTTTTCAGTATTTTGACAAATAAGATGTTGATATTTTCAACTAAACAAAACTCGAACAATAGCTACATGGAGTTATAAGATAGAGTTAAAAAGTAGATTACATATTTCCAGAAAGATATTATTACGATACAGTCATACATCTATTTATGTATTTTGTTATAAGTTGTTTCAAGGTAAGTCATTTCGTTTGAAGCTAACAAACTTCCTTTCCAAAGATTTTTAAGTCAGATAAAAAGAACGTATAAAAGTGTAAGTTAGACCAAACCCACTTAATTCACTTTTATTGTACTAACAGACTGCCCGTAAGCGTACGTATATTGGCTAGATTGGCTTTTTGAATTTCAATGAATGAAAATAGACACCTCAGCGTTTTGCATATAGTGCAATGAATAACAAGAATGCACATGTCCGGTGGATTTATTGGTTCGTTTGCGCCAATTTACTGGTGTTAGCATCAAATGGATATGTAATAGAAGGTTAGAGGTAGATACATAACAAAAAGCACTATGAAATCAAATAATATGCTACGAAGCGGATGGGCGTTGCTCTGATCAGATGAAGTTGTGTTTCGTGCATGGAAAATCTTTAGCTATAAATTTGTTTATTAGAGAGCTACAATTATGACTATGATAGTCAGTGGTCGTTGAAATAAAATCTGAAAGAGGTTCTTTCTTCATACGTATTCTAGTTAAGTGGCCTTATCAAAAAACTAACTGAAAATTTAAAACTACACAAGCTACCAGCTAGCTTATCTATAAGGCCTGTAAATATCTTTAAAAAATATTTATCTTTTTCGTCACTGATTGGATGGTATATATCGTAAAGTAAGCTGTATTGATCCAAAGCAATGGACAGTTACAATCCAATATTGACTATGCGACATGTGTATGAATTTAATCTAAGAAATGTCTCACAATGGCTATACTATGGCCAACGTATTTTTAAATACATATAATAAGATGAAATAAGAAACCGTAAATTGCGCACGGGCGAGACTTGAACCTGCAACTGCCTGGATAACCATGCCAACTACTCTTCCTAATTGAGCTACCGTGCTGTCAGTCCGACTGCGCGAAATTTCTGAAATTTTTGGTTTCTTATTTCACTTTTGTATAGCACTATATGGGTGTGAAACGTGGACCATGACAAAGAAAGATAGGGAGAGACTGGAAGCGTTTGAGATGTGGTGCTGGAGGAGGATGGAGAGAATTAGCTGGACGGAGAAAAAAACTAATGAAGAAGTCTTGAACTTGGTAAAGGAAAAGCGAAAACTAATAGAAACAATTGAGAGTAGAAGAGGGAGAATGCTGGGACACTTGATACGACACGACAGTTTCATCAGAACGATAATAGAGGGAAGAATAGAAGGAAAAAGGAAGAGAGGAAGACCAAGAATAAGCTATATGCATCAAATAAAGCAAAAGTTGAATGTTGCGTCATATCAAGAGGTCAAGAGAATGGCGGAAGAGCGAAAAGAATGGAAAAAACTCCACCGACAAGAGCGTGGCTCTTAAATTAGATGATGATGATTTCACTTTTAAGAATACAAATATGACACTGTGAGTGTTAAAAAACATTCTAAACCATTGTATTTTTAAATTTTCGACGAAAAGCCGCTACGAAAAGGTTATTGTTTGATGTAATAGCGATGTAGTGATATTTTACGGAGCCCTCGCGTGGATCATTGGGTTGAACAAACAAACCGTACGCTTTGTTTGATTCGGATCCAGTTTTTGTACCGATTTGAGATTCGCCAAACTAAAATGGTTCGCTGACCATCAACCTTTTTCACGGTATTTTAGCTCGTGAATGGGTAAACTGTTACAAAAATGAGGAATACAACTATTAAAACACAATGAAGTTTTTCCGGTTTTCGATAAATAAATAAAATACTGAGATAAATAAATATATTATTGACACTATCAGTAATATTTTGTTGCGATTAAAGAATACTAGAATTTTTCTTCCTATTACGTACCACAGCAATCCTGTGGCAAGTATTTATTTTATCTTTATTGGAAAACACAACAGATTACATCGTGGCTTAAAACTATGACATTCATGATTAAAACAGAGTTATAACTAGAAAAAAATCCTAAAACGTGTTTTCACGGCATGCTAAAGATTGGTGTTAAAAGAGACCGAGATGTTATTCACGTGATATAAGTTAATGAACACAAGTCTAACTGATGAAGTACCGAACACAGTTAACACAATAGATCAAAAACAAGAACACAAAGAAAATTAAGTATTACAATAGAACAAAGTTAACTCTGAACGCAAACAAAACGATGTTGAACAGGACAAATCAAGTTTTTTAGCTCAAACAGCTACCTAAAATCAAGAAGTATAGAAACAAGAAAAAATTAAAACTAAGACATTTATCATACAAAATATATTAAAACCTACCTATTCAAATACGAAACCATTTCCCTGTGTCAAAAGGCTGATGCTGGCTGCGTTGCCGCGTTGAATAGCAATGCTAATCCTTTGAGCTTGGAACCAGCCAACTCAATACCTGGCGTAACAGAATTTAATTTTGGAGATTTTTTTCAAACAACAATTTAGTAGAAGGTCTTCACGGTCGAAACATTTTAACACCAAACGGCGCAAACACATGATCACTCGTAAGTGAGACGTCTTTGCGACGACGAGTGAAGAAGAATTAACTAATAATAAAATTATTACAGGGGAACTGAGTGTGATGTACCTGTTTGCCCGATACCAATTCAACTGGGATGAAGTCAAGTATAGCATATACTCAACCTACAGCCTCATCACTCATTCTGTTGGTAAGTTGTACGGTTCGATTCCAAGTCAGGTTTAGATGTGTCAAATTGCATAAGTTTTATGTAAATCAGCATCTGCTTACGTGATTTTACGTATAAGTACATGTACCTACACTAATGAATATCTGTCGATCTCTCGCATTCTATTTCTCTATATTGTTTTAATCTTTCATGGTCACTAACATTAGAATAGTTAGATACGGGATTGCTACCATGTACCTTATTATTTATGAGCTTCCGATATTTCGGCACTATTGCAAGCGCCATGATCTGAACAGTGCCGAACAGTGCCGAAATATCGGAAGCTCATAAATAATAAGGTACATGGTAGCAATCCCGTATCTAACTTTTCTATTTCTCTATTAGAAAAACAATTTTCTCCTTCCATTCATCAAAAGTATGTGCACAATAAGATTGTTTTTTTTTTTCAGGAACGCTGTTTTCTATCAGTGTATTCAGCAGAAAACTAAAAGCAGACGATGCAGTTCTTGGCATGATATCGACAACCAGCAAGGTCTGCGGAGCCATAGTGCTGGCTTTTGCGAGGAACGACTATGAAGTTTATATGGGTTTGTATCTCTATCATCTCTACTCGTATGAACTCATTAGTATATAATTTGAATGAATAAATATATTGCTATTGTATGTATGTCAGTCTTTAAGGTATATATTATTATTTTTTATTATTAATTGTCATATGTATGCTAGTCTATAAGGTATTTGTACTTTGGGCCATAAGTAGCCTGATAATAAATCAATAATAATTACAATTCAAATATTAAAATCAATATTTTTGCATTAACCGTTTTGTGCTCCCAAATCTCTTTGATATCTAAACTTTAAACACAAGCTTTAACATCGCATTGGTTTTAAGAGTGTTTGATTCTTACATAAAGTCAAATAATGTTTATAAAACACTTATGTGCTTCTATGCAATTAGTTTTTTAATCTTTATTATTCGGCCTAACTTCAAAGAGATACCTTGAGTGAGGCACGGATCCACAACCAAGTATTTATTTACACAACTCATTGCTAACACACTGTTACTTATTCTTTCAGCTCCGCTAGTAGAAATATTGAATGGGACGTCGGCCATAGCTCTCAGATCAATCGCTTCGAAACTAGTGTCGTACCAAGAACTAGGTAAGTCTGAAGAATGATCTAATATGCACCCTTATTCATGAACATGCAAACAGTCTAATAAACCTGTTTTAACTATTACACTGTTTTGTCTCGTTCTTTCTTGGCGCTGTCATCATTTAACAGAAAGTGACAAAACAGTGTAATAGCTAAAATAGGTTTATTTGACTGTTTAAATTATTATGAATAAGGGGGTATTGCTATATTTCTATTCGCTGTCTGCGAAGTAGATAGCGACTGTGCTCACAGTGACCAAAAACACAACATTTGGCGACGTCTGTCACCATTTCTCTAGCTAGCTAGCTAGCTGTGGATTTTGTAATACAAATAAAATAAAAATAGAAAAAATACGTGTCTGAGCATTGTATTTTATTAACAATCGACACTATAGATTAACGTTATTGAATAAAACAAATTGATAATACAATATTTCATTGATAATAATAACTTTGGTTTAATTACTTTTCGTAATGGCAGCCAGCCATTTGTCATTTCAACGTCCCTAAATTGTGTTTGGCCCTGTCGTTTCGTAGGTCCCAATAACAAAAATAAGTAACTTCTTATATACTTTGTTAAAGTAACAATCAAAAAATATTCCTGCGGCTATAAAAATGAAAGAAACTCCAACAACTTTCTTTACATATTTTTCGTACTTAGAAATCTAACAAAAGCAATATCGTTTCGTTAATGTGACGCACATAACTTTGGGAACATGCTCTCGAATTTCATAAGCTGTCTATTATTCGTGCCAGACAAGTTTCTAATTATTTGATACAAGCGGTGCCTCGCGGGTCGCGATGCCGCCCGCGTCCCTCATAAAAAACATTTAAATGATGATACCTGAGATAAGAACTATCCTTTGTCCTTTTCTTTTCCTGCATCTTCGTGTAGTACATCTAGAAGGAAAAGAAATACTAATAAATTAATTTAAATTTCCAGGAGTACAACTATCTCTATATAATAAAACTACATCTAAATCTGTTCTTCGGTTTCAGCGTATAGAAGTAACAAACTGACACACTTTCACACGTTCTCATAGTATGGATTTGGTTTCCAGGAAAGGTGTATTCGTTATTCGGCGTGGCGGAGACGACAATGCCGTTGATATTCGCCCCGATGTACTCCAAAGTGTACCTGATGACGCTCCAAGTGATGCCCGGAGCTGTGTTCTTGCTGAGTGTGGTGGCCACGATACCAGCCCTTTGTATATTTGGGTGAGATAAATATCTTGTCATGTTAAAAAGTCAGTTAATTGGAAGACCATGTTTAGATCAAAGGATCGTGCTGTATGCAAACCATTATTTTTCTTATTTGGCTTTTTGCTTTTGTTTACCTAGGGATCTGCGCCAGCTTCTAATGGATGAAGTAGGCAATGTCCTTTCCGAATAATGTAGATTTCAATGACGTGGTTTTAGAGAAACTTAGCACTTAAAAACCTTCCAGTCATCAGATTACATGTATTTAAGCCGCATATATGCAACCGTTCACTACAAACAATGAAATGGGAAGTCTATATTTCAGTGTACATTCTGTAGCTGTTACAGCCATGGTTTAATTTCATTCCAGGTGGTTCTACCGCGAGCATAAGAAGGACGAGAGAGAAAAGAGGCTGACTATCCCCACCACCATGCCTTCAGTGCCCGCTGACCCGCCAATCGTGGCCGCCTAAACTGGTGCAAACCGGGTTCCTAGTCTCTCATTTATGACATTGGGCCTATTCCCCGGCATCCACACCTCCTTAAACTACAGATTGACTTCGAAGCAATGCGACTTGCGGCATATGCATGCGTTGCTGGCGGCTATCTTTGATCTATAAGAATTACTCAAGGGACAGGAGCTGTGAGACTGCTGCTTCAGATGGTTAAAATGAAGGAAAATTATATTGTTTCTGATTGGTGTTTGTATAAGTTATATATTCTGATAGATTTTATTTGTGGAAAACCTTGGAGGAGGCCAATGCTAATGTTCAGCAGTGGTCGTCCTTTTGCTGATAATGATGATGATGTTTTTTCTCAGTAGCGAGCGAGTCTCACTATGCTTCCCTACTGATGTACCTAGTATGGGATACACCTAGAATGAAGTATTGTAAATATAATTATTAGCAGATATTTTTGAGTTTGGATTATTGCGAAATAAAACTATAAAAGGAAAACATATGAACCTTAATAAATGTAAACCATGTTTATTTACTACTCCATGAGTAATAAAAATATCTATAATTTTATGTTTAATATTATTTATTAAAAAAGCTTTTGAAAGAAAGAAAATAAATTTATTCAACCTAAATAAATAAAAATTTTAACATTGAGTGATTTATTATGATTACAGAATCCACGAATAATTCACTAAAAGTAGGTAAATAGGCTTAAGTCTTTTATAATTTATTATGAAAGAACTTTAGTTCGATTTTAAGCTTTCGTAATACGAAATTTGTAAGGAGTATTTTCTGTGCTTTCGCGTTGCATTGCAATAAGTATTACACCCGTCATTTTATACTTATATGTATAAGTAATTCGCGCTTAGACCCGTTATTTCTAATACTTACAAACTTTATTTTGAGTTAAGAAGTGAGGTAATTCAGGTAGTTATACTGTATATTAGCTTTGTAAGCACGTTTATCTTATTTTATTTTTATTTGTATACATTAGGTAAAGAAAAAAAAATCACTCATTGATCCTATATTCCTATATATTAGTATTCGCCATCCGATGAAGAAGCAATACAATTAACACCATTAATACTAGTTTATTGTAATTCTAGGCTAAATTAAACGTAGGTACACAGTGATTATCATGTTCATGACATACGAACAACCAGCTGTTATTTATACTAGGTGCACAGGTAGTCTCGTATATCGTCACAGGTTCAAAGCATCATGTGACAAAGGCTCATAACTGCATTAAGCGTCCGAGAGGCTTATTGACACTCAGTAGTGAAGGCTAATTCAATGCTTTGAAGTTTGAAGTACTAAGAGAGATACCTGCACTAAACAACAAAAGGAGAAGCTTAAAAAGCTTTTAGAAACAAATAAAAATGGAGGTCAGAACTAAGGAATTTTAGGAGTTTGGTCTGGCGCTGCGACTCTAGTTTTATGTGTTATTTTCAGCATTAAAGGTTCTGCGGGTTATAAAATAGAAATAAAGATGTACGTTTTATCGAGATGGGTTTGCTCTTGGCTTTAGTTAAGACCTCATGTGGCTTAGACAGAGTCGACGATGAAGCGAGCGTTGCCAGAAGAAGCCTGTTCAATCTGACTTTTAAGATCTTCGGTTTGTAATCCACCTTAGTTGTCTACGCTAGGTAGATGTTTAGTGACACTCAAATATGATTTTACTGTTCCATAAGTGTTCCATAAACGTATAGGACCCACGAGTCCACCTACGCATTCGCATGTGGCAGCGACGCGACTATTGCGAATTTAAAACATCTGCCGAACGTTACGCGTCACTATGGCTATAAATAAAATATAATATGACATGACATAAGGCTGCGTTTCCACCAGAGATGTGCGAGGATGCGTAGCGAGGGATGTGTTTGTAAAGAACCAATAGAAACGCTTTATTTACCTCGCCTCGGTCAGCACAGCTCTGGTGGAAACGGCTCAGCGGAGCTAGATTTTTGCGCATACAAAACAAGCGAGGAATGTGTGCGAGGGATGTGTACGAGGGATGTGTGCGAGGGATGTGTGTTGAGAAGGTTTGCGCATACACCGCACCCCGTCGACACATTTCGTAGCTTCGCAACCCATCCTCGCACCACACATTAATGCGCATTTTCACAGCTCCGCTACACATCCTCGTAAGCACATTTTCATCGCACAGCTTTGGTGGAAACACCCACACATTTTCACGGCACAGCTAGACATCCTCGTACGACACATTTCTATCGCACATCTCTGGTGGAAACGCAGCCTTATGTTTTTATTTATCTACCTATTGCGAAAAGCTTGCATCCGTCTGACGCGTCGGTGCACTTACCATTTTGCATTTGATTCCGAAAATACCGACAAGGATGCACCTATCACATCTAGTTATACATTAGAACGTGACATAGATGCGAAACGTTGCCATACAATTTACAGATTTCCGCAGTGCCGCAAGAGTTTCTCATGCCGCATGCGAATGCGACGGTGGACTAACACTGTTTAATGCAAAAAGTGTATTTTAAACCGCTACGTATCCAAAAATATTTACAACCATAATAATAGTGTCACAAATCACACATAGAATGTAATACAATGCAAAATGGAGGTGGACACAGCAGCATAAATCAGTTTTAAGTGGCGAATGTCGGCGTCGCACAACGCGCTGGTACAATGTTACATGCATTCCACACAGGTGGGCTTACATACTTAATGAATATCTGACTGAAATTTAAATAAAAGTTATCATTGTCCATACTACTAATTTTTACTTGTAAAATGGCCCATTGGTAATTTTCGTATAGATCATCGACATATCCGTAATGTAGGATTTTCAATTATTTTCGGAATGATAAAGCCAAAATGACATCTCACGGAGACAATTACATAATACTAAGAATTTATTTACTAACTGATTTTAATTCAGGTACAATTATTTATAATTACTTTTATAATTTTAACACAAATTTTATAGAAAGCTTGTCAAACTTTGTGACTTTGTCAATTTTTCTACACATGAAAATATCAAAATAGCATTCTCAGAGCGGCTCAATTATAATTACTTAGCCTTTTTATTATGGTCTGAAATCACTTTACTGACCCATACTGTAAGAAATTATTTATACGATATAAGATACAGCAATTTCCTGCGGCTTTACCCGCGTAAATACCGTATCTCACAAAAAAACATCGTAAATTATAGCCTACGTGCCATTCCAATGTTTAAGCTATATTATTGTAAAGTTTCATCAAAATCCATTGAGCAGTTTTAGCGTGGAGTAGTAACAAACATCCATCCATCTTCACAAACTTTCACGTTCATAATATTAGGAGGATGATTTTAAGATAACGTCACTCACAAACTTTACAAGATATCGAAAAACTGGAATTAAGCTTTCATTTAAAAAAAAAGTACCAACCTCGGTTACTACCTTTGGAGGAGGAGGCAAATAAATAGTGTATTTCGGAGACCACGAGATTGAAACCTAAAGTTTCTTAAGTTAATTAAAATTCTAAGAAGATACATTCCCAAAAACACAAACTAAATATAAGACCTAATCAAGAATTTGTTGGTGCGAATTCATTCATGTTTCAAATAAATAACGAATGTTTGAGCAACGAGAATAATTAGTGTAGATATTTAGTTTCAAAAGACTGTTGCGAGAGGTAAATTAATTTTGATAATTAATTTCACATGTAGATACGAGTATGTGTGTAGGCATGCAGCATAAGACATGAAAACTGTGTAAAACGGTATCTATGAAATTGATTAAAATGTGTCGCAAAATATAATTTTATGAAATAATACCTTACGCAGACTTTTAAATTCCATTTGATAACAAACAAGAAAAAATTAAGATATGCAACATAAAAAAAGACTAACCAATTCAAAAACGTAACCATTTCCTTGTGACAAGAGACTATAATGCTGGCTGCGTTGTCGCGTTGGATAGCTATGCTAATCTTTTACTGAGTATTTGTATCTTATGTTTCCTCTCGCATTAAGAGGATCGTGTGCGCGCAAGCTTCCATACAAAAAGAGAAAATGGTTTCCACCCCTTATGGCAAAGATGTCTGATTTTGTATTTTTTATTTATTTTTTATTTATTTATTAATTTATTTTAAATTTTAAATTAATTTATTTTAAATTATTTTAATCAAATTATTAATGTTAAGCAATAAGTAAAAGTATTCATTTTCTCTATTTCAAGTAAAGTATAGCAATACAACTTTTTTCTTATTGTTTTCTATCGGAAGGTAATTGTACAACCTTTTGATGCGATCAAATGTGCCGTAAAATTATATACGCAAAATTAATATCTTATGGTTTTTTTTTTCAATTCATATTGAAAAAATACATTACACCAGTAATTGAAGTTATCGATATCGATCGACCTAAAATATCGACTTTTACCACAACGTAGTATTTTGACATTAAAGAATGAACGTAGCGGAATGATGATTGATGGTTCCACAGCTAGCAGCTCTGTGATTGGTAGTTGGTTTTACGTACTAATCACACCAATCACAGAGCTCCCAGCGAAAAGTGTGATTGGTTTGTGATATTGATGCGTTGATTCATTGATTGGTGCTTTTGGCACTGCAGCAACAACGCCGTACCGCCCACCGGCGACACAGGTTCTCATACAAACGAACTGTCAGAACGTTTCTAACCTTATTTATCTATTCAGTGACGCCAGCACACGATCCTCTTAAAATAAAATTGCCACACACTTTTTCTTCCGCAAGTTCACCTAATGGCATAGATTAATAAATAGTTACCATGGTAAGTGATGTGGTATGTAGGACTGCCTCGTTGGTATAGCGGTTAGTTCGCTGGTCTCTAGGTACCCAAGAGAGTTCGAAATTTATTTCTGGGTTTTCCTATCTTGAAAGTACTCCGAAACAGCTCGAAGTCAGGAGGTTGGTAGTGATAACACCCCCGTCCCTAAGTTCATGCGCCTGATCTCCCATCGGACTGTCGTCTCACCGAATTAATGAGAGTGAAAGAACAGAGAGTGCACTTGTGTATTGCGTGTGCAATACACAAGTGCACTCTCTGTTCTTTCACTCTCAATTATTATAGTGCCCATATGTGTGTACATATGGGCACTATAATATATCCTGCGTAACTGGCCCGTCTTGAGAGGGGTCGCCATTACCGAAAACCAGTAGGATAATATTTTTATGTAATTCATTTCATGAGCCTTTATGTGACTTAACTGCTGGCTCAAACTAAAAGAGTTTCATATGGTTGGTTGACCTAATATAAGTATTGATGTTCTGAAATTTGAGTGATTATCAAGAAGATTAGTACTTCCGACACCACAAATCTCCAGGACACCAAAAACGAGAGGCAGGCGGGTCGCGTGTAAGTGAGCGCTATGTTTTGCACGGGCTGATTTGCTTAAATCTAAATAATGGGTGGTATAACGTACAATTATAAATTCGGTCGGTTGTTTTGCGGGCCCGGAATTATACAGACAACTTTCCGTTCCAAACTCTCGCTCGACGTATGATGGCTTTTGTGAGAAACGAGACATCTCCTAGAGTCGAGAATTGCAGAAATATCAACTGTAGTCTAAATAATTTGCAAATACAAGTTGGATTTGGATAGAGAAGCACCATTGGTATGATGTCTGGCAGTCGAAGAATCTGTAAGTAGTAAAATTTGATTCAAATTCAAATTATTTTATTTGCAGTAAATAGGGTATAATGTTGTTATAACACAGTTTATGTAGCTTACAGACCTATTTAGCCGTTTAGTACAGCATGCAATTTAAAATATTACAAATTAATTAATTACAAACGATTCTAGATTTAACATGTCAACAGGATTATGAAGATTTCAATTCAGTTTAATTAATAACATAAGTCAATAAATTATGGCGAATCAGGATCTACTTTCAAATAATATCAATAACATAAATTATTGTCAATCTGGAATTACTTCACACTATAATAGCATTTCTTTAACAGCCAGTCTCGTGAAATTACGCGTCAAGAATATTGAGTTTGTGACAACTCAATTTTCTGATTTTCTGTTGCGTATATTAGTAAATCGGAAAAAATATTAATATATATTGAGTTTTTTTTTTAAAAAAACACAAAAAGTAAATTTTAGTCTTAGCGTTTTTCGAGCGCCATCTGGTGTTCGACAGGTAAAGTATGTCCAGACTACCGCACCTGAAATGCCATTGTGAGCTAAATTCCAAATTTTTAGGACAAATAGAGAATCTGTGAAAAAAACATCAATACCTGAAACTCTTCAGTAACTGAAGACTTATGAATTACTTAACTAACCAATCAATGACAATTTGAACAAGGCATTAAAAAAATCCTCCGCAGTTCCCCGCATCGCTTCGTTACTGCTACATGAAGATAATTAAAAGGTAATTCAGGCAGCTTGATCACGTCATCGTGGAAATTAAAATAGGAAATATCTCGAGGAAACCTTATTAAATCACATACGCTGTATACAAGAATATCAGCTGGCGACCGACCTTCAAGATTTCGTTACTATTATTGCAGCGCAAATGCCAAAAGTCAGTCAAACCATACAAAGTAGTAAATACCACCTTTTTATTTGGCGCATAGGATCAGGAAGGAAAAGGGAAGCGCTTCCTGCCGACCGAGGTGTTATTGGTCGGGAACTATTGTCCAATGGAAAATCTTCTAGGTGTTCTATATACCTCTATAGTTAGTCAGATAGAAATGATTAAAGCGCAATTATTCCACCTAGTTGACATAAGTAGATAAAAAACGATTCCTCATATCGGCAAACTCATATCGGTAGTCACATTACCCCTTTTGAGTGGCACAAAATGAATACCACCACGCATTATGATCTCTAAAGTGTCTGGCCCTGAGTAACTGCGGCTCGCAGCGAAACTTTCAACTCATTTGAAACAAATCTTGGATGAACTCGTCGTCGTTTTTGCCCTTAATGGATGAGTCATCATACACTTTAGGACAGAGGTTGTTAAGACTTTTATCAATGTTTTGTTGTTGACCTATGTACTCTGAAAAAGAATTGCCACATAAATAATAAAAAACAGGGTGACAGATTTTTGAAACTGCTATTGGTGGTAGACGAAATGCGTCAATGCTTATGGTTACAGTTGAGATTAGATTGTTAAGCTGACCCTTTAGAAGTATATTTTCAAATTGTGTACGCATTTCAGTGACGTCTTTTTAACCTCTCTAAAATCTATTGTTCTTTGTCTAGAAATAAAGAGCGAGCGTTAACCGCCATCGCTTACTTTTCCTTGCTCACCATAAATTCCTGTTTTAATTTTCTAGTCCGGAGCTTTTATGTACCTTCGAAGACAAATACAAACCGTCTGTGACGTTAAGCGGGACTAAAACTTTCCTATTTCACTCAGATTCATGGCTCAACGAAAGTCAAATAGATTCTCAGCGAATAGACGTCATTAACTTATTTTTAGCAGCTTATTAACCTTATTATTAGCAGCTTATCCTGAAAATACCTCTTCTTAGTAGGTAAAACAACACAACATTGTTGAGACCTGTGGTTTAGACTTTGAGACTTGCCTTACGACTTATATATATTGAAATTGGGGTTTTTATTTGTTCTTCACTTACAGAGTCGAATAAAAATCCATAGAAATCATAAAAAAATACTTGTAATAATCATTGTCTGGTACTTCGTAACACAAGGAAAAAATCCTTACTTCGAAACCAGATAATTGGTGTTGTCTGGCGCATATTTATTTTTATTATTTTATTTTATTTACTCAACATAACACAAGAATACAATAATATTCTCCTACCGATTCCCGGTAATGGCGGCTATCTAAAGATATAGGCCAGGAGCTTTAATCACTCGCGTCAATATTACGAGTGATTTTCGTTCGAAAACGAGTTATTTTCCTTGACTTTAATTCATATTCGAACTTATATTAAAAAATAGGGACATTACCCCCTGGTACGCAGGAGATATTAGTGCCTAGATGTGTGCACAAAAGTGCACACGTGAGACGGCAGTCTGACATGACAGATGAGAGATCAGGCGCAGGACCAACGCCTACACCACCAACTTCCTGACTCCAAGCCGTTTCCGAGTATTACGTAAGACAGAAAAACCCAGAAACAAATTTCGACCCAACCCGGGATTCAAACCCGGGACCTTTTGCGTAGTGACCGGCAAACTAACCGCTACACCAAAGAGGCAGAAAACAAGAATATAACAATATTATACCTCAAAACCTTTGTGAACACAATCTAGTTTTAGCTGGATACAATCGGTTACAGCACAAACGGAAGGTCGGCAAATGTATTTTAAATCAAGTACAAATTACTCTATTATATGACTTAATACATCAGCGTCTGTATTTGAACAACGATTAGTGCAGATTTCACACAATACAACAATAACTTACTTGAACATCCAAGTCAATAATACACTATAATGTGTATTTACTAAGAACTTACTATACTGTAGATAAATATAACTGTGCAAGGTCAAAATTTTCCCATTGAAAACTATTCGTGGTTAGAAAAGCGATGATAATCGAACATAGCCCAAACTCTGCGTAGGATCAAAGTTTTCATGAATCAATACACCAAATACCTTGTAACTTGTAAGGAATATTACTTCGATAGACACAAAGGCGATAGATCAGTATATAGGTATAATCAACAATAGATCTACAGCATTTGATACCCAAGATCCTCGTATTCATGGAAATATCTGTTAACAACATTACTAAGGCTTCTATTTACACTGAAATTATCCATGGTGAATGAAATGCATTGATCATAATCTTCTAAGTGATATGATTAGTTGGCAAGTAGCACTCCAAGTTAAAATTTGAAAAGTATTTAATGAAATACTTAAATACTTTTCAAATTTCTGTTTTCTTTCTTTCTTTCTTTCAAATAAAATTTTGCAAAAAAATATTATGAGTAATTAAGCCTTGATAATTTTACTAGTATCTATCTACGATGCATTATTGCATGGTGATAAACATCAAATGAAATATAATTACATTGATCGTGAGACCAATGAGCTTCTATGGTCATACATACATTATATTCTACAAAACCAAGAATTCCGTTTTATTAGTACATATGTGTACTACTGCTACTCAATCATAACTATTTGATGACAAATAAAAAGACGCCATAGCTCTGCAAATACTTAGTAAATCTCTAAAAATACTTGAATACACATTCAGCTACATTAGTTACAATACTTTAAGATGATGGTTACTTACTTATCTTATTACAAAAACAAATATTTTTTAATCATAATCAATGTTTGGTAAGAAATAAAAAAATATTTTCGTTTTGTTTCACTTATTTATTGCACAACCAAGCTTGTGCAATTGCTGGACTTAACGTCAAATCGTTATCATCATCATCAGTAACAGCCAAAGGACGTCCAATGCTGAACATAGGCCTCCCCTACGGTTATAGTCATACACCCCTGAAAATCGACATCGTAAATGCTTTGATCAACATTTGTTGACCTATAGTTGACGGCATACACATACACAAAACACACGTCAAAATAATTTATGAACCAAACATAGCAACTACTTCGAATAACATTTATTTTATGCAGCTGGTCAGCCGTTGTCGTTCTATCGTAGTTATCATTCTAGCGTTCAGCGGTCCCCGCACTCAATATAATTCCAATATGGGTGACAGCTTGCACACAAAATTGATTTTAATGTGAAGCATATAAAAACGTACCAGGGATAAAACCTGTAGTTCGATATTTGAGTAGCCGTGCCATGGAATGAAAGACATGTTTGTACGATCGTCTAACTGTAACTTTGACTAACGTCAATCATTTATTTCTTATTTACTTTCAAAATAATTGCCTAAAAATCAATCAGTCCCACTTTTTGTGTCGGTCGCAATAACTGCTATTATTGCGTATAACAATTTAAAAATTAGTAAAAAAAACTTGGAAATCAAACTTAAAAATATATTTAATATTCAACAATATTTACAATACCTTACCAATAGTTGCTAGTAATCTCATTTTCAATACTAAAATTACTCCTTTTCAGCTTGAATGGGCTTCTCGGTTTCGTTTCTTCGTATATCCTTTTTCTGTTCGAAATACAACCAGCTGAAAACAAACATATAACGTTCATTCAACCATGTACATTAACTTTGTTTACTGTTAGGTTAGTTAAGTATCATTAATTCGCTTTTTGCGATGTAATTGCTGAACATGTACTCGTACACCTTTTAGTAAAATAATTTTTATTTTTATGCATTTCTATGGTGTTGCGTATCTATCGTAAGATTACTAGCGATAAATTGACGGTATGTGTATTCTAATTTTATTTTCAGATTAATTTTAATTTTATATGATAATAACATTAAACGTTTGATTGTTGAATAACACGTTGACGCCATTACTCATGATAATAAAACGTCCGTCTTATTTTCAAACATTCCATAAACCTTTTCTATTTTTGAACACCGGTGAAATCTGTCATAAAAAGAACGCTTTAATAGTTTTATTGGACAGTACTTGAGAACGTCTGGTATTTTTTCCAGCAAAAACTTCCAATGTTCATCGAGTGGTTTTAAGGATACTCCAGTTATTTCGCTCTCTGAAGACGGTACTTTGTTTCGGACAATGTGTTTGTTTTCAAAAAGGTGGAGCTCCTTAACCTTTATTACAGTTGGATAAAATCCTTGGAACAATATTATTGTGGGCGTTTCGCACTAAACAAAAATAATTGCTGATCGCATTCTACTTGTTTACATTACAGCTACTTGCTATGTTAAGAGTAACTGAAGTACTGAGATGTTAACCAACCAATTTAAAAAGAATTTAATAATGATAGCATTCAATAATAGAGGTATACTTTTAATTCGGGAATTCTCAGTCTCGGTTTAAACCTGGAGCTATCTCAGGAACAGTGTTTTTTTATGTTGTAAGATTTGACTATGTTGCTCAGTTCGAAGGAATTTCTAATTGAAACTTATTTTCTAAAAGGTTTGTGCTTAAGTGAATGGTGCAATCCACTGTCAGTCAGCGGTCAGTCAATATTGGGATATCCCTAAATTCTATGAAGTAATAATTAGTGTTATCACCACATGACAACAGCACTGTCGGTATTGCTGGACTGTCATGTCACAGTTAATTAACTATCACGTCACATACATGTCATATATACGTTTGTATCTGGTTTGTCTCCAGAATACACTCTCTTTAGATATTAGCTATAAGCTGTCTAGGGGGAGAGATGCTCATTATACTTAGTGTCACTGGTGCCGTAGAGTCACTTAATTTTTCAAGGCGTTCATGTATATACAATACTTGAACGCCTTGAAAAATTAATTGACATGTGTGTTTAATTACCCATAAAATTTGACATTAGAACAATCACCAATGAGCCAACAATAACAAATGACGATCGCCTTAGCGAGCCGTCAAATTGAACTTTACTTTTTTTATTGAGCCAGCAATCAGAGGAAGGTTGCATGTTTTTATAACATGTCAGAATGCCAGCTCCTTGGTTAATCACAAGATGCATATGGTTGATCGATCACTATTCTAGGCCTAGGATTTTTCAATAGCCAAATAAGAAATATTCGTCGAATTAAGAGTGATATGACAGTCTGGAGATTCTCAGATTTTACCGAAGTTATCAATGTGTGTGTGCGATTTTATATGTCCGAGACACAAAAAAATGTTTACTGTAATCAAACAATTTTGATACTTTATCTCTAGGTAGTAGGCTATGCGTATGATGAACATAGAAAATGATGGTCATGTAAAAGTCAATATGATAAATTAATGTTATACCAGTTTTTTTTGTATTTAAAATACCTACGCGAATACAGTTCGGAATCAGGGCTCGCGTCAATTCCGTTCGCGAACATTTTCCTTTTGGTAATTCAATAACTAAATTCACAGATTTAAACACAAACGTACAGCTATAATAACATAAAAAAGGGTGAAGAAATATAGAGGCGAGTAACACGTACCGACCTGCACCGACTAACCAGTGATGTGCCGTGTTGACTATTTCATAGAATTGAAATGCTTTATAGAGATTCTTCCGACTCAAGTCCTGATTTGAATCGTGTTTTAAAAAACATTCTAGTGTCAGTCGGTCCATATTTGGATTTTTGTAACGAATTTCTAAAATATTTCGAGATCAAAAAAAGATGACTTGGCACATCACTAGCCAGTCAGTATCGGTTATCTGCCTCTTTATGTCTTCACCCAAATCGTGACTCTGAGAATAGGTATTTTTTTACGAATGTGAACTACATGAGAAACGGGGACTAAGGTTTATTGGTGGATGCTGCCGTTGGTTCTGCGCTTGATCTACCACGTGTCATACCAACTGGGTGCTATGAGGATTTATTAACACATAAATACTTTTTAGTGTGACGCTGTTCTTTGATATGATTTGTATTTTGATATATGAAATATGTGACAAGTTACTATAGCTGTCATTCAGAAAATGTAGTTATTTATTTTATTTTTATTTATTAAAAATCGTACAGAAAAACTTAATCTAGGTACATTAATACCAGTGTGATTATAAACCAGTATTGGTTTTACCGCACACTGCGATTCGACGTCAAAGTTAAGAAGGTTTTGATCAAGATTTCAAGTATTTAATGTATAACAGATGATAAATAACATCATTTTTATTTAATTATTTGGTTTACACCGGTATCATATCATTTTATCCATAGAAATTTTTCAATAATGAAATATTATATGAATGTGGACTTGAATAGAACCATAGAACTTCATGGCATTTGCGTACAATTTGAATACAGGTTCATATTAACTACATACACATTCCATGAAACGCATCTACTAAAACAAGCGTATAACTATACAAGTTTATGGTTAGGTGATGATTGTGAAAGTCACTGGTGCAATCAGTACCCAGAAAGAAAAGTCATGTTAACTAAGCAAAATATTGCCCTATTTATTTAGGTTTAAACCATTGAAATACTGTTACTAGCGTATGGAATTAATGCCATGAACAAGTCCTACACAGTATGGAATTGACGCCAATGGCCAATGGTGCGTACGTACAAGTACGTATCAAAGATTGTAGAACTAAATAACGCCTCTATACGGTCCATATAAAGAAAGACTGTCCTTTTACTTTTTGGCGTCCGCTTATTCTTATTCAAAATCCAAAGCACGAATGATGTTAGAAAATTTATAAACACATGTTTACTACTCAAAGTCAAATCCTAAAAACAAAAGCCCTTATTTGTCTTTAATTTTGTTGGGTTAATGATCACTTCACCGCCATACTATTTCAACGAAACTGACTTCAAAAACAAAAGACACCAAAAATTCTTAAATAAACTCTTGAAAGGACTCCATTTTAGGCAAACCTTGTCCTTGGAATGGAGTCCTTTCAAGAGTTTATTAAGGACTTTTTAGTGTATTTTGTTTTTGAAGTCGGTTTTTACTTTATTATAAAAGTATTTTATTTGCAAATTGTTAGTGATTAAAATCAAGGGAGGGGGTTTCACCTTTTGACTCTGCTCTTTAATATGCTACAAAGTACCTTACATAAGTTCCGGCGTCATAATCACTGAACTCCTAACCATTAAGGAGTTCCACTATCAGCTCAATTCTACAAAATAGTGACTATCAGACGTAAAGACACGTCAACATTGAAATACTAGTACAAAAACACTATACGCGCCTTTTAGATTTAAGAGTTTCCCTCGAGCCACCAAAACCCATCATCAGTTCCGGATTTTACCAATTAAAACCCGGGACCAATTAAAAGTTAAACTCTATAAGAAAATGAAAAAAAAATCTAATCTGTCAACAAATGACTGAGATATGAGGATGATATACATACAAAAAAAACATACAATCTAATTGATAACTTCCTCCTTTAGAAATCGGTTAAAAAATAACTATTCGCCAACAGACACACAATATCATAAAATGTACATTCATTATTACTCAGTTATTCCGTACGGAACGTGAGTCCGTTTTACCCGTTGCCAGTTTTTATGGATGTAAGTACTAGTGGCCCCAGTAAACTTTGTTTCGTATCCAGCCTCAGCGCGCCCCAGCTCCGTTTCATAATAACTTAAGGGGTAAGAGGTAAATACCAATTCAACAAAGTAAATATCATAAAAATCGGTCTACCGTTGTTGAACTTTAAAGAAGTGTTACTGATACTACTTTATTTTATATAAATAAGGTTATTATTTGCAACCCCATACATAATATGCAATAGAATTGGTACTATTGCTTATTCTTGGCCTAATTATTTTAGTTTTTGTCTAAAATTGTCATTTAACTGTTTGGTGATAGAAACAGTTTGCTCATCATGTACCACAATTTTATTTTATGGACAATTTATTATTATAATTATATTTGTCGATAATTTTGGTCCTAGTATCTGCACATTTTGTTTGATCAAGTTTCAAAAATACACATTGTATATGGTAAAAGATCTTCGTTATAACTCATGAACCTCTTGAAATAGTCGCCATACGTACAAATCTTTCTTGTTTATAGTATTAATAAGGATTACTTTATATGCAAGTTTACATAATATTTATTAATCATTTAAATACAACTACAAATCTTTATAAAAGAACGAATACTTTTTGTTATAATTAGAGACCATCGACGATCCAAATGCACTATGTGGCTTTATGCCTGTTGCATAAAGCCTCTAAGCGAATTGGTCGCCGTATAAAATTTGTGCAAAGCGTGATATTTTCAAATTTGGAATGAGTATCATACACGAAATAAAAGACTAGCAGCGAAGACAACGAGCGACACACCCTTCCCCTCCGAGCGCTCGGCGCTGTCTGTCAAATTTCGATCGAAGATGAACGTCCGTGACAGCTCCAAATCTCAAATTTATAGGTTACTTTAGTAAGATATTTTGAATATATTGTACACGATAAAATCAAGAATTTAGATCCTAAGACAAAGATAGGAACCTCTATGTAAACATTGTTTTATCAAA
The DNA here is from genome assembly GCA_963584085.1 of Pyrausta aurata. Lineage (NCBI taxonomy): Eukaryota > Metazoa > Arthropoda > Insecta > Lepidoptera > Crambidae > Pyrausta > Pyrausta aurata. Next base: position 12,124,512 of record OY757256.1, on the reverse strand, counting down.
AAACACAGAATAAGTGCAATTTATCTCAGAGATAATCGCCTGTCTTTAGGTGCGTATTTTATGCCAAAACATGGTTTCAATTTTGTCTTCATTTGGAATAACCAGAGCAATAAATAAAAAAAATAGAGTCAACACCTTGTAGACGAACGTAATTCCCTTCAAGTTTATGTTATTTCGATAGCTGATGTCAACAACTGATCTAGAATAGTGCACCAGAAAAACCGTCAATTTGGTTTCTATGATTGCAAATTACAGGCATTTTAAAGATTGAATCAAAAATACAGAGCTTACATCTTATGTAGATAGCTTATTTCTACACAAATCAGTCAAAAAAAGTTGTCAGTTAAGTCATTTTTGGGAAGAAAACTGCACTTGAACTTTGTTAGAAGGTAGGTGACAGCAGCCTTAAATACAATATGGCTAATTTTAAAACGTCACCTATTTGTCAGCAATCATTAATGTAAATGACATTTTAAAATCGGTCGTTTGATACTTATTTGGTCTGATAAGTTTTGTCTGATGTTTGTAAAATCAACCCGTTAAAAACTATGTTGCCAGGGATGTACAAAATGTAAAATAAACACTCACGCAAAGATCATTATAGCTGGCAAAGTCAAAATAGCTCCGAGAAGAAACACAGCTCCAGGCAGGATGTCCAGGGTTGATTTGTACACTTTGGAGTATAGAGGCCCGTAGACCAGCGGCATCATCGCTTCAGCCAGCCCGAACAAGGAATTAACCTTACCTAAGGGTGAAAAAACAGTTAGTATTACCAGATTTCAAATGGTAATATCAAGGTAAAGATGCTGCCGAAATATGTGCTTACAGCCTTACAAGTAAAATTATGAAAGATCGAACAACTCTAGTACATACAAATGAGTCGAGTATACAAGTGAATTTGTGTATTTTTAGCGCAGAGATTACAAAATAAAAAAAATGTGTAGCATAGGTTAGCAACAGTTTGGTAGCTGAGTGATGTTTTTGCCTGGTGAGTGGAGGAGGGTTCGATTTCCGCCTCAGCCGTTAGTTTTTCCAAGCGCTACAATAAATAAATTACGAGTATAAACAAAATTTAATGTGACGGTTTTTATTGTAAAAAAACTGGATAATAATATTTTAATTTTATCATCAAAAAACGTAAAACCTGTGCTATCTAATACTCTCTAAAAGCCGTTGCTAAACCCTGCCCACCTATTCTGTAAACCAGAATGCTTCTGTCGAACGCCGCGAAGCAATTGGCTTTGCAGTGATATGTGTGCTCCTAAAACGAGGCTTTGAATCCACAACACAGTCAAAGGGGGTGCAACTAGGCTCTATACACGATCACGACTCTAAACGGGCACAAGTGAGATATTTAACCCTAATTCTAGTCTAGGGGTACAGGAGATGAGATTCAAAGTGCAAAATATGCGAATACATACATGAGAACATACTCACTAGATACCTCTGTAAATGCGTAGTGTGGTTTACGTATACGATTGAGGAGTGCAGTTATTTTCCTAAAGATATTTGAGCCTAACCTTCTGAAGTTAGTCCTATAAAATCGTCCCTTTTAAGATACGGCAGTAAACGAAATATAGCGCCTGCGTAAGCGTAACTAGGCGAGCGGAAACTCACATAAACTGACGACAATCAATAGTTTTGATGACCAAACGCAATCATCGTCAAAAAAAAAGAATGTATACTTACATTCAAGCCCTGACTCCATTGAAATTCCTCCATTTTAATACCTGGGGCCCTATCTTGAATCACTTCTAGATGGCGTGTAATATTCATTGATTACTGTCGGATTTTACAGTTAAAAAAAGTTGAACGTGTGAAGACACGCACGACAGTGCTTGAAAAAAAGGTAACTCAATATTGTGAGTACTTATACATCTTTAATTTGCGTGATTTTCCTTGTATTTTAATTTGATTTCGAAGGAAAATCATTTGCCATATACAAGGGCGAGATTCAAAAATAGAGCTGATCGCGCCATCTCACAGAACAGGGACTTAAAAGCAAGAGTGTGTTCAGTGCATGTATAGACGCAATGCTGTTTATCCTGAAGCTCTGTTTTTAGATCGCTCGAGATTTCTGTGATTGTAAATTTTTTAACGAAAGTCAGTAGCAACATAGACGCGAGTGATGCAAAAGATAGAGCAGTGGTAACTCACCAAACTCTTCCCCGCTCACCAGTTTTGATGCGATCGATCGCATGGCGATGAACGAGGTCCCGTTCAGGATCTCAAGGAGTGGTGCTGAAAAAATACACTAGATATATTGACCAGTATTGACCGGTGCGTATCGCGATGCAAATTTGACAGTTAAACAGCTCTGCTTTACTGTCCAATTAGCAATTCGTATTTCAACTCCGCTTTGTAATGATAATGTTATTATAATATAACAACATAAATATTAATATTCATAACATTGTAGTTTTATTATTATAATATTATTCTATTGATAATATTCGTTTAAACTGAGTGGGAGTTGAACTTCCTGGAAATTTAACGGATTAAGTTGGGTCGCAATACGCCCCCAGTATACCTACCATTTATCAAAGACTCTATCATATGCAGTCTCTCAGAGCTTGAGCTATTCGTATCATATGCAGTCATGATGAGTGACCAGCTCTTGACAAAGACTGGTCCCTACACCATCTTTTCAGAGCGTAAACCTATCATCGGCAAAACATGAACAGCCAAATGTAATGTAACAAAGCGTGACAATCGGGAAACGGATATACAAGTAATTGAGTAGGGTATATGTTATGAAAACATTATTATTAGTTACTAATAACAGCATAATAGGTGATCTGAAGCTGCTTTACCAATGTATATCTCGAGGTCGTTTCTGGCGAAGGCATACGCGAACGCAGCCACGACTTTACTCGTGCACGATATTATCCCCAGCAGCGTGTCGTCCAACTGCATGTATTTGCTGAAGAGGCTCATGGACAGCGCCGTGCCTATGAGAAAAAAAATATGTAACAATACATACATAATCTCAAAAAATTATATCTTGAAACAAAGGTCACAAGTCTGACAAACTTCAGTCCGACCTAAAATTATAATTTCTTGAGCATAGGCCAATAAAGCTTCCAGATCAACTTTGCAGCCAAATGTTGCCCTATAAGACTTGATGGCTCGTGATTTTTGTTTAGGTTTTTTACCCCTCATAAAGAAAGAATTTCGTAAAATCTGGTCTCAGCTGACATATCCATAAACTTCTTCGCACCTTGCTATTGCTTAGTTTTCTCTTTACCTTTAAGAGCACTACTGGTATTTTGCCTAAAAAACGTTAGTATTAAATTAAAACCATTCAGAATTTATTACAGTACCGTTACCATGACTTTACGACGGTTTTACTCGCTAGCGACTACGTAAAAACAGTCTATGTAAAATTGCACAGTGCCCCTAGCGGTCACTTGTAGAACTAAAATTCTCCATACAAAAAGTTACGTCGTCGCTAGCGAGCAAAACCGACGTAAACTCATGAGTTTACGTCGGTTTTGCTGGTATATGAGATAATGGTACTGGTTACTTAATAAAGCAAACATTTTCAATATGGCCAATATTTAAAATGTTTGCTCCTATTACAGGCTACAACCTGTATACTCACCGATCAAGTTTGTAACGATGCTGTATGTAGACCAAAGGCTGTACTGCACCTCATCCCAGTTGAACCGCATTCTCGTGAACAAATACATTATCGTGAACTCCCCTGCAAACGTTTGAACACTCATTAGGAGCTTGAAGGATAAACTGGATCTGGGTTTAATTGATTCTGAACTCAACAGGTATACTAACAGCTAAGCTGATTCTAGGAACATTATGCTCACTGTCTTTACTGTAGAATTTGGCGAAACAATTAGGCTAGTTGACCATATTTCAAAAACTAGATAAAACTTTACATATAGTAAATAATCAATAACCTTGATATATTTTTAAAATGTTTAACATTCACACGGGAAATTATAATTTGAAAAAAAAAATTGTATGATCCTTATAAACACTCGAAAAATAATAGTAAATCCTAATTTAGATGAATAAATGAATTCGTTTGGTATCTCCGTACAATAATTATAATGGTGATTTTTTCTTAGTTGGAACTAGCCCATTGAATATTTATTTATTTAAATACTTTATTGCACAAATCATGGTGTTCAAAGGTGGAGGTGCTAAAAGCATTCTCTGCAAGTCAAACCTTATGGTCATGCAGAGAGATGAGACTATGTATTTGAGAAGCCATGATAAGAATCATATAACTGTGATGTATTTATATTAATGTGTATGAAGGTAGTTCCTCAGTGCGGAATAAACTGTTGAACCGTTAACACGCGTCTCATTTATCTGCCTGCGATTACCTCGTCAGCCCTAGATATAACATCTGGCGACGAATGATCGAACTCAAGTGTGCTTATAAACATTAATTCGTGGAAAACAATCATGTCGATCGGCAAACTGAGTGAATTTAATGTGAAGTGCGGGACGTGGACATCTTACGTGGACCGGTTAAACATGTACTTCAAAGTGAATTCCATTCAGGACGATATGAGGTTACCTATTTTGATAGCCAGTATCGGCGATGAAGCATATGAATTACTAGAAAATTTAGCCAGCCCACAAAAACCTTCAGAGCTAACGTTTGAAAAAGCAATCGAAGTGATGCAACAACATCTACAGCCGATACCCTCAATACTGTCAGAAAGATATAAATTCCGACAACGTAGACAAAATACAGGGGAAAATATTGCATGTTATGTGGCCGAGCTTAAAAAACTATCAAAGAATTGTAAGTTTGGTGGTAACTTAACAGAAAATCTTCGAGATCAATTTTTATGCGGATTACGTAGCGAGGTAATTAGACAACGTCTATTCGCCGAGGATGACTCAACGACTTTTGCGAACGCAGTTAAACTTGCTACGTCTTTAGAAATGGCAGAACGAGACGCAGCCATCGTGGAACGATCGGAGGCCGAGGCGGCGGTAGTGAATTCGTCAAACGATACCAAGGCGGTGCATGCCATCATGTCAACAACAGCAGCACGGAGCCGGGGCCGGGGCCGAGCGGGCGATCGCTTTAGATCGAACCGGGGGGCAATGGGAGCAACGGCAACGACAAACGGACAACACAATTCACGTTCGGGAGAGGAAGCAAACGGAAATAATAAGTCCTGCGGGGCTTGTGGAGCACGGAGTCATAATTACGCAAACTGTCGATTTCGTGATTATGTGTGCAGCAAATGTCAGCGCACGGGACACTTGCGGCGTGTGTGCCCGGAGTGGGGCGCAGCACCATCGCCGCGGGGACGCGGCCAGCCAACGGCGGGACAGCGCAGGGGCTTCTATTTCGGAGACGCCGAGCACGAATCTAGTGAAGAGGGCGGCGGAAATATTGAAGACGATTTACATCACCTTTGCTTAAACAACTATAAGGCTGTAAGTTTACCAATTCAAATAGATAATACTGTTATTAATATGGAAATAGATACTGGGACAGCTATATCATGCGTGAGTAAGACTATGTATGATAATTACTTTTCTCATATGGACATTGAAAAAGATACCACAGTTCTTAGATTTTACGATGGATCGACTATTAAGCCTTTAGGTATAATAAAACCGTTAGTATTGTACCAAAATCGGCGGAAGCACCTAGAATTGTTTATAATAGATAAGGGTACAACGGCTCTGATCGGTAGGCAATGGCTAACAGAATTAAATATCCAAATACCTAAATTTAATTGTAATTTCGTATCCGACAAAAGAGATCAGCCTGCTGACTATCTTGTAAACTTGCTCGACAGATATAAGGAGCTATTTAGCGGCGGGCTGGGCCGGTACACGGGTGGGAAGGCCACGCTGCGAGTGCGCGAGGGCGCCGTGCCGGTGTTCCACCGCGCGCGCCCGCTGCCATACGCGCTGCGCGAGCGCGTCGACGCTGAGCTGGACACCATGCTGCGGGACGGCGTCATCGAGCCCGTCGAGTGCTCCGATTGGGCCTCGCCCTTGGTACCTATTAATAAGCCGGATGGTTCACTTAGAATTTGTGCTGATTATAAAACCACACTCAATCCGTCTCTGTTGGTCGATCGCTATCCGCTCCCAAAAATAGAAGATCTTCTCGTTAATCTCAATGGATATTCATATTTTAGTAAAATCGACCTTTCTCAAGCATATAATCAAGTCGAACTGGATGAGTCAAAAAAGTACACGGTTGTAAATACTCACCGAGGCTTATTCCAATACAATAGATTAGTTTATGGACTTTCGTCCAGTGTGGGTATTTTTCAGCGTATTATGACTAATTTGCTAAGTAATATACCTAACGTTCAAGTATTCTTAGATGACGTAATAATTGGAGGTCGTAATAAAACAGAAAACCTACAAACTGTAGAAAAAGTATTCCAACGTTTGTTATCCTATGGGCTAAAGGTGAAAAAGAGTAAGTGTGTATTTTTAGCAGAAGAAGTTACGTATCTAGGTTATATAGTATCAAGAGAAGGTATTAAACCCGATAAATCTAAATACGATTCTATTTTACAAATGCAACAACCTCAAAATGTCTCGGAATTAAGATCATTTCTAGGCACAATAAATTTTTTCGGTAAGTTTATTAAAAACCTAAGTTCGATATTAGCGCCTCTTTATCATCTTTTACGCAAAGACACGGAATGGAAGTGGGGGCTTGAATGCGAGCAATCATTCACTCAAGTAAAAAAGTTACTATCAGGTAAGCATATTTTAACGCATTACGACCCAAACAAGCCATTGATAGCAACCTGTGACGCGAGCGCGCGGGGCATCGGCGCGGTGCTGACTCAGCCGGGGCCGCGGGGGGAGCGGCCAGTCGCTTACGCATCGCGCACACTCACACAAGCGGAGACTCATTACTCACAGATTCACCGCGAAGCTTTGGGTATAATTTTTTGCGTTAAGAAGTTTCACCAATATCTCTACGGTAGACATTTTAAATTACGCACAGACCATAAGCCATTGGTGTCTATATTCGGCCCAAACACAGGCATACCTAGTATGACTGCAAGTAGGATGCAAAGGTGGGCGATTATTTTATCAGCATACGATTATGAGATCGAGTATGTCAGCACTAGTAATAATTGTGCAGATAGTTTATCAAGACTACCCAAGCCAGGCACAGATATCGATTCGTATGATAAAATTCCCGAACAAACATATTTGCATCATGCTCAGGATGCGTTATTATTAGATTATAACGAGATAAAAAAATACACGACTAAAGACCCCATTCTAAGTAGGATACTGAGTTATATTCGCGATGGCTGGCCTGATGTATGCGATATAGCCGGATTAAAGCCTTATTTCAATAGGAAAGCGGAATTATACGAGGAAGTAGGGTGTATTATGTGGGGACACCGGGTGGTGATACCAGAAGCTTGTAGGGATAAGGTCCTTAAAATTATTCATGAACCACACATGGGCGTAGTTAAATCCAAGGCACTGGCCCGTAGTTACGTTTGGTGGGCCGGCGTCGACGAAGCAGTGGAGCACGAGTGCCGCGAGTGCGCGACGTGCGCGGCGCACGCGGCTGCTCCCCCGCGCCACGCCCCGCAGCCCTGGCCGTGGCCCGGCCGTCCTTGGTCAAGGGTGCACTTGGATTTTTTAGGCCCCTTAAATGGGAAAACTTACCTCATAGTCGTAGATGCGATGTCAAAGTGGATTGAGGTGTTCCCGGTGTCTAGTACGGCGGCTAGTGGTACCATAGAAAGGTTGAGTGAACTGTGGGCTAGGTGGGGAATACCTAAGCAAGTAGTGAGTGATAATGGGCCTCCGTTTACGAGTAAGGAATTCGCATCATTTCTATCAGCGGATGCAGTAGAACATATATTTTCGGCCCCTTATCATCCGTCGTCGAACGGAGCGGCCGAAAATGCAGTAAAAACAATTAAATCGGTAATCAATAAAGCGTACTTTGAGAAAAGAAATATAATACAAGCATTAAATAATTTTTTGCTATATTATCGAAATACAGAACACTGTTCGACGGGAGAATGCCCGGCAGTGTTATTAATAGGTAGACGTTCACGAACGCGCTTAGATTTAATGAAGCCCAATAGGGAATCTAAATTATTACGGTCTCAGAAAAAGCAAGTGGAAGCTGCAGGTGGTTCCACAAGGAAGTTAGGAGAGGGCGAGGAAATCTGGTATCGACAATATCTTAAGGGGGAAAAATGGCAACCAGGAGTAATAAAAACTTCTATCGGGGGAACGGACTATAAGGTATCAGATTCAAACGGTAACATAATACATCGGCATATCGACCAACTAAGACGGAGATCTAGAAGTTCCCTCATTTATCCATCGGATCATGAAAAAACAGAATCAAACCCGGATATTAGTAGGTACTTAGAGGGGGTGGACCGGTCGAGGCCTTTGTCGGCCACGGTACCGCCAGAACCAGCAGTGGTGTCGCCGCTCCGGAGGGAAGACGCAGACGGGGACGGTGATGACAGCTTCAGAACTCCTGAGAAAGAGCTATCCTCAAATAATAACTCACCGCGAGACTTGAGCCCCACGTCGCCTCCAACCCCTGTACCGACCCCGCCCAAAAGACCTTTACGTCGCTGTAGGTTAGATAAGCCACCTAGATATAAGTTTTAATGTCTAGTTCTAATTAAGTATTATTGTATATTAGCGTAAGTAGGGATGGGTAATTATTAGGTTTAGAATTTAGTGTGGAGGGATGTGATGTATTTATATTAATGTGTATGAAGGTAGTTCCTCAGTGCGGAATAAACTGTTGAACCGTTAACACGCGTCTCATTTATCTGCCTGCGATTACCTCGTCAGCCCTAGATATAACAATAACAAACAAAAAAGTCACAGTTATTGACTATTGTGTAATGAAAAGGCAATCTCATTATTTAAACGAATGTAAGTCCTTATAAATTAAACATATCAAAATAAGATTTTCTGTCTTTGTTAGTTTAGTGATATGCATGCGCACCTTCTAGATTGAAATGAATTCCCAGAAATGAAGAAAACTATCATTTGCACAAGATAAGATAATACTTATGTAAATACAATAATTTCCTGCTACTGAGTCTTCTGGGGATTTGCAAAACTTGTTCAAAGATTAATAACATAGTAAAATGGCAAATATTATAAAGCTATATTAACAACTGTAAGGCCGCCGTACCAAAATAGATCATAGATGTGAACTCGCAAATAGCGTAATCACGTTTTATAATTATTATAGACTTAAACTTTTGACAATAGAGATAAAATATTTTAAACGTATCTCGTAATCTAATCATAATCTATGCTCAGGAATCATTGGTAACTTTTTTTTCATTTCCAATAATGAGAGCATAGATTACGGAAATACACATTGTTCGGCTAACCAGTAAGTTTTCTGTACAACTCCGCATATTGTTAGACGACCGTTTGTACAAATAGTAATGTAATAAAGTTAAAATTAATAAGTTCTCTGTACCACTCTATACATTAGCACATAATTATGGGGATTTTCATACAAATTCCAGAAACACAGCAAAACATATTCACAACACTCAACCAAAATATCTACTACTAAACTAATAATATTAACAGGAACAAATTCACGTCAACATAATCTTATTTTTTGCCTCTCATGAAATGTTCAACGGCACTCAGGGACTTAGCGAAATTCCTTTTCGTATAATAGAAAATTATTAATTATTTAAATTGGACGCGGGTATATTTTGTCAATGCCACTTTGTAAGTCAAGTTATTTGGCCATTGTGTTTCGCGGGCTGAAGAAATAGAGCACCTGTTTTTACCGGCACCTAATGATATCATTTGAGCGAGGAAAATAAAACGGGAAAGTGATAATGAAGGTGCTTTTTGTGGAGAAGAAGAACATATTGCTTGGAAAGAACGACATTAGAGGACATTAAATAATATCTATCAACGAAACCAAAGGAGCGTTATGTCAATTAAATAATATCTACCAACGAAACCAAAGAAGCGTGCTATCAAGAACTTTATCATATAGCGAACTATATTTTTTTAAACTGAATAATTCGAAAATAGTTTCAAATGTTAATCCTATTTATTTATTTTATTTATTTATTGTATGTCCTATGAAATCTGAAGCGGGTCATCAACTGTAATTATATCTATGTCGCGGCCATCTGGTTAAAGCAGCCAGTTAATTAAATGCCTAGGCAGTTCATTAAACGCCGTCATCCAATTAAATGGCTGAACGTTAATAAGCCAAGTCATTAAACGTTTGGGTGACTTTTAGTTTATAGTTTTGTAGTACGATTACATTTTACACAACCATGCAAAAAGCACCTAGCACGAAAAAAACTCAATGATAACAGTAAACTAACCTTAATTTTGTTGATGGTATGTCGTCAGTTTAGAATAAAACACGTCTAGGCATTCAATGAACTGGATAATTAAACCAGATTGCTGTGACATCCGCATAAAAAATCTTCTGCCAGGCGAGTTATAGAACCCCGCGAATTTTAACGCATGCCTGTACCTACTCACCGTGTAAAGGGCCAAACACCACGCAGACAACAATGAGGAGCAGGGAGACCCTGAGCCTACGGTTTCCGGCGCCCTTCCTGAATGCCACCTTGAAGGTGTCCAGGACTAGAGCCACGTCGAAGAACTCTCGGAAGAAGTTCGCGAACTGGTTGCCTTTCTGCAAGAAAATACGGATTGGTGAAGAAACGCAGTTGGACTTGAGAAACACGTTTAGCAGGGTAATAAAGTTGATTATCATTCTTCAAGCGCTTTCTTTTAACGCGCAGTCTGCGTGACGTCACCACTGTTGTGAGATTGCTCTCACATTATCCGAAGGAACAATCGATTAAGATGAAGAAAGCAAAGATCAACTATTGATTATCATTTTTCTTTTGACAGGTTTTTATATCTTAAATAGACTTTTACTGAATAACCAAATGATTTGTTGCCTGTTTCATCTATACTTATATTATAAAGCTGAAGAGTTTGTTTGTTTGTTTGAACGCGCTAATCTCAGGAACTACTTAACCGTTTTTTTTTGTGTTTGATAGCTTATTTATCGGGAAAGCTTAAGGCTATAAAACATCACGCTGCGACGGAACGGGAGGAAGCAAACTCAAAACGCGTGGATGCAGTCGGGGATCGCTAGTTTTTATTTAAAAGAGTCCCGTAATACTTTTGATACGTTAGCCGAATCCCCACGAACACAATTGATTGTTTGTAAACAATGACGTGGGAAATGATCATTGCCAAACGAATATCAACTGAATGATAACAAGAAACGTATGTGATTCTTATATAAAACATGTTTTCGCATGATAACTCGTATTGTCAATACTTACACTTTTCTCTCTTAGTTTTCGCTTCGGATCATCTAAGTAAAAGTATCCGTACACCAAACTAAACAAGTACAATACACCGGATGTTGCAAATACACCATAGTATCCGACCCATCTTAGAAGAACACCACTCAAGGCACTCCCAATCGGATATCCCATAGACATCCACAAATTTACTATGCCCACTCTATAGGTTCGCTCCTCAACAGTCGTTATGTCACCAATGTAACTGAACACGCCAATAAAATTGGTGAACCACCCTCCAGTTATCGCGGGGAAAACTGACTCCGTCAATGCAGCGACTTCTACGGGTAACTCAAAGAAGAAATAGGTGTTCACGATAAATCCTATACACGTCATGAACTCCCCGACAATCGGCATGAGGATACAAGCTTTTCGGCATCCAGTCTTGTCACTCCAGGCTCCAACAAAAAGAATTAGAAGAACAGGAATAGCGGTCTGAACCACATTCTTCCACGCCTGAATAGTCGCTGTGAGCGTTTGAACTTCCTTCTCATAATATGTGTAGTTTTCAGTTTCTCTTAGCTTCAAAGCTTCACACACTTCCGCGCTAAAATTGAGGTTTACTAAACAAGCTTTCTCTAGATTTAAATTTTGCACAGCCAGCGACGACAGTATACTAGGCATTATGTAGCATGCCATAATTGGTTCTACAGTTGTATTTCTTTTTATTATTCTAAGGCGTTCCATGAACGATATTTTCTTCTTTTCTTCATTGTTTTGCTTACTTTCTATCGGATCACTTGTTTTTAATGGAGAGGATTCGTCAGCTTCTTCTTTGTATCCCGTTTCAGCATCTTTCTCTTCTTGCACGCACTTCAGTTTATTTTCTTTTGTAGAATTCATCGTTACTTTTAATTAAATCGGCTCCATACCGTTTATTGTCATTTGGCAACTGTTTTACTAGTAAACTAATGCGAGAATCGAGAAACTGATTTATCTTAGTTGCATTTATTTGTTTTCTGATTGCCTGATAAATGTTGTATGTGGTAAGAGTAGCTTCTCCATCGAATCAATATTTGTACAGATATTAATATCGTTGGCTAGTAGGTGTCCCTGGCTTTGTGCGTCTAACTAATGTATGGATATAAATTTATGACAAACGTAATGTAGTAGCATTTTCATATCCGTTTTTTTTTAAATTTAATATGTATCTAGCGAATCCTTTGCATTATGTCTCAAACAAAATAAAATACCAAGTACAATGTATACCAAAAGAGGTAATAATCACATCAACAAATATCTCGCCTACTTCAAACGAAAACTAAATAAGACTTTTCATTTAGAATTTCGTGATGGAGTGTCTAGTTGTATGAAGTTCTCCTAATTAACGGCGTAAGGACACAGCATAGAAGCGTTCATAATGAGCTAAGTGCTTCCTCCAGTCACTCCTTCAGAGGGCAGTTACATGAGATGCAAATTAGTTTTTCGTTGCTTTTCCATTTAAACTAACGCTATCGTTTTTCTTTTTGTTCAGTTTCGATTTACTTATGATAATTGAGATGATACTTCAGAATTCCATACTACAATATCCTAACATTTTAAACAGAAAATTTACACTTTCTGTCATTTACATTTTGCCTGTTCAGGTCACGCTTGAAACAGTAGGTAATTGGTTTTTATTATTTTTAATTTAATTAAGACGTTATAAAGGACATAAAATAGATAGTTAAAAAATTTATCCTATTATTTAGTGACTTTCTTAATGACCTCTTAAAACGCTTGCTTGTTAAATGTAGACATTTCATCCAAACTGTCTGATTAAACATCTTACCTACTAACGTGTGTAACGTAACGTAAGTATGTCTATGATTTTCTTGATAGCTTATTCAAATCTTTGTTTTCTTATTGTCAATCTTCATCATCCTAACGATATGGGTACCAAAATACTCGCCACATCCTTTAGGCGTTTCTACTATCGTTAACGAAATCCAAAAGCGTACTTGTATAGCGCTCGCGTACAGTCAAGAGCTGTCGTGCCTCTGAATACCTCATTAGTGCGGTCCAAGGTTGTAATGGTTTCTGTTTTACACAGCCATGTGTTATACCTATCGCCTTTCGGGATCAAAGCGGAACCCTGATACACCGGCCCAGTACAAAGCGAAAGCCAATTAATGTGTCAAAGCGGGCAAGGCTGCGTCGTTGACATTGGAAATCAAGTCATCTGGCTCATAGGCTGTTCCATTTGTGATGTTGGAAGCGAGGGTTGTCATAGCCAGTGTACCTAGTGTTGACTGTACGTACACTTAACTGCAGTCGTTAAATTGAAATAATATCTCATAAATGAATTTCCTCGTTCAGAAGGTAAAAGAACGCTTTGAGTTTCTGCTGAGAGCAGCCGGCACGAGGTCTTGACATGCGGTCATTTAGAAAACAACACCTCCAAATTCCCTGTCATTCAACGAGCTACTACTCCAACTCCTTTACAACCCAGTCAATACGTCTGTGGAACTCCTTACCTCTGACCATAAGGCAATCCAAATCGATCACTGTTTTTAAAAAACAACTAAAATAAGACTTTTTATCTTTCACCTAAACTGACGTTGGTAAAGGATATTGACCAAATCCGGGCCCAGATTGCGACTTTGTATTTTATATTTCAAACATCTTGTTTTGAATTATAATTGCACTGGTATTTTTGAACTAATCTGACGCACAAGTAGAGGTTTAAAAGTAACACTTACATAGTTTAGGTGACTTTTAATAGGTGCATAAACTCTGCAATCACAAAACATAACCTCAAAATGCCTAATCTGCCATTGAATTCCTTGTAAACCCCTAATTATTTTTCAAAAATATGTTTTGTGTGTATTCTTTCAAACATTTAAATATTCATCTGAACATTTTGTAAAGACGCATGCTGACGCAAACGTGGACCCAGTTTCTATAGAATTTTGGTCAAGATCCTTTCTTGACACTTCACATTGGTTTATATTATTTATAGGTGTATATTATTAATAAGATTATCTCAGTATTTATTATTTAATTATTTAGTACTGTTTATGTTGTTATAATTTAACCGATTTATTTCCGGTCATTCTATTACTTTGTTATGTTATAGGTACTCTACACCAAACTTCCCCTTCCTATGAATAGCTTATTCCTTTACGCAATAAGGTCGCTAAAAGCGATAAGACCACCTTAGTTGTACATATTTCTGTAAAAATATAAATAGTAAACTGAGTTTTGTAATGTAATAATAATCATAATAATAATAATAATCATAATAATAATTTATTTGCAAGAATACAGTACATGTCAAGGTGGTAAAAATAAAATAAGTTCAGTGCATTCGGCCAAAAATACAATAAAGAGTTATCTTATCTTATCTTAACAGTCACACCTACCTAAAAATATCTTCTTCAGGTGTCATTGTAGCTTTTGAATTAAACCTTAGCCTAATTACTTAACCACTAGGCACATAACGTCAAAGATTCCCATTCCAACGTGTCCTCAGCTTAGTCACAACAACTAACATGAGTGACCTACCTGCGTATAAATTTTACCATTTGACGCCTAGCACTCGCTTTTGCTCATATTGACTGCGTTTGTCGTATGTAGCATGTAGCCAAATTGCACTAACTGCACTCTATACAGGCTCAAAATACGCTTTAGCCAGCCTATTGAAGCCCAGATTGTATGCTACCGAAGTAAGTGCTTGCTTTTACCACGCAGAGTTGGACGACTGCTTTAGATACATTTATAAGTTTTTTTTTCTAAATTTATAAAACATAGTAATTAAATTATAGTACCAAAGTGTGTACCTAGTAGTTTGTCGGCAATCACATTCTCGTGTTTACTTATGTTACTAAAATATTATAAATGTTATAGTTTTTGAGGATGGATGTATTGATGTTTGTTACTCCTTCACGTAAAAACTACTGAATGGATTTCGATGAAACATTACAATAATATAGTTCATATGGAAGAACACATGGGCTATTTCATAATGTCATTTTCTGAATGATATTTGACGAACAATATTAAAATTTTAAAATTACATCTCTCAGTTAGGTGCCGAGTAGACTGCTGACCAGCTAGCGCAAGCAAAGTTCCTTGCCTTTCCCTCTTTCGCCAAACCCTGAACTTAAAACTGACCTACATAACTGCGTCACCCAGATTATGAAAATGCAAAAGCCTTTCATGTTTTAAATGCTTTAGTTTCGAGCTCCATCACCGTCGTTTAATATCGTTTAATGAATAAGCGAACATTACCTTTTGTGCTGTTCCGCCTTTATGTGCCTAATGAGGTCTTGAGTTTAAAAGCGGTTTGATAATAATTAACGCGCTGTCGCCCGTGATCCGAGGGGATAAGGGTGCGTTCATAGTGATAGTCGGAAGCGGGAGCGGGAGAAAGTAACCTTTAAAAACATTATTAATTTCTAAATCTAAATATAACTAGCTTTTGCCCGAGACTTTGTCCGCGTGGAATAGTGACTTCTTTCTCCCGTTTTTTACACATTTACCACTATATCTTTGCTCCTATTGGTCGTAGCGTGATGTTATATAGCCTATAGCCTTCCTCGATAACTGGACTATCCAACACAAAAAGAATTATTCAATTCGAACCAGTAGTTTCGGAGATTAGCGCGTTCAAACAAACAAACAAACAAACTCTTCAGCTTTATAACATTAGTATAGATTAATAAACTATTAACCTAATATAAATTAATCCTTAGAAATGACGTTCCATATTTGAATTATTCGTTGGTTCGTGCTCACTTGTCGATCGTGAAACAGGCCCTTAGACTCGGGAGTTTTAGTTCAATCCTTTTTTTCCGCGGAGGAAATGCTTTATGCATACCGTGGCCGGTTATGTGGAACTCCTTGGTGGTTAGTCAAGTATACCCGCTAAAACCTCCGCGTGGTCCCTCAGACCGCTAAGTGGGACGACGAAGGATCGCTGTTCGCATGCACTCCATCGTCCCAGCGGTTGCTAACGGTGTCGGCATGTCTTCAAGGGGTAGCCTCGCACCCCTTCTTCCGTCAGTGGAACTGTTATGCGGCTGTATTTGCTGTGGATAGTCTTAATCCCAACACTTGTTTTTTTTATTTATATTTTTATGTGTCACCAACCTAGAAGTTTTGGTTTTACATATGAAGTTAGTAAAGTTTAAATTCTATTTCTTTTATAAATCTCTACCAACTTATTAATCTTAATATGGCTGCCGCTATTCACTTCGAGCAATGTCTAAATAAAATCGCTAATGCTGCGGTTATCCTTTAAAATTAATTCCATCACAATGCTATTGTAAGTATTCTCTTTCCATTATCAATAATGAAATGTAATCGTAATCTGCGAAATACGAGACATCTCTAATAATACATTAATTCTCTGTACTAAAGAGACCATTTGTTAGGTATCAATAATTCATTTACTGAGTTAAGTACTTAAGCTTAAGAGGATTTATACGAGAACACTTATTATTTCACAAGTATTGTTAATGAACTTTATCTGCCTGAGCAAATTGAATGAGCTCTTAAAATATACAGATATCGCGAATGGATTTGTCTGATTTAGATGGAAAATTCCGTTTTATTTTTAGTAATGTCAGCTCATGCAGATCTAAGCTGTCAGGACACAGAGCCACAATAGACTATAGATAATGCCATCCACGAAGGCGCGCCCCACCACTCGTCCAAATCGTTTATAGTACATGTGTGCAAGCTTTTGAATTGAATTTGGAACATCTTAATGACTAATGAATGACAAGCACACTTCAAAAAATACACTCAAAGGGAAAGATGCTCTACTTGGATATGGTTTTAAGTAGGTATGGTTAGTTACTAGAAAAGTAATATATTATTTTTAAACTGCACAAGCATCATTTTTACTATTGACGTAAACGAAATACGTAAGAACGTTTTATGACATTAAAAAAAATGTTTAAAAACTTTTATTATAAGAGAACCATCGGTCCACCGGGACTTCATACGCGTGAATTGTTTTTTCTTCGTACACGTAGGTCCTAGCGTAATGTTTTATAGCCTTCCCCGATAAAGTACATCCCGGTAATATTATAAGTTACCACATGGATTTTTTTATTTTAAATTGTTTATGGTGTTTAAGTTACCATTATAATTCTTTCAGTAAATTTAATAATGACAGTAGATTATACCAGGTTTATTTTTTTGTACAACACACTGGGTTTTCCTTGACATTTTAAAAATAATTTAAGCAGAGCCACTTTCGTGACTAGTCTGAATATTTGAATGACGGCCGGTTCGCAACTGACGCGCGTGTCACCGCCCGCACCCCACACCTTCATCAATCAAAAAAAGAGCGGGGCGCGCCTTCGTGGATGGCACTATCTATAGTTTCCACAAAAAAAAACACAATGTTGGTTGTTTCTAGTGTTTTTATGTTTTAGAGATAACCAAAAATAAATTCGTTTTGAGTTTATTAATTTGTATAAGAATTATTAATATTTTCAAAAATTAAGTTACTCCAAAACACACATTTACTCACGTGATCGTAAACTCCTATCAGGGGATGTGACGTCACGCTTTAATTGTATAATGGCGGGCTTTTTCTGCTGTCATAGACAACTCTCCATAGTATTTTGCTGTCAAAAAGACCTTCGACT
The DNA here is from genome assembly GCA_963584085.1 of Pyrausta aurata. Lineage (NCBI taxonomy): Eukaryota > Metazoa > Arthropoda > Insecta > Lepidoptera > Crambidae > Pyrausta > Pyrausta aurata. Next base: position 12,106,583 of record OY757256.1, on the reverse strand, counting down.
TAGGAAGTGACATTTAGGCCATGGCAGATCGAGCGTTTTAGAGGCACATTCAAATTGTATTTTACAAATCATAAATAAATCACGTGATTGTTAAATATTTAAAAATATCAAGGTATTTGATCAGATCAATATATTAACTAAGGTAAGGTTAATACCTATCTAGTTTTCGAAATATCATCAACTAGCCTTTTCTCGACGATCGAATTTTCTTTGTCGACGAATAAATTGTTTTTGATTTCTCACAGTTCGATTTCTTCCGTGCGGTAATTTTTTTACGTAATGATATACGACTTGATTTATTAGGTAAAACTCACAATCAAAATACCCCACGAAAAAAGTTTCTCGATACCTCGAAAAGGGGCGTCGATTCTCGCTTCAATCGAACTTTTAATAATAAATATCTGGGTCGATCAAAAAAGTTACTGAACAAAAGGAATTTACTTAAGTATGAGAATAACATCCACAGACAATACCAATTTTAAAAATAATTCAAGCAGATGAAGCATAAAGCTCTTCATTTAACTAAAATTAGAATCGTGTAGGTAGTATCTCCTAAATTAACGCCTAGGCACTAGAATATGCGGGGTTATTCCGCAACGAAATTGGTTGTGTCAGATCCCGCTCACAGCACGGACTGCCAGAATTTGCCCATTTCAATGCAGTTAGCCGGTACTTTAAACTATATAATTTTATACCTATTAGATAGATCCTATTTAATGTAACTAAATAATTAATACAAATAATGTGAATGCATAAATTTGAAATAATGTGATGTAGTATGTTTAGTCTAGAACAAAAAACTTGCTATCAAGCACAAAAATGTTCAGGAAATAGAACGTTTTCTATTTCAAAAACGCGTTGTCCTATCCGTTACAGAGGTTGTACTTCGCTTGAAATTTCGTATCTTCGGACACAAGAGTCTTCTTCGCACACATGTTATCTAGAGTGAGTAGGACGGTAGAAGTCGAATCACGAACATCGTTTTGCGAAGTAAGGCCTCCGAACCGGCAACAGAATTCTTGCTAAGGACGTTCCATCGCACGGGCAGCTCTAAGTTATTTACTGCTGTTTAATCCCCAGCTTCTCTTCCGAGGAAATATTTGCCGAGAGCGTCTAAATTACTTATTTTCCACCTTTTAAAATCTCTTTTTCCCGCCCCGTTTTATTACATTGCGAGAATAAGGGTTTTATTGCGCGATAAACTCATTGAAACGCACGGGACTTTGAAAAGGGGGTTTAAATGTTGTGTAAGATCATTATCTAATCTTAAGCACGTGTTTTAACCCTAATTAGGGACAAAAGAACATTGATAAATTATTCACGAGTATTAATTAAACTAGTAAACGTCCCCTTGCTCGCATCCGACCACGGCGGTCGATCTCAATTGAGATTGGTCATCGTCGCGGGACATTGTTTATAGTGCTCAAGTGTGTGCACAATACCCAAGGGCACTCTCTGTTCCTTCAATCTCAATATTCGGTGAGCTGTCACACTGTATAACTAGTAGTCGTCTTATGGGTCCCTTTACAACCCCAATAGGTACGAGATGTATAAAGTCTTCAGTAAAGATTTTTTTTAAACCAACATACTTACATTAATCCGTAGGTTCCATTATAATTTACATAATAGAGGGAAAATGACGTCAACGGAAATATCAGTTACAATTTCCAGTCCAGACAGGATTGAGCCTAATTTTAAAAACGATGGAATTCATCTCTTACGTGCAGATTGTGTTACATCTCACGTGTCTCTTAAACTATTGACTCAGTCCATTTAAAACAGCTATAAGGTTGTTTGTGCAATATACAGACCCGAGAGGAAAAGGACGATAATATCCGACGACACGCAGGACATGGCTGGATGACACGGCACAAGACCGCCAGTCATGGCAGAAAATGGAGGAGGCCTACGTCCAAGACTGGAGAAAATTGGGCTGATGATGATGATGATGGCAGGGTGTAACCAAAGGCTGTACGAGAAGCCGAAAACCACGTATTCTCTCAATTTATTTCATACTAGCGGTCTCCCGCGACTGCGTTCGCGTGTCTTGAGTTTGCTCCCTCCCTTCCCTTCGCAGCGTGATGTTTTATACCCTAAAGCCTTTCTCGATAAATAAGATGTTCTACACAACAATATTCTTTTTTAAATCGGTCCAGTAGTTCAAACATACAAACACATACACTTTTCAGCTTTATAATATTTGTATATATATTTTTATGCGATTTTGAATGCGAGGTTGTAGGCTTCGTGAGTCTTTTTATTACAACCTGTAATTTTACCTACTAATGCTGAAAGTACATTGACCTACCTACGTCGACAACATAGGACGGATAGGTAATTCATAAAAAGACCTCCGAAATTTCATAATTGAATAAGAACTGAAACATTTTATGCCCTTTAAGCACATCCAAAGAGGTAAACGTCCTACAAGTCGCAAACTGTCCGCTTCGCGCGAGGGAAATTCTCCATCGGTCTCGCATTTGAATGCGAAAGTTCATCACACACGTCGGAAATAAAACAGAAGTCGAACTCGTGTCCTGTTTAATATTTATGAGCTCAAATAGCCGACGAAAAGTTTCCAACAGCTAAACGGTTTGAGTGCGCGTACAATTTTATTATTTCATTTCGCCATTCGCCAACTAGATTCACCAAGAGATGCGAGCGCATGTGGAAACGTTTTTAGTTTTTAAAATACACTTGAAAAATTTCGGCCTGGAGTCTTCAGGTGCTTTGAAAATTGCAAAGACGCGCTCAACGAATTGGAACTTGGATTTTTAATTTCCAAATAGCAGAACGTTTTTGAATAATATCTCAATCATAACTTGAAATGAAGTCAGAACCTTCACGAATCATGTAAGATGCGCGAGTTAAAAATAACGGAGAGAACTTTAGGGCTACTATGTGACATCTCTGATTGGGGATTAGGGATTATTATTATGACGTCATTATAGTTTTTTCAAAAGTCCGAAGTGAGCACGTACTGGCATTTAACAGCTTTGAAAAATTACATCGCCCATGTCACACACGGATTGCCATTGCATTGTTATCGCTCGCAATCTTCGTAATGCGAGTAATCACCCTGATAATCAATCTAGGTACAATAATAACTGTACCATGTAAACTTTACATAAAAATATCTTCGCTTTAATTCTTTCCAAAACAGATAAAAATGAATGATTTGCTTTTAATTATATTATGAATACAATGATCTTCATTCTCCAGAGGTATATCACAGAAAATAATGTTTTTAAATAATAGTTCTGAAAAAGCTCGTAGATTTTCCAGACAAAAAGTGAAAACAAACGCAAACTACATTATTCAAAGAGTTTTTAGTATACTTTCAAACGGGTGAATATTCGTTCCGCTAATCTGACTGGGATTTGAATCCACCCCACGCATAAAAGATGTAGCGGCCGTGTCATTGCTAGCTACAACCTTTGGGTTCTGCATATGCACCGTAAACGCGAGTCTTGCATATGCACACACGGGTGGGCTCATTAAAAATATGCAACAAAACTGCGAGAGCACTGCTTGTTGCGATAAACTTTCCTCGTGTGCACTGGGATTTATCTTAGCTTGTCGGAAAAACGGTTTTTAGTTGTCTTGTTGTTTTCATATCCACGTACACATTTTTAACTAGTATTGTCAGTATTTTATTTAGATAGTTTTATAACTGACGTAATTTTATATATTACTAGCTTTTGCCCACGACTTCGTCCGCGTGGAATAGTGACTTTTCTCTCCCGTTTTTTACACATTTACCGCTATATCTTTGCTCCTATTGGTTGTAGCGTGATGTTATATAGCCTATAGCCTTCCTCGATAACTGGACTATCCAACACAAAAAGAATTATTCAATTCGAACCAGTAGTTTCGGAGATTAGCGCGTTCAAACAAACAAACAAACAAACAAACTCTTCAGCTTTATAATATTAAGTATAGATTTTGAGAAGAATTTTCGAAAATAAATCTTAACCTAACGCGAATTACTCTAAAAGTGAATCAATGTATCTATAATATCCTGGGGGCGTATTGCGAGCCATCTTTTTCCGTTCATTTTCCAGGCAGTTCATTTCTCACTCGGTGTAAACGAATATCATGAATATAATATTATTATGATACTAATACTACAATGATATGAATATTAATATTTATGAAGATAAATTATTATTATTATTATCAAATTGTACATTTCCTTTAAACAAATTTGTAAATTCACTAATATTGTGTGCAATAAAGAGTTATCTATCTATCTATCTATCAATATAATTGTAAAACTGCAATACAAATTGGTAATTTGACAGAAAAGCAGCTACTTAACTTAAAAAGCGTTAAAAAGCACTTGCAAAATTCAACAGGCCTGTTAATGTGACGGTGGCCGAGTGGTATAGGCATACGCCCGGATTGCGTAAGACACGGGGTTCAATTCCTCGTCTGTCACAGGTTCACAGTTGTCTTTTTACAAGTGCAATTTATATTATTAAGCTACTTAACTGTTGCATCGCAATACGCACCCTGTTAGCGCTTTATCTCAAATTCAACTGAAATATGGGGTTTGTAGTATCATTTACTATGCTGCACTTAGTACTTAGTATACCTATCTTCATTTACTATGCTGTACATAGTACTTAGTATAATTTATAATTACATTATTTTCCGTTTCAACGATGAACATAAAACCGGGACGTTAGAATTACCAAACAAATTCAAATAACGTATACCTACTAATAATACCGTTAGTATCCTTCAACCTAATCTAATTTGTGTAATTAAGCATAATTAACATAATTTGCAGCGAAATTACACCGCCAATTAAATCCGTAATAGCGTCATAGGAAGCCGAGCCGCGCGTAGATCTTACATTTTTCGCATTAATTTCCCGGCAGGCATAAAAGTTTATCTCTGTCGCCCGAACGTTCAGACCATTCATAAAAAATAGGCAAGACCGAGTGTAGTTGTATGCTCAAGGTTTCTGTAACAGTACCGTTACCATGAGTTTACGTCGGTTTTGCTCGCTACGCGACGACGTAACTTTTTGTACGGGAAATTTTAGTTCTGCAAATGACCGCTAGGGGCGCTGTGCGATTTTCCATAGACTTTTTTTACATAGTCGCTAGTGAGTAAAACCGTCGTAAACTCATGGTAACGGTACTGAAATAGTAATATGCGGTGCTAAGTATTTTTATAAGAGTTTGGAGACTTTAGTGGCTATACCTTATACAGACTCCACTTTGATGAATGAAAAGCAGGGTTTCTGCTGTAAATAGACGTAAAGCCAAAAACTGGTGATAGGCTCGTAGACAAACACTCAGAAAAACTAATGGAAAATTTTAAGTTATGTCCTATTCAAGTTACGAGTATGTAGGTACATTGGAAAATCTATAAATGATTACCTCGTGACAGATTTTCGACTATTATACAACAAATCTTTAAAATAAGGTTATGATGCTTGACTTAAACAACTGCCTGCCAAATCAGTCTCTATGTATTAGTGCGCCTTCACACTAGGGCGTCAGCAACGCGACAGCAGCGGATGCCTTTACATTAGCAGCGCGACGGTCGCGCGACTGGGTCATTCCCACCACGCTCATTACCCATTGCAGTGCTAACACGGGGATAGTATTACCACTGCAATGGGTAAAGGGTAATAGTAAGACGGACCCGCGCGACTTACGCCCCGCTGCGGCGCTGCTGCCGCGCTGCCGTGTAAAGTATAAAATTATCGGCAGCGCGAATGTCGCGTGTAAGTCGCGCTGCTGCCGCGCTGCTAAAGTCGCCTAAATGTGAAAGCGCTCGTAGTCTTAAGTAGTTCTTTAATGATAGTAATTGTTTTCGACCCGTTTGCAACCCGATTTGCAGATCTTAAATGAATGGAGATCTTCAAATAATTAGTGAAAATGTTACCCTTTTCATTGAGAGCGGAACCCTGGAAACTACTAAGCTATGCGCAACTAATTAGCCTTCAGCTATTACAACTCTAAGCCTGTAATTATAACCAGCGACATCAAATCAGGGACCTCCATTTTAAGTCTTTGTTTAATTTTTCCAACTTACCTCTACGGAGTTCGTTTTTATTTCACTTACGACGGTAATATTTTTGTTCTTTTTTAGGTCCACCAGGTATTATGGAATCGCAAGTTTAAACTTTCGGATTTTTTATTTAGCAAGTTAAGCGACAGTCTTATTTTAACCCCATCGCGGTAGAAAAAGGGTTACGTTTTTTAAAAGTGTATAAGTAGGTTAATGTGAGCGTCAGAATCATTAACTTAGATAGAGTTGCACCGATACTGTTTAAGTGCAAGTGTATTTTTAAGTGAATCACGCGTATAAAATACCTCTTTAGACCTTTATTATATTTTGGTACACAGCAAATTCCATGCCTACCTTCTTAAATACCTGAAGGAATTCATTTTCTTCTTGGTTTCACAGGTTCAATAATTCTACTAACAACTGACAAACCTTAAAGGTGCCATTCACCCGGTTGTTGCGTGTATAATTTCGATATAGTCGAATTTGAAGGCATCCATCCAAACAATATTACTATCAAACAGTAAAATTTCACAGGTAATTAAGGCCAGAAATAGCGACTCCAACTATACGACCATTGCATCAATAACCCAGAAACAGAGGAAATTTCAAACACCACACGATATTACAAAGGGTGCATTCGTAATAGAACTAAAACGGAATGTGCATATAAATATTTAGTTCGTACAGTCAGCACATAATTAAATTGCAAATCGTTCTGTGTGTTCACGTCCAGGAAATAGACCGTAATTGGAATAGCATTGGGATGTGTAATTGTCGGCATGAGGGTAAATTAAGTAAACTTGGGGTATGTGAATGGTAAATGGCAAATATTTTGTCCGTCAATATTGGGAATCACACGACTCTGGCCCAGGGTATGACTGCCTCCGTGGTTAAGGTGCACTCTAGTTTTCACTGGCCGGGTGTTATTCTTTTTGATTTTCATGATACAGGGATTTTAGCTACTTACTTTGAGATCAGAGCAACGTATATGACGATATCACATATAATTATTATATGAACTCTCGCAGAAACTCTCTTTTAGAAACTCAAAGATCACCTTTCGTTCAGCTTATCTGAAAGTGAGGTTCAGATCTTTTTTTTTTGAATTTGCAGCTTATAGAATGGGCTTGGAATTACATGATTTCACATGGATCATGGGTAAATTTTTCCTTATGATATGTCTTGACATAAAGAAACAAGATGCAACAAGAGAAGGAGAGAGTGATCGAGAACAGAGAATAAATGAATGAGAGAAGAATATTTGCGATCTGAATATAGTAATCAGGTTTATTTGAGAATATGAGAAGGGGCATAGACTACGTACTACTAAAGGAGAATGTTGTGTTGAAAGTCGTATAAGGAAGAGGTGTATTGTCCGCCGTATAACCAAACCAATAACCTAGTCTCCTTTATTCCCACGTATATTATCTTTTTCAGACTATTGTGACAGACAAACATACAGGCCCCATCGATCCAAAATGTGTTAAATGAGGTCCCACGGCACGGCCGCGAGCCAAACATCGCTATTGTAACCAATCCACCACCCAGGAGTTATTTCTACGCACACACGTAGGGTGACCATACAAACCTATGAGTCAGGCTACCACGAAAACGAAAACAAAATCCAATAACCTGAGAATATATTCTCAGCCAATAACTATGTGTATTTTGAAGACTTTTTCCAAGATTAGGTAAACCAAAATATGAGGTAGGTAAATGGCTTTCTGGGTGGCATCTTCTTAGAAAAGCATTTACGCCGATCATGCATTTTTATCTTGACACACTCTTCGGCGACTGCAATGACGGTCGTCTGCTTGCTTATCTTTAGGCGCTGGACTTTGATTAAACTTTTTAAACAAAAAACTTAATCGTTAACGTAAGACTATGATCATAACCTTGCAATCTACCAAGCATTCTTGTGATGCGAAAGCTACTCGTCCCAGTCGTTGCTATACTTTTCATGAAATCACAAGTGTTATTTTTCACGTGTTTTTCTCTATTTCCCTAAGGCATGGAGTCCCCACACCGCACAGGACAAGCCCACAGGCGGCAGCGCAAAAAGCGGCTGCAATATCGCGCCGCGCAAACATTTGCCAACGTCGCGCCTGTGCAAACGCGATGAGCCCGCCCTTTAGCTATTGAAACTAATGAAAAATGTGTTCGATTTACTACTATGACTATTCGAGTGCCTTTCACAGCGAAAACATAACCCGTAATTAAGGGTTTCGGGCCGACGCTACTGTGCTTACGCGATGTACCTTCTTATCTTAGTATCTTTGGCTATTAAAATTATTTTTAAAAGAGCCTTGTTTACTACGACCTTGTATGTAGTTATGTAGCATTCGCAAGTGAACAATAAAAACAAGGAAAATAATAAAGTGGCCGAGGAAACTTCCGTTTAGAAAACGTCGCTATATTGGCTAAGGAATCGTTGGATATAGAGCGTCGCTATGCCTACCTATGCTAACAACAAGACTAATCAAAAATGCCGTTTTCGATTAGGACCATTTAAATGTATGTGGCAGTCGCACACGCACAATTAACTTGAGGAAAAGGGTGCAGCAGCAAAGAAAACGTCAACGAACCGCTTATGTAGGTACTCTAATTTATAAACTTATGTACCAATATTAGCATGCATAGCTTGTATCATCCCACAGTGAACTCAAACCCAATAAAAGCGCAGCGCACACTAATTGATACACGATGAATGGCGACCGTCGCAATATCGCGCCGCAAACATACGCCTCGTGTCACGCGCTCTAAAAGATCCCGCAAACACATACTCGCTGTCTGGGGAAATGAAAACTTCGATACTCTGTCAATACCGACTTTTGATTGGCTGGGCATATCATTTTTGGGAGACTACTGCCTGACTAATGCCTAGTTTACACATAAATACATAGAAACCAGTACTAGTGTCACGCGACTACACTTCCTTCTGCTGTTGTTTCGTAGAGTTGGCTACAATTTCATTGGTTTAGAAGAACTTTATTCTCATGAAGAACTTACATTCAGTTCACTTAATGAGACAACTTTATAAAATTAGTAAATATACTAAATAATGAGCGCAAGGAGCACTTAACCTACACTTAATTTTAACAGTAAACAAAAGTTATGTATCAATGTCGAGTTGTATACAAAACATCCTAAGAAGACAAATTTTTTATACAATATATTTTTTTTTCATTTTAATTTAATATCTTTTGTTTTTGTTGTTGTCCTTGTTATTTTTATAATAGCACCTCTCGTGTGACAAATAAATAAATAATTCATACATTCATTCAAAACAGCACTTGTCATCGTTACTAAAAACTGAACTCTAATACGTAGATGTTAAAAACTTACGAGTTAAAACCGGCCGAGCAGACATGGATGAAAGAAATAAGTGCACTCGTCCGATTTTTTACCTTCAAGAGCAAGTAGCTTATACTCCAGTAATCTCTGTTAATTTTATAGTATTAGTAGTCGTTTTCAAACATAGCATCTACTTGCCCTGGTAGAGGGTAGAGGAGATGAAATGTTTTGGCGCTAACTAACTTCAGAAGTAGAACGAAACAACTGGTGATTTTCCAATTTATCACGACCTACTTTCAAGTAACCACGGCCCTTCAATGTCTCGTCACGTCCCCAACAAAAGAAATAAATAAATTGTATCGCAGTAATTCTGTTTAGTATTACAAAGATTTATAAACTTTTTACGTTCGGAGCCGTCTGTTTTTATGTCGTTTTATTAAGAGTTCCCTCGGCATGTGAGTAATAAACTTTTTACAAGGACATCTCGGGTGCTCTCGATCGTATATCATTTCGGTATTGGCTACATGTTGCGTAAAAAGTGTAATCTAGGGAATACAACCACTTTGGACCGATAAGGCCGCATGTTTATTTGATGCTGCCTGAAAACACAGACTTACGAGCAATAAAGGTATGAGTATATGAAGTCATATAGCCTTATAGATATTCACGATCGGATCTTGTAGGTAATACGATAAATCCCAACTCCTAGTTAACGTAAATGTTACCTGATTATAAGCAGTGCATTTTATAAAGTATCGTTTCTTCTAGGCCTTGCATATCACAAGCAAAATACAGGTATATTCAGATTTCGAAGACTTCAGGACTTACATCACATTACACACCAAAAAATCCGTTTTCCCCACGCCAAAACATGTAAGCTACCAAAATTCCCTCGCCAAAAGAAAAAAAATAAACCGCTTAACCCACATGCATCTTTATTACCAGAACACGGCGGCAACCTCAAGAAAAGCGTATTATTGCGCCATAAAAAGCGGGGCCCTTCGGTAAACACCTGAAGCGGCTCCTAAACACCTAATACATCTTCTGGGAGCGAATAAATCACTAGCGAGAAACAATACGCGAAGGCGCTGATGGCGAATCATAAAAACACCATTATGGAGCCTTTAACGCATTCAAAGGTTCTGCTCGAGGGAGATGTCCCGATGACGGCTTACTAACATTCGTAGGCAGATGGGAACAGACAGGCCACTTGATGTAACTCTGAAGGAAAGCATGTAAGGGCAGAAACTGCGTTAAGCGGGCACCCACCCGCCGCGGGTGCCCAAGTCCTTCATGGCAGAGCCTCTAATATTAATTTATTTCTACGTTAGTCCTGAGAGCAGCTGATTTGATTGCGTATTATATACATGTGAACGGAGATTCTTTCTCTTGAGATAGCGCGTCTGCGATTACAATAGGCTACATACGGATAGTATAGTATGTTAGTTATAAATCAACCACATTATTACATAGTACATTTGTTTACTTTCTATGCAACCCTCATTCAAATTAGGCCCTTTGTTGCCAATTATAGTGTCATTATAACACGGAGTTCCTTTATATCTCTGTAAAAAATATTTGCTCTTAATAATTCCTGCACTTATTTGTTTTTACAATATCGTAACAGGCTCATAAAAACATACTTTCTTATAATCATAACTATGCGAATTAGCCATTGAAATTCAATTCAAATAAATGTGTGCGAAATAAATAAAGTGTTATTATTATCCATGAGTAGTATTCACGTAAACATTAAAACCAAATACATCGAAAAGGGGTTTTTTGTTGAAAAACTACGTGAGGTGTCTGTTCTCACTTCACGTGTTTACAGGAGACGGAATAACGCGTCTTTTTACGTATTTTAATATCGATACTGAGGCCGAGATTACGTTATGAAGATATTACGCCAAGCCAAAGGGAAATCTGGGCTTACTAACGTTTAGCAGCTCATTTTGGGCCGGAGTTGCGAGAAAATGCTTTGCATGTTTTCGTAGTAAATTCATTTTGTTGCGCACTGTTTTTATAACAGACTGTCACATTCTTGGATACAGTTTTCTGGGAACAGTTTATTATTTTAGCTACCTAAGACTGTTTCTATCATATTTTTGTTATCATCAGTATGACAATACTTTGGAGCTTTAAATGCGTGCGTTTGCTCTTAATTACTCTTAGGTTTTAGCTTAGGATCTTAGATTTTAGGTTGTTATATTTATTTAAATGCTGTCAAAATGTTAACTACATTTAACTGTTATTTTAACTCGATATTCAAAATACGTCCAAAATAGCCAGACACAAAACAGTAATATAATGTCCATAACAATAAATCACCGCTAAAACTTAATTAACACTAACTGTTATCGCAATAAGGCACCCAATCCAAGAGGTTCGGTCTCCGAGCACCAAATTGACTTGAATTACTCTATTAACCCAGCGATATCCTACAATATGTAAATAGACGTCGTTAAGACGTAGTAAACCACTTATCAGAATAACCGTGACCAGTTGTTTAAATCACTTAGAACCATGTCGTTAGAACTAACATGCAATGAACGAGGAAATAGTTACAAGCTGTCCACTAAAGTTTTGTGAGGGAACATTTTTTATTAAGTACTAATTCAATTAGTACATAGATCATAAATCTAGTACAGCTATACTCTACCTGCGGCCTGCCGAGTCTGACCTGCAAACCTGACCAAAGACCTCATGCGAGACTCGCCATGAATCATGGTATGAAGTGAAACTGGGGATCTAAATTTTGCGCTCGTTGCGCTCGCGTTGACATTATGGTTTTGCAGCATCCAATTTTTACGCGCACGCTTCACTTGCGATTGCTTAAAATTGTTTTCGAACTATCTCGTATGATGAATCGCATTTGGTTCGATCACGTCGTGTAAAAGCATGAATGGGGATCAACATTTTCAGATTTTTCCGCTGTCTGATCTAATGGACTTCAAATTTCTTGCTCTGGCTAGCTCGTACACACCATACTAGGGTGTACATCCTAGTAAGTGCTCCGGATTGGCATAATAGATACAAAGTTTAAACATAGTTTTGGATTGTCTCGTATGAAGAAGTGCAAAAAAATCGCAGGTACTGTTTCTGAAAAGGGTTTAGTACCGCTGATTTATTACCTACTGTATCATGAGTATAAGTTGCGTTGATGGTGGGTAGGGTATGTACTGCAGTTGCTAGTTGTGATGAATATTTAATGAGAATTTCGTACCGAGGTCCAGTTCTGCCTCAAAAATAAAACATTTTTTTATTACCTATTACCAATCCGTAACTTATTTATTCCTTTTGCGCTAAATTCAATCACCAATTCGTTGGATTGATGTAATTTTATTTCTGTGCGATTCGAACGTTTGTTTTCGCCGCCCCAATATTTATTTATGAAATTTTCATTCACTGTAACGCTCGCTGAATCGGTAAAGTCAACGTGTAAATTATAAAATTATTCGCCTTTTTTATTATCTTTGCGGTTTGTCGAACACATTAACATATGAATGTTTGCGGCCGAAACAAACGCGTATTTATTTATGGGCCACCATTTTGGGCGGTGGTTAACAATGTTTGCTGAATAACAAGGTATGTAGGTAATTTAATAGTTTTTGAATGTAAAAGTATTATAAGGTAAACGGGAAAATATCACAGATAACAAAATGTTGGTATGTTATCGGCAAAGCACTATACTGCCTCTTCAATAATAACTATAACCTTCAGCACCTTTTAAATATAGAGTTTGATAGTAATTGCGGTAACCTTTCCTTCAGAAAGCAAACGTAACCCTCCGATACCGCTACCAACCAAAGAGTTGCGTAGCGTAGGAAGAAGTACCTAATTGCGAAACCAATATCTATGTATTCTTGAATAGTATCTTCATTAAATAGAAGACTGTCTAATTAAAACAACACATATATGATTTATTAGCCACTTTGAAGACTTTTAAGAAAACTAGGAGCTTTTTATTATTTCACAATACCGTGCATGATAGAGCATGAATGTAAATTCAGGCTAAATTCCACATTCCGACAGACACAGTCGAAACGTCAATCTACACCGAATCGCTATTTCAGCACCGCTCTTAGAAATAGCCATGTCTCACTTGAATGCGCCACGAAATACCGAAAACGTAGAAGAAGAATCGGAAATCGTTTGAAGAGTTGTTAGGTAATCCTAAGCAGGGGCAAAAGACAGGCCAAAAATATAAATTTAGAAAGACACATTAAGAGAACTATTTAAGGTTATTTTAATACAAACTTTTTGTTCAGACAATTATGAAGGTAATTCCGTAGATAGACCTCATGCTAGAAACATTATGCTATGGCAGATGTTTAATTGCAGTTAAACCCCTGAAACTTGCCATAATGTGTCAATATTTTATACTCTTCCATTATTATGAAGATACCAATATTATAGTGGTGGCGTAGTGAGGTGACTTAATGCCAGTAAAATTAAACGCCAGAAAACCAACCAGTCTTTCCGAAGCTTTATTATTAAACCGACCTTCAGTCAGGACCTTGACTTGTGGATCGTAAAAAAGTAAGTAACTATAACATAAATCCTAACAATCGCATCTCTAGATCTTTATGAGTATACCTTTGCGAGTCCATATTCCTTCTGAATGCTTGTTGCTATCTCCCTTACGCATCTACATAGGCATCCAAGTATGACTTTGCCTCCCCAGCGCACCGGCGGAGGCATTCCAAAACACTTGGCGTGGTCAGGCTTTATTTGTCGCCGTCGATCATTGCGGATACAAACGTCATTTCGCAGAGCTGTGTCGGCAGTTGCCTCGCACTGATCCGCTATGGGAAAACATCGGAACTGAGAGCCATGGTGTGCGTATGCGTAATCATCACGCGAATTGAACTGACAGGTACACTCTATTATGAGGATGTGTACATAACCAGATATTGGAGCATTACTAACATGGTTTTTTTTACTAAAATCTGAGCTAACTTATGTGCAACGAAAAGTGTCTTGAAAAAAACCGCTACCTTTGGTTGTAGGTTGTACAAAAGAAGAAATATTACTGTTGACTTTACTACTCCAATTTAACTACTTCAAATTCTTTGAAACCGAGATTAGATTTTTAAGATTTCTTACCGCAAACATTTTTAATCTCAAGCTCTCCTTTCAAAGAATAAATTAAAATAGAAATAGTTTTCAGCCCCACCTCTTCACCTTAACTCGCTTTTCCGCAGTTATTGTGCAATAAAGCTTTGAATAAGTGCATAAAACTAAATTGAGTGAGCGAACCTCATCGCTTTTTAAGCGGCATACGGCCCCCGAGGCACCCACAAGCCATCGCGGGTTTTCTTCAGGAAAGTTCGCAAATGGCCGGTTTTATTTCGGCCAGTATCGATAATGGGCGGGGGCATTTTCATCCCTGAACACCACTTTTGGGGGCCAATGAATGTTGTTCTGCTGTCTAGAACGGGGAATTAGATATGTAAACCCTATGTTGCTCAGTACGGGAAAAAGTTATCGACACAATATATCCGTTTTTATGGTGTAACTACGTATCAATACATTTATAGGTGGTGTGGTCGTTTTATAAAATTATCATATGGTAAGTACACGTCAGTGTAAAACCTGTAGGTATCTTGTCTATCTCTCAGCTAACTAAAATAGATTAGATAATATATGAGGGTATTATATTCCTACCCGCATCCGATACTTAGAGCCACTTAGCGGCACTTGCACAAAACTGTAGCTGTACCTACTTGTCTAGCTGCCAACCTTATGTACTAAACCTTGTTTAAAGTTACCGTTTTTATCACGTACTTATGTGCAAGCGATTCTAATATAAAATCAGACGAAATTCTTACAGTGAAAACAGCAACGCGCGTACGAGAACTTTGCCCACACAAACTTAAGAAAATAGGAAGTTGACGTGAGCTATTCCCGCGGCGAAACGTCGAGGCTCACGGTAAACGCGAGTAGTAAAACCATTATGACGCGCATTCGATCTTGTACCGCGCACTTTGAGAGAAACACAAACAGAGCCAACGGGTTTTGAGAGTTCTATTTTTAAAACGTGAGGTTTTCAACGGGTCTGCGTGTTTATTCCATAAAATTAATATTCCCTTCCAAAAGGGATAATAATTCTATGGTTTATTCCGAATTGCTCAAGTGAAGGGACAACAAGTCAACAACACTCTTAAAGAAAGATTAAGGCACTTATTAGAGATTTTGATCTTTAATAAATTAAGATAGTAAAACAAACTATGTTTTATGTATAAATGAGTTGTAGTTATAGATGGGCGGGTGGGTAGAAATCTGATGGATATTTAACCAATTTATTCCCACCCGGTAGGAAAAAAAAACCTAATTTACCCAGGTGTTTATTAAGAATGCTGGGTAAGGTACTGGAGGTAATTAAGGCCCGGAGCTAAATAAGGCCCACAGTTCGTATTTCGCGCGAAAATGTGATTTCTTTCCTGTGTGACTTACGCATACATAGAACGAGTCACAATATGCACGGTTTGGCAACATCGCGCACCCCGCGCGCTTCGTTTCGTCAGTAGCGAGCCGGGTCTCGTACTGACTTGAGGGTATGTCGCAAATTATAATTTTCGCTGTGGAATAAAGGTAAGTTTTGATGTATTTTTCCTACTGTTTAATAAAATAATGTGTTTGTTGTAGTAAGTGCATATTCTAGTTTGTGATATTAGCGTGTTTTTATGTTTTAATTGCATATTTTTAATTTTTTTTCGATGAGTGTGCCGATAGGTTGTAGGTTTAATAAGGCCCACCGATTTTGGCTCTGGGCCTTATTACACTCCTAACTGGATTTGGTTAATAATATTGATTTTGTGCTCTCTTTTTTATTCAAGTAGCAGTTTTCTTTAGTTTTAGTTAATTTTCGTTGTTAAAAATATTTGTTTTCAAGGTGCACCCTAAAGTGGTCCACTGTGGTCAAATAAGGCCCAAAAATTTTTATTTCAGATTTTATTAACAATTTTGTTTTTCTATGAAGGGAAATTCAGTTTAATTTGTTATTATGAAATTATTTTTTGTTAAAATTTCATTTAAAATGTCTGTTTATAGTTTGGGCCTTATTATACTACAGTAGTTTAATAAGGCCCAGGGAAGGCTTTTAAAAAAATGTGCATTTCAAGTATTTATATTAAAAAAGCAAAAATGATTCAGTGCGTCATAAATATTTAATAAATATTCTAATTATTACCGATTGAATTATTTATATTAACCCGAAAATGTAGGATTTATGAGGCCTTCAAGTTAGGTGGGCCTTGTTTGCCGCAAGTACCTTATTTATTAAATTTACGTTGAATACTAATTATTTTCTGCCAAACAACAATTGTTGGGGACAGAAAATTGTATTCAATCGTTGTCCTATTTTTTTGTAGATTTATATGCCGCTAGATAAAAGCAAAGTAAATTAACAATATTGTATTAAAAATTCAATATATTTTTTGCAAAATGATATAGTCAAGTCTCTTAATGCTTTTCTTTAATCAAACATTAAACGACTCTGGGGCAATTTACGACCGTGTCCTTTGCCTGATTCTGGCCGATAGGCCCAACCGTACGCCGGCGTACGGTCTCGCCTATGGAGTGTTTCAAACTCGTATTGTGGCGGTATTATAGATCAGATCTTAGCCATGTTGACTTTTTTGAATAGATGAGACCGAATCCTATACAGTAGACACCAAAAACAGCCGAAAACAACAACTGTAAGGAGTATGGCACTTGGCAACAATAGTGACCATGGACTGTTTAGGGGTTGGTACTTGACTCTCGAAATTTCGAGTGATGATACTTGAAAATAAACGTTCTACACATGTGTGTTTCTGTTTGTGAATTGAGTGTTTGGTGTTAGTAGACGATTTCGGATGAAAGATTATTTTGATTACGTCATTATTTTAGTACTTACGACAACAATAACAAATGTTGTCGTTATGGGCGGGTAGTTATTTTATTATGACCCATTATAAAATAACTACCCGCATTAAATTTTAATTTGTTTTGACACAAGTATAGGCATAACATTCAGTCACAAAACACTCTTTACAGAATTGTAATCGGTTGTCCTTCCAAGAAGTTACGTGTGTTTTTACGTAAGTGTAATCCGACACCGCGCGTGCGTGTGATGATGTCAAGTGACACTTGACGTCACACACACATGATTAATAGCTTATTTTTTTTCCGAGTCTTGACCAGCTAGCTGACTTTAGTGGACTGGAAAAATGGACGGTAGTGAGCGCGGTCGTTGCGAGCAGTAAGTGGAACGCACCCTGGGTAACGTAATGTCATTTGATTTTTGAACGTCAATTTGACGTCCAATTAGTAAAAAAACTAACATCAATTTTAGTGAAAAACCTGTGATAAATATTTTGTTAATATTCGTAATTACAACGCATAACTACTCTACAACCTGAAGCAAACAAAATAACGCTAGTTATCAACTTCAGAATAGCAACGTATTGACCTGTAAATAGGTTAGTATTTGTTCTACTTACTTTACACGTTTTGACCTTCGTAGCTTTATGCATTTAAGTTTTATTCGTGAATTTTGTCGTAAAATGAGTTCTAAAAGTCAACATTTGTTGACGCCAGTGGATGTTCGTGGCATGAAAGTGCTGAACAGAGAGAAATTCTTGCGTAATGTTCAAGTTCCCATGCTGAGATTGACAGAAAATAATCTATCGAAAATCATTCATCAATGTAAGCCCTTCTTCCTGAAATTGGAGAATTTCAAGCCTATCAGGGACTTAGAAGGTGACAGTTCATTCAACAAATGCATTTACTTCAATCCCGAGAAAGTAACTCAATGGGAGGACCTTGATATATCGTCACGTGATTGCCTCGTACAGTATGGGGTGAAATCGGAGAATCTTATCACAGAAAAAGTGCAATTGAGCTATGACAACTGGAGCTATGACACCATATTCAAGGCTGTCCTGCCAGAGGGAGAAGAAATAGTCAGCGGCTTCTCTCAGATCGGCCACATACTACATCTTAATCTCCGCGATCATCTGCTAGAATACCGTCAGCTTATTGGTCAAGTGCTAGTTGACAAAATAAAGACTTGCCGCACAGTTGTCAACAAAAACAACATCATTGACAACACATACCGTAACTTCAGTATGGAAGTAATCGCTGGAGATGAAGACTACTTAGTGACAGTTAAAGAAAACAACTGCAAGTTTGAGTTTGACTTCTCAAAGGTATACTGGAATCCTCGCCTCGGAAAAGAACATGAAAGGATCTTGGGTTTCTTGAAGCCTGGTGATGTCTTGTTTGATGTGTTTTGTGGTGTTGGGCCCTTCTCCATTCCTGCTGCTAAGCGAAAATGTACAGTGTTTGCCAATGACTTGAACCCAGATGCATATAAGTGGTTAAATCATAATGCGGAAAGTAATAAAGTGTCAAATACATCATTCCATTCCTACAACCAGGATGGGAAGGACTTTATTTGTGGTGTGTTTAGAGATTACTTGATCGAAGTTTGTAAAGGTATAAAGATGGTGAAAGGAAAAATTCATGTTACAATGAATTTGCCAGCAATGGCTGTAGAATTCCTCAAGTACTTCAAAGGTCTGATCATAGATGATAGTCTAATAGATAAGTTTGACTTTGAAATCATTATTTATGTATATTGTTTTGCCCTCGGTGAAGACCCAAAGTCTGTAGCCAGGCAAATGGTGAATGACAATATGGGATGTGATATATCCAGTTACATTATTGACATATTTGATGTGAGAAATGTATCCCCTAAGAAAGAGATGATGCGTGTAACGTTTAAGCTTGCTAAGGAAATCGTTTTTGATAAAATAACCAAGACAGACTCTGTAAGTGAGCCCCCTGCAAAGAAACTCTGTGTTGAGAACAAATGATAAAGATTCAGTATTTTTAATTGTGTCTTCCTACAACTATGTACTATTATATACATGTACTTGGTCAATTACAATTAAATTTTACATTTACATACTAATAAAATAAGTACATTTTCTAGAAAGACATAGATTCTGTATTTATGTTATTACTAGCTGTGCCCGCGACTTCGTCCGCGTGGAATAGTGACTTTGGGTAGAATTTTTAATTATTTATGCTTATGATTTTACAAATAAGATACTTAAGTATAAGTACTTATAAGTACGCAAGATATAAAGTATTTACATAAGTTTATTAAAGTACATTTTAGTACTCACTTATCATGAAAATTGGCCATTATTAGCAATTAATTGTAAAAGTTTAGGTTTAATATAAAAAAACATAATAAGTATTTAAGAAAAATAGTGAAACTTCGTAAGACAACCGTTGCTCAACTATACTACTTCCGCCTCCCAAAGCACTTACTTTAAGTCGGGTACCATTACATAATTTCGGTGGAGTTAGATTTCTCAAAAGCATTATGGGCACTCCGACTTTCAGTGTGATTTTATGTGCAGGAAGACCACTCGCTGTTAGAGAGCTCAAAAACTCTATTGGGTAGTTCGTAGCAGCGTCCTCATGTACAACACTGTTATAGGACGTGTAAACCACTTCATCTCCACCAATTCCTGCCCAGCTTATGCTACTGTTTAGTTTTGAGGTTAACATTATCCAAATGCAGGCCTACCTGCGACTTTAGGTACACACAGCTGAAACAGTCCTACCTGCGACTTTAGGTACCTACACACAGTTGAATAAAAAAAACATCTAAATTGGTTCAATAGCGTTCAGAATTTAATTCCCAGCCTACCCCCTAAGTCAGGTAGCGTGATTATTTGTATGGTAACTTTGAGTCCAGGTAACACACAGTTAAGTAAAAAAGATCCATGAAAATCAATTAAACACAACCCAAATTCTATTTCCTGCCTACCCCCTGAGTCAGGTAGCGTGATTAGCAATGTCATAAGTATAAGTCCAAATAACACTTAGTTCAACAAAAAAAGAACTATTGAAATCGGTTGAAAAAACAAACAAAATCCAATTTTCTGCCTACCCCCTAAGTCAATAAGCGTTATTATTTATATCTCAGTTTACTTTCCAGGTGACACTGAGTCAAATGAAAAAAGTCCCATCAAAATCGGTCCAGTAGTTGCTGAGATTCAATTTTCTGCCTACCCCCTAAGTCTATTGGCGTGATTATTTCTATCCTAGTTTACTCTCCAAGTGATGCTGAGTCAAATAAAAAAAGCCCCATCAAAATCGGTCCAGTAGAATCTGAGATTAGCTCGAACAAACAGACAGAAAGACAGACAGACAAAAAATTCAAAAAAAATATTTTTGGTATCTATTACGTGTAAGAAGACCCCTCAATGCATTTTTTTAGGGTTCCGTAGCCGAATGGCAAAAAACGGAACCCTTAT
This sequence comes from Pyrausta aurata, assembly GCA_963584085.1. Classification (NCBI taxonomy): domain Eukaryota; kingdom Metazoa; phylum Arthropoda; class Insecta; order Lepidoptera; family Crambidae; genus Pyrausta; species Pyrausta aurata. The sequence goes on along the minus strand of OY757256.1, from coordinate 12,085,938 downwards.
AGTTTCGTCAAGTCTGTCTGTCTGTCTGTCTGTCTGTCTGTCTGTCTGTCTGTCTGTCTGTCTGTCTGTCTGTCTGTCTGTCTGTCCGTCCGTATGTCACAGCCTCTTTATTCTGAAACTATAAGCATCACATAGCTGAAACTTGGTAGGTAGGTGTATTTTGTTCACCGCTTTCCGATTCAGATACAAAAAGTTAGAAAAAATAATATTTAAGGGGGGGCTCCCATACATGTAACTAAAACCAAAAAAATTTTTTTTACTCAAACCTATGCGTGTGGGGTATCTATGGATAGGTCTTTGAAAATGATGTTGAGGTTTCTTAAACCATTTTTTCTAAAAGTGTAAGGTTTGAGATATAGACGCTTCCAAAGTGGTAAAATGGGCGTCCCCCCCCATCTAACTTTTGAACTAAGAAAGTGAAAATTTTGAAAAAAATATATGATGTAGATCTCAACAAAAACTTGCAACGAAAATTGGTTTGAAGGAGATCGAACAAGTAGTTTTTGAGATATTGCACATTTTTATCAACCGCAAATATAACTTTGTCTTTCATACAAACACTATGAAAAACAAAGTTTTTCAGTTTTTCAGTTGTGATGTTTTCGTGAAGTGAAAGTAAGTGCACCCTGAATTCAGTTAAGGGTGGCACGGAACCCTCAGTGCGCGGGTCCGACACGCACTTAACCGGTTTTTTAAATATGCAATGTACAGAATTCACCTACTTTACAGTTTTATTATATGTATACATTTAAATTATCTTCAAAAATATGAACTTGGAAAGCATTTTTGGTCAAACTAAGCTAAGTTGATGTGTTTAATTAAGGCACTGTGTATATTGATTTATTATTTAAGATAAGAAATAGCATTCTGGCAATAATAATGTAAAACATTGTTATACAATGTAGGTGTTATAAATTAAGTAAACATTTTGTTGCATGAATAATGCTGTGAGTAATAAATGTTTAAAGGTCATAAATAATGATATTTTTTATTTTAAAATACTATTAAATAATTAATTAAATAATAGTACAAAGTAATCAGAATAATGACTGCTACTTGTGTTAATTCAACCAACACTGTACAAGTATGTTTCTAATTGTGTTGATATTATACAGTGCTTAGGTTTGTAAATTGGTAGCTGGTGGTGCTGGTGTTGTAGTAAATCCAATCTCATCACTTTAACCATCTGTTTAAACATGAAATAGCGTGACTGGAAATAATCAATAACCTTTATCTTGTAGTTTCCCTCTGAAATGGTTATTATTTTACACACCACACACACTATTTATTAATCTCAGTGATACTGGTTTTACCACAAGTTAAACACAAGTGTATATTTTTGATGTCCCTAATCCTATCCTAATACATGCAGTAGTTAGCAGTCTCTTATTGAATCTTGAAAGTAACTTTAGATAATTATATATAACCTATTGGTGTAATCATCATCAAAACGTGCTAAGTCATCAATCAAATGTAGTAACTTTAAACAATCATTGATTGATGAAGTCATTAATAACGATGATAAAAACGACTCTTACGTTTGTACTCGTACATCGTCGAATTCAATCAATCAACAAAAATTAAGTACCTACATTAATTTGGCAAAACCAAGCCAATGAAATCAATTTACGTGAGAAAATGCATTACTATGCAGTGTTTAGACTTGGCTTGTTTACTTCTGCAACGTTCGGAGCAGGCGCTTCTAATCAATCACTGGAAATTGTGTTGAATTTGACACGCCCGGCTTGATCAAAATCGTAGTTTAAATTGATAGTGAACAGGCACTGGCAGTAAGTTAAGGTTTCTGGTAAGCGGTAGATTTACTATTCGTTAACAGTTGTGCTTTGTTTATAAAATTAGTCTTAATTTTAAAGTTTTCGCATGCACCTCAGCAATGTGTAAGGTAAGCAAGGGTTAAGTATGCTGTGTGTGAGAGTTATGTTCATCTATCCATTCTGTTTACTTTCGTATGTTAAGGTGGATGTCCTCCCACTGAAAAGATAAATTTATCTATGTTTCCTAGTCAACTCGAAATCAAATGCCAGAAGTCTTTTGCAAAAGCTTTATGCCTACGCCATTATGTTTAAAACGTTGGGCGTTGTTCGAGATATTGTCCGCGCAATTATCGCATGTCGAGTAAACTCATACATTCCCATTTTCACACTCTTCTGTGCCCTACGCATGATTTCCAAATGTCTATATTAAAAGTTCATCAAAATCGGTTCAGCCGTTTTATCTTTTACGGGATAACTATAACACATTTTCCAAGTACCCACATCACAGCTGAAAGAAAGAGCTCTTCTGTATGTATGTACGAGTATATCATCATCATCATTATTATCAGCCAAAGGACGATTTTATCATCATGATTGTATCTTGCTGTACCTATCTTCAATTAATCCCACTCACTTTTGTAGCAAAGAGTATATAAAAACTACATTTTGTAGTTCAAGGCCCAACCGATGTATGTATGTAGGTACATAGATGCTGTATGAACTATATCAACCAAAATAATTATAAAGCTAAAAAAATGATTGTTTGTTTGAACGCGCTAATTTTAGAAATTAGACTGATAGATTTTTTATACCGGGGAAGGCTTTAGGCTATAAAACATCACGCTGCAATGGAAGAGGAGGGAGCAAACTCAATCAGTTGAGTCAACTCAACGCGCGGACGCATTAGCGAGGGACCGCTAGTTCTAATTTATAATAGTAGCATCATCATCTATCAGCATTACGTACCTACTAATTTAAAAGAACTCGTGCGTGTCGAGCAGGCGGGCAGGATGTATGTAGTACCTATCGCAAATGCAAATGATTCTCATTTACAGCTGTTTAATTATGTTTGTCGGTAGGTGCTGTGAACAGTGAGCACGATGCCACAGAAACAAGACAACGTATGTGTTGAACTGCCTGATATAGCTGACGTGTTGCAAGAATCGGAACAGGTAAGTTTAACTTACCTCGTTTGATTAAGACTATGACTGGTAGATCATGTCACGTGGCAGTCCACATTTTGTACGAATGGTTGTTGGCTGTACAATTAATAAAGCTTAAAATATTATAAGATTTACTAAGAAGTATCTGAAGTTACAGTTTATAAGCTGCAGTAAATAGGCATCCAAGGACGATTTTAGGCACCCTAAAAATGTTCTAAATTTCTGATGATGATATGATTCTTTTCATAACAGAATATAATATCCGGAATATTATTTTAAAATTTCGAAGAAATCTAAGCAAGATCCTCTGGGTCAGGGTTCCTGCCCTAGCTCTTCAATCACGGATGTATGTCATTTTCTGAATAAATTATTTGTGCTTGCAAATAACAATAATTTGAACATGACATTGAAAATGAGTCAATAATAATCTTCTAAATTGACATCGAAAGAAGATAATAATCGAAAACACAAGATAAAATATGTTGTATCACGTTTTACGTTATCACACGAGAAAAGTAACTACTCAGTTCGTGAGTGAGTTAACAACTTCTCGCATCAATTTTCCTTGAAAATTTTACTGACGCAGAACATCAGACAGCTACAGTGTCTTATGTATTTGTAATAGGTGCTATTTTATTTTATTTTAAAAGATACACAAAACAAATTACAGTTAATATAAAACAGAATTATTATCTAAACATATTTTGAAACAAACATATATGTTCTGGTTTGCAGACCACTGTGCATGCAGACATTTGACAAGCCAACTTTCATTTTCCAGGTACTTAAACAATGCTTCAAAGAATACAAACCAGACGAGGTGTTCCTATCATTCAACGGCGGAAAAGACTGCACAGTACTTCTAGACTTAACAGTGAACGTACTGCGGGAGTTGTACAGCACAGAAAACATACACAAACAGTTGAAAGTTGTATACTTCCGAACGAAAGACCCGTTTAGTGAGATAGAAGAGTTCGTGAAACAGATGGAGCGATGCTATGGAGTGACGTTGGTGGTGATGGAGGGGGATATGAAGGCGAATCTTCAGAGGATATTGGACAGTGATGGCAGAATCAAAGCATGCCTGATGGGGACGAGACGAACAGATCCGTATAGTAAAGACCTAAATTTTATGCAGGTACAGCATTTTGGTAGTCCGCTATGTTACATTTATTATTTTCCTTTACATACCTAATAACTTTCTGTTATGTAAATTTTAGTATGATAACGAATAGTACTTATGTCAGACACCGTTTTCAAAACTAGCAATAAAGTTACATAAAGGTTGGTGGGTACAAATGTTTATGGCACTAAGCAATAACAAAACCGAAAAATACATACAAACATACAGGTCAAACGACCCTCCTTTTTTGATGTCGTTTAACAAAGTAACACTCTTACAAGGTGTAGTTTGAATTAGTTTCTAAGTTTAGTATTCATTGTAATCTATTAATTTCAGAAAACAGACTCAAACTGGCCACAAGTGATGCGGGTATCGCCTCTTCTCAACTGGTCATACCACCAAATATGGAGCTACATACTTCAGCGAAATGTGCCTTACTGCAGCCTCTACGATAAGGGGTAAGTAGAATGTTCTGCAGAAACATACAGATACTGAGTAAATAGTTGTAAAAATAAATGAATTATCTTAAAAAAGTTTAGCTTAAAATTAGGACTAAGATTTATCAGCTAAATATTTTCATTTCATTTATTCATGCATGCATACTAGGTGTTACTAACTTACATAGGTGACATAAGTGTATAAACGTAGTTACCCAGAAGGTATAGCACTTTCAGTTTTTATCGTATCGCCAATGTGGCATTACAGTCAAATAAATCGGATTACAAGTTTATACTCATAGCTTAACCCGGATGTATCTTTACTAACTTTTCGTTAATAAAGGGGTTAGTATTTAACGTAATGGTAACAGTGCACGATTAATTTACCAGAATAAGATTCGAAAAGATTTCTATATAAAGATTTCGTCTATCTTCATCTTTCTAAGTATTATGTCGAAGCTATCACCACGCAGTTTACGTAAAATACGTTAAGAAATGGCATCAAACAGTACATAACGTTGCGTAAAATGTCTAAATATTATTACCAACAACGAAGTGATCCTATAAGGGTTCTGTTTTTTACCTTTCGAGGTACGGAACCCTAAAAATGATGATCGTATCACGGCCTTATCTTCAGGTGAATTTGCGCCCCGCCCACTCCTACTCTTTACTTACAAAAAATAACAACTTATTTCAGATACACATCAGTCGGCAGCACTCGCAATACGTTCCCCAACCCGGCGCTAGCGCAGACAGATCGTTCGGACCTCTCTTTCGCTCCCGCGTGGCACTTGAGTGACCCGACACTGGAACGGGCCGGTAGGACTACGCCCTCCGTCGCCAACAAGGGACTAACTAACGGACATGCGGGACAGACCAACGGAGACGCGGGACAGACCAACGGACATGTGGGACAAAGTAACGGACAAGCGAACAGACATGTAGTAGAGATAGAGAGTAACAGTGATACGCTTACGGCGCAAAGGTGATTTAAGATACAAAATTCTCAGTTATTTATAAATAATACGCATAGAAAAAATATAAAATAAATAGGCAACTTTCACATGATTACATAAAAATATTTTTGCGTAATTTCTTGAGATTGCCCTCGAGAAACAAAAAATTGCAGACTAATTGAAAATTATGTACTGTGATGCATTGTTACATTTTTTTTTTTACTTAGAAAAACGATATTAATTGTATCTTCAAGTGTTATAGAAAGTCGAAATTTTATTATTCAAGAATAATGTAACAATGTTACTTAATCACGTACTTAACTGCTTCTCGTTATCCAATCAATGCCTCTCTTCTACTTAGACAATGACGCGCCGTTAGTATAAAAAATAATAAAACTTTATCAATGTTTCTGTATCCACAATACAAATTGTTAGATAATAATACGGTGCTTAATCTAGAAAAGAAAACAAGCTTTATAATGAAAATTTTATTCTAATTTACTTTAATTAGAATTGTGATTTTTTCTTCTGAACATACACACATATTTTTAATGAACACCATGAGTACTTTATAATTTTATTTAGTTAAATGGTAATCTCAGTTTAAAATTAATTATTTATTCCATTTCTATTTATTATCATAGACAATTATTTTACTACCTAAATTAACTAAAAGTTCGAAACGAATTATATTTTTATTTCAAGTTAGAGATAAATTAATTGTTTATGTTCAGTATAAAATTCTGCTAGATTGAGCTATTTTTAAATGTGACACAGTTTTGTCTATTTACATGTTATTTATTTTATGTACACATTCTATTGCGACAAACTGATGTCAAAACAAGTGTGGGCATATAGCTTTGAGTTATATTATGCATAAAGGTCTGCGCCCACTACACTGTATCATAACATGACCGTGCTAGGAGCGTATCAGACACGAAAAGTAACACGATACGTTCTACTGTACCTACTGAACTGTACCCTTACCATGAGTTTACGTCGGTTTTGCTACGACGCGACGACGTAACTTTTAGTATGGAAAATTTTAGTTCTGCAAGTGACCGCTAGGGGCGCTGTGCAATTTTCCATACTTTTTTTACGTAGCCGCTAGCGAGTAAAACCGTTGTAAACTCATGGTAACGGTACGGATCTGCAGCATTCTGACGGACCGTTATATGGAGCGAAAGCGTATTTTACCAGTGCTGGGACGATCCGTGCATGACACGCTACGGTGTTGGTCGGTGACGGAACGGACTAGTAGGAAGTGTCATAGTTTTCAATACATATTATAATTTTTTTGTCTGACACGTTTTTAGCAGTCATGATGGTTTGCTAAATGTTAGGCAGAAACCTTAACTGGAAATGTTTAAGATCCTAAAAGTCTGCCAAACAAAACAACGAGCTGAGTATGTCGCAGTAGAAATCTGATTTTACTTTTGTTACCACATTTTTTTAAAATAAAACACTTTACTCCTGAACTTGTCGTTTATTTTAATTTTAAACTTAACCTTATCTTAAACTATGTACAGACCAGCCTTTCCTCGATTGTGGCGATCACGTCTTATTCCCCGTATCGTTTGGCTTCACGTGCTTTCTGATGAACTCCTGGAACGCAGCTACGTCTTCAGGCTTGTCATCTGAAGAAAAAAAATTAAGCAATTTTCATTTACTACTTCAGAATCCAGCTGATTGAGCAATTGTTTTTTGGTAAACAACGACGTGCGGAAACATAAAATATTTTAATCATCAGGCAGGTAAGTCAAGAAAACTGCTATAGGTAAACCGCTTCATTGAGTCTTCGCCTGCGGGGCAGGGGAGCGGGGGGAGGCGATAGCGGGTTGCGGCGCGGATACCCCCGCCCGCGCCCTGCCGCCCGCAGGCGAGGTCTCAACGAAGCAGTCTACCTATTAGTTGTCTGTATCAAACTTTGATTAGCTACGAACGTAATTAAGTACGATATTCTGTATCCAATCATTTGAAAACATAATTGACCGTTAATACTGTGCAGCTGTTTTATTTATTTATTATTGAGGCGCATAGGACCGGGACGTTTTTGAGCTTTTTGAAGTTTGCAAGTTTTCTACTTAAATGCAGTCTATACAAGGTATAACAAATGCTATGCTTACACAGTTACACAACTCTGGCTTAAGTAATGGTCGCTGCGATCTTGTATGCACGTGTAAGGTGGACCGGTATCGGTAATAGTCTTTTTTTGATATAAGACATCTATAAGGTCACCTCGTTTTAAGTGATAGTATTAAAAGGACCGATTCAGGCCAATAAATTAATCATCTATTGCAGAAAACACTTTGGGTTTTATCTGCTAGTTTTTGAGAAAATTGGAGACTAAGGTATTTTTTTTCAGATTTTATTTTTTTATTAATTAAGGCTAAGATTAGCGAAAAAAAAGGTTTGGGCATTGAATTGAGAGAGGCGAAGCCGAAGACGTAGATCACTTTTTAAATTGTCAGTTTAATTATTATGTTTTAAAAAATGATATTGTCTATTTTAAAGAAAATTATAAAAATTCAAAACTCGATTTTCCAAAAAATAATGATAGTGTCCTGTTTCTATGATGCATACAAAGTCACTGTTAAAATATTATCACTTAAAATGATTTGACCTTATATAATATCTACTCTACCTCTCTCCGGTGGCGGCGCCTCCTCGCCCTCGTCGTCGCTAGAGCTGTCGTCGCCGGGGTGCTTCAGGTACATGTCGCCAAACTCGCGCCCCACTGGCACTGAGTCTATCAGGCTCGACTTGCCGATGACCGCTTCTGTCTCGTCTGAAAAACAATTTCATATCATTCTTAAAAGATGAAATAAGAAACCAAAATCGCCAACTGCCCGATATGGCGCTAACGTCACGCAATGACGTATCCTAAGAGACCAAGAATATCGCGCGGTGGACCGACAGCACGGTAGCTCAATTGGAAGAGCAGTTGGCCCGGTTAGCCAGAAAGATGCTGGTTCGAGTCCCGCCCGTGCGCATTTTTGGTTTCTTATTTCATCTTTTAAGAATAAAATATGACACTAAGTGTTAAAAAAAATATTCTAAACCAATTTCATATCATTTTTTGACCCAATATAGGGTATATTGGTAATTCCAAACGGACGTAGTAGATAACGCATACGCACTGGGTGCGGATGATTCAATATAATGTAACTAGATGTAACGAATTGACACAAACCTCCTCTACCTCTAGGCACGCCACACTGGCCGCAAAGACAAAAAGAAGAAGAAATCGTGACACCGCGTGGCGATTGTTTTTTCTGCTCAACATCTACGACACCCAAAGATCACGTGGGTGACTGAATACTAATTAACACTAATTCTCTATTTTTGTAAATAACAGTTTTCTTCATACTACCCACTGAATAGATAAATAAGGTTATTTATCTATTCAGTGATACTACCTCATACTTGAGGTAAGGCCTTTGCCCAGCAGTAAGATGTTTACAGGCTAACTTTACTTTTTTTTACTTTATTAATAACGTCATATACTTATCACCATCAGTATTTTATTTCAAACAACTAGCAAGACTTAAGGATTTTTAGCGTCCATCATGAAGAAAACGTAGCACTGGACTTGCCCAGCCAAATGGATAATACGTGTCATCATTCCGCTCCGTCCTTGACCTTCAGATATTAATGAATTGCCATTTTACTTTTTAGGGTTCCGTAGCCGAATGGCAAAAAACGGAACCCTTATAGTTTCGTCAAGTCTTTCTGTCTGTCTGTCTGTCTGTCTGTCTGTCTGTCCGTCCGTATGTCACAGCCACTTTATTCTGAAACTATAAGCATCACATAGCTGAAACTTGGTAGGTAGGTGTATTTTGTTCACCGCTTTCCGATTCAGATACAAAAAGTAAGAAAAAATAATATTTAAGGGGGGGCTCCCATACATGAAACTAAAACCAAAAAATTTTTTTTACTCAAACCTGTGCGTGTGGGGTGTCTATGGATAGGTCTTTTAAAATGATGTTGAGGTTTCTAAAACCATTTTTTCTAAAAGTGTAAGGTTTGAGATATAGACGCTTGCAAAGTGGTAAAATGGGCGTCCCCCCCATCTAACTTTTGAACTAAGAAAGTGAAAATTTTGAAAAAAATATACGATGTAGATCTCAACAAAAACTTGCAACGAAAATTGGTTTGAAGGAGATCGAACCAGTAGTTTTTGAGATATTGCACATTTTTATCAACCGCAAATATAACTTTGTCTTTCATACAAACACTATGAAAAACAAAGTTGTTTTTGCTGTCGCAATATATTGTGATGTTTTCGTTAAGTGAAAGTAAGTGGACCCTGAATTCAGTTAAGGGTGGCACGGAACCCTCAGTGCGCGGGTCCGACACGCACTTAACCGGTTTTTAATTGTTTAACTCGTCAAGTATGTGTAAACGAGACACAATAAAAATTCCATTGTTATGCGACTCTCGGCATTCGTTTGATACCTGACTGATTAATGGCAATATGCCTCACCTGTTTTCCCTGATTTTAACTCTTCATCTTTCTTTTTTTGTTCTTCTAATTTTTCCGCTCGCATCTTTAGCCAATCTGCTTTGTATTCCCTGCAATAAATAATAGTTATGATGAATAATGTTCATAAAAATTACCCAATGCTGTTTTAAAAAGGATGAATCAATAAATGATTACTTACTTTTCATATTCATCTGCGGCTTCATCCACTAATTTGAAGAACTCCTCTATGCCCTGAAAAAATGGGTTTGTGTTTACAGAGCTTATGTCAAGGCTCATATTGATGGCAATGGTACCAATGAAGAGGAGTTATCATGTTTACAGAGATGCGCAGTATCTATCCATAAGTTTTTTTGGAAACTTTTGTAGAAAACTGCTCTGAATAAATACGGTTATAACGCCATAACTTTAAATTGTCCACTATAAAGTCTGTTCTTCTTTGCGTGTCCAATGTTGTAAACAATCTTTATATTCCTTTTTAAATAAGATAAACACAACTCACAACCTACATAGGTAAGTCATTGTTGAACACTGAGATCTTTCAAATCAAATAGTCTATTATTTTATTTACTACTATTATATTAAAATATATAAAAAGATTGTTGAAATTGTTCGACTAGCAAAGAAAAACGAACTATAAGATCAAGTATGATATTCTATGTTTATTATCTTTGTAGAACTTGTTTATTTAAAACTTTTCATTGATACCTGCTCAATTTCTGTCAATTTAACTCAATAGATTAGTAGAGAACTAGACGCATTTTTTTTACTTGTAAGTAAGGGATAATGGTGCTGGTTCTAATTAAGTAATATTAATGTAAAATATTCTGTAATAATAATTGTACAATTGTTTATTGTCCTGTCCTTGTTAATAAAATTAAAATAAAATAAAATATCTTGTAAGTAATATAAAGGTTTATACTTGTCCAGTGTGCGCGCTAACGCCACAGCACTTGAGATCCGTGTAGAAAGTATCAAGAGCCAGCGCCATCGAGCGAGTGAGGTTCCCGATGTATGTGGCGCCGCCCTCGCCGTCGCCCTCCGCGTCCAACGCCTCCTGGAACGACTCGAAGTCGCGCATCCACTCCACTGCGTATGCGTTGTCTACTACGTCAGTCTGGAATAGGCAATATTGGGTCAATTAACTGGTAAAAACTAACCCCCTTATCTATATCTATCTATTTGTTACAACACTTATAACTCGAGAACGGCTGGACCGATTGCCATGGTTTTTGATTTGTTGGATTTGTTTCCGTCCCGAACAGCAGAATACATCTTAAAAACAATGAAAACTCGATATGTGTAATGAATACTTAATCATTCATTTTCATAAAACGGGGCCGGGGCGAGACGGGGCTGGGGGCGAAACGAAGTTCGCTGGGACCGCTAGTTCATAATAATTCAAACAGTCTAATAAACCTGTTTTAACTATTACACTGTTTTGTCTCGTTCTTTCTTGGCGCTGTCATCATTTGACAGAAAGTGTCAAAACAGTGTAATAGCTAAAGTAGGTTTATTTGTTTGAATTATTATGAATAAGGGGGTTAATGTTTTTTCCTTCTACACTGTACAATACCATGACCGTGCTAGAAACATTTTAGGCACTAAAAACAACACGATACGCTGTACCTTGGCCCACTGAATGGATTGACTGTTTCACCGTTATATGGAGCGGGAACATATTATTCCGATGCTGACACGCTCTGTGAATGGCACGCGACAGTGTTGGTCGGTGACGGAACGGTAGCTAGTGGGTAATGTGTCATAGTTTTCAATACAAAGGGTCCTGTTTTTACCCTTCGGTACGGAACCTTAAAAATGATATTATAAATAAGTATTATTTTTTTTACCTTATTCATAACAACAATGAAAGGCAGCCTAGTCTTGTACAGTATGGAGCAGGCATACAGCATGTTCGACATGAAGGTTCCCGGTGCTACGCTGCGGACTGTGTCCATAACATACACTATCACTGTTGGACATGAAGCAGCTAGTGTTTCTGTCACTATTGTGCCTGATGCTGACCATGTAAATACTTCTATTTGACCTGGTAGAGAAAGATAAACAATATTTGGTTTAGTAATTGGTAAATACATGTTTAGTGTGGTGGTTAGAGCTCCTGAGTACTATACCAGAGGTTGTGGGTTTGAAATCAGAATCAGAACATTTATTAATAAGGCAATAATACATAGGTCAAAATTTTTATTTTCTGATATAATTTTGAAAGATATAGGTAAAAAGCTTCTTAACAATATTTGACAAGTGAAGAAAAACTGACTTTACCTGGTGTATCAATAATGCAGTATTTGTGTTTCTTGCCAGCCTTCTCAATCAGACCAACGACTTGACCAAACTTTGTGGAGAATAAATTTAGAGCTGTCACAATTCCTCCATTTGGACCAAGGCCATACTGCTTCATTACTTCCTTGTAATCCACTGTATCTCTTATATCTGAAAAAGAAATGTTATTAATAAATCTAAGTCATTGCACTAACAAAGGAATGAGTACTTATACAGAGAGAGATATCTCCCTGTATTATGTCATACCATAGAAAGTAGTATAGTATAGAATGACAAACGCGGATTTTCAGCGATACCAAAAAGTTAGTTTACATGTGTGCGTTCAATAGTGATGTGTATCTTATGGTGGTCCAAGTTTTATCGAGGAGGTTACGATAAATCATGTAAATTGAAACAAAAATAATTAAAATAATGCACTTTTAATTACATAATACTTTTTATATGATAAGCAAGACAACCTCATTTTTGTTAAATTACATATTTATTTATTTATTTATGAAGATTTGCTAGAAGCACTTATACACGTTCCAACATAGACCTTACCACAGCACAGCTTCGGGCCAGTTGTGTGGGCCAGTGCTAAGAAGAAGCTGTGCAAGAATTACGGTTACCTAAAAAAATCAGTCAAAAAATTTATCGATACTGATGACGTCATCATTTAGTCAAGCCCTAGTGTAAAGAAACGGTTTCTTATTTTACTGAAAATACCTGAATTAATCTATTGGAAACTTTGATATATGGCTGCAAATCACAAAGAAAGTCCTAAATTTACTGTACAATTTGGCATCGGAGTCGATTTCACTCACAAATTTTATAAAATTTGGAATTAAAATTTTTATCAATGATTCATATTTACTGGTGGAAAGTATGATTTTCGGGATTGTATCCTCGGCGCACTTCACAGTTGCTGAAAGCACAAGTCATTTCATCTGAAATTGTTATACAAAACTTAAATTATAATTATATCCATTCATAATTTTTCAAAAATTCCAACGACGAAAACTTGACGTATCCACTAAATCCATTATTTCTTAGAAAACAGTCTCGCTGTCATAAGGTATTTCGCTGTCAAATCCTATAGAATTTCACTAAGTAGCACGCTCTTTTTAAAGCGAAGATTTTTTCTTTCTCTATGTGTCATACATAACTCACACAAAGGCTACAACTACCATCTAACTAATATTGGGCTAATATTATTTTTTTGCAGATGTTATATTTTTTTTTAACAGGACGTCCCAAAAAGAGTGTGCCAAACTGACACTGGAGTTAGCTTAGTCTTAGACCTTTCAGATATACTCTAATTAAAAGGCCTTTAAGTTAAAATGAAAATAACATAAATCTTATGGTTTGGAAAATTATGCCACTTTCTTGTTTTATTCAAGAAAAATACAAAAAAGTGGCATTATCTCCCAAACTGAGACTTTTCTTAGTCATGATATTTTTATTTGAAAAGTCTATGGCTAAGATATCTCCAGTTTTAATTTGGGACACCCAGTATAAATGACTTTATTGCACAAATTTAGTGTACAATGGTGGACTTAATGCAAAAAGCATTCTCTGCCAGTCAAACCTTTAGGTCATGCAGAAAGATGGCAACGGATGTTTTGTCAACAAAGCTGTAATAGTTATATAATAACAATTGGTACTATATAATTATTGCCTACCAATGTTAGCTGGATATGGCACCTCTCGGCATGCTGGGTCCAAGTTGATCAAATACGGCCGAGAGCCATCTACAACCTGACTGGCAAGGCGCCTTGTGAAAGAGGTTTTACCTGCTCCTGCCATCCCTTTAAAAATTAAATAAGGAAATTAGTTTTAGTAGCACTGTACTCTACCCTCATACTTCTAGGTGTTCTTGGTAAAATGACCCAGAATAAGACCTGGGACATGATATTATAACTCAAATATACAGTAATATACTGGTAGCTTATAGGTTATTTAGGAATACGAACAATACTTATCGTAATTGGTATTATGTAAAATATGCAGATGAAGTAAATAACGACTTAAATTATTAAATATCTAATACCAATTTGACCCATTTGGTATAAAAATATGTGCAACATAGTAAACAAGTAATTCTAACCTAAAATTATCAAACAAACGGGCTTCCTGTCCTCTGCCATGGCTTGCAAGTTCTACCGCTACCAGCAGCTCCACAAGACTTAAAATAATGTAATTTATTACTGAATAATCAAATATAATGGATTAAAGCAAAAATAATTCTACGCGCATTTGCAAACTGCGACCAACCAAAACAATCAGGCTGTCAAAAATGTGACATTGACGGGAATGACAGAACAAACAAACAATGTATATTTTTTTATAATGGATCTAACGGCTCGTTTTTTAGCCATTCAGCCAAATTTGGAAATAACATTTTTCAAGAGGATTTTTCCCTAATTTTTCCTTAATAATGGATTTTTCCATAATCCCTAGAAATAGTTTTAATTACACTTAAAACATTTCCGATGCTCTTTAAGTTAAAATATAAATTAAAATATCCTTAAAATGTAGATGTAACATACATCAAAGATATAAGAAGGCGGAGAATTTCTGAGAAAAAGTATCCAGCATAGCATTGCAACAGTTCATCTTTGCAACAGTCTGACGATAACGTCGACAACATCCTTTTTTGAGGCCAGTTGGGTTAAAATGACCACAGTACCCCACAGTGCGTGCCAGTTACCCAATGTTGAGCACCCATTGGGCGTCAAATATTATTCCAGAATCCAAAAGATAGCACCATTTGTAGCTTTTTAGACAAGGAGCATTTTTTAAAATAAATAATGAAAGATAAAAGAAAGCTTGATTTATTATAAAAACTATTTACATTATGTACAGCGTATTTTCCATAGAACTACGTCTACTGTGCGTCTTTTTCGAGATTGAGGAACATTATAGGGTAGAGATGTCCCAGGCGCGAGATCCGTTTCTGTATGATGAGCCGCAGCGTGTCTGTGTACGTGGCTGGAGGCTTGCAGCTCACGGGATCCCGCCAATGGAGTCCTGGTAAAAAAATATATCGTATATTTGTTGGTTTATTATCAATCGCGTGGATATCGGGTAGTAGCGATCTTTAGTTAAAAGATTGTATTTTAATTTGGAAGCTCGTAGGCATACATATATTTGGATTCTGATCTAGATCTGAACAATGTATATTAACCCTCTTATTCATAAAAACGCAAATAGTCTAATAAACCTGTTTTAACTATTACACTGTTTTGTCTCATTATTTCTTGGCGCTGTCATCATTTAACAGAAAGTGAGAAAAACAGTGTAATATCTAAAATAGGTTTATTAGACTGTTTGAGTTATTATGAATAAGGGGGTAAGTATTTTATGCTTTTTTGATGTGATAATGTACACATAACCAAACGCGTACATTATCATCATTTAGAAACAATTAACGGTTACCTGTAGAATCGCATGTGAACAATGCAGGTGAGGGCACGTGATCTCTTGTGTAGTTCCAAAGACAGTCTCTTAACACTTGGACAACCTGTAACAAAATGATGATTTATTTGTGTGTGACTTTTTCACCAGCAATATGCATTTATCAGGTATAGTAAAACTAAGGCGAATCACTGGAGAGATTTCATCCAATAATAGTCCTAGCGAAAGTAGTTACTATCGAGGGCACCGCCGCCTTGCCAGTTAGAGAGCCAAAATCGCCTGTACCTCGACTCGTCTGACTGTGTAACGTAAATGACGCCAGTTTTTGTGTCGTACGTGTAAGAGATTTTTGTTTGAAAGGCGGCAGAGAATAACTCGAAAGAACATTAAAATTTGTATTCATAATATTTGAAAGCTTACGAACCTCCTAGTAAAACAAACAACAACAGATACTAGTCCTAGTAGGGCTATGTGCTGCTATGTGTTGTTTATAGCTTAAAGCCTTCCCCATTAAATAAGCTATCCAAAACAAACAAAGTCGAGATATACAAGGTATTTCAAAACAACGAGTAAAGAATGAAGGGACCTACTCAGAATCAGTAACTGAACATCTTTCTCGTAGAAACATAGGCCGAATAACGCCAAAAATGAATTTAGTATGGGAAGTCAAATTATTTTTGGCGTTATTCGACCTATGTTTCTACGAGAAAGATGTTCAGTTACTGATTCTGAGTAGGTCCCTAACTCCCTTCATTCTTTACTCGTTGTTGTGAAACACCTTGTAGTTGATTTTTGTTTTTATAGTGTTTTGTCACATTGCACTTGTAAAAAGCAACCGTGACTCAGTAACAGACGAGGAATCGAACCCCGAGTCTTACGCTATCCGGGCGTATGCTTTTTACAAGTGCAATTTTTATGTAAACTCTAGATATTTTGTGCCTTACCTCGCTCGCAGTCAGCTCCGGGGCTAGTTCGAGCATGTGTCCTAGTGGATGCGGCAGTAGTTGACCGAGAGTCATGGTGGCCAGTAGCTCGCTTAGCGCCGCTCGCTCGCGCGCCATCTCCGCTGATTTGGTGTGACGATCTAGGAGTTATGAGATGTTTATATTATTTACAAATTCTTATATGTTCACGTACAAACATAAATAAATACATATATGCCAGACAACACACAAACCGTCTGGTTTCGAAGTAAGGAATTTTACTAGACAACGATCATGACGGGAGCCTCTCCCATAAATACTTAAATACATATAAATATCCATGCGGTCGTGTTCATCGCACAAACTTTCTGCGTCACACAGACTCTCTTCTTCTTCTTCTTCTTCAAAGAACTGTGCTTTAGTCGGTGGAGTAATCGCCATTCCTTTCTTTTATCTGCCTTCCTCTCGACCTCCTGGTACGACGTGACACTGACTTTTTCTTTCACTTGGTCAAAATAACTTCTCCTAGGCCTTCCTCTTCCTCTCTTTCCTTCTACCTTTCCTTCTATGATATTCTCTAAGAATCTGTCATGTGTTATCA